>CM070561.1:18510346-19110346 GCA_036346405.1 Phyllostachys edulis | reverse complement strand
TGGGAAATGTTCGTCTTGTTGAAATATGTGGTGCTCAATGCTTTGTAATATCGTTTTGATTTGTCAAAAACTATGGGATGATGTTGTGCTTATTGTTTTGTAATATCAGTGTGATTTGTAGACAAAATATGTGAGGACATTGCGCTGAATGTTCTGTCATATCATTGTGATTTGTCGACAAAAAATGTGACGACGTTGTGCTGAATGTTTTGTAATGTCATTGTGATTTGTCCACAAAACATATGGTCGAAAATAGATAGTAAAAAACAGACAGAGGTTCCTGTCACCATTTGAAATGGCGACATGGTCCTGTCGCTAGTTGGAGTGGCGATAGGGCCCTATCACTATTTCAACTTGCGATAGGGATCTCTTTGCACAGTTTTAGGATCTGTCGCCATTCTCTAGGCTACTGTCACCATTGGAATAGCGACGGGACAATTTTGACATTTCAAATGGCGACAGTAGCCTAGTTTTGTAAAAAAAAATCGACTATTTATTTTTGTAAATTTCTTTTAAAATAATATTATTTTAAAAAAAATCCATTTTTCACCGGGCTTCAGGAAATATTCCTCGGCATAGACAGAGATCTGAGAAACAGCAGAGGCTCCCAGATTTTACGCAGCGTGTAATGAAAATTGGTTTCGAGTAGCAGAGGGCAAATTGATCTAAAGAAGGCAAACAGAAGACACGCTAGGAAAATGAAAGCAAATACATACCTGATCAGTGTTGAGGAACCGTCGCTGGCGAGTTCGGTCCGAGCAATTACCTCGTAGACAAGTATAGAATCGTAAGAACAATGCAAGAACACAAGGACAGAACAATAGATTGAACACAGAGATATGAGGGGACTTCAGGCTTCTCTTTATTGCTCTTCCAAAACGATCCATTACAATGAGGGGTCCCCTCTCCTTTATATAGGCTATTGGATGATGAGGTGTCCACCCGGGCCAGGTCTCTCTGGTCCTGGGCCCGGTTTCTTAACACTCCTCCTTAGACATTCATCCGACATGTTCATGTCTCGTCAAAACTCCATAAAAACCCAGTGAAATTTTTTTTGGAGAAAGAGTACATGGCATGTGTTCCGCTGTGTTGCACGAATTGCCTCGTTAAAAACCTTAGCCGAGAAACTTTAGGAAAACTCGTCAAGGGAAAAAGAGTACAATCCACCCAATTTCATTTAATCTTCAGGATTTATTCTTTGGGTACTCGATCTTCGTGATCAAGCTTTAATAGTGAGTTCGTGAAGGTTCCCCCCTGAATTATGCACTTCTCTAAGTCTCATCATTCTAATTCCACGTATGTATCTTTCAAAGCTAGATGCTGAAAGTGACTTAGTGAATAAATCTGCAAGATTTTCAAATGACTTAGTATGCAGTACTTTAACTTCGTCCATCTTTTACAATTCATGAGCATAGAAGAATTTGGGGTTGATATGCTTTGTGAGAGGACTCTTCACATAACCCATCTGCACTTGTGCAACACAAGCTGCATTATCTTCATAGATAATAGTGGGGGGTTGTGCGGCATTCAATCCACACGACTGCTGGATGTGGTGAATCATCTACCGAAGCCAAACACATTCTCGTAAGGCCTCGTACAGTGCTATGATTTACGAGTGGTTCGTCGAAGTCGATACAAGACTTTGCTCAGACGATTTTCATGGAATTGCAATTTCACCACATAGGAATACATAGATTGTTTGTGACTTGGCTGTATGCGAGTTCTACAGGTACCCAGTATCTGCATAGCCATTCAGATTCAGGTCTTGGTTCTTTCTATAGAACAGACCAAGTTCTTTGCTTACTTGGAGGTATCGGAAGATGTCCTTCATTCCCTACCAATGCCTTTGGTAGGTTCTGCACTATACCTTGTTAGTAGGTTAACGGCAAATGCAATGGCCGATCTAGTACAGTTTGCTAAATACATGAGTGCTCCTACTGCGCTCAAGTATGGGAATTTCGGTCCCAGAACTTCCTCCCCCTCTTCTTGTAACATCCCCAAGTTAATTAATGATAATTAGTATGCATCTCATTAACATGCATGTTGTTTTTTTAATGCATTTGAATTAATTATTTCACTTGGAAAGTCTTAGTCAAACTTTAAAACTACAACTCAAAAGAAACTCCCAATACAAGACAGAGTTAAAAACTTGTGATAATATTTTGGAAATAATTTATTCAAATACTATAATATTTATCATGAATAAATACGAATTTTAATAAATTTTTAGGAGCACTGTTAACCCTATAGAAATCCCGAACACATTCCAAAGGCTGGATGAGAAATTAATTACTGCTCTCAAATAAAAAGAGATCAGTGTGTTGGGGCTTGAAAAATAGAAACTACACTTAACAGAGAAGCCATGCAAAAATTTTCATAATTTTTAGAATTTATTTACTATGTTATATCACTCAGTCAAAACTGGAATACCAAGTCAAATATCAAATTAATTTCGAATTTCCCCAACACCACTTCTTCCCAGCCGAACAGAGCACATGCAGCCACTTCATCATGTGTTCCCACTGTTCATTCAAAATTTTCTTTACCCCCAGCTGAACACCACCCACTGCCATCACCAAGTCACCTCCCCATTGTTTTTCTTGCCCAGTTGAACCCTTTTCATCTCTCCACTGCCCATTCCATTATTTCCATCTCCCCTACTCTGCCTTTTTCCTGCCCCAACCGAACCACCCCTCCACTCATTGCATTGCTATCACTTCTCCCCCAGCAGAGCACACTCCCACCCCATTGTTCACCCATTCCAATCCCAGCCGAGCCAGTCTCTCCCCATTTCTTTTCTCATTTCCCCACTGCCGAACTCACTCTTCCCCACCAGAACTCCTCCCACCTCCCTTTTCTTTCTCTAATACTAGCACAAGTGTAATACCACAAATTTCAATTAGAGATAATATTATCGGTAAGAGAGAAACTTGTTCGGGAGAGGGAATTTTATTCAATTTCGATTGTAACAAAGTTTAGAGATGGAATTAGTTCAAAATTTAGAATTTTAGGAGAGAAATGGGCCACCAACCCATATTCGAGAGGAGAGGAGCTGGCCATAGCGGCCCAAGGCCCATGAGTGGGCTGGCAGCCCATTAGAAGGCAAGGGAGGGGAGGGGACCAAACCCTAGCCACTATGCGCTACAGTAGCCGCCATGCTACAGTAGCACCGTGCTACAGTACTCCGCCTCCTGCTGCTCCTCCGCTCCCCGGCGCCATCCTTCCTGCTGCCGGCCATCGGGAAGAAGAGAGGAGAAGGGAAAGGAAGGAGGAGAAAAGGAGAGTTTCTTCGGGGAGATTGTTCAGCGTCTTCCTAGTGTTCTTCAAGGGTAATGAGGTGCTTTCCCCACTGTTTGATGATGATTAGATGTGAAATTAGATTAGTTGATTGGATCGATTTGCTGCTGTTAGAAATTCAATTCTGTCCAGTAGATTGCGTGGCCGATTTCGGATTTTTAGAAGCTGAATTTGAGATGTCCACCTCCTAGAGATATTTAGATTCTGTTCTTAGCTTTTCGTGGCCGCCAAGAACACGAAATTCCGACGTACGGATCAAAAGTTATGATAGTTTCATTCTGACTGTCCAGAATTCTGACGTGATTAATCTGTCAAGTTGTCTCCTAAATTATGAGTTTGTTAACAGTAGATTCAGGGTTTTCACCCAACTAGGTTATTGTATACATTTTTATAACCTTTCCAGAATGATAAAGAACTCCCTAATCGGAGTTGTATATCAAAAGTTGTGACCAGTTCTTTACTGCTGTCCGCTTCATCTGGACAGAAGCTGTCATTCAAGTTCATCTGCCTGCTATCATTTGATTTTGGCCGATTTGGGTCGTCTCGCCAACTAGAATGTTGTAGATATGTTTGTTAAGTTTCGTTAGGAACTGGGCTCACCTCGTTCTGAGTCCCAGGTCAATAGTTATGGTTATTTCCGTTCTGCTGTCCAGATTCGATTAGATGGTTATATTGCCTGTTTTTCAGAATAGGGCTTATGGCGATTTCTTGGGTGTTTGGGAAGGTGTTGTGGAACGATACTGGTATTGTATTGTACCATGTTGTATTTATTTCGAGTACTTACCTGTGTAGGCGGAGAGGCTTCGGGTTTAGGGGCATCTTCTTTGCCTACTACCGCAACGTATCGCGAAAGGCAAGTACTTTGATATTCTTATGATTTGTGAACGCTGAATGCTTGATGTTCATATTGTGTTTTTTTTGTGATCCATGAGAATATTCAAAGTTTATGTTCCTTTCTTATGTGTTATTTCTATGTTCGGATATGATGTCTTTCATAATTCATAATTCAATACAAGCATCCATTTTCATGTTCCTTCCACGGGAGTGGATTATAAAGACCCATCAATTCCAGTATGGGCACGTAAGACCCACCATTCCAATGTGGGCAGATTTTTCATCCACGGGAGTGGATTTCAAAGACCCATCAATTCCAAGATGGACATGTAAGACCCACCATTCCAATGTGGGCAGATTTGGACACCAGATGAACGTTCTTCATACGGGATTTGGATCCCCGTATTTTGTTAAATGCGAGCTTAAGTGAACACTGACGGGTGTGTCACTAGCTATGCCGTTATAAGCATGTGTGCAGTCCATTCTTTTCATTAAATCCATTCATCCATATATTCATTGATTGTATTTCTTTGAGTCACGGACTCATTCTTGCTTTGTTTGTTTATTTTAGGTGATCATTGATGCTGGCTCTATCGGGAGGGAGTAGACACGCACTAATCATGCAATTCACCATATTCAAGTTCAACAATATGATTTAGTTTCTATCTTTCATTCGTTAATTAATGAACTGTAATAAATAAATTTAGATGGTGAAGGAAGGATACCTTCTCCATGTTATGGTTGATTTATTACTGCTTGAGAACTTTGATCACCTCTTTTGATATAAGTATTTGGATTCAGATTCTTTTCGTGCCATGGTCCTGTTAAATATTGATCTGTTTATGCCATTAGATGATAATTTATTCAAATTCTTCTACATCGTGGTTGTATGTTAGATTATTTAGGTGACATCTTGGCTTCCAAATAGCCAGGGTGTTACAACAAGCACACACTTCTATCCTTCAAATCCAAATCAAAAACCTAAACTCAAGTCTTGCATGACACACCAAAGATGTTCATCTTCACCTAAGCATCCCATTTATCCAATCGATTTCACATGCAAGTTCTTTTGAGTGTTTTGGAGAGGAGAGAAAGGAGGGCGTGGCTGTTTTGGTATGGAAGGAGTAGTAGTTGCAAGTAGTGGCAGCATGCTGTACATGTAGCAGCGAGCCGAATGCGCGGCGTCAAGGCGGTGCTGCAGTGGCGGCCCAGGCCGGTGCGATGAACTGAGAGCCCTAGGCGGCGTGAAGACGACGGTGTGGAGGCAGTGTAGCAGCGCCAGCAAGTGGTTCGGCGCCAAGGTGGCCGGCCGACGGAGGAAGAGAAGGGAAGTGAAGGTAGGTTCAGTTTGGCGGCTCTTGCCTGATCTGCTTCAAGCTCATGGTCGGAGGCTCAAACGTGGTTGGGTAGACTCCAAACTTGGTGAGTTAGTTCTACACTTAGAGCACTTCGTTGTGATCAGTTGGTTTGATGATTGGTTTAATTGAGCACCAGAATTGAGAGTGGTTTAGTCCGTTCTGTTTGTAGTGTAATCAGAGGTGCACAATCTTTGTGCTTGATCCTATTGAGGGGTCATATTGTGTCGTATTTGGCTGAAATTTGGACAGCATGTTGAGGACTCATTGAATTGCATTCCTGCAAAGTTTCATGCAGTTTGAGTTAGTGGTTTGGAAGTTATGCACTAAAGACCAAGGTGGGCAGAAACAATGCTAGTCTGTTTTAGCTGATTTTAGTTACCTCATGCCAAATGTGGTTGTTGTTGATGTTGATGCCAAAGTTTATAACTTGATGATGATGTTGCTTCAAGGGAAGACTTCACAGTATCCACTATTAATAAGAGTGTAATAGTGGACGCGGACGACAGGACGAGCGGACGCGGACGAGTTCGGCGACGACTACGGCGAGCCCCATCGCGCTGGCCCGGCGGCTTAGGTGATAATCCCGTCTTTAGCACTTAATCGATTTCTTAGTATGCATATGACGTGTAGGCCCCACATGTCATTCATTTTGGCTAGCTGAGCATGAGTGTATAATGTAATTAATACTTTTAGAAATTCCAAAACGAATTAAACTTGCACTGAAAATTCAAATAAGATCAAAAAAAATTCATAACCTATTCAAAACAACTCCAAATTGAGTGAAACCAATTATGTTGTTTTTCATTTTCAATGTACTTTAACTTGGAATAGGTTTGAAACATGTTACTGCCGTAGAAAATTTCGGAATTGGAATTAAATTCGGCAAAGGATTATTTTTACACTAGAAATGGAATTAACTTCAAAAATTCATAAGAAATTCATACGAACTCCAAATAAGATGAACCAAGTTATTTTGATCTTACATTTTTATTTTCTATTTATATATCTAATTATTTTTCCCACTACTATTTTACAAATTTTCACCAAATAATTAAATTAGGATGAAGCAAGAGTGATTCTAATTATTTTGAATTTTCCGTAAATCTGATTTTCAAACTGCTATAACTTTCATATACTAAATCCAAATAGAATTAATCTTTCACCTAAATTCATCTAAAATCATGATCTACCCACTGTATAAGTTTCATGCATTTCTGAGCACTTTGAAATTTCGGCTTATTTGGTGTTAATTGCAATATCGCTCTTTCGATAGATTTCTCGACGATACGAACGTATTCATGAGTGTTACCTGAGATTGAACAAGTGGTACAGCAAAGGTGTGAGCACCCTCCTCTTGATCATATTGCTCCTACTGATTTTAAAATGTTTTGTATGGTTTTAATCTCTCAATTGCATGCTATTTTGAAAAGTATGTTCATGGATAGAAGTAGTTAATTTCATACTTGCTGCATTGGCCCTCCTTTGAATGTTGATTACCCTTTTTACCTTGAATGGTTTTAATTGAACGATACTGGTATTGTATTGTACCATGTTGTATTTATTTCGAGTACTTACTTGTGTAGGCGGAGAGGCTTCGGGTTTAGGGGCATCTTCTTTGCCTACTATCGCAACGCATCGCGAAAGGCAAGTACTTTGATATTCTTATGGTTTGTGAACGCTGAATGCTTGATGTTCATATTATGTTTTTTTTGTGATCCACGAGAATATTCAAAGTTTATGTTCCTTTCTTATGTGTTATTTCTATGTTCGGATATGATGTCTTTCATAATTCATAATTCAATACAAACATCCATTTTCATGTTCCTTCCACGGAGTGGATTATAAAGACCCATCAATTCCAGTATGGGCACGTAAGACCCACCATTCCAATGTGGGCAGATTTTTCATCCACGGAGTGGATTTCAAAGACCCATCAATTCCAAAGATGGGCACGTAAGACCCACCATTCCAATGTTGGCAGATTTGGACACCAGATGAAACGTTCTTCATACGGATTTGGATCCGTATTTTGTTAAATGCGGGCTTAAGTGAATACCGACGGGTGTGTCACTAGCTATACCGGTATAAGCATGTGTGCAGTCCATTCTTTTCATTAAATCCATTCATCCATATATTCATTCTGTGTATGTTCGCATTCTTTAATGATGAGGTCTTGTTCGTATTTGTGGTATGTTAATTTATTCATCAGATTTCTTTGAGTCACGGACTCATTCTTGCTTTGTTTGTTTATTTTAGGTGATCATTGATCTTTGGCTCTATCGGAGGGAGTAGACACGCACTAATCATGCAATTCACCATATTCAAGTTCAACAATATGATTTAGTTTCTATCTTTCATTCGTTAATTAATGAACTGTAATAAATAAATTTAGATGGTGAAGGAAGGATACCTTCTCCATGTTATGGTTGATTTATTACTGCTTGAGAACTTTGATCACCTCTTTTGATATAAGTATTTGGATTCAGATTCTTTTCGTGTCATGGTCCTGTTAAATATTGATCTGTTTATGCCATTAGATGATAATTTATTCAAATTCTTCCACATCGTGGTTGTATGTTAGATTGTTTAGGTGACATCTTGGCTTCCAAATAGCCAGGGTGTTACAGTTGGTATCAGAGCGGGCTTTAGGTCCGTGGTAATTAAGTTATTAAAATGACACACTATGCACAGTAGGTGGGGTTGGGTAATTCATTATTTCCGCATTTCCATTATTATGTTTCATTTGTTGAGCAATTGTTGAATTGCTTCTGTACTATCTTTCTTGTTGTTAATCTATGATATGATGTGATATCTTATATCTATGAATTTATTCTATGATTGTCATGAGATGATCCTATATATTTATAGCTAATTACATTGGTTACGCGTTGATAACGGATGTTAAGAAGTTGAGGACGTGGTTGTCACTCTGGGATTCACTGGGTTACACCCTTGTTCGTGGTGTGTGGTTAGGGAGTAGTTACCCGAGTACCATAGTTTCGTGGTTGAGCGTGAGTTGCTTTAGAAAGTTGTTCTCTTTCTTGATTTCTGAATTTGGCAAAATACTTGTTCTGTGGTAGTTGATTAATTTCTCTTGGGATCGTGGTTCATGATAGTTGATTGGTCCCAATGGGTCTTTAATGGTTCTCTAAAACAATTATTGTTTTTCGACTGTTGAGTTGCTTTCACTACTTGTGATTTTGGTTAATTGTCGAGATTGATATTTTCACGATTGTTCCTTCTTTCTTATTGGAAAAGAATGATTCATGTATTCGTTTGATATTTTGGTTAATGAAAGTTTTCTATTACAAGTTTGTTAATGTGAGAAAGCCTTGGTTCTATGTATTTCTTTTGGATCATTCTGAGTGTTGAAGTTAGTACATCTCTTTTCCGAAGGAAAGTGTTAAGATCCTTTTGTGATGCCTTGTTGTGGTTAAGTTGGAGATTGTATTCAAACAAAATGGTTGGGTATGGGTTTTCATTGGTCCCTATTTATTTTTCAGGGCAATTAATGTCTTTCCAACTGTCGAGCTCTCTTTACTACTTGTAAAGGATGTTATTTACAAGATTGTTCTCTTTCATGAGAATCCTATCTTTCCTATTGATAAAGGCGACTGGTTATCCGTTTGGTATTTTGGATAATGGAAATTATTTCTTTTCTGAGTTCATTGAATAAGGTTTTGATTCCATTCAATTCTTTTGGGGTAGTTGGAGTGTTGAAGTTCAGAACCTTTTCTTTACGAAGGAAAGTGTTAACAATCTTTTGTAATGGTTGTTGTGCTAAATGATAAGTTGTAAGAATACAAGGTAATTGATCATGTATAGGATGCCAAGTTGGGTCAATGGTATGTTGCATAGTTAATCTTAAGCGATGTCCTTGGTAGCATAGTTGGGTAATTTCTTGATGATCTTTCATAAATGCTAGAATTACCTATGCCCGACGTGGTAAAATTCTTGAAACCCGATTAAAGGTCTAGATAGATTGTTGGTGAATCGAGTAGCACCATATCTTCTTACATGTTTAATGCATTTGTCAATTGATAATGAGAGTCGATGTTGGTGTGGCGTAATACCAACAAATTGAGTGGGACAATTTCATAAGTGGCCTTGATATCGTACCTTACAAGGTTGCTATTGCATAGTATGATCTTGTTAAAGTAAAAATTATTTCAACCATGTGGCTTGTGCGTCTTTTGTAAAGCTTTAGGATGCTATAATAAAGTCTGATGATTCTTGGTACTCTTGTATGTTACCGATGTTATTAAAATTAACGAGAATGTAAGATTGATATTAATTCTTTCAGAGATAAAGTAATTTGATCGCCATTGGTGATATCGCTTAAATGAGAACATTTCAAGTTTTGCTTTAGTGACCTTTTAAAGTCGATGAATTAGGTGGTATCTGAAATTAGTTCAAACAAAATGATGTATTTGAATGTTCTATTGGTTCTTAAGTGATTCTTGAGTTTTGAGCTTTAAGGCTCCTTAGTTGAGTTGGCAAAGTGATGTTTCAATCAAAGAAGAATATTTCTTTTGTTAAAGGCAAAAGTGTAGTAGAAGTATTTGAGTTTTACGCCGAGTTATGTAACTTACGGTCTATTTGAAGTGTGCCTAAACTTTCTGCTTTTGCCATTAGAGCTTCTCGATTTTTTTTAGTGCAACACTTTCTTCTCATGTGAGGTTTGATGTTTTCTTCGTGCGGGACTTGTGCCCTCAATTGTGGACTTCCTTTATGATTTCCGAGTTCATTGCTTAATTGACTATTTTCCCTTGGTCATATGCTTAATGCGAGTGGCAAACGTTTTCTTTGCTCTGAGAATCGTTTTCAATTGTCTTTTCTTTTGAGAAATGAATTATGGATTTGTTCTATAAAACCCTTTAGAGTGTTTAGTGGCACCTGGTTGGTGGTGATCAACTGAGAGACTTTGTGAGATTTTGAAAGTCAAGTTGTTTGAAACGCAATAAGTGATAAGTTGATTTCTTGGAGTAACCCTTGGCGAGGGTTTGACTTAAACAAAAAGTTTTGTCCTTAGGGCCAACTAATGTCATTATTGCAATTGATAGAACCTATAGTGATTGTGGTTCAAGATCTTTCGTTCATGTTAAGTGGAACCTTAGAAATTGTTTACAAGTATGGGAAATATTAGTCAGTTCATGAGAGTACCATGATGGGGTACCATATACGGTTGTGTATAAGAATTGTGTTGGTGTAGTTAATGAGGATAGAATTGTGAGAACTCTAGTCGTTACGACAACTTTGGAGATGGTAGGAAATGTTGAGTTAATGTCAGGTATGACTTGGTTTCAATGAGTAACTTTCTTGAAGTTAGAATCTTTCAAAGGGAATGTGTGGCTTCGAAGTAAAACCGAATAGTGGTACGACCAAGTAGAACCTATGGTATGGTGTAATTCCAGAATCTTAGTTCATGTTAAAATATTGGGGATTATCAAAGGTATGGAAACCTTGATCAATTTTAATGAGTAACGCAATTGGAAAGTATTGCGAGTTTGGGTGGGTGATTTCTGATGATGTCAATGAGTGAGTATGTTAGAATTGTGGGCATGTTAAATATGATGATTTCTCTATCTGTTATAAGATAAGTTCGTTGCAGAGGTTTTGGTGGTTAAAATTGGGCTTTGCATTTTTTATGCTAAACCTTTGGTCGCCCAATGATGGTGTGTAGAGAAAATAGATTAATGGCATTTCTAGAGCAGTGGAATGAGCATTGATAGAACTCTTCTGATATAGTACATGAGTGTGTACTGAGGATTCTAAAGTGTTATTCTTGAAAGTTGGAGGTGATGGGATTGCGTGGGTTTTTTTGAGGTGCTTTGGTGCTTTCTAACAAATTAATTTCGTCAGTTGAAGGAGTTGTCTAGAGTGTTCAGTGGAATCAATAGAGTCTCTCCGCAAAGGTGTGGATGATGTATTTCGGTTTAAGCATAATTTGAGGATGTTAAATTAAGAGGTTTGAGCCCATGTGGTATGTGATGAATTCGAATTCTAAGGTTTGAGAGAGACTTTATTCCTAAAAGAGAGATTGAGAAAAAGGATGTTTCCTCGGGTGGTGAAGCATTTTCTTGTTTGAGTCTTGTGTTGTTGATTGGTGTCTTCCGCACTTTGAGTTGGCACTTTGTTAGCATGTTTGATTCTCTCCAATTCAGACAAACCAAAAGAAGTGTTTGGTTTGGGTATTCGAGTGATTTCTCCTTTGACTTTCGTGGTATTCAATCGTAAACTGCCTATTTAGAAAGTGGAATTGCTTTTGTGATGAGTTGTCAGCTTTGGATTTGACCCTTTTTGTGGAGAGTTAGCATTGCGTGGATGTGATGAGAACTCTTTAATTTCAGTTGGATTCTCTTTGTAAAATAGCTGTTTAAGAACGAGTTCTGTTGTGCATTCTTGTTTAAAGGAGGTGCTCCTTGTTAGATGAAGGGTTCAATTTTGAGCATTTTGTGTGCTTTCGCACTGTAAGGAAGTTGGCCCAAGTACATTCATTCGCTTCGACGATTGCGAAATTAGGAAGTTGGCATATCACTTTGACCGTCTCGAGTCCATTCGCCAAGCATAGCAACGTTAGGTGTGTTCGGTGTTAATTGAGTAATCGAGCAATTCAAAGCGTGATTTCGTTAAAGATGTTGACCATCGAGTAGGGTCTTACCTTCGATTCTCTTCGATGATTGTACCGAAATTGCGGGTTGAGTGTTAGGACAGACATTGTTTTACATCCTTACGTTGTGGTCTCATCAGTTTGAGAGAGAGGCCACTTGGAAGATGGTGTTTCGTATGTGCGAACAATATCCGGATTCATTCGCAACGGGTGCGTGTTTGTCATTGTTTAATTCGAATGTAGTTTTCTTTCGAGAAGGCGGTGAGTAGATTCGGGTTGAATCTGTTAAGGGGGGTAGAATGTAATACCACAAATTTCAATTAGAGATAATATTATCGGTAAGAGAGAAACTTGTTCGGGAGAGGGAATTTTATTCAATTTCGATTGTAACAAAGTTTAGAGATGGAATTAGTTCAAAATTCAGAATTTTAGGAGAGAAATGGGCCACCAACCCATATTCGAGAGGAGAGGAGCTGGCCATAGCGGCCCAAGGCCCATGAGTGGGCGGGCAGCCCATTAGAAGGCAAGGGAGGGGAGGGGACCAAACCCTAGCCACTACTCGCTACAGTAGCCGCCATGCTACAGTAGTGCCATGCTACAGTAGCACCGTGCTACAGTACTCCGCCTCCTGCTGCTCCTCTGCTCCCCGGCGCCATCCTTCCTGCTGCCGGCCATCGGGAAGAAGAGAGGAGAAGGGAAAGGAAGGAGGAGAAAAGGGGAGTTTCTTCGGGGAGATTGTTCAGCGTCTTCCTAGGGTTCTTCAAGGGTAATGAGGTGCTTTCCCCACTGTTTGATGATGATTAGATGTGAAATTAGATTAGTTGATTGGATCGATTTGCTGCTGTTAGAAATTCAATTCTGTCCAGTAGATTGCGTGGCCGATTTCGGATTTTTAGAAGCTGAATTTGAGATGTCCACCTCCTAGAGATATTTAGATTCTGTTCTTAGCTTTTCGTGGCCGCCAAGAACACGAAATTCCGACGTACGGATCAAAAGTTATGATAGTTTCATTCTGACTGTCCAGAATTCTGACGTGATTAATCTGTCAAGTTGTCTCCTAAATTATGAGTTTGTTAACAGTAGATTCAGGGTTTTCACCCAACTAGGTTATTGTATACATTTTTATAACCTTTCCAGAATGATAAATAACTCCCTAATCGGAGTTGTATATCAAAAGTTGTGACCAGTTCTTTACTGCTGTCCGCTTCATCTGGACAGAAGCTGTCATTCAAGTTCATCTGCCTGCTATCATTTGATTTTGGCTGATTTGGGTCGTCTCGCCAACTAGAATGTTGTAGATATGTTTGTTAAGTTTTGTTAGGAACTGGGCTCACCTCGTTCTGAGTCCCAGGTCAATAGTTATGGTTATTTCCGTTCTGCTGTCCAGATTCGATTAGATGGTTATATTGCCTGTTTTTCAGAATAGGGCTTATGGCGATTTCTTGGGTGTTTGGGAAGGTGTTGTGGAACGATACTGGTATTGTATTGTACCATGTTGTATTTATTTCGAGTACTTACCTGTGTAGGCGGAGAGGCTTCGGGTTTAGGGGCATCTTCTTTGCCTACTACCGAACGTATCGCGAAAAGGCAAGTACTTTGATATTCTTATGATTTGTGAATTTGAATGCTTGATGTTCATATTGTGTTTTTTGTGATCCATGAGAATATTCAAAGTTTATGTTCCTTTCTTATGTGTTATTTCTATGTTCGGATATGATGTCTTTCATAATTCATAATTCAATACAAGCATCCATTTTCATGTTCCTTCCACGGGAGTGGATTATAAAGACCCATCAATTCCAGTATGGGCACGTAAGACCCACCATTCCAATGTGGGCAGATTTTTCATCCACGGGAGTGGATTTCAAAGACCCATCAATTCCAGTATGGACATGTAAGACCCACCATTCCAATGTGGGCAGATTTGGACACCCGTATGAAACGTTCTTCATACGGGATTTGGATCCCCGTATTTTGTTAAATGCGAGCTTAAGTGAACACTGACGGGTGTGTCACTAGCTATGCCGTTATAAGCATGTGTGCAGTCCATTCTTTTCATTAAATCCATTCATCCATATATTCATTCGGTGTATTTGCTGAGTCACGGACTCATTCTTGCTTTGTTTGTTTATTTTAGGTGATCATTGATGCTGGCTCTATCGGGAGGGAGTAGACACGCACTAATCATGCAATTCACCATATTCAAGTTCAACAATATGATTTAGTTTCTATCTTTCATTCGTTAATTAATGAACTGTAATAAATAAATTTAGATGGTGAAGGAAGGATACCTTCTCCATGTTATGGTTGATTTATTACTGCTTGAGAACTTTGATCACCTCTTTTGATATAAGTATTTGGATTCAGATTCTTTTCGTGCCATGGTCCTGTTAAATATTGATCTGTTTATGCCATTAGATGATAATTTATTCAAATTCTTCTACATCGTGGTTGTATGTTAGATTATTTAGGTGACATCTTGGCTTCCAAATAGCCAGGGTGTTACAACAAGCACACACTTCTATCCTTCAAATCCAAATCAAAAACCTAAACTCAAGTCTTGCATGACACACCAGCATGTTCATCTTCACCTAAGCATCCCATTTATCCAATCAGATTTCACATGCAAGTTCTTTTGAGTGTTTTGGAGAGGAGAGAAAGGAGGGCAGTGGCTGTTTTGGTATGGAAGGAGTAGTAGTTGCAAGTAGTGGCAGCATGCTGTACATGTAGCAGCGAGCCGAATGCGCGGCGTCAAGGCGGTGCTGCAGTGGCGGCCCAGGCCGGTGCGATGAACTGAGAGCCCTAGGCGGCGTGAAGACGACGGTGTGGAGGCAGTGTAGCAGCGCCAGCAAGTGGTTCGGCGCCAAGGTGGCCGGCCGACGGAGGAAGAGAAGGGAAGTGAAGGTAGGTTCAGTTTGGCGGCTCTTGCCTGATCTGCTTCAAGCTCATGGTCGGAGGCTCAAACGTGGTTGGGTAGACTCCAAACTTGGTGAGTTAGTTCTACACTTAGAGCACTTCGTTGTGATCAGTTGGTTTGATGATTGGTTTAATTGAGCACCAGAATTGAGAGTGGTTTAGTCCGTTCTGTTTGTAGTGTAATCAGAGGTGCACAATCTTTGTGCTTGATCCTATTGAGGGGTCATATTGTGTCGTATTTGGCTGAAATTTGGACAGCATGTTGAGGACTCATTGAATTGCATTCCTGCAAAGTTTCATGCAGTTTGAGTTAGTGGTTTGGAAGTTATGCACTAAAGACCAAGGTGGGCAGAAACAATGCTAGTCTGTTTTAGCTGATTTTAGTTACCTCATGCCAAATGTGGTTGTTGTTGATGTTGATGCCAAAGTTTATAACTTGATGATGATGTTGCTTCAAGGGAAGACTTCACAGTATCCACTATTAATAAGAGTGTAATAGTGGACGCGGACGACAGGACGAGCGGACGCGGACGAGTTCGGCGACGACTACGGCGAGCCCCATCGCTACTGCCCTTGGCTTAGGTGATAATCCCGTCTTTAGCACTTAATCGATTTCTTAGTATGCATATGACGTGTAGGCCCCACATGTCATTCATTTTGGCTAGCTGAGCATGAGTGTATAATGTAATTAATACTTTTAGAAATTCCAAAACGAATTAAACTTGCAATCGAAAATTCAAATAAGATCAAAAAATTATAACCTATTCAAAACAACTCCAAATTGAGTGAAACCAATTATGTTGTTTTCATTTTCAATGTACTTTAACTTGGAATAGGTTTGAAACATGTTACTGCCGTAGAAAATTTCGGAATTGGAATTAAATTCGGCAAAGGATTATTTTTACACTAGAAATGGAATTAACTTCAAAAATTCATAAGAAATTCATACGAACTCCAAATAAGATGAACCAAGTTATTTTGATCTTACATTTTTATTTTCTATTTATATATCTAATTATTTTTCCCACTACTATTTTACAAATTTTCACCAAATAATTAAATTAGGATGAACAGTAGCTGATTCTAATTATTTTGAATTTTCCAGAAATCTGATTTTCAAACTGCTATAACTTTCATATACTAAATCCAAATAGAATGAATCTTTCACCTAAATTCATCTAAAATCATGATCTACCCACTGTATAAGTTTCATGCATTTCTGAGCACTTTGAAATTTCGGCTTATTTGGTGTTAATTGCAATATCGCTCTTTCGATAGATTTCTTGACGATACGAACGTATTCATGAGTGTTACCTGAGATTGAACAAGTGGTACAGCAAAGGTGTGAGCACCCTCCTCTTGATCATATTGCTCCTACTGATTTTAAAATGTTTTGTATGGTTTTAATCTCTCAATTGCATGCTATTTTGAAAAGTATGTTCATGGATAGAAGTAGTTAATTTCATACTTGCTGCATTGGCCCTCCTTTGAATGTTGATTACCCTTTTTACCTTGAATGATTAAGGATATATGTTATATGGGAGTGTTTGCTAATTTGTAGAACGATGCTTAGTCGTGCTAGTAGTTGTAGTCAATAACGGTTGATGGAGCTAGTCCATCGGCCGATGGATCGAATCGAATCTTGATATAAATTGAGGATTATATGGATTTGATTATGTTGAATTTGAGGAATATGTCTAGATCTTCGAATCTGATTTTTATGAACTTGTTGTTGGGTTATTGTTGTGTGTTGGACTTGGACAGGTGATAGGGTGATGAAGGGGTGGTCCCAGATTCGTGTAGCCCCGTCTGGGTATTTGAGGACCGGTCTATGGTATGATGAACCAAGTCTTACGTACAACCACACGCCGGGATGATAACGAAGGCTTGGCTTAATAATTTGTTGTGTGTTAGCTATCAAAACACAATTAGATTAGCAATTGTTGTTGTTTAGTTCTAATGGCTCTCTTGTCAATCCTGTGGGTGCATGTTACTTTTTTCTTTTCATGCCCTTAAGGGTCGTTTGCGTATGCCGGGTTGCTGCGTAAGAGACTTACTTACACAACGAGTACACCTATGGTGACGATAAGTGACTTTCGGCCATGGTGTCATATTCTTGGGTGGGTTGATAGTTAGGACATGACATTGTAACGGCCTCGTTATGATATCTCAGTTACACTCCTTCGGAAGAGTGCATGGCGACAGTATGAGGTATTCATATCATGTGGGGAAAGCTGTACACCTCTGCAGAGTATAACTAAATCTATTCGAATAGCCGTGTCCCTGGTTATGGACATCACTTGTGGGAAAGCATGCACAGTTAGCTTATGGGAAATTAAGTTTGGGTTATGGTTAAAAATGTTATGCCATTATGTTAGTTTGTTCAGATCTGAAATGATATCTTGAATGCAAAGTTCGCGTGTTAATTTGTCATGTTATGATTTGTGTCCCGAGTAGGATGTTCGTGTGTTGATTATAGTTGGAGCTTATACTGTTGTTGATCATTACTTACTGTTATACAATGTTTTCTAAATGTTTTAAAAATGGCAATTTGAATCTATATTGTTTATCTAATTGCAAAACTTGCTTTATGCCGAAAATGGACTAGTGTAGTAGCCTTCCTTTGATACTTACATGCATCCTTATTTTTCTTGAAAAGTCTCGCGAGTACAACTTTGTACTTAAAAATTGTCCATTTGTTCAGGTGAGAAGTCATTCAAATTGGGTAAAGTACTCTAGACGCTACGACTTTAACTCCAGTTGGTTGCTTGTGGGATTGTAGGCATGCCAACTCGGTTATTCCCTTTTTATTTTAAGTTTGTCTTCCACTCCGATTTATCATTTGATAATTACTTTTGGCCGATTGGCCCTCTTATGCAAACTTGTACATTATGTTTCTATTCAATGATGTTGTATTTACGATTACGATTCCATTATTCTTGTATATTGTGTATGGATGTGAATGCAATGTTGTGTTAGGATATGTTCATGTTAGCTACTGATCCTTGGGAGCTAACATGAGACACATATCCGAGCACTCGAAATCGTTTTCGTTTCTTGTTAAGTGTTGCGCTTTTGGCGTGATCAGTTAGCTTGATACGGGTACGATCCCGAGCTGACCTCACACTTCTTTAGGTTTGTACGAGTCTTTGTCTTGTTACAAAGATCTCCCGACCATTGGCAATTTCAAAGGATATGCCTTTCAAAATCAAACATTTTTAACACCTTCTAAGTGTAGGTTGACTGATGCTTTAAAATACCTTCAAGAGCATGCTTAAGCTGCAAGCCTAGGCAATATTTGGTTTTACCCAAATCTTTCATTTCGAACTCTGACTCCAAATAAGAGCTCGCTTTCTTTATACCTTTCAGGGTTTCAATGATATTCAGATCATCTTCATACACCGAGATTATACAAAATTCATCCTGGGATCATCGTATAAATACACAGGAATAATTCTCATTATTCGTGTAGCCTTTCTTGCATAGAAAGTCGCTTCAAGCGATTATACCACATCCTGCCTGATTGCTTAACTTCGTACAATGACTTTCTGAGTTTCATACTGTACAGAATTTCTATTTGCTCTGTCTTGGTTCAGGATAGGGATTCATTCAGGTATATTCATATAAATGTCCGAATCCAATATTCCATAATGGTATGCTGTTACCACATTCATCAATTGCACTTTTAACTTCAAGTTTACTGCTATTGAAATTAAATATCTAAAGGGTGGCTCCACCCATGACCGGGGAGTAGGTTTCTTTATAAACAACTCCTAGATGTTGAGTGAAACTTTGTGTAACAAGCCTTACTTTACTTCATTATTTTCATTTCTCTTTCGAACAAATACCCACTTATGCCCTACAGGGTGCACATAGGGACGCGTGTGGCTTACAAGCCCAAACACCTTTCTTTTTATTCAGAGATAATAATTCTGCTTCTATTGCCTTCTTTCAATATTCCCAATCTGATTTTTTCTTTCATTTAGCAGGCGATACAGGCTCTGGATCAAGATCGATGATTGTGGCAATTTTCTTTGCAAAATTAATGTCTTATTCATAGATTCTCCCGAGGTCACAAAGTTTATAGCTATTTCTTCAAGGGGCGATTCTTCTAATGCTTCTACTTGCTTATTGCTGCTTTCAATTACGGGGGGCAAGTCCCTTTAGTTTTTCAGCTCCGATGTGTGCGCACACATCCATGCTGATGTCTCCCTTCATGGGGGATGTTCAATTCTAGTATGCCTTTTCTGAAGGTTCCATACTGGTGTCAGGTCTCAACTGGCTCCCCTTCTGGTTCTGGGGAACTTTGGTGATCGGCTGTGTCAAGTCCTTCTTATCCTTTTTCACTAGTCATCCCTGGTTACTTCGGATTCGAGGGGCCGGAGTTCTCATCCTTTCAGAGGCCTTAGGACGGGATTAGGGATACCTTCATTGGTATTTCAACCCTCTCCGGTGCATTGCGTACAGGCATACACGACTTGGTCATGCTCTTCAAATCACTAAAGTGGTTAGGCAGTTGATTCGCTAATGCTTGCAAATCAATTATCTTCTGGACTTTAATTATCTTCTGGACTTCAATTGTCTTCTAGACTTCAATTATCTTCTTAACTTCTCTATTTGCTTCACTAGTGCGCTAGTCATGTGCATGGATTTCAATTATCTTCTGGACTTCAATTATTTCCCGACATTTTCATCAAGAGGTTAATTTCCTCCCCTTAATGACGGGAAACTAGCCTCATCTAATATACTTTCAGCAGATCGGGCAGTATGCAAATCTCTCGTCATAGGGTCCAAATACCTGATTATGGATGTTGAAAGCAACTTTTGATTTTTTTTAATTGCTTACCGAAGGGAGCCACCACGCAACATGGTTTTTTTAATTGATTACCACGCTCAGGCTCCGCAGAATGTCGCCCATGCCCTACCGCGCTCCGGTGGCGCGGAAGCCGTTCGGACCCACCACGTTCCGCGTCATGCCCCTAGTTTCCACGCTCGCCTGGCTTCCGCGTAGCTTACCGGCTTTCCGCGCTCCCCCAACACGCTTCCCGGCCTTCCGCGCTCGGCAGGGGACCAGATTTGCAATTTTGATGTCAACGATGCTATTTTTACAATTAACACGACACAACGGGGCTAAATTAAAAAAAAATCATTGCAATGTCATAGTACTTGTTATTCATGTATTTGGTGAAACAATTTATTTTATGCTATGGAATTTTTAAATTTCTTTTTTTCATCATGTCATTTGAATTGTTGTGTGCATTGATGCCACAATGGTTTCAAAAATCCATACATAGTAACCGACATCTTTATACTCCTCTATATCCAAAATAGATGCTGCCTAGTCAAACTTTTTAACTTTGACTAACTAATATAAGTAAAATCATGTACTTTTATTCACACTACATTCTTATAGGTTTTTTTTTCAAAAAAATGTAACAACAAAAATTAGTAATCAAAGTTACACCATCGGACTGTACTAAGTTCTAACATGTAAAACATTATACCACGTTAGTTTAAACCAAGAAAGTATAACAATATTCAGTTGAAAATAGTTCAATTTTGGCTTTTGCTCGAAAGAATGTCAGATATAAACCCAACTATTGTAAGGAATGTCAGATATAAACCCAACTATTGTAAGGTCTTAAACCCTTCTTGCGTGACAAGTAGAACACATAAACCTCCCATACATAGACACAAATACCCCTCAAGGCCGCAAGATGTGGCCAATGTACCCATGGGCATAGTGGTCATTTTCTAGGATATCCTCCTTCCCAATCGTTCTTCCCCTCTTGCAAGTTGCAACTGCCTTCTAGACGCTTCGATCCCTCTTCTCCTTCTGCTTCCTCTGCAAATTCTTCGGTTCCAACGCCGCAGCATATAGATGGTGGCCACACGCCTCCTCGTGCGAGTATCGAGGCAATGGGTAGCGGGGGTCACTGCGAGGTGGCGGCCGGAGGCGGTGTGTCAGTCCCTGAAATGTCAGCTAGGTCTGAAATTGCGAGTTCTCTGTTGAAGAAGCGTGCTGTGAAGAAGTCGGCAGCCAATGTAACCTTTCGTCGATTCCACTTAAAGTCAGATGAAGGGCCAGGATAGTTGATGGCGTTTTGAAAGAAGATCCTACGGTTTAGAAGGGACCTAGTATTTAATATTGCGTCATTTTTGTTGTCGTTTTACATCTCCAGTTCAGAACTGAATGTTGCTTTTACTTTTGAACTTAGTTTACTTTTACAAGCTGTAACTCTCGGTTAAACCTGGGTCATATAACCAGAGTTGGGAAGAAATGAGAAGGCATGAAAAAGACAATACATTAGTCTCTAGCTTTAGTTCTATTAGAACCCCAATTTCTCTTTTCCCCTTTGCTTTCCTCTCCACCGTTTCCCTGATTCTGAATGTTTTGGACTGCTGAAGCTTCGGGTCCTGACATTTTGGTATCAGAGCACACGCAGCTCCTGGCCCTGAGATCGGTGCGAGTTAAGGTTGGAGCAAACTACTAGTTGCTACCGTAAAATCCCTGCATATCGCCGGATCTGGGTGGTAGATGGTGGTGAAGACCCGATCTCAAAGTTCGATTGAAGAAGAAGGTATGGAGATGGAAAATAGAGTAGAGATTATCAAGATCCAAGAGAAGCTGAAAGATTTAGATCTTCTGAAGTCGGATGTGGCCGAAATCAAGAACCTTTTGCTCACCAAGTTCTCACAAGCATCAAGAGCTGGCTTGGAAGAGGAGGCCACTGAATCCCGAGAGGGAGGTCCTGTTCCAGAAGAAACGAGGGAGAATCTGACTTGGAATGGGGAGCAGATTAGGCGGACTGGGCAGACTGGAGCACCAGCGAACTTCTTCTTGGAATCAAACACGGTAATACCAAATCACCCCCCTGTTTTCACTACTGCTGTCAGAACTTCATCACAAGTTAATCTGGTAGAGAGGGAAGGGGAGACCCATCGAAGAGTACCCCATCAATCAGGACTGTTGCATCCGATGGTTAATCAAGGGTTCAGTTATGGTCAGGGAGTCCCAGCGGCTCCTCCGTGGACTTGGCAAAACACCAATCAGATGGCAGCGATGCCGCCCTATTACCATCCCGCGATGAATGTTAGTAATCAGCTTGGCTGACAACTACGACAACCAGGATGGTCATATCACACTAACAACCCTGGAGTAAATATGTTTGGTACAATGGGGAATATGAACCAGAACTTTAACAGTGGTGGTCATCAGTACGCAGATGCAGTTTTGAGAGGACCTAAACTCGAAATTCCTTTGTTCCCAGGAGAGGGACCAATTGGATGGCTAGAACAATGTGAAAAGTTCTTCGAGATGGTGGGAACTCCAAGAGAACAGTGGGTCAACATTGCTATGGGTCATTTCACCGGTAAGGCCAACACTTGGTTTAAGGGGATTGGGATTGCTTGGCGTTTTGGACCGGCAAAGAATGTGTTCTATGTTTGTGCATGTGTTCTCGGAGGCAAATGCTCATGAAGCAGTAGAGAGGTTACAAACGATGAGACATATCGGCAACATTAGCAAATATATTGATTACTTTGAGAGAACTGTAGAGCTAGTGAGGAGAGATCATCCATATCTTCAAGAAGCATTTCTTTTTAGTTGTTTTATCGAAGGTCTAAAGGAAGAAATCAAGTATGGGGTGAGTATGCATCAACCGAAAGGGTTGCTAGAGGCTTATTGGTTTGCAAGGTTGGAGGAAAAGGCCAATCAGGTTAAAAGAACTAGCAATCTTGGGGGCTTGAAAGGAACAAAAGTAACACTACCAGTTTCAAAAGTGGCCCTGCTAAGGGAATGAATGTAGAAGGAGTGGACAAAGGGAAGAAACCGGTACAGGAGAGTAACAAAAGAAACTGTTGGCACTGCAATGAGCCGTGGGTTCCTGGACACCATCTGACTTGTAAGATCAAAAAGGCTCTTCACGCTATTCTGCTGCAAGGCGAGGAAGGTGAAACTGAATTGGCTGAAGACAGCGAACTGACAAAGGATGCAGTTTTTTCCACCGCTCCTGGAAGTCCCGAGGAGACAGAAGAGTTACAGGAGACGGAACAACTTCTAGTGATATCTGGTCAGGCTATGAAAGGAATCTCAGGCCCAGCAACATTTTCGTTGAAGACAGTAATTGGTGGCAAACCGATCTTTGTTGGTGGACAACAAGACACAGGACATTCATGGACTATGAGTTTGCAGTCAGGAGCGAGTGCAAATTGTTGTACCGCCAAGCATGTAAGGTATTAGTGGCTCGGAGGGGAGAGCCGAGCAATCAAGTTCTATCAAGAGGTGTCTTACCACATACAAGGTTATTCATTTACAACCTCATTCCAGCTATTGAATCTCGGAAGCTATGATGCAATTCTCGGAGCAGACTGGATATTTGATCACAGTCCGATTGGACTGAACCTGAAAACTAGAGAGTTGTCTTTGTTTAAGGATGGCAAGATTATAACCTTCAAAGACTACACTGTTCCGGGTAAGAAATGTTTAGTAGGGGCTGCCAAGTTAGAAAGGCTATTAAAAAAAGAGGTGCTAGGTTGCATGATCAGAATCAATTGGATTCAAGAATCGGAGAACCAAGAATGCCAAGAACTGCTAAGAGAAGTGCAAGAACTCATACAGCAGTTTGCAGATGTTTTCAAAGAGCCAAAAGGGCTGCCTCCCAAAAGAGAATGCGATCACATCATACCACTTAAAGGCAATACCGACCCTCCTAATCTCAGACTGTATCGAACCCCACACCATCAGAGGGATGCCATGGAGAGCATCATCAGTCAGCTTCTGGAGTCTGAGGAGATCAGAACTAGTATGAGCCCATACTCATCTCCAGCGATAATGGTTAGAAAAAAAGATGGTTCTTGGCGGTTGTGTGTAGATTACCGATAGCTCAATTCGATGACAATCAAGAACAAATTTCCCATGCCTATCATCGAGGATTTGTTAGATGAATTACACGGGGCAACCATTTTTTTCTAAGTTGTACCTAAGATCAGGGTATCATCAGATCAGAATGAGGGAGGAGGATATTCATAAAACAGCTTTCAGGACTCATCTAGGCCATTATGAGTATACAGTCATGCCTTTTGGGCTAACCAATGCCCCGGCCACATTTCAATCACTCATGAATCAAATATTCAGTAACCAGCTAAGGAAGTTTATACTTGTGTTCTTTGATGACATCTTGGTGTATAGTAAGAGTTTATCTGACCATGTTTATCATTTACAGCAACCTTTGCTAATATTGAGACAGAATCAGTTAAGTGCAAGAAGGAGTAAGTGTTGTTTCGCTTTGACCGAAATAGGTTACTTGGGTCATGTGATCAGTGGGTCTGGAGTGGCTACAGATCCCAGGAAGATAGTAGATGTGATGAACTGGCCAGTTCCAAATTCAGTCACCAAGTTGAGGGGATTCTTGGGTTTGACAGGATATTATAGAAGATTTGTGAAAGGGTATGGAAGGATTTGTCAACCGCTCTTTGATATTTTGAAGAAGGACTCTTTTAAATGGGAAGAAGCTCAAGCCATAGCTTTTGATACTCTAAAAAGAGCTATGACCACCTGTCCAGTACTTGCATTGCCTGATTTTTCTAAACCGTTCATCTTAGAAACAGATGCTTGCGGTATCGGCTTGGGGGCAGTGTTGATGCAAGGGAACGGACCTATTGCTTATTATAGCAAAACCCTGGGGAAAAGAGCAGTAGCACAATCTATTTATGAAAAGGAAGCTATGGCTATATTAGAGGCATTGAGAAAGTGGAGGCATTATCTGTTGGGCAATCAATTGGTGATAAAAACAGATCAGAAGAGCCTCAAATTCATAACAACACAGAGATTGGCAGAGGGAATTCAACACAAATTACTCCTCAAGTTACTGGAATTTGATTACAAAGTGGAATATAAAAAGGGAAAGGAAAACTTAGTTGCTGATGCCTTGTCTAGGAGAGATACTGAGGTTCTTGAGGGAGAAGAGAATTGCCATGCCATTGCTATTGTTGTTCCAGAATGGGTGGAGGATATAAAAAGGAGTTATATCAATGACCCATTGTATGAGAAGATGATGCTAGATAATCAGATTCAAATAGTGGCCGGCCATCACTATGTACTGGAGTCGGGTTTGGTTAGATATAAAGGCCGAATTTATGTGGGAATTGGTAACGATAGCGGGGCTAAAATCCTAGATTCTTTCCACTCATCTCCTATAGGAGGACATTCAGGGAGAAGAGCAACTTATCACCGGCTCAAGAAATTGTTCTATTGGCCTAAGCTCAAGGGTTGTGTGGAAAAACTAGTTTCGGAATGCCCAGTTTGCCAGATTACTAAAGGGGAACATGTTCACACCCCTGGATTGTTGAACCCACTGGAGATACCTGACATGGCATGGGCTCATATCAGTATGGACTTCATTGAGGGTCTACCTAAGTCCCAAGGTAAGGAGGTAATCTTGGTGGTGGTCGATAGATTTACGAAATATGCACATTTCCTACCTTTGTCTCATCCATACTCAGTGCAACAAGTAGTACAACTCTTCATGGATAACATATTCAAACTGCATGGAATGCCAATTGCTATTGTGACTGACCGCGACAGAATATTCACTAGTCATCTATTCCAAGAGATATTCAAAATGATGAAAGTGTCCCTACGGCTGAGTAGTGCATATCACCCTCAAACGGACAGGCAAACGGAGAGAGTAAATCAATGTGTAGAGTCTTATTTGAGGAGTATGACATTCCAAGAACCTAGAGAATGGATGAGTTGGTTAACCTTGGCCGAGTGGTGGTATAATACCTCTTACCACACCTCTTTAAAGATTTCACCATTTCAAGCTTTGTATGGCTACCCTCCACCTCAAATTGGGGAATTCACTCTTCCTGGTAACGTTTCTGAAGAAGCACGAGTCACAATGGAGCAAAGGGGTTGAATGCTGGAGCAGCTCAACACTAATCTGCAGCAAGCTCAAGAAAGAATGAAATATTTCGCTGATCGGTCCACATCAGAGAGGCAACTTCAAGTGGGAGATATGGTATATATCAAGATGCAACCTTATCGCCAAAACGCATTTGGAATCAGGGGATCGCTGAAGCTCCGGTCCAAATTCTATGGACCTTTAGGGTTATGGATAAAATTGGTCCAGTGGCATATAGATTGCAGCTACCGGAGAATACGACAATTCATCCAGTTTTTCACGTAAGTCAACTGAAGAAACACCTGGGATCTCATGTGGTGCCTATTCCGGGACTACCACTGGTAGGGGATAACAGCAGGATCAAAACCGAGCCAATGACAGTAGTTGACAGAAGGGTGATCCCTCGCCGAAATGAGCCGGTTGTGCAATGGCTAATACAATGGCTGAACCTGGGTCCAGAAGATGCCACTTGGGAGGATGCTGCGTTCATCCAGAGTACTTTTCCCAACTTTGCACCTTGAGGACAAGGATGATCTCAAGAGGGAAGGAATGTCAGTCCCTGAAATGTCAGCTAAGTCTGAAATTGCGAGTTCTCTGTTGAAGAAGCGTGCTGTGAAGAAGTCGGCAGCCAATGTAACCTTTCGTCGATTCCACTTAAAGTCGATGAAGGGCCGGATAGTTGATGGCGTTTTGAAAGAAGATCCTACGGTTTAGAAGGACCTAGTATTTACTATTGCGTCATTTTTGTTGTTGTTTTACATCTCGATTCGAATCGAATGTTGCTTTTACTTTTGAACTTAGTTTACTTTTACAAGTCAGAACTCTCTGCTAAACTCGGGCCATATAACCAGAGTTGGGAAGAAATGAGAAGGCATGAAAAAGACAATACATTAGTCTCTAGCTTTAGTTCTGTTAGAACCCCAATTTCTCTTTTCCCCTTTGCTTTCCTCTCCACCGCTTCTCGATTACGAATGTTTTGGATCTTTGAAGCTTGGGTCCGACACGGTGCTCTTGGGCGATGGCGGCGTCATGGGTGTTGCCTCAGGTAATTGTGGAGAATTCCTCCATCGGAGCTGTTTTAGTCGGGAGGTTTTAGGATTTTTACTCCTAATTGAGGTGGGAATTTTGATTCGCCGAAAGGTCACGATGGATCCTAGGCTTCGAGGGATGCATTATCTGTAGGAATCATTGAGATTTTTAGTTAATCATGGTTTATCAGTGGTGCTTCCTGTTCCTAGGGTTGGTTTTTGATTCGTGGGGACCGAACTTCCACTGTTAGAACATGTGCAGTAAACTATGAGCAAAGTAAGATTTTTTTAGGTGTGTTCTTGGGATTAATTGTATTTTGCATGTGGCTGTCAATTAAGATCTGATATTAGTTGGGTTCATGTATGGCGTGTGAGAATTTTGGATATATGATATTGGTAGAAACTAGAAAGGGAAATACTGATGACATGTTTGCTTACCCAAAAATCTTCTAGAAAATCAGTGTATCATGTACTCATACGGTTGCCGGTAGTAATCTGATGTGTTTCGCTATAAGAACTACTGATTGGGACGCCACATAATGACGAGGACATCACTCCTTCGGATACAAACACTAACTTCTTTTAACATTCGGGACCAATGACGAGGGCAAAAACACGATAATTAAACTATTAGATAAACTTGTTTTTAGGAGTAAATAATATTTCCGATGAGAATCCGATACTTCCTAAGACTTGTGATTTTCTTGTACTTAGGAACCATGGTGAGGAGGCAGTCCACCATGCAGCCCACCCCACTTCTTGGCCGAACAACATTTGAAGTCCAAGTGCAGCCGCATCATCCCACCTCCAGGCTCAAGTGACGGAAGATCAAGCCCATGACGGAAGATCAAACCCATAGGTGTTGTACCACTTTTCTCAGGCCATGTGCCTTGTATTTGAGAGAGCCTAGGCCCAGGTTGGAGGAGCCGCACCCTTCCTAGGGTTTGTGGCAGTGTGTCCCTCCTAGCTAGCGCCCTCACCTCCTCTTTAATGTGGACAACCGTTGTTTCTTTTTCTTTTAGGTTTTGTTTAGATCAGTTTAGCCTGTGTGTGCAAACTCCACGTTGTCTCTTGTGTCGGTTAGACCAACAAATTCATGTTACAGAACCTCAACTATCCTTGTGCGACTTTTATATCTAGCAATTTTCAGATTGCTCTTTACTTGAATTCTTGCTTGTTCTTCGATTACTTGCAGGAATTGATCTTCGTGATCAGGTCAATCGTCGTTCTTGGTGAGGTTGATAACGATAAGAGTGTGGTTTAGCGATTGTTGGACGGTTTGATCGAGTCTCGATCAAGTAGCCTCATCGTCAAAGTCACTCTCTACAAATCAAATTACCATCCACCGGAAGATCGGGACCAATCTTACATCAAGTGGTATCAGAGCTTAGATTGCATGGTGAGATTTCAGTTTTAGATTAGTTTTTCATACCTATAACTAGAAAATTGCCCCACAAAAATATTTCGATCGTCGAAAATCACCCAAAAAAACCGAACCCTAGTTGTGCCTGTGCAATTCCAGTTTTAGTCTTACCGTGCTGAATTTGTGTCCATTGTTGAGTTCTAGTGTTGGACTAAATTTTAGTGTCTTGATTTTGGTTTGAGTTTTGCATCCAGAAAATAAAAAAAAAAGCTAGATCTGTTCTTGATTGAGTTAGGGTTTGTAGCAGTTTGGTTTGGAGTCCAACTTGGTTTCTAGGGTTGGGCCAATTTCTTCTGTGGGGAATCCCTGCTTGTTTCCACCTTGTGTCATAGCCGAGCTCCATTCCAACCCTTCCCTCCCTTTTTTTTATATCACTAGAAGTTGAACTCGTGCAACGTTTACAAAAAACGACCATAACTTTTGCATACGAACCAGATTGCGACTTTTTTCTGGCTCATTGGAAAGGTAATGAAAAGTTCAATTCGAAAATCCATAAGTCCAACTTACATTTACTTCGCAAGGCTTCGAAAAAGTGAAACCCCAAAAAAGGTCATTTAGGGCCTCAAAACGTCCTCCGAAGTTTCAGCACCAATTTTCGCCGTTTGTTCGCCGTCCAGTTTGAGTTTTCTTTCATTTCAGATTGTGTAATCTTTGTTTCTAGATGATATTTTAGTGTGCTTTAATATGTGTTTTACTCTGAATTAAAAAAAAGAGGCAAGTGCCAAAAAAAAACAAGAAGAGAAGAGAAGAGCCGCACAAGTTAATTTTTTTCTTCGGATTTTTGGCAGCATTGTTCTTTTGTAGATTTTGGAGTTCTCTTTACATAGTCCTTGTCTTGTCTAGTGTTGCTTTCTTGAGCTAGGGTCGAGTGCTAGTTTGGGCTAGCATTTAGGTAGGTACTTTGGATTTTTATCCAGCTAGTGTAATTCTGAAATTGAATATTGACATTCCTTTGCTACTTACATATTGCATATCCAAGATCCACCTACTACTAACCGAATATGTCTCGTCGTACCGGCAATCGCTATACTCATCACTCAAGTTAGGTTATCACGAACCAGCCACCGGTTGCACCACCTATTTATTTTGGTAAGAACTTGTAAGAATTTGGTAAAAGCTTGAGCATGTGTGACTTGTAACCTCCATAACCTAGTAGTTGATAGGGAATTTTATACACTTGTGTATTTTTCTTGTTGATACTAACAATGGCAGGGTCACACGGGTCTACACACGGTGGGAACGACAACGATCACTCTTTGGAGCATGAGAGCGAAGGTCCTCTCACACCTCGCACCAGAGGGATCGTGCAGTGCTTTGAGCACTTGCTCGGTGAGAGCGTACGCAATGCCTTGGATCAGATCAACAACAATCTCGCGACGTTCCGCACACAAGTTGAGCATCTCGAACATCGGTTGTTAGAAAAGATGAAGCTAGGGTTTGACTATTCACAACTCTGCATCTTATTCATTGATTTAGAGGGTATATATAGGCAATGTTACATGGGTCTCATGAGCTACATAGGCCAGAGAGAGAGAGAGAATGTACAACACTTTTAACACCCTCCTTCAAACTCAAGGTGGGTCAGGAGGATCTGATGCATTGAGTTTGAGTAGATGAAGCCGATACTGTTCTCGAGTCTAAGCTTTAGTGAAGAAATCTACAACTTGAAGCTCTGAGGGAACATACTTGATGGCGATGGTCGACTGCTGACAGTGAGATCGTGTGAAGGATGCATCAACACCAATGTGTTTTGTCAGCTCATGCTTGATTGGATTACTGGCAATCCGAATGGCACTTGTATTGTCACAAAAGAAGGTGCAAGATTATCACATTGGGCACCGAGATCAATCAAAAGCCATCGAAGCCAAATGATCTCTGAGGTGGTAGCGGCAAGAGCTCGAAGCTCAGCCTCTGCACTAGAGCGTGAACCGCATTCTGCTTCTTGGACTTCCAAGCAATGAGCGAAGTACCAAGAGAGATACAGTAGCCAGTGATAGATCGGCGATCAGTAGGATCACTCGTACAAGTAGAGTCAGAGTAAGCGTGGAGCTAGAGCTGACTCGAACTGGCATAGAATAGACGTCTGCACGCAATTCCTCTCAAGTATCTCAGCACACGAAGAACATGACCATAGTGAATTGAGGTGGGAGCACTAACAAACTGGCTGAGCACATGAACAGTATCAGCAATGTCTGTCCTGGTGACAGTGAGATAGATAAGGCTCCCTACGAGCTGACAATAGCGGGAAGGATCTGCCAGGGGTACACCGTCTGTAGGTTGAAGCTGCAAGTGAAGCTCCATGGGTGTGGCAGCAGTACGAGTATTAGTCATCCTAGAGCGAGCAAGCAGATCCTGAACATAGTGATGTTGACAGAGATAGTAGCTATCACCATCAGAATGAACCTCAATCCCTAGAAAATAGCTCAATGGTCCCAAATCAGACATCATAAATTGTTCACTCAATTTCTTCTTGACAAAAGCCACGTAGTCCATGTCATCTCCTATGATCAAGCATATCATCTACATACAATAGAAACGAAGTACGACCTCGCTGAGAAGTGTGAGTAAACAAGGCATGGTCATGCTCACTCGGAGTGAAACCAGCAGCTTGAATCACAGAATTGAAACGTTTAAACCAAGCACGACGAGCCTACTTGAGACCATATAGAGCACGCCTAAGGTGATAAACATAGCTTGTAGAAGCCTCAACACCCGGGGTGGCTGCATATAGACCTCCTCATGTAGACCACCATAAAGAAAAGCATTCTTGACATCCATCTGAGATATAGTCCATATGCGTACTACTGCAACTACAATAAGAGTACGGACTATGGTCATATGAGCAACTGGAGCAAAGGTCTCATCATAATCTGGACCATAAGCCTGCTGAAAACCTCTTGTAACAAGACGAGCCTCGTATCTCTCTACTGACCCATCTGACTTGTTCTTTATTTTGTATACCCACTTACAAGTGATAGGAACAGCTCCAGATAGTAGCGGAACAAGATCCCAAGTGCATGTACACTATTGCTGTGAGCTCCTCTATCATAGCCAACTGCCACTCGGGTACACTAACATCATCCTGATAGGTACTCGGCTCAGCTACTGCACCTACACGAGAAAAACCCCATCTCTCTGGTGCCTGAATAGAAGAATGGTCACGTAGGGTATATCGTGATGTAGTATAACGATCGTCAGAGTCAGTGATACTGGCCGGAAGTCAAGTGGAGGAGAGGAGGACTAAGGATCAGAAGGAACTCTCTATCGGCAACTATAGTGAAAGGGAAAAGTGGAAGTGCCAGAAACTGGTGGAGCTGATAGAGGAGGCACACTAGAAGGTGAAATTGGTGGAGAAGGTGTATCTGGAGAAGACAAGTCTGGTGAAGGAATGGGAGGTAGGCACAAAAAGGAGGTGGAATCTGTGGAAGGAGCGTGATGTGTAGAAGGATGATAAAAGAAAGGTTGACCCTCATCAAAGGTCACATCATGAGATGCAAATGCGACGTGCTGAGGGATCATAGCAATGATAGCCCTTATGCTTAGAACTATAACGTAGGAAGACACACTCAACAAACTGAGCACTCAGCTTGGTGCAATCATGGGGTGCTAGAAGGACATAGCAGACACAACCAAAGACACGAAGATGAGCATAGCGAGAAGGTGGTCTGTACAGAACCTCACCAGAACACTTGCCCTGAAGCTTGGAAGAGAGCTGACGGTTGATGAGATAGACTGTCGTAGAGATTGCTTCCCCTAGAAGTGAGAGGGGACAAAGAGATGAGAAGAGTACGAAGCAGTCTCAATGATGTGACGGTGCTTGCGCTCAGCAACACCATTATGAGCATGAGCATCAGGACATGAGAGCTGAGGAAGAGTACCCTCAGAAGAAAAGAACTGATGAAAGGTTGATGAAAGATACTCTCCCTAGAGTCAAAACGGAAAACACGAATGGAAGAAGAAAATTGTGTATGAACCATCTTAGCAAAAGACTGCTAAATGGAAATCAACTGAGAGCGATGTTTCATAAAAATATATCCAAGTATATCAAGACTGATCATCAACAAATATGACATAATAACTATGACCACCCTTCGAAGCAAAAGGAGATGGACCTCATACATCTGAATGCACCAAATCAAAAGGATTAGAAGACTGAGAGATACTACTGGAACATGGAAGTTGTAGTTGTTTTCCCAGCTTACAACCAGTACAATAAAAACTAGACTCAATTGTGACATGACCTAAGGAACCCTGTTGAACTAGAGTGGTGAGGCGAGCTCCACAAAGATGTCCAAGTATATGATGCCACTTGCTGAAGGAAGAACCAACAGGTGACTGAGATGATGACATAGCAGAAGACACTAAAGCCTTCGACGTACTGGTGGAAGGAAGATGTAAGGTGTCCAAGACATAGAGACTAGGAGAGCCTCTACGGCGATGGCCAGAACCAATCAATTTTCTGCTTTGACGACCCTGAATGAAACATGAAGAATCATCAAATCTAATGAAACAGTTCATATCAGTGAGTTGACCAACAGAAAGAAGGTTCATAGAAAGTTGAGGAACAAAAGACACATCAGGAACAAAGAAGCGAGATGTAGAGAGAATGCCCTGGTAGGTAATGGAGCAAGGTGTACCATCAGCAGTGTGAACATATGCAGCATCGGTTACTGCCCTACGAGCAACAAGTTGAGAGTTATCATATGTGACATAAAAAGAGGCGCCTGAGTCCAAAACATAAGAATGAGCAGCGCTAGGAGCAGAAGGTGCAACTGAGGTCATAGCAGACACTGATCCAGAAGTCATAGTAGGTGTGGGTGTGGCAGTAGTGATTGCTCTAGTAAGTGCTCTGAGAGGCCCAGTAGGTGTTCCACGATGACGATCAAATGGATGTCTAGCATAATACTCAATAAGCAGACATGGATGTAACCTGAAGCGCTTGTCAACTAGATGACCAGTCCTCTTACAATGAGAACATACCAACACTCCTGTGGATGTCACTTTGATAGATCTAGACTGTTGTGTGAGACCCAAGATAGCATGTGGTGAGGATCCTGAGGTAGGCATAAGCGAATGAAGGCGAGTCTCCTCTGCAATCAAACTAGAGGGCACCTTAGTCAAAGTTGGTAGAGTGTGGTAGTTGAGTAATTGAGTTCGAACAGACTCAAACTCTGATCAAAGCGCCATGACTAATTGATACATGAGCGTCTGCTGAGCATACTCATTTTGGGCAACACAGGACTGGCAAGCAGCAGCAGCCTTCGGTGTCATAGACTCTAGAGGGCTAGTGATATGAGTGAAAGCACTGTAATACTCCTTCACTGACTGATCCTACTGCTGCTGAATACTATGAAGGTTCTTGAGCAATGTGAAACGAAGAACACCACTAGACTAGACATATCTCTTCTCAAAGTATGTCCACGCTTGGCTGAAGTATGATACTCAAGACTCATCCTCAAAGAAACATCAACACTCAGAACAAGCCTTGTCATCACACGATCATCCTATTTTTGTCAAGCCTTTACTGCCTCAACATCAACCTTCTTAGGACCAGGAGGATCATCAGTTAAATGAGAGGCCAAACCATAACCCTTAAGAGTAGTCTTGACTAAGAAAGCCCAAGCTCAGTAGTTCAACCTATCGAGCTTGATGTCCGTGAACACGAGAGAATTCGGCCACCGGAGATAGTACCGACTTCAAAAATGTATAACTTTCACAGACGGAGTCCGTTGGAGGTCCACGAGTACTTGATAGAAAGCTTATCTCGTCCTCTTTCCAACGGATTCAGTCCCACCTCCAAATTCCTTCTGAGTGAGCCACAATTGCCAAAACAGTGCTGCGCCACCTCCACTTGGGCCCATGGGCCTTGTAATTCGGATAGAAACCCTAGGCCTGTACCGTTCATGCAGTTACTGTTCAGGCATGAACAGTACCACCACCCCTCCCTCTTCCTCCTTTACATAGTGGCTACCATCCCTTTAGTTTCTGCTGGTTTTGATGATTGAAGTTTAGCTTTGCTACTTTATACTTTGTCCTCTTGTTCGGCGAGATCAACATCGACATTGTTCTTCGGAACCCCACTTATCAATATAATTTCAATTCCTATTTGCAATTTCAGATTGCTTATCTATCTTGTTCTTGCGTGCTTCTTCGGTGTATGCAGGAATTGATCTTCGTGATCAAGTTATCCGGGTATTCGTGCACGGTTGATAACGACTTGTCAAGCAGTTCAGCGATTGCATGGTTTTGAGCCTTGCGAGTTCGTAGCCAGGATTGTAAGAGTTGAGCGACTTCTATCGAAATTATCTTCTCATCAAAAGATTGGGCCAAATCAGGACCTCTGTGGTTCATCAAGGTCGAAAAGCTTGGTTTGACCACAAATCAGCACCCCCCGTCTTACTATATTCAATGGTTCAACTCTTGTGGTAAGTTAAAGGTAACAAAAATAGTGAGTGCATTTTTCACTTGGGTCATATCATAATTATGCTAATTGCGATGTTGTACCTATACAAGCATGCTCATTGTTGTTAGGTAGACCTTGGCAATATGGTAAAGATTCAACTCATCATGGTAGAACTAATTAATATACTCTCATGCATAAGGGCAAGAAAATTGTTTTACTTCCAATGTCTCCTGAAGCTATTTTAAAAGATGAAATTGAACGTGCTGAATGAGTAAATATGGAGAAAGAAAAGAGTGAAAATCAGATTATAGCTAAAGAGTGTTTCCCATCTAACAAGAAAAACACCAAAGAAACAAGTACTAGAAAGAATGAGATTAAACTGAAGGGGACTGTTCTATTAGCTAACAAATCTGATTTGAATGAGTTGGAAGTGAATAATTCTGTTTGCTATGTGCTAGTGTGCAAAGATGCTTTGTTTTCACTTGAGGATCTACCTGCTTATTTGCCTCCCGTTGTCAATAACCTTTTGTAGGAGTTTACTGATGTGCTTCCTGCTGAGATATCCCCGAGGCTACCACCTATTAGAGGAATTGAACATCAAATTGATTTGATTCTGGGAGCATCGTTGCCGAACCGTGCACTAGGACTAATCCGAAGGAGACTAAGAAAATTCAGTGTCAAGTGCAAGACTTGCTAAACAAAAGGTCTGTTCGTGAAATACTTAGTCCATGTGTTGTTCCTGTTATTTTAGTTCCTAAGAAAGATGGTTCATGGCGTATGTGTGTTGATTGTAGAGCAATAAATAATATCACTGTTAGATATCGTCATCTAATTCCTAGGTTAGATGATATGCTTGATGAATTGAGTGGCTCTACTGTTTTCTTTAGTTGACTTGCGTAGTGGATACCACCAAATTAGAATAAAACTTGGAGATGAATGGAAGACATCATTTAAAACTAAATTTGGATTGTATGAATTGTTAGTGATGCATTTTGGTTTGACCAATGCACCTAGTATATTTATGCGATTGATGAATAGAGTTTTACATGCTTTCATTGGCAAATTTGTGGTGGTTTACTTTGATAATATTTTGATTTACAGCAAGTCACTTAATGAACATCTTGATCACTTGCGTGCTGTTTTTAATGCATTGAGAAATGCACGTTTGTTTGGTAACCTCGAAAAGTGCACCTTTTGCACCGATCGAGTTGGTTTTCTTGGCTATGTTGTTACTCCACAGAGAATTGAAATTAATGAAGCCAAGATTGAAGCAATAAAGAGCTTGCCAACCCCGCAAACGGTCACACAAGTGCGCAGTTTTCATAGACTTGCTGGATTCTATCGCTGCTTTGTGAAGGATTTCAGCACCGTCGCCGCACCGCTCAATGAATTAACAAAGAAAGGAGTTCCTTTTAAATGGGGACAAGCACAAGAAGATGCATTCAACCTTCTCAAAGAAAAGCTCACAAATGCACTATTGCTCCAACTTTCGGACTTTGGTAAGACTTTTGAACTTGAGTGTGATGCTAGTGGAATTGGAATTGGTGGTGTGTTGATACAAGAAGGTAAACTTGTTGCTTATTTCAGCGAGAAATTGAGTGGGCTTTGTTTGAACTATTCAACTTATGATAAAGAATTGTATGCTCTAGTTCGAACTTTAGAAACATGGCAACACTATTTATGGCCCAAAGAATTTGTTATACATTCTGATCATGAATCTTTGAAGCATATTAGGAGTCAAGCTAAACTGAACCGTAGACATGCACGTTGGGTTGACTTTATTGAGTCTTTTCCTTACATCATCAAACATAAGACAGGAAAAGAAAATGTCATTGCCGATGCTTTGTCTAGAAGGTATACAATGTTGTCTCAGCTTAATTGTAGAATTTTTGGTTTAGAAACAATTAAAGAACTCTATGCTAATGATGATGATTTTAAAGATGCCATGTCCCAATGCAAAGAGGTTACAAGTTGGAATAAATTTGTGTTCAGTGATGGATTCTTGTTTAGAGCTAACAAGCTATGTATTCCAACTAGCTTCGTTCGTGTTTTGTTGTTACAAGAGGCGTATGGAGGAGGTTTGATGGGACACTTTGGTGTCAAAAAGACGGAGGACATATTGGCAAAACACTTCTTTTGGCCAAAGCTGAGGCGTGATGTAGAGCGCTACGTGGCTCGCTGCACGCCATGCCACAAAGCTAAGTGACGACTGAATCCACATAGTTTATATATGCCTTTCTCTGTTCCTCGTGTTCCTTGGGAGGATATTTCTATGGATTTTATTTTAGGATTGCCTAGGCCAAAGAGGTGGAGGGATAGTATCTTTGTTGTTGTGGATAGATTTTATAAGATGTCACATTTTATTCCTTGTCATAAGAGCATGATGCTACAAAAGTTGTTGATTTATTTTTCAGGGAAGTCGTTCACCTACATGGTGTGCCAAATATTATTGTTTTAGATCATGATGCCAAATTCTTGAGTCACTTTTGGAGGACATTGTGGAGGAAATTGGGGACAAAGCTGCTATTCTGTACTACATGTCATCCCCCAAACTGATGGACAAACTGAAGATGAACCGCACGTTGTCAACAATGTTGAGGGTTGTTTTGAAGAAGAACTTGAAGATGTGAGAAGAATATCTACCTCATGTTGAGTTTCCTTACAACTGTTCGCTATATTCTACTACAAAGATGAGCCCTTTTCAAGTGGTATATGGCTTTAACTCTCGTGCTCCTATTGATTTGTTGTCTTTACCATCTTCTGAAAAAGTTAACTTTGATGCTAAGAAACGTGCTGAATTTGTTCTTAAACTGCATGAAACAACTAAAAAGAATATATAGCATATGAATGAGAAATATAGACTTGCTGGTAGTCAGGGTAGAAAAGAATTAACATTTGAACCTAGTAATCTTGTTTGGTTACATTTGAGAAAAGATCGGTTCCCTGATTTGAGGAAGTCTAAATTAATGCCTAGAGCTTATGGTCCTTTTAACGTTCTTGAAAAGATAAATGATAATGCATATAAGTTTGATCTGCCTGCAGATTTTGGGGTGAGTCCCACATTCAATATTGCATATTTGAAGCCATACTTGGGAGAAGAAGATGAGCTTGAGTCAAGGACAACTCCAATTCAAGAGGGGGAGAATGATGAGGACATCACTCCTTCGAATACAAACACTAACTTCTTTCAACCTTCGGGGCCAATGACTAGGACAAAAACATGACAATTAAACTATCAGGTACACTCGTTTTTAGGAGTAAATAATATTTCTGATGAGAATCCGATACTTCCTAAGACTTGTGATTTTCTTGTACTTAGGAACCATGGCGAGGAGGCAGTCCACCATGCAGCCCACCCCACTTCTTGGCTGGCCAACATTTGAAGTCCAAGTGCATCTGCATCATCCCACCTCCAGGCTCAAGTGACAGAAGATCAAGCCCGTGACGGAAGATCAAGCCCATAGGTGTTGCACCACCTTACTCAGGCCATGGGCCTTGTATTTGAGAGAGAGCCTAGGCCTAGGTTGGAGGAGCCTCACCCTTCCTAGGGTTTGTGGCCGTGCGCCCCTCCTGGCTGGCGCCCTCTCCTCCTCTTTAATGTGGACAACTGTCGTTCCTTTTTCTTTTAGGTTTTGTTTAGATCAGTTTAACCCGTGTGCGCAAACTCCACGTTGTCTCTTGTGTCGGTTAGATCAACAGATTCGTGTTTGCAGAACCTCAACTATCCTTATGCGACTTTTATATCTAGCAATTTTCAGATTGCTCTTTACTTGAATTCTTACTTATTCTTCGATTGCTTGCAGGAATTGATCTTTGTGATCAAGTCAACCGTCGTTCTTGGAGAGGTTGATAACTACAAGAACGTGGTTTATCGATTGTTGAACGGTTTGATTGAGTTTCGGTCAAGTAGCCTTGTCATCAAAGTCACTCTCTACAAATTGAATTACCATCCACCGGAAGATCGGACCAATCTTACATCACATACTGGTTCTGGCTATTAATGTAATTCGTTGATTATACTTGGCTAAAAGACTGTTCAGGTAAGACCAGAATTACCAATTGTAGTCTTGTGTCTTTGGGCTGTTTCTTGTAAGTCTTTTCCTTTCTTACATGAGTTTGTTTACTTTTCCGACAAGCAGGTCCCGTATATGTTGAATCAACCCTTGAGATACTCAACCACCATCTTTCAAAGGTTTGGGTTTTCATCTTCTTCCCCTCGACAAAATGATAAGTAGGTAAACCAACTCAAAGACCAGGAAAGTAATGCATATGGATCAAATGGTGAAGCTTCAAATGAAGACAGCGGTTTGTCTGGAGGTGAGAAAGCACCAGAAGCAGATTCGAAAGTCTTCGTCTCCGTCTGGTATCGGGAGGTCAGGAACGAACTGAACTGCATTTTCTGATTCAGGTTCGGAAGACCTTGATCTATCAAAGGAGGATCTGGTGAAGCTAGTTCTTGAGAAGGATGGATTGCTGAAGTCGAGAGATGAAGAAATCAAAGATATGAAGGATAAGGTTTTGCGCAGCTATGCAGAAATGGAAAATGTCATCGCTCGGACAAAGCGTGAATCTGAGAACAAAAAATATGCAGTACAGGTCTGTTATCGTTGTCTTTTGACTTCCATTAGCTGTTTTGAGTTAGCTAGATGATGTTTATATGCATTTCCATTAGCTGTTTTGAGTTAGCTCTTTCTTATAGCATCTTAATTATGCATGCAAAACTTCTCTAAGAGCATGTTAGATGTTGCTGACAATTTGACCAGAGCATCTTCTGTTGTCAAGGAAAACTTCTCAAAATTAGATACATCTGAAGATTCTTCTGGAGCTGTGCCACCACTGAAAACCCTACTGGAGGGTGTAGACATGACCGATAAGCAACTTGAAGAGGTACTTTGTTCCACATGTTATCCATCAATGTGTTGATTTTGATACCTTCGCATTATAAAATTTCTTTAACTGAAAAAAGTTTCCTCCTTTTCATGAACGTTTTGCCCAGCCATTTCTTTTCCCTTTGCACACAACTTTCTGAGTGACAATACTGCCTAATGTGAAAATTTGCCTCAAATTTGAACAGGTCTTTAAGAAGTTTGGAGTCGAAAAGTTTGGTCCTTTGAATGAGAAATTTGATCCTAATAGTAATAGGCATGATGCAATTTTTCAAATTCCTGATCCTTTAAAACCATCAGGAACTGTTGCTTCTGTTGTAAAGGTATGGCATCATTAAAATTCTGATATCTATGTTTCGGCAGATTCTAGGAAATCGAAGCATGTTATGGTTTAGAGTTGTTAATCTTGATCTAATGGTCGTATTCATCTGTTAATTGATTGATTCATTCATATATTTTAAGTTTGTTTTATGGATTCATATATTTTAATGAATTTTGATGTTAATGCTTATAGAAAACCTAACAAACACAATACTTCGAGAAAAAATATAAAAGAAAAAAAATGAAATAGCAAACCAGAATAGACTGGAAAACGCCCATTTACCGGCTACCAGCCTCGCTCCATAAAATTTCAAAATCTGGTTTTTTGATCCCTGGCTGTAACAGGTATAGTCGGTACTGGTGCTTAGCTATGTGTGGATGTTAGCCTCCCTGCACTTTGATGTCATCTGTACCACTACATCTTAGAACAGTTATGGCGTATGATATCCTTTTGTTTTCGCATGCTAGCATGCCTATAGCTAAGGAGACATGTGATTTTGCACTGCAAACATTTCAATAGTCAAATATTTTGGGGGTCTCGAGTTTAGGCCTGATGTTCCGTTGGTAACGTCGGAAGCAGGGTGCAATCGAAACGGATACGAACACGAACGGATATCACTCATCCTGTATCATATTCTTTTTTTTTTCTCGTAATCAGAGTCGAACACAAACAGTGTTGGATACAAATACGAATGCGAATGGTCTCTATCACGAATACGGAGCGAATACATGTTGAACCGAATACAGATTCTCAGTCACGAATATTTAGTCGGATATTGCGCGAAAACAGAAACCACATATGTTGCACATATAAAGATCAATCAACCATACTATATATCCAAAATACAACTACATTAGTAATTCAACAAGCAAATTTAACTACATCACACTATCACGGTGACCAGTTAAAGTAGTAGCAAGTAGAAAGTAATAGTGATAGCAATACAAAAGATGTCCAAAATGTAAAAAACCAACTATATAACAAGACAAATACAATATATACAAATCCTATATACCACTATCAATAACTAGTTAGGGATACACGGAACGTTGATTGGTAGCAAATCAGTAGTACTCAATTTTTGAGTTTTTGGAAATATTTTATTTAAAATAAGGTTTTGTAAAATTTTCATGATTTTCTAGAATTTAACAAAGCTTAAATAGATTTTTAGAAATGAAAATAATTTAATATGAATAAATCAAACATCCATTAAATTCAAAAGTATTTTATTTAAGTTCATTATGTTCCAAAGTATTTTTGCAATTTTTTTTAGAATTTTTACGAGTTCATTTGCTATTTTTCTTAGCTTATTTGGATTTCCTGTATTTTTCTAAAAATAAAAAAATAATTAAATACTGAAAATACTTATGAGCCAATTTCTCTCTCCAGCACACTGGGCCTAGAGTTTATAGGATATCCGAAATAGTATTTACCAAATACTATCCGATAAATTATCAAGATAGCTCCGAATCCGACTACCTCCTTCTCGAACCAGTTTCCATATCAGGCAAAAATATCCGACTCTGAATCCGTAATCTGAGAAACATCCCGGATATCCAGTTTCAAGCTCCGGATAAGATCTGAATTTATTTGGACAGATGGTCGGTCGGCAACTATCCGCTCCGTTTACATCCCTGGTCAGAAGTGAGTTTCGGCCTGAAATTATGTAGCATTCTTAAACTAGAATCTCTTAAGAAGTTTTGAAATGCGACTGTATTATTGAAATGCCTCACATATTATAATCTTATTTGCATACCCTAACCCCTAAATGGTTTGAGATCGGCTGTCTGTCAATGTCTGAATTGAGTGTGAAACCTCTCTGTTACAGCCAGTAGAATGTTGGTTTTCCTTACCACACGCATGTTATTTTTCTGGTAGTATTCATAACAAATTTGTGATTTCAGGTGGGATATATGTTATATGACCGTGTCCTCCGTCCTGCGGAAGCTGGTGTTACAGAATGTCCCACTGAGGCAGAACAGCCTGAGCGGAAATCAAGTGAAGATTAAATTAGCTGTTAGTTTACTCAACTAGAAGCAGAAGAGATGGTTATTTTAGCTGTCATATTTACACTACGCCAGTATGACAAGCAACACTGGTTTGATGGAAATCTCTCCGTCGTCGGAAGGAAATCTTGGCGGTCACCTTGGACCAAGTTGGTTCGTAAAACAGGAACTTTATTTTGTTCTAATGAGCACAGATGCATGCAAGCACCCTGGCTAGCCTTTTTGTTTCAATATGCAGATCATCGATCACATGTTCTTGTCTAATATGTGGCAGAAAATTTTGAGTTTTTCGCTTTGTGTAAATAGCTTGTTGGTTATATTTCTACATGATATCAGCTGTGGATTTTACAAACTTGGGATGTTAAATACACATGGCCTAATTTGTCTGGATGGCATGGCCAAGCAAGACACTTTCAGCATTTAATCATAGTGTAAAACCCTGTTATGCAAAAATGCAGTAACTCACAAAAGGGAACATGGAAAAGCCAAAAACAATTTATCACCAAAGGCAAAGCAGTAGCTCATACAGCCAATTACTAGCAGCAAAGAAACGGTTTAACACTTGGTTTTGATATGTTGGAATTGGAACCATCAGTTGTCTTCCATCTAAGTGTTCTGCTTATTACGTAAGGTCACATGCTCTGTTTCCAAACTCCGAAAGAGAACTCATACATTAACAGATTGCTACATCGTCAGCTTCCTCACAAGTTCATGGTAATTTGTACGAGAACAAGGTGGCAAGCTTTCCAATTAGGATGGGCCAAGATTAATGCATTGTTCTCGACTGAAATAAACAAGGGAGATGGCTAACACAAGTTACATGCTAGGAAATAGATGCTAATAAGGTTACACGAGGCACCTCGCAGGTAGATGGTGAAGAGTTCGGGTGGAATGTCAAGTTCAGGGGTTAAAAAGCTTTCCAATTAGGATGGGCCAAGATTAATGCATTGTTCTCGACTGAAATAAACATGGGAGAATGGCTAATACAAGCTACATGCTAGGAAATAGATGCTAATACGGTTACACAAGGCGCCTCGCAGGTAGATGGTGAATAGTCCGGGTGGAATGTCAAGTTCAGGGGTTAAAAAGCTTTCCAATTAGGATGGGCCAAGATTAATGCATTGTTCTCGACTGAAATAAACATGGGAGAATGGCTAATACAAGCTACATGCTAGGAAATAGACGCTAATACGGTTACACAAGGCGCCTCGCAGGTAGATGGTGAATAGTTCGGGTGGAATGTCAAGTTCAGGGGGTTAAAAAGCTTTCCTCTTGAGCCGGCCTTCTGATCGAGGGTTACTGCCTGTGTCACGTTGCTCGTCTGTGCTCAAATCAGCATCAGTGTCATCATTAGGGTCTTCCAGGCCAAGGTTCAAATTAAGCTCAGTGCTGCCACTTTTTTTGGTGGAATTTTGTGCCACGCCCGAAGCCTGAAAGAGGATACAGAAGCATATATGAGTTTTATGACTCCGGAAAGGAAAATGTTGTATTGAAAGGGAAGTACAGATGTTTTATAAAACAAGAGTAAAACTAGCAGGCTCTAATACAGAAAGGAATTAACAAAACAAGGAAAACTAAAACTGACGTTGTGCGAGAAGAAAACAAACTTAAGAAGAATATTTTTTAATTTTTGATGGAAATGATCAATGGGATCCTTTCCCAGTTACTTCGACACAATGGAAAAAAAAGTTACCACCATAGATCTAAGAGATAAAACCAAACAGCTTTCAGCATGAAATGATTAAAAATCTTGAGCAACCAAAAAATAAAAAAGTGTAGCAAACATTCGAGATCTGACGCACCAGTGCAACCCACGAATACAATCCATTGAATATATGTAGAGGACGTAATTTTCTGTGATTATTCATGTTTGACACTGGAAGTGGTCCATTTCTGACTAGAATGAACAACTACATCTAAGGGAACAAAAATGCAGGCCAGCGAAATCTCCACATTTGACAGGGACAGCACTAATATACAGCTTTGTCATCAGATGATGGATGTCCATTAGCCTTATTCTTATCCTGAACTTTATAGTTCCATTTTCATCATATACTGTAACTAGATACAGTAGATACCCGTTGATGACATACTCTTCTTTTCAGGCCGCACAGACTTCTGCATAAATTTGAGTGCATCCACCATCTCTAATCTAGAGCAAACCTGAATCTCAACATACTGACAACCAGTTAAGGGGGAAAAAAGAAGAAGCAAAAGAGCGCTAAGATCTATCCAATAATTGAGTGCATCCACAAATTTGGCTTGGCAAGGCTATCTGTACACATAAATATTCAAATCATCCGGAACAATGCACATGAAAAAAATTATCTGCTTACAGATTACAAACAAGAATGACAGTAAGAACAAGATAGCCAGCCAATAGCCCAACACCTAAGAAGATGGAATGCTAATAAGCAGATTTACCATCAGAGCAATGACTGAATTGAGGGATGCCATGAATCCTCAAATTTCTAACTAGACGGCCAAAGCTTGAGACTTCAGGCAGATGCATGGCAATCACTCCAAATCTCCAAAATTTATGAACCAACCTAACCCCATGTTGAAAGAGTTGCAATATATTTGTGCATTCTCATGTCCATCACCACGATTCACAGACCATGACATTGCATGGCCTACTATCAACTTAAACTAGCACATAAGACGATGATTATACCACTAAACCCTAGCACAACTCAAGTTGAAGTTCAAAGCCAAATCCTTACATTTGCCATCTTCCAAACCCTATTTACTAAGAATAAACATTAAATCCGTCCAAGAAGAACCCGCATTATCCCGTCCAGTCCCATCTTCGTGTCCAAAATCGAAACCCCAAAGAAACCAAGAACACCTAAAGCGTCGAGTCTTTGCACCAAATCGAACCACCTAAGCGCAACAAAGGAAGGAAACAACTCATTGAGCCAATCTTTGACGCCAAGAAGGCTCACCGGAACGTAGCGCCGCCTGATGGCCGCCTCCTTGCCGTCGCCGTCCCCTCCGGCGGCGCCGCTCACCGGCGTCCACTTGAACAGCACCACCTTGTTACCCCTGGCGATTCCCATAGGTCCGATTCCGGCGGAGCCCGCGCCGCCGGCGCCGGCGAGGGGGACCCACGCCTTGCGCCACTTCCTGACGGGCCCGCTGAAGGAGGTGCTGCTGCTGACGGGACCGTACCGCGTGGAGGAGCGACTCAGGCGGGCGCCCACGGTCTCCATTTTCCGGGCGCGAGCGGCGGCGGCGGTTGTCCTCCGGCGAGGCGGGTGCGGAGGCGGGTGAAGACTGGGTGCTGCTGTCTCGCTGGTGCGGGAAATAATGCGGGGGGCGGGTGTCTCGTAGACTGGGCCGACTGGCGAGCTCTGGAGAAAGAGGATACTGGTGTGCGTGGGTTGTGTCAGTCTGTGTGTGTCCTAGGACACTGACAGGTGGGGCTATTTTGGTTCAGCGAGAGAATTATTTTTAAGAAAAAAACGAAAGAATCTTTTTTTCTTGAGAAGAAAAGAGTGTATAAGAATATTGATAGGGTTGTGCAAACTATGTTTAAAGAGAAAAGTGACTATTTACTATCGAATATTTCCATTCTCCATGATATGACATCGAATAACTTCCTCTTCATTCTATGTCAACAGGTTTCAATTTTTTTTTAACCGTATGTCATCTTTGTTACTTTTTCGTTCATGCCCCTCCGTTGAGCCAGGTGAAAAGACTGTCTTGCCCTCGAATATGACGTTTCGCTCCATGCTACTGTGAATTTCATTAATTGTCATGCATGAAACTGATGCCCCTTGTTGTTGTCCCAGTGATGGCAAAGAATAGAACAACATTCATTTCACAATGGTATGGAGTGAATCGTGATATTCAAAGGCAAAATGGTCTTTTCTCATGGCTTAATGGAGGGGTACGGACAGAGAAGTGATAGCAATGGTAAAGAAAATTTGAAACCCCATGACATAGAATGAAGAGAGTTATTCGATGGTATATCATGAACAAGTGAGTTATTCAATAATATATAATCAATTTTCTCGTGTTTAAATGGGTCGGTGAAACCAATGTACAACATGGAATTCACGGAAGAAGTTGGATGCATGCAGGCTTGTGCACAGGTTCAAACGGGTTTTAGACCAAAAACCGGTTTGAACAGCCCTAGATAGGGGTGGGAATGGATCGGGCCGGCCCAATGGACCACCGATCCGCCCCACAAAATTCGACCAAATGGGCCAGAGGTTCGATCCAAAACAAAATCAACGTGAAAATCTGGGTAACCTAATGCTCCGTCGGATCGAGCGGATCGACCCTAAGTCTCCTCCCCCAGTCCCGGTAACTCGATCCCCCAGTCGTGGTCGCAGCAGGCGCCCATCTCCCTCCCCCCTCATCCCTCCTCCACCCCTACTCTCTCGCTCCCTCCCAACTGCCTTCCGCCGCCGATGACACGCGCCACCCTCCCGAAACCTCCCGCCCCTTCCTCCGAAGTCGTCATCAAGCCAAGCCCACTTTGCATTCCATTGCTCCTGCTGCCCCTCTGCCGACAAGCGGCGACGATAGCAAGGACAAGGACGGGACAACAAGAAGGAGAAGGAGCTCCGCCCCGACGCCGCCCCACGCGGAGGAGATCAAGGCCGCACCGTGGCGAAAGCACACTATTGACGCGCCGCCATGGTGGGGGGCCGCCGTCGTCGTCTGGAGGAAGTGCTGAGCCAACATCCGGCGCTCGTGTACGCCGACTACTCCACGCGCCTCGAGCTTGTCGATGTTCACTCATGGGGATCGAGATATACAAGATCTGACCATCATACGATACGACGTCGTACCACTGTGGAGATGTGATAGAAGACACGTCCATTCCATGGTCGCGTGGTTCTGTGATGTGTTCATGTATCCTTCTTGATCGATTGATGTTAGATTCTTCATTCTTTCTTGCTGTTGATTCTTTGGTGGTGTCGAGAGGAATAACAACGATATTGATATTAATTTGGGATGACCGTAAACTTGTTTTTTATACATTGTTAGTAATACATTTCTATTAAAAGGTTCAACCCTCAAGATTCATTGGAGCATTAGGATTATTGTAGCTACTCCGAATGGAGCGATCCTTAAAATCCATTTATGGCTCTGGCAGTATGGGTTAGGGGCGGATCGCACCTGATCCTAACCACGCCCACCCCTAGCCCTAGATACATGGGACTCTATGGACAGTGGTCATCGTATTGTTGATGTGTCCTCCACCTACCCTTACCTCTTTGTTAGACCTATAGTTATTGAAACAGTGTAGTTATTTAAACTGAGCTGATGAATAGACCAATTCTAGTAACTATGCTCTCCACCGCACCACCACTTTAGTCACCTTCCTTACCCCACCATCCTTACTCTTACTCTTACCCTTACCACCTATCATCTCTACTCCTCGTGGCTCTAGTCAGCTATAATCTTAACTCGATTGTCAATGTTGTGATGTTCTAAAATCGGTAAGCGGTATTCATTCGGTCAACCCAACTTGTAGCGAGAATACAGAAACCGGCCTTTAGGCCTTGTAACTGGTTTTCTTATTTTTAACTTTTAGATTTATATATTCATATAGCTAGCAGGGAAACAAACATATGCACTTTCATTTGACATTGTATTCAACCACTCATTCATTGTTAATGGTTCTCTCTCACTTATTAGTATGCCGCAAGCCTGCGAGAGCCTATTATTTCAGATTATGCTATTTACTACTGTTAAGTAAATTGTCCACTTGTTGAGTAACGTATAACACGAAGCTAAATAAACATAGAACAAACAAATGCATAGCACTATAGTTCTGTGTGGTGTTCACATTTCCCAAGTCAGCCAAAATGTCAAGTAAAACCCAGTTTCCGAAGTCTTTGTAACATGTCATATTTGTCCCTAGTAATCGGCCTGGACTGCCTAGTACAAGTAATCGGGCCACATATCCGGTCTGGTTAACCTTGTAGACCTGTCAACTTAATCATTTTGCATGACTCGGGAAGGCAGCCTTCAGCCTTAATATTTGGTCTGCTAGGCTGATTTTTAGAACACTGCAAGTTGTTGTCTCCACGCTGGTACCCAAAAACCTATCACCACTAGTAGAGCTAGGAGTCGAGCCGTGCTTTTTCAGGTCAGTCCGAGGTCCGGCTAGCACGGCACGGCCCGACACCTGGCGGGCCGGGTTGGCACGGCACGAACAGTGGGCCGGGCTGAGCCTAGAAGGCCCGACTTGTCGGGCGCAACGCAACGACGACAAATTGTGCTTGCGCTTTCGGGCCGACACGGCACCGTGAGCACGCAGCGGCACAATGCAAGACGCCCCCATCGCCAGTTCGACGCCGCCATGTTGCTCTCCACGAACGCCGCCATGTCCTGCAAGACCTTGTTGGCGTCGGCGAGCTCTAGGAAGCCGTAGAACCCATGGAAGGCGTCCGGGAACTCCGCCACCTACACCGCCTTCCCCTTCCGCCGCAGCATGTCGGCGTACCACCGCTGCTAGTCCAGCAGCAGGTCGAACCCGCCAATCACCACCATCGCCAGCGAGGAGGCTTCCGCCAGATCCGCGTCCCTCCCGCCGCTCCACCTCCAAGACTGGCCGAGGGGGCCGAGCAGCAAGGGGTCAGTGGTCAAGGCCACGCCGCCAGTTAACTCGCCTCCTCCGCCTCGCCGCTCCGCCGGTGGCGCCGAAGAAGCTCCAAGAGGAGATGGGGGGAGGCGCTCGGAGGGGGAGGCGATGGGGGAGGCGCTCGGAGGGAGGCGGCGGTGGCAGGAGAAAAGGGAGGAGGCAAGTGAGAAGGGCAGGCTGAGAGTGTCGGCCGGTTTAGGTGAATAAGGAGAGAGGATTAGGGATTAGGTTAGGGATTAAGTGGGAAATAGGGAATTAGGGGATTAAGTGGGTAGTAAAAGATAGGAATTAGGGGAAGAGTATAATTAAATTTCGGTATAAAATAATAGCAATAGATTTAGCCGTTTAAAATTAAGCTCTATTAGTAAGAGGTATTAATACCTGGTAAATTTTTAGATCAATCAAGTTTAAGTTGTGTGCGGATTAAAGTCAATAAATCGATCAGTAGAAAATACATGTGTAGGCGAATTCGATCATAGAGCAAGTAGACCATAGAACGACCACACTTGGGGAGTGTTAACTTAGCAAGGAACCCAAAAAACGTTATTAAATTAAATTATGCTAACAAAATGGAATCTACTAACTTAAGTACGCATAATATCACTCAAAATCAACTAAGTATTTATTTATATATTATTCGCGCTACTGCTTTGCTACAGAGGACGAACCAGCTGTAACCAAACAAGTAAACCATCTCCCATTGGAGGCAAGCCAAGACATCCACCAACACACCATCCATCACCCACTGCCCTCCCAAGCCCAAGACCACATCAGAAAGGGAGCACAGGAGGTCAAATGAAGCACAGGAAAGAGATAAGGGCAAAGGGCAAGCCTCACAGCCGAACTCCCCCCCTGCCCAAAGCCTTCCTTCCCCTCACAGCCAGCATACAAATATCACCATCCTCATTCTCTCCCAACCGAAAGCCACACAAAGCACTTCCCCTCAATCGAAGGCCGCCACAAGAGGAGCAAGGAGTCTAGAAGGTAAGGAGCCAGAAGGCAGACGACGATCAAGCCCACCTCAAGCCGACCACAAGCTTCACTGAGTCAAGAAAGGGACCGACAAACATAAAACTTGGTTCTTTCCCGAATCGAGCCGATTATCAACCGACAGGGTAGCCCACATATATTCCCACTATCTTTTTTTTTTAATCTAGAAATGAACCTCAGTATGAACTACACTTTTTACTACACGCTCCCGAATCGAGTTGACCATCAACCGACTAGGAATTAGCTAAAGAGCGGCAACAACATCAACTGAAGGATCATAAGATTGTGTAGGCGTACGCTGACCTCGAACACATGAACGATCTTAACATTGATGAGTAGTTAGTATGTATGTACGTTGTTACTATACTCTTTTCCTTATTCGGGGAACCCCACTCTGAGGCGTAAGGTTCTTAACGAGGCAGTAACATTGTATCTGTAAAATATCAAGAAAATTCACTTTTTCTTGAAATATTTACGTGCCCATGTTTTTACGCAATTAATTCAATTTTAACTAGGTTTTTAATAAGGCGGGGCACGAGAGGAATGAAGATGGCAGTTGCCGCCACCATCGCCGTCTCCGCCTCCGCTGTCTATAGTTACTTAGGGCTGGGCTTGGGCTGGCACGTCACGACCCCGACACGACGGGCTTTGGGCCGTGCTTGGGCCTGGCCAAAGGCAAGGTGGGTGGGCAAGACGCAGACGCAAGACGAGGGTGATCGGGCCGAGCCAGACGCAAGACGCAGACGACGCGGTCCGAAGACGGTGGTCGGCCCGCCAAGACGCAGATGGCCTAATGCCCAGCTCTAACCACGAGCTAGTGTCCCCTTTCTACTGGGTGCGCATCCTCTGCCATTGCTGACACGTGCGGTGACATTGGTTCATAGTCGTTGGATCAAAAAGCGAAGGTTAAGATCATGTACGACACTCTGTTACTATAGCGAAAACACTCAAAGTATTGCTGTTGATACTGTAGTAGTTGATCTATCCGTTTTTTCTGAATCGAACGGTTTAGATCGTCGCAATGTCACAACACAGTTATTCTCTACCATTTGAGGATCTGAATCCCTTGCTACTAGGTGCAGGGTCAAGCTAGGTCTAGGATTACCTAGGCTGTAGCCTAAGAGCTAGGATCAAAATTTCATAAATATTTTCTTAAAAAAATCATCAAGCATACAAAATTTGCCTTGGGCTGTGACTGGCTCCTTGGATATGTTCAAAGGGAGCCGTCCGCTGTGACGACGTGCGCTTGCTTCCGCATCAAACGAGTATGGCACTAAACACAGATAGATTTTGCTAATAATGTGCATTACTGTCGAATCATATAGCGCTAACCTCTCACTCTACCAGCACAATGATTCCCGTCCACCAATCTACCCATGAACAGCACGATGAATTACCCTGAAACACTTCACATAATGGTATGCACAACACAGAAACTGCGTTTAGCTGCATACACTGACACGAACAAGCAAAGATCAGCTGAAAACATACATGTGAGTGTTGTACTGCTGTACCACTGTTCTACACCTCTTTTCAACCCTAAACGCTGAAGTAGTGGGCTTCATGAAATCTACAAGTAAACAGATTGGGGACAGACAAGCTGCCAGAGAATCGAAACACTTGTGTAGGTTACAACACTTCCACAACATTACAACCGTTAATATTTGTGTTCCTAAGCTTACGACAACTGGCAGCAATCGATAGCTTACGGCATGCCTTGTCAGAGCAGTTCGCGCAAATGCCAACTACAAAATTTCCTACATTCGCAATGCAACAACAATAGATACTCAGCCCGACCGTTTGAATATCATTCTAGATTTCTAACAATGGATTCCCTGGGGACCAAGGGACTGGCATCAAAATTTTACATCATGCACTAACGCACACCCATGAAATCCCAGAGTGGCTTCATCTACACCACTCCCTTCACAGAGGCATTCTCTCAAGCTCAAATGGGAGCTATTCTGGGAAAAACTGGATACCGACATCAACTTTGTTACAAATAATAGACCTGGATGGGTACAGAAAAAAAATCAATTTATACATCCCGAAAGCACCTCCTGGCTAGTCTTGTAAAGCATGAGCTCATCTGAGAACATGGGAAGCCTGCAAGACCTCTCTGTCAGTGCTTGAGAGCAGGGACAGGCAGTAAGCCGTGCGTCGAACGTGCAGCCTCACAGAAAGTAATCTGGCGCGGGCCTCTTTGCAGGAACACCTCTTGATTCCTATAGGCACAGATGGACAAATTAGATGCTAATGGATCTGATGTTCAAAACAGGTATAACATATTACGAAGGTAATGGTAAAGGTGGTGAGCACAAACATGTGGAGCAGCTTCAAACACGCGGAACTGCTTATTCAGGTTCTCATCAAGCTCTAGGATTGCAGCAACATTGCCACACCTATAAATCAGACAATTTAGAAAGAGGTAAGAACTTTGTGAAGAAGACAGAAATACAACATAGCTATCTAATAAGATGTGGAAAAAATCACAAGTAAGAAATTCCTCTTAAATGACCTCTGAAATCCAAACCATTGCAACAGTTATGTATTGCACACAGGAGCTACTAGAAGAATTGCAGTAGAATTAATAAAGTTATGCATGTAGTACAAATTTGCAAAGGCATCATCTCAAACTTCAAGACTTCTAATTTTCATCATCTGCCCTCAAAATATAGTGTATAGAGCAGACCAAAACATAATTATATGCAGAGCAGCATCCCAACAACAGAGACAATAAATAGCTGTAGCTTAAAGGAATTAACAGCTTTGAACTAATTGGAAAATGTAGAACATCTTATGTCATTAATCTTTTATGGTTTCAATGAAGTCCCTACACCCCCCTTCCATTCCCTCAGTGCCCACAGCCAATCTTTTTCCAACCCATTTTGGGTAGTAATAGTGATACAGTCTACACATGAACCATCTGAGTATTGTCAACAGCTAAGTCTAAAGAATTCATCATCATACTTCAAAAGAAAATTATTGTATTAGCCGAATATTTAAGTACCTGTAGCAGTAATTAGGAGCAGACCATACAGTAACAATCTTGTTATTGAACATCCACTTAAATCCTTCCATGACTAGCTGATGAGCACGGCAAATATAATCTATGTTGTTTGAGTGGTTAAATGAAGTAACAACATTCCCACCAAAGAGGAATCCTGCACCTCGAGGACTTAATCCCCAACCATCTACAGCATCCTCTGGATCAGACCAAAGAAGGTCACACATGGCCCCATCATGAGGTACTTCTTGCTTGCGATCTATTACTCTTATCTGTTGGAGGCACAAAATAAATTAATAATAGAAATAGAACATATGAACTACAAAAAATAACATTGGAGAATTGCCTGATCAAGTGTCGTAATAGCAGGAGAAAGGCCTCCGTGGACACTAAAAATTTTGTTCTCAATAAGTGCAGACAAACTGAAAAGAACAAATAGAGCTGATATCAGATCTTGTATATTTTCATTTAAAGAAGCACAGTAGTAGACTAGTAGTATTTATTGGATTCAAAATAAAAGCAACATAAGAATATTGCCTTAAATAGTCAAATATATCTGTGCAATATCTCCAGACATTGACCGAGCCGTATTTCCGAAGACACTCATCATAGAAGCCATAAACCTGCAGCACATAAATGAGCTCAAAGAATAAATGACAATTTTTCGTAACATCACTGTAGGATATCAAGCTTTAAAAGGTTCCTCACTTGTGTGATCTGCCTGCTCTCATGATTTCCTCGTATCAAAGTTATACGATCTGGATACCTAACCTGAAGACAATTTGATCATAACAGCAAGGACATGAAATTAAATGGCACGGAGTTATAATTTGAAAGAGAACACTTACATATACTACTGAAGTTGGATTAGGAAATTTGAATGCAAGCAACCAACATAAATGGCATGGAAAAAGCTTGACAAGGCATAAGGCCTCCCGAAAAATAAAAGCAAAGGGTTTATTAAGCATGTAGAATTCTCATATTTTACAACATCCATGAGATAAGCATTTCTCTCATCCACTAAGATGTGTTATGCTGACTTAGGTGACCTTTTTAATGCTGAACACAGCACAACTTGTGTGGCCTCGCCAATTCTGAAGCAGGCTAGGCACCTTGCTGCTTAGCAACATTTACTCTGTGAAGTAAGCTAGGCATCACAAATTAATGATAGAAGCTGTATATATAGGATATAGCTAACAATCTTCAGGGTCATTTGATTGATAGTCACACTTAATAGAAATGTGGCACGCCATGCCAGGTTACATTTCTTGAGGCAAAAAATGTCGACATGCAGACACTCTTTCTTTGCCACACCTTTCACATTGTACTTTTTTGTGGCCATGAACCAAACAGTGCCATGAGAGATGTGGCAAGAAAACAACTCCTACAAGGTTCACCATAATACAAATTCCTTTCCATCACAATTCACTATAATGAATGGCAGGTTTTTTTGGTGACTAGATATGGTTAATCTCTATGATGTGAACCTCAACAGGATAACTACCATGTAGAAGATGGTCAGACGGCATGGCTTGAAGGAGATTAGGGTTTCTAGAGGAGAGGGGTAGACATAGACTGGGATGAGAGAACTTTTGAGAGAAGACTAAATCATTATTCTTGCTTGCCTGAAACAGAGATACAATGCACCCTTATAAAGAGGACATGCTTGACTCGTTTCTGGACCAATGAACTCTAATTCCTAACTGACACTGCAATCTTCCTATTCTTCTCCCTGGACTCCAACTTGGACGCCAATTTCCTCCAGGACATCTTGCCGTCCGGCCGCTAGTATTGGTCTCGTCTTGCCCCTGCACGCATGTACTGCTGCTGCTGCCTGGCCTATGTCCACAATAGGCTAACTACAAGTTCAAAGTTAACAGCAACAGGCTGGTAGTTTGCCATTCAATACATAAATCAGATGCAAAAGAAGTTATTATTAACATATTTGCCACAATTCTAGCTAGGAATTTTGCAAAAATAATAGTCACATACAGTCATGTGTGATCATTCTAACAAAAGAAGTTATATAGACATCATTCATGTGATTCCAAGGTCATACAGGTTCCATAAAATTGGCATACATGTACACAACATGACAGCAAGCTGAGCATCAGCCACTGTTCTAAAAACAGGTCTACTAGACCATATAGCAGGATGTATACAAGGAACAGGTGCCTTCCTTTTTCCCGTATAATCAGCCGGATAGGCCATATAGTCACTACTAGGTGGGGATGACCGAACGTGTACTGGTTACCTTTTTTTACAACAATGGCATCAGTAAACATTGAAAGATACAAATAGGTTGCCAAAAAAGATCTTAGTGGTATCAACAGCATTTACCTTTAAGGCCAAAAGAAGCAAAAATGTTTCAACAGAATAAAATCCTCGGTCAACAAAATCCCCAAGGAACAAATAGTTTGTCTTTGGGCAGTCACCTCCAACTTTGAACAGTTCTTTCATGTCATAGAATTGTCCATGAATATCTCCACATATCTGAGTGCACAAGGCAAAATATTACTTTTCTGTAATCACAATTATTTGAACACATGTAGATATATCAATCCAACAATAAAAAAGGTATTTGCTGTATGTATATGAACCAGCAACTTATGAGTTATGATTAACAAGAATGCAATGCAAAACTGCAACAAATTGAATGTCTCGAGTTCAAATAACAATTTATGGCTGTAAAGCAAGCACATGATGCAAGTCTTATCCAGTTACAAATAGGCTTTGCAATAACCGTCTATTTCTGGTTACTGAGCAGCGGTCACAATCAATACAATTCTAGCATGAAGGCAGGATACCGGTTACCCTACCCCCTACCCGGCTACCCGCATTGAACTGATAAGTTATTGTGTATCAAATACCCCCTCCATTTCACATTATAAGTCATTCTAGACTTCTAAGTTTGTTTAACAATAAAGTTCACTTTACTTTAAATTTATCGCTCCTTCCATCCAATACCCCTCAGGTAACTGCATCGTGTCCATAATTAATTCTTTATTGTGTGTCAACACACCTTAAATAGGGTTAAATTTGGTCATTTTAGCATACATCTAATGCTTGTGCCAGGTGCTAGAATGACTTATCATATGAAACAGAGTATCAAATATTAGCTGTATCAACATATTCATCAGAAGATTTCATGAAATCAGTTTGATGAGATCAATATTGCACGAAAGAGCCTCTGCTAGCTGTGAAACTTTTTTACTGAGGGAAAAAAAAAGTAAGGGAGGGCCCTACAGTATATATATTAATATAACATAATAGGAACAGAGTTATTTACAAGAAGAAAGGGGGAAAATGGCACTGCATCGGTTTTGTTCTGGCAAAGCAAATGTTTCTGCAAAACACATGTATGCTGCATCGAATGGTTGTATTACATTAAACAAAGGCACCATTTACTCAAAGAAATAAGTGAACAACAAGCCTCACATAAGGAATCTTCCAAACATTACTGAAAAGGTCTGGTTGTCTGCAATTCCAAAAAGAAATCGATTACAAGGATTCCATGAAACCTACTATAATAGGCAATTAACACATCAACTCTCAACACATTACTACCTTTCAAGTTTCAACAGTTGTGAAATCAACCAATTCAGCAATTCAACCCCCCACAACAAATTGAAAAGTACAGAAGTTCATTACATATGCACGCACATTGACATATATCACGATACTCAACTCCACAATTTCCTCAAAAGCAAAAAAGCCACAACTTTCTTAGATCAAACAAAACCCGGAGCACCTCACATGGAGGGAAGTGCAAAAGGCCTCATCAGTCGATATATCACGGGAATTTACACCCTTCCACCAACCATTGCTTATCGAAGCACAGTTGACCAATTCAACAAGTAGACAAAGTTTGACAAACATGGAAGCACATAAAAGACATTAACAACCCAAACCGTGCTGTTGGCTGCACACTACCGCAGCCCGAGCCGAACCACGGCACTACAACAGCATCACGAAAAACCACATGGGCATTCCAATAAAAGAGGAATACTCAATGCATAAGCATAACCAGCTAAGCATGCACATTACGGCATTTTTCTTGACCATCCGACAATAATAACAGTTATTTCCCACTAAACCAGCCCCCAGAAGATGATCACACAAGGCATCAGGCATATCAGCAACCAAACCCTAGAATCACTATTCAAACTACAGTATATCACAATCTCAAGCACGCGCTCAGTTAGCTACCCAAACCAACGGGATCGAACCCTTAACACCCATCGGTACAGCTTGTAAGCACCCAAATCGCAAGAGAGAACTCGAGCCGCGAATCGCATCCAGCAATGTTCCGCACCAAATCGAGCACAAACCCCATGGAATCGAATCGAGATGGAGAGGGTGCTAGAGGGGGGTGCGAAAGAGCGCAGGCACCGTGACGGGGGCGTCGACGCGCTGGACGTTGCTCTCCTCGACGAGGATCTCCATGGCCTTGAGGCAGAGCGCCTTCACCTCCGCCTCAGTCAGCGGCTCGCACCGCTTCAGCTGCTCGATCTGCCGGTCCAGATCCGACGTCCCCATCGCCGCCCCCGGACGCTCCCCTCCCTCCCTCGAGCTTCTAAAAGCTTCTGGAAGCGCGGCGCGCGCCTCGTCCTACCCGCTGCTTCTGGAAGATTCTAGGGTTAGGAGGAGGGAAGAGTCGAGAGCGAAGAGGCGCGTGCGGGCCGTGGTGACATGTGGGGGCGAGGGTTTCGGGGCCGGTAAAGTTACCTCACTTTCGGTTCCCGGTGGCCCGTGGCCCGGTGCCGAGCAGCTATTTTCTCTCCCCTGGCTTGGGACTCGGGCTTGTGGCGGTGAGCTCACCGGATTCTTGCTTGACTCAAATTTGAGATAAAAATGCTTCTCTCTCTTTAAAAAAAAATGAGAAAATTTTGTTTCTGCTTCCCCTTATTTTTTTGGACGCGAGGTATCTCCTTCCCCTTATTTTTTTTTTGGACGCGAGGTAGCGCCGTACATCACGCTGCGGCGTCCATCTTGCGCGTCCCAGACCAGCAAAATCCTCTGTAACTTTGCTCGATCTTGCTCGTCACTTAAGCCTTCGACATTAACAAAATCCCCATGCAACATCGATGAACACTGTATGCAACATTTGTAATTACCATATGTAACAAAATGCACAAAAACAGATAAATGGTGAAAAAACACCTTCTTCTCTCTAAAAATTGGATTCAACCATGAGTATGGAACTTAGCTAGATTTTAAAAATAGTTCAGAAATCACAAACAAATAAATTTACAAATATCACAAATACTGCAACATTTGAAAAAACAGTTGCAACATTTTATAATTACTCATGCAACATTCAGATACAATGTTTGCAACAAAAATTGAAATGCCACATTTAAAAAAGAAAAAATTGGCAATCCTACTACATTTTTGGGAAGGCACATCGCATCATAACAAAATGTTTCTTGCAACAATGCCACAAAAAATCCAAATCATATGCAACAAGTCGGAGAGGAAGGAGGCAACAGGTGAGCAGCAACAATCGCAATGAGAAAAAAACCCACCTCAAGAATCTGCTACCGTAACATCCAAAAGATATAGTACCAATATTTCAAATCACCTATTGCAACAAAATCCTACTCTAGATGCAACATACTCATCGCAATAACTAAAAGGATGCAACAAAATAAAAAAAAATATATCCTGCAACGCTTCAAGTGAACTCGCATAACAAATCAAGTGAACGTCTGCAACAAATCCAGCTAATGCCTGCAACAAATTGTACCTACAGGAGGCACGTGGAGAGGCATGTGGGCATTGTCGATGGTTGAGCTCGCCGGAGGAGATAGCCGGCTTAGCGCCCCAAATCTGTAGGGTGAAGCTGCATCGGGCTCTCGTCTGCCCTCCGCTTGCCATTCCTCCGATCAAGACGAACTGCTCCTCCAAACAGGTCTGCCACCGTGGAGAGCAACCGAACGTCAAGTCACCAGTAGACGAATGAAGTGTGGTAGTGGAGGTAGGTAGAAAAAAGAGGTATAGGGGCATATGTGCTCGGAGGAGGTGGTAGTGGAGGTAGGTAGAAAAAAAGATGTGAAGGAGAGATGTATTGGGAGGAGGAGGAGGTTAGCAGACTGCCGAGTTAGATACATATATAGTGAGGCGTCTGATATTAGTCCTTGCATCAGACGCAAGATGCCAAGTATTATCTTTTTTTTTCTTCTTGTTGCTTATTTTGGCAATTCAAGTAATTGAGTCAACCAAGCTTATTCCAAGCCCAACCCAACTCTAGGCCCACTCTCGAAGCCAGACTAGTTTGGGGATTGTTCAACGGATGGATGAGCATTATATGGCTTGATGAAATAATGGTTAACTTGATGTTGCACAACTTGTGACCTCACTTTGTACTACAATTTTCACTGAATCATTGCTTGATGAAAAAAAAACCATGTCCAATAGAATTAATTTCCCTTGGATAATCATCTAACTTGGTCCCAAGGATAACCCCACAATTTTAGTTTTGCAAATCATATTTGTCCCTTCTGTTTAATATCTATATCTTTACTACTTAAAAAGAATGTAGTGGTGGTGAGTGATGCGGTCGTCTTTTTCGTCCCCTCATCATTCCACTACTCGCTTCAATCCCTGACAGATACGCCTCCGCTACTCAATCGATTCCGCCTCTATTCCCCCATCCCCCTTTGCTTTCGGCTAAAAAAATGCTTTCGTATCAATAAACCACACGCGTCCACATAAATCGCTCTGATCTTAACAAACAAATCCTAACAGAGCTTGGAGGCATGCCAAGTGCAGTAGTGAGCTGGCCGAGATCAAGAAGGCATGAGAGTTGTGCAACCACACCACATGGCTACAACCTCAGCGGCTCGACGCCCTGAGGCTGGGCTGCCGAGGACGACGATTGAGAGTGTTAACGACAACATCCGGTTGGAGTTGCACGCATCCAGGTGATAACGGTATAGAGAAGTAGAAGCCATTAGACTTCAGGCTGACCTTGTGTGTCAAGTGCGAGGGAAACGGTTTAGCTAGCCGTGAACACACAGTGAGCATCTCGACCTCAGTCCCTAGCTGCTAGGAGCGTGCTTGACGTCCGATGCTACCCGACCGTAGTCCCTAGAATAGCATGACACACATCTTCTCCACCTTGGCCTACATGCTCTGTGTGCTCCGGAGGACGCCCATGTCGTCGGGCTGTCCATGGTGGCGCTCACCGTTGCATATGTGCATACGCATACGCATGCGTGTGCCCTTTTGCCTACCTATTGCGCCCCTACCAGGCTGCTATTCGGTGGTGGAGTGCTTTGCAAGTGCTATTTGTCTATTGATTGCAGATGCTTTTTCTCTATTGTGTGTGTTTTATTCACATATACATTTGATTGCATCACGACAACATGAGGTCATGTGGCTAGGCTATCATCATCCTGTTTTCTATGTCCGTTGAAAGGGTGAGGCTGGTGATCTGGACATCGGCGATGCGGCTAGGAAGGCATTGACCACGTCGGTGGGGCCACAGGTCTGATGTGTTCATTGCAGTGTGGTGGAGCAGGAGTAGCATGTGGCGGCAGAGTCAAAAGTGCAACACAAGCACAATAGCGCAGATGCTACGCGGGCCGCATCGAATTTTGATCGTAAGTACAAAGCACGGTAGCGGAGGCATAAAGTAGGTCAGGGCGAACCTTGCCGTGACACCCACACGAGAGTCGATGGAGTGGCGTAGGCTAATGCCAGCGACGGCTGACAGCTACTCAACATGTTGGGGTAACATGTTTTTTTCTCCGTAGAAATGCACGTACATGTGGCTAGTATATCTAGGAACAACCGGTGATATTCAAGGTACTTCCTTTGCTTTGGAGGTAGAAAACCCCACAATAATCCTTAAACTGAGAAAAAAAACAAAATTCGTATAAGTTCTCTCATTAATCGAGAGAAAAAGAGAAGATCTATACCACTTATTTTGGTGGTGCCAGATTATAACAGTGCATATTAATCATATATAGATAAGAAATTATCTCATTAATCGATAGAAAAAAATCTACTCTACTTATTTTGGTGGGGCTAGATTATAAACGGTGTAGATTAATCATGTATAGATATTACAACTATTACAACTATATAATAAATACAACTATATTTTCGAAAGGCAATAGAGTTATACAACAAATATAATATGTTACAATATCTAGCTACGCAATTGTGTGGAAAATCCTGCTAGTTAATTACTCCCTCTGTCCCGTAATATAAGCCTTATTTTTGGAAAGCGTTGTCCTATAGTATAAGTCTATTGAAGAGATCAACGGTGTAGTTATTGTAATATTTTCACCATATGCCCCTTCTTTAATGCTAATAAAGTGGATAAGTAATTGTAGTATGCCAATTAATAGGGGTATGTATCGTAGCTACAAACTAGACAATAGAGAAGGGGGACCCTGGGCTCCCTGTAATGTGAAGGGGGAAGACCCTGAAGGTCCTCAAATATTTGAAGCGGTATTGAAGTATATTAAATGTGTCTTTATTGCTAAAAAGTCCTACCTTTACCACATAGGGGAAATAATCTATTTATAGTGTTACATCCAGGGTGCATGAGTTTACAATTCTATCTCTAAAAAGATCCTATGTCTATAGGGGTTCCAGGGTCTTTGCACCTCCCTAGGCGTAGCTCCGGTGCACGGTAGAACTTCATAGGCTTGGTCCACCACACCTATACTCTCGTCCATGAGTAGCCTTGACTCCCTTCGCTCCATGCGAGACGGACATGGAGCGAAGGCTCCCTAGGCCCCCTTCACTCCGTGCGAAGCAGTCTAGAGCGAGGGCTCTCGAGATCCCTTCGCTCCAGGGTGTGTTATACTCTTCTGTTGAGGCTACCTTCGATGGCCTTTCTGTACCCTTCGTTATGTGCGAATGAATATATGGTACCCTCCGACTAGGTCGAGGTATACCTCTGGCTTGGTGTTTTCGCTATGTTGTTGGGGCTGGTGGGCCACCCCTACGACAGTATGCATGGTCCGATGACATTAACTTTGCTTAAGATTTAGTGTCTTCTTAGTATGTGTGTATGGCGGGCTTTGGACTTATATTGCGGGACGAATGGAGTATAAGTGTGTGTGTGTGTGTGGGGTGTGTGTGTGTGTATGATATGATATGATATGATAAAGCTCAAGCTTGTCAAGCTTGTCTAGTCCATGACATGGTGCTTGAGCTCATCATATCCTTGTCAATTAAACATAATTTTGTTAAAATAAACGATGGACGCGAGCACAATTCATTGCTGGATAAGATTCATACTCTCAGTGTGGTTTGTTATGTTGAACATAAAGTAATTCAAACGACCACGAATAAGTCACGTATCCGCTCGCTGAGCGTCTTTGACTTCCGTGTTGTGTGAGTATTTGATTTTAGAAATTGCGGATTGTTAGAAACCAACCATCCAAGAAATATTGGATGTTTAATTCATTTTAAGTAACCGTGTTTAAGTGGTAATAACAGCAGTGAGCTTCCGGAAGAAATTGGGAACTTTTTTATCTATTAGAAGGAAGACGCGCACACACTACCATACACGCACGCACACGCCAGTGCGGCTCTCCTACAGTCTAGAAACATGGAACTTATGCTTTCGGAACGTAAGTTTATCAGAGTGTCCTATGTTAGAAATGTGCCATCAAGTGTAGCCCAACTGCAAAGATTGGTGCATTATTTGTCTGTTCATACAATACCACGTTTCCAGACAAGATTGGAAGCCTGCAAAGCTTAGAGGAGCTACCATGGATAGGGCACTGTGGCAACTCTCTAAAATTTGTGGAATAGCTCGGTAAGCTGACTGTCACGAACATTCCACGGCGAATACAACAGGCTGGACCGGACTAACTTAGAAATCAGAGTGGGAAGAAGAAGACAGGAGATACAAGAGGACATGGATGGGAAAATTTGATCCCTCTTTTCTTGATTCGTTTTACATCTTGCTTAGGTTTATATAACAGTGGGTGCGCCAATGTTTCTGCCATTACTACTTACAAGGCCCATCTGACCCAATGTTTAAACCCAGTCCTTAGCCGTCTGGGGCTTCTCCTTGTCGGTGCCTCTTATCATCAGCAGTCTTGACATCCCTCCCCGCTTGAGTTCCTGTAATATCCCGTTTGTCGTTAGTAGGTGCAATAAAAATTAGAAAGTGAATTAAGGGAATTGAAAAAGAAAATTCAGAAATTGATAGAGGAATAGACCGTCAGCCCATAGTCAAGCGGGGGAAATAGCCATAGTGGCCCATGGCCTATGGGGAAACCGGCCACTAGTAAAAAGAGAAGGGGGAACCCTAGCTCTGCTACAGTACCACCCTGCTACAGTGCCACCGCCATTACTGTAGCACACCCTCCCCTTATTGCCACCCCCTCCATGCCGTCCTTCTTGGTCAAGCCATGTCGCCCCCTTGCTACCAGCCAAGGAAGAAGGGAAGAGAAAGGAAGAGGAAGAAGGAGAAAAGGGAGATCACGCAAGTTCCTTAGGGTTGGCATCGCGTTCCTTAAAGGGTGATCCTCAGATCTTTCTTGTTTAGTTGATTACTTTTGCAATACGGGAAATATCGGGTAGCACATTGGGTGTAGACAAATTGTAGTGCGCTGTAGATTTGGACTATGTAATCACAAAATTTTGTTTGGTCACCAACTAGAGAATTGTGGGTAATATCCGTAGCTTTCCATAGAGTCTTTGTTTATATTATTTGGATGTATAGATCTCCATATATGAATTTTTTTAATGCTGCAGTCAGAAATCTAGCAGACTATAGTGATCAATTTATTTAAAATAATTAATGTCTTAATTAGAGAATTCGACCAACAAGACTTTTGTAGCTAATTATTTAATCTTTCCAGAAATCCCAAGAACACATTTTTTGGATAAATAGAATAAAAGTTATGATTGTTTTAATCTTGTGGTCTAGAATATCTGTCAGATTCTGACAGTTGTAGTAATCTGAATATTAAAAATAGTTAATGACCAAATTAGGGAATAAGACCAACTTGATTGTTGTAGATAATTCTTTAAGCATTCCATAAAGTCCAAGAGGGCAATTTTTGGATAATCGGAGAGGTAGATATGATTTTTTGTAAGGTGATTGTTCTGTTTGGGACAGAATGGTGTTCAGGGGAGAACGACATTTGGGTTGCGATTAGGAGCGATGCTATATATGTATTTATTTTGTATAGTTATTTGCCTTGGATTGCCTCCTTAGAATGTTTATTAAATGCTTAGGTGGTGGTGTGAATCCGGGGGTAGTGCCCTCTTTCCATCGTCAAACTTCACACGGTTAAGGCAAGTACAATAATTAGTGGATAGTGTATATGGATGGATGTTTATGCATTGTTAATCATTTATGAGAATGGATGTTTACCTATGACATTACTGCTGGTTGTCATATACTCGTGTTGATTAAGTGCATAGACTCATTTGCATTATACATTCATCTTTGAGGCTCGGACTATGTGGAAGCCAAGAAATGATATTGTTGAGGTCCCCATTATATATTAGACGGGCATGAGATCCCCACACTCGGGGAGTGTGGGCTTGAGGTCCCTGTGCTAAAGGCACAGGCTTGGGTATGCATCGACGGATGCATACCCCGCATTACCGGTATATGCAAAAGAGAAAAGAAAAGTGCATTTGTAGCATGAGCATGAGCATTTCATGCATTGTTAAGCATTTGTAGCATGAGCATGAGCATTTCATGCATTGTTAAGACTATATGTGACGGGTTTTATTAATATCCAAAGTATGCTATGAAGTTTGGTTTATTGATTTAATTGTACTTTGCTGAGTCTTAGACTCACGCTTGTTGTAATGCTTTATTTTAGGTACAGCTCGTGAGGTAGACATGCATGGGAGGGACTAGTATCTTTGGTTGCACACTTCATGTAACGTCCCAATTTTCTGAGTCTTTTTGTAGATTTTCAAAATAAAAAGAACCATTTGGTTTTGATGAGAGTTCTAAAGCTTAACTTGAGATTTCAGAATTAAAGGTGTTTAAGATGACTAAATCAAACTTCAACTAATCCAAAGTCGGTTTCTTTTCAGCTTGTTGGAGTTCTCTAGAGTTCTCTGGTGTTGTTTTTCCCCTTTCTCTGTTCGCTCCGTGTTTCCCTCGGCTCAGCTCCTTCTTGTCTAGACCTCCCTTCGTTTGGATCTGAGGGTCCAGACCTCCCTTTTTTGCCGCGACCTCCTCCTTGGCCGCGACCTCCCCCTTTTTTGTCGTTTTGCCATGACCTCCTCCTTGGCCGCGACCTCCCCCTTTTGTCGTTTTGCCACAAACTCCTCCTTGGCCGCGACCTCCTCCTTGGCCGTGACCTCCCCCTTTTTTGTCATTTTGTCGCGACCTCCTCCTTGACCTCCCCCTTTTGTCGTTTTGCCGCGACCTCCTCCTTGGCCACGACCTCCCCCTTTTTTGTCATTTTGCTGCGACCTCCTCCTTGGTCGCGACCTCCCCCTTTTGTCGTTTTGCCGTGACCTCCTCCTTGTCTGCGACCTTTTTTGTCGTTTTGCCACGACCTCCTCCTCGGCCGCAACCTCCCCCTTTTGTCGTTTTGCCGCGACCTCCTCCTTGGCCGTGACCTCCCCCTTTTGTCATTTTGCCGCGACCTCCTCCTTGGCCGCGACCTCCCCTTTTGTCGTTTTGCCGCGACCTCCTCCTTTTTTGTCATTTTACCGTGACCTCCCCTTGGTCACGTGACACCCCTTGGGTCACGACCACCCCTGTGGCCGTGACCTCCCCTTTGGTCACGTGACACCTGTTGGTCACGACCTCCCCTTTGGTTTGACCACCCTTTTGAGTGTTGACCGGCCCCACCTGCCAGTCCTACTCACCTTCTTTTCCTCTCGTCGTGTCACTGCTGACACAAAGGTCCTTGCACATTAAATGCTATTGTGTCGCATTAAATGTTGTTGCTTCTGCAGTACTCGTTTCCCCTTTTGTCTCCTCCCTTACTTGCCCCCATCTTTTCCTTTACCTACCCTTGAATTCGTGCAGGCTATAAAAACCTGAGCAGCCCTCTTTCATCGCCTTTAGCCTCACTCAACTTTCTTGCTCTCACCCAGTTTTTCTGTGCCTTGCTCTCCTTCATCCTCGTTGGACCTCCTCCTCGTTAGACCTCCTCCCGTTTCTTCTTTTTCTACGGCTTTTCTTTTATTTCTTGTTTGGTAGTCTTTGGTTTTTGTTTGGATTCATTGTGTTTATTTGGTTCTTTTTGCACGTGTAGATTTCGGCTTCGCGGAAGAGCTCTTGGACCCGACGATCTCTACCAAAGAACCTCAGCTCTTCATCGAAGGCAAGTCGTAGCCCTTTGATAATATCAAACCCAGTTTTGCAAAATTACTTCAATTTATGTCAACATGCATGGCTATTTGTATAAAAATAGTTTAGGAAGTAGCTAAACACCTACTCGTCAGTATGACTCCTTGAATACTTGCGTCCGACATGTTGACATGTACCTTTGGACACCTCAGGTTGGGTAATCTTAGTTGCACCTCTTTGTGATAACCAACATGGGTGCGTTTATTGCTTAGACCTGCTGTAGTATGTGATGTCTCTCGATCTCATGATTCAATAATGTTAAACTTTACTAAGTGAATATGGAACTGTGGCACGTGTTGCTTTGGCATGTGTTGTCTTGGCAAGCGTGGCCCTGGCCTACGTGGCCACTAATAAAAGATGTTGCGCCATGACCAGAGTGGTCTTTTGGCCGGGTTGAACCCGAAACGTTTTCGCTTGGGCGAGTGATCGTGTAGTAAAGGGGGTACAGTGAGCACACTGGGATGAGGAGGTCTCGCCTGAGCAACCACTAAGGACTTAACCTTGTAGGCCATTGATCCGGGCCATACCGTGTAATCACAAGTCCAGGATGGGGTGGACCTGGCTAGACCTGTTCACGAGCAGCCCGGCTCGAGCCCGATCATGTTCGGACCGGGCTTGGGACCGCAATTCTGGCCTGAAGGAAGCCCAGCCCGGCCCGAAATCCTGAAAAAACAATTAAAATAATAGAAATATCCTGAAAATGAATTAAATAAATACTTTTTTATTCCAAAAAATATTAAAATAATGCATTTTAATAGAAAATTCACCTTTTCGAGCCGGGCCGAGCCAGGCTTGGGCCTACCAAATTTCGGCCGAGCTTTTCAAGCCCATCCCAAAGCCCGGCCCGGCCCGGCATTTGAACAGCTCTAGACCTGCCCAACTAATTAGCAGATGTTTTGGTTTGGTTCTGCCAATGGAAGCGTGATCCCCGAGTACCGGATGGAATCACACGGCGCAAGAAGGGGCTTAGCATGACGAAACCTTAGCGGGTAGAACCAAGTCAAAATGGAGCTTTGTAAAGGCCTTGTCACGTGCTCTAGACTGCTTACCAAATGTAGTGAGCAGTGGTATCGACGGATGCCAAACAAACTAGAGAATTCGTGTATTGTGGGTAAAGTTGTACAACCTCTGCAGAGTGTAAAACTATTCGAATAGCTGCGTCCTCGGTTATGGACATGCCTGGTGATTTCACGTAAGGGGTAGACTTTTTCTAAAATGTTAGTCTTGGTTGGTTCCGAGTGGTCGAGCTTCTGACCAAGGTGGTCGTGAGTGCTCTAGACCGTGACTGGGGTGCTCACGGGTGGTTTGGGCAGTGACCAGGGTGGTCCTGCGCTATTTTCAAAGAAATTTGTTTACTTATGTAATAATCTTTTAAATTGTGCTTTGCAATCTACTTATTGTATTTCCAGTCAACTTTGCTTTCTGCAAACTAACCATACAGCTATCCTTGTCAAGCCTTGTATGACTCTATCAACATACTTTCCCCTAAGGCTTGCTGAGTACATTCAAAGTACTCACGGCTTATGCCCTCTGTTTGATCAGCAGCCGAAGACCTCCCAGGGACCTCGACCTCTAAGAAGAGGAGGTCTTCGAAGACCAGGAGTGCTAGGACATCCTCCACTCGATTGCCTGTGGGCATGTCGGGCGGTCTCCACGTGTTATTTTGTTTTCCGCTATGTTGTAGCCTTGCGGGGCAGCTCTGTAAACAACCTTGACCATAAGGTCTTTTGCTATTAATATTAAATCTGTCTGTGTTCTTCTAGCGTTTGTGGTGTGGTTGTGATTACATCTTTGTTGAGACTGTGCGGACCAGCATCTGATCTTGGGACTGGTCCAGTTGGCACAGGAGGTGATGCGGACATCCTTAGCTACGCTGTTCCATATAGTGTTTTCAATTCAACAAGTACTTCAGAACAACATGAGCTTACTAAAAGAGTTGAAGAACAAGAGAAGCTTCTTGGTAAAGCTTGTGCAAAGAAGCTTAACCGACAGGTGAATCTGTTCCATGAATTTCCTTTAAGTTTAATTGAGAATATTATACTACCTAATAGCGGGTCATCGCTTATTGTTAGGTTTGAAGGAGATGCCTTATGTGAATATCAAGAACACGATGCTTCTCGGGGTGTTTTCATGCTCACAAAAATAGCATGTAGCCTTGGAAGGTATGGGTTCACGACGATCTTCGCAGCAACTCAGAAGGATCTAGCATGAAATATATATATATTTGGAAAGATTATCAAGTCTACTTTCCAACGGATCAAACGGCACATGATTTGGAGCTTTCTATAAAAAGTTATGGCTATTCGAGTGCATGCTGCTCATTCAGACCGACCAACGCGCGAGAGTTGACAAAGTTGATGATTCCGCGGCATGTACGACATCTTGGGAAGATATCCAGCTTTGCCATGACTTTTCAAAGGCTTACAAGAGTCCCATTCTCAAGTTTCACATGGATTCAAGTCGTTTCAATTAATGAAATTGAAGTTAGGAATGTTTGGATTAAATTCGGATTCGGAATTAGCATCAAAATCGGATTCGGAATCAGCAGTACAGTCCGGATTAAAAAGGTCATAACTTTCACAAACGGAGTCCGATTTGGGTGTTCTTGTACTTGTTGGAAAGCTAACTTCAAGCCTGATCCAATGGATACTTGCCCAGCCTTAGATTCATCACGTAGCAAAAGATATGAGTTTTTGTTTTAGATTGTGTCCGAATTGGAGTAGGAGTTCTAATTCCGAAATAGAATAGGAGTAGGACCTCTTGGCCAGCCATAAGGTGGAGAAGGGCACTATATATTGAGGGGTAGACCCCCATTGTATCTTCAGACCACGATTAAAGATTTTGATTGCTTTTTGCATCAATGCTTGATTCTTCCAAGTAGTTTGGTGAAGGCCAACGACTTGAAGGGGAATAGGGTGTTTTCTTTCAAAGACCGTTCTGTCTTTCTGTTGGGAATTGAGGGATCGGTAAAACTCCACTTTGTGGTCGGGTGGAGTACACGTGAGATTGGGCGAATTAAAGAGTTGCAAGTTCATGCATTGGCATCGGGTGAGCAACTACGATTTGTCAAGTCAAACGTGCAAGTTATCTTCGATCCTACGTCAAGAAGATCGGGAACCCCGTATCATCTTGGTATCGAGTCTGCTGACTCGGTAGGATCTTTATCCAGATTATCTAGATTTCATTTTTTTCCTATACACTAAAAAAGCCATAAAAAATTTCTTTCAACCGTAGTATTTAATTTGTTATTCTAGTGAGTTTTGTTAAGTTTTTATCCATTAGAATCAAGTTTAGTTTGTTGATCTTGAATTTTTATGCGTTGCTTTTTATTTGAGCCTAGTTTGATCTTTTTTTAGTCGTGTTTACAAAAAAAATTGACACAAAAAGAAGTGAGACATCATTTTATCCTTTGTGAACCTTTCAATCCTTTTATGTAATACTTTGAACCTATTTAAGACTAGCTAAATCATTGCTTAGGGCTGCATATTAATATTTGTGTTCTTGCAATTGTTCAAAGATCAAAAGGTGGGAAAGAAATTTTGCTCATTTTGGTAGAACAAGAATTTCGGCCATAGTTCAAAAAAAAAGGAAGGAAAAAGAGAAGAGAAAAAAAAAGAGAAAAAAAGAGAAAAAGAGAAAAAGAGAAAAGGAAAAAGAAAGTGCAAAGCCGAACCATAAACTTGAGCAAAAATCCCCACTCATTCTTGATTCAATTGTTAGAATATCAATATTTTGTGCAATCTTGTGCCCTAGTTTCATTTTTTGCAACTAGCTAGCGTCTTTCTATAACTTGTGCAATACGAGCTATTTTGGTCTTCACTTATATCTTACATAGCTCATTCCTTGATTGCACTAAGTTCCAATATCTTTGCGTGTGAGTTGCTTTGATTTTCACTTATATCTTTGTAATCAGCAACAAGACATTGAATTCTAATTTGGATATTTACTTAGCTTTACAATACCTAGAATTTTCAGATTAAGTAGGTATCTATACCAAGCTCCACATAAACATCCGTTGTCGTGTTTTGACTTGCTCTTGAAATTCGCTCTCACGTTGTTTTCACCTACAATATCAAGTGTGAGTTTTTGACCTCAATTTACTTCGGAAAGGTAAGAACGTGATTTGGTAAGAAGAGTGAGTTTGAGAGATACACATATACCTACATACATATTCTTTGCTTTGCTACTAACAATGGCAGATCGTGAATATACATATCTTCCCTTCTATGGTAGTAATAATCCGAAGGAGTATCTTGAGTGGGTACAAGACATGGAGTTAGAGCTTGAATCCCAGAAGTTTGAATCAGAAGTCAAGGAAGTGAGAGTGGCCACTATGTTTTTTAAGGACTATGCCTCTAGTTGGTGGCAACAACTAAGTGGGAAACGATTCATTACATCTTGGGTCTATTTAAAAAGGGCCATGAGAAGAGAATTTGTTCCATCCTATTATGAGCGGGAACTACTACACCATGTGGAGAGCATTACACAAGGATGCAACGTTGTCCAAGATTACTATATTGAGTTGAATCATGCAATGCGCTGGGCCAATATCACTAGTGCATATCAAGAAAAGACATACTTCAAAGCAGGCTTGAATTTTCAGATCGTTACTGCACTTCAAGATGAATATTTTCGTAGTCTGCAAGATCTTGTGAAATATGCTACAAAGGTGGAAAAGAGACTTAAAGATATGCAAGCACATCAATTAAATCTGCGTCGACTCTTTAGTTCTTATTCATCCACTGGTGTGTCACTTGAGAAAAAGGTCGAGCTTCAGAATTTTTCTTCGGGCGAGGTCGTGGTTGGTGGTAATTGTGCCATTGCTTGCCCACGGTCTTGCAAGGATGAGATGTATCAAAACACATGTGAGGATGAGAGCCACATAGCCAAATTGAGTGAGAGTGATAAAACGAGTGAGCTGTGTGATTCCACCATATGTGAGGTTGAGAGTATCCTAATTGAGTATGTGAGAGATACACCAAAAGAAAAGAGAGAGAGAGAGATGATAGGCCAAGTAAGATTATTTTTGAACCTAACAACTTACCCTCTATTTCTAGTGTTGTATCTCACATTGTGCAGGTTGAACAAGCAAATAAGGAGTTGAACATTCAATAGCCCTCACCAGTAGAAGAGAAAGATGAAGAGATAACCATGGTTGGAGAGGGAATGCCTGCTGCCCTGGGGTTACATTATGACATTACGATACCCACAACACCTACATCAATTGAGGAGGACGATCAAGGTAACACTATTGGTACTGAATTAATAGTTCATCAAGACAAGGTACGAAACCGAGAACTCCGTTATTCCTTTCATGATTCCACGCTCTAAATTTGATATGCTTAATTTGCATAATGTGGAATTGATTACTCAAAAGAAGTTCTTAGTAGAATATTCCTTAATGATTCTTTTTGTTATATCATATTCGATAAACCTAAAGAGCTATCTAGTGTGATTAAGAAGGTTCCTGAAATTTCATGCTTAAGATCACTAGTAAATAGCTATATATACACATATAAATTCAATTTGATTGGAGATGTTGGTGTAGACAACATGTTTCAAGTTTATCGAATATGCATTACCTATGATAATCTTGCTTATTTAAAATTGCATGTTTTGCGCAAACCATCTATTGCGCAATGTCATGGTCACTTTGAGATGGGTTTAAATACAAGTGCCTATTGTTTAGAACGCAACATGATGCCTACTTGTTTATCTCTTACATGTATAACGAATAGCATAGTTGAAGCATGGAAAGGTATCAATTGGTTTTCACCCACTTTACTTGAATTTGATGTTGGGAAGGTGAAATTTCATCATATGAGTCAATTGTGTAAATTGAAATATGATTTCGAGCTATCAATTGTGCAAAACGACAAGAAGAACACAATAATTGATTCATATATATACCATGTATATACGTTGTTTTCTTTGTCTAGCACATTTTCAGGCTATCAAAAGTCGAGGACGGCTTTTCTTGAAGAAAGGGAGGATGATGCGGACATCCTTAGCTACACTGTTCCATATAGTGTTTTCAATTCAACAAGTACTTCAGAACAACATGAGCTTACTAAAAGAGTTGAAGAACAAGAGAAGCTTCTCGGTGAAGCTTGTGCAAAGAAGCTTAACCGACAGGTGAATCTGTTCCATGAATTTCCTTTAAGTTTAATTGAGAATATTATACTACCTAATAGCGGGTCATCACTTATTGTTAGGTTTGAAGGAGATGCCTTATGTGAATATCAAGAACACGATGCTTCTCGGGGTGTTTTCATGCTCACAAAAATAGCATGTAGCCTGTGGGACGCATGGAAGGTATGGGTTCATGACGATCTTTGCAGCAACTCAGAAGGATCTAGCATGAAAAATATATATATTTGGAAAGCTTATCAAGTCTACTTTCCAACGGATCAAACGGCACATGATTTGGAGCTTTCTATGAAAAGTTATGGCTATTCGAGTGCATGCTGCACATTCAGACCGACCAACGCGCGAGAGTTGACAAAATTGATGATTCCGCGGCATGTACGACATCTTGGGAAGATATCCAGCTTTGCCATGACTTTCCAAAGGCTTACAAGAGCCCCTTTCTCAAGTTTCACATGGATTCAAGTCGTTTCAATTAATGAAATTGAAGTTAGGAATGTTTGGATTAAATTCGGATTCGGAATCAGCATCAAAATCGGATTCGGAATCAGCAGTACAGTCCGGATTAAAAATGTCATAACTTTCACAAACGGAGTCCGATTTGGGTGTTCTTATACTTGTTAGAAAGCTAACTTCAAGCCTGATCCAATGGATACTTGCCCAGCCTTAGATTCATCACGTATCAAAAGATATGACCGAAACAATGTGACGGTTGTAAACTCAGAGTTTCCTTTTTTGTTTTAGATTGTGTCCGAATTGGAGTAGGAGTTCTAATTCCGAAATAGAATAGGAGTAGGGCCTCTTGGCCAGCCATAAGGTGGAGAAGGGCACTATATATTGAGGGGTAGACCCCCATTGTATCTTCAGACCACGATTAAAGATTTTGATTGCTTTTTGCATCAATGCTTGATTCTTCCTAGTAGTTTGGTGAAGGCCAACGACTTGAAGGGGAATAGGGTGTTTTCTTCTAAAGACCGTTCTGTCTTTCCGTTGGGAATTGAGGGATCGGTAAAACTCCACTTTGTGGTCGGGTGGAGTACACGTGAGATTGGGCGAATTAAAGAGTTGCAAGTTCATGCATTGGCATCGGGTGAGGAACTACGATTTGTCAAGTCAAACATGCAAGTTATCTTCGATCCTACGTCGAGAAGATCGGGAACCCCCGTATCATCTAGTTGGCCTTCACCTGTCCAGTTGGCACAGGAGGTCCCCGGGTGGTCTACCCGAGGACGCGACACTTCACCACGTTAATCATTATGCTTAAAAAAAATAGTACTTAAGATTAATTGGAGGATCCTACTAGAGAATGCAATTTTTCTTAGTATGATCATGTTCACCCTTGGAGGTGTATTTGTTTTATTGTAAGAAGAGTCGGATGGTGACTCCATGGTATCTTTCTTGATTATGTTTTAAAAATTGTTACCGCTTTATCTTACTTGAATATCTGTTAGATGCTTGTTAATCCCTTCAATAGTCAAAATTTTACAAAGGAGACTTTGCCGAAATCTAGGAGAAAAATCTTGGTTTAGTAGTCTATTATGTTGTATTTAGTAGCATTCTAGGCTCATGTTGTGCTGGGCTGTTACAGTTCCAGCTTGCCCCTAAGCTGGAGCCAATGGAAATCTCTACAACATATCATAAAGGTTATCTCATGTAGACCATTGTCGAGGTAGTTGCGACCATTGGATTAATCCTTGAGGTATCACCTTATGCCCAACTCTGTTTAGTTGGGTTGCCGCTAATTGAATAGGACACAAAACCTTGTCAGAATGAACGTAATTGAGGGAATCGTCAGGACTCACCGTTTCGGGGTTCTTGATTGCCTTCTTTAGCTGTGAAACATGAATAACCGGATGAATTAGGCTCCCTGGTGGTAACTCCAGTTTATATGACATCTTGCCCACGTGCTGAATAATCTTGTAAGGGACAAAATACTTAAAGCATAGCGTTTGGATGAACGCCTAGCCACATATAACTACACATAAAGCTGTAATTTGAGATATACCATATCTCCCACTTGAAATTCTCTTTCTGAACGATTCTGTCTGCCTGGTCTTTCATATTTTGTTGAGCTCTGAGCAAATGATGTTGTATGAGTTGATTCATCAATGAGTGATCCTTCAGCCATTATTCCAGTTCCTACACTGCAAGTGGCTAGGAAAATGACCATAGAGCACCTCAGAGTTTTTCCTAATGCTAAGTGGTACGTTGTATTGTACCTGAATTCAGCTTGCAAGAGCCATGAGACGACTTAGTGGGACAAGCTTGAACCATGCAACAAAGATAAGTTTCTAAGCATTGATTCAATCGTTCAGTTTGCCCGTCCATTTGAGGATGATATGCCGAACTCATGTTTAGTTTTGTATCAGTTAGTTTAAACAGTTCCTACCACAAGGCACTAGTGAATACCCTATCTCTGTCAGAAATAATTGCCTGTGGTAATCCATGTAACTTGTATGTGTTGTTGATGAACAATTGGGTATGATACTATAGCTTGGTAAAGCAGTGAGCACCAAGCAATTCATCAAGTAGCTTGTCCAAAATTGGCAATGGGTATTTATTTTTGATAGTGGCAGCATTAAGTTGTCTGTATTCCACGCAAAATCGCCAGGTACCATCCTTTTTCTTAATCAACAGCATGAGAGAAGCAAAGGGACTAGAACTATGTTGGATGACTCCATTCTTTAACATTTTCTTTAATTGCCTCTCTATCTCATCCTTTTGCTTTGGGGTATATCTGTAAGGTCTGATGTTTATTGGTTTTGCTCTCGGTAATAGAGGAGTTGAATGGTCAAAAGATCTATGAGGAGGCAATCCTTGAGGTTCAAAAAACAGGTCTGCATTTACTGTACCATATTTTGAATTTCTTCATGAATTGGTTGGTCTTCTTTTTTTGTAGTGTCTAGACTGAGCCGCACCAATTGTGTTAAGCCACCTTTTTCATGATGCCTTGTAGCTTCTTCACTGAGATTAGAACACTTGGTCATCACATCTTTAACTCCTCTCAATGTGATCTTGTTGCTTTTATGTGTAAACCTCATTTTCTTCCATTTCAAGTGTACCCACATTAGACTATGCTCTTCAAGCCATTCCATGCCCAATATGATATCATAGCAGCCTAGTTGAAGGACTCTCATATCAGCTGCGAATGTATGTCGTTGGGTCCACCATGTTAGCCCTTTCACTTAATTGGTCACTTAACATTTTGCCTCCATTGGCTATAGCGACTTGAACTGTCTCAGCTTGAGTTTTGCATCGCAGTCTTTTTACCAAGTTTTCACTGATAAAATTTCTAGAACTACCAGAGTCAATGAGAATTAACACCTCCTGATTTTTTTTATATCAAACCTCGCATCCTGATGGTCTTCCTTCCCTGCATAGGTGTGCAATAGCATAGTATGAAATGCTCAAGAGTACCTCTTCCTCACTTGCTTTACTATCCTCGTCATTGTCCTCATCTTCATCCCTTTCTAATTGTAATACCTCTAGTAACTCCTCCAACACGTGCAAGGGCACATTCTTAGGGCAAATGTGTCCTTGTCCCCATTTTCACCACATTTCATGCACAACCCTTGAGCCTTCGCAAAGCCTTCAGCCTTTAGGTTGTCATATTTTTACTCCCACTCTTCTAGACATCAACCTTGTTCTCAGTGGGTGCTTCCCCTAGGACTCCTTTCCCAGCATGAGCTTGTGGCTTTGTGATTGAATTTATGACATTCCTTATGTTCTTGTCAACCATAATGTCTCATTCCCAATGTAGCCCACTCTTCCTCTTGCAATAGGGCCAAGGATAACGCAACATCATCCGTTCTTGGTTTATGCAATACAATTGTTGTCCTAATATCCCCTTTTAACTTGTTGACAAAAAAATACATCATCATAATTCCTATTGTGTGCTAGGATCTTGTGCACAACATTTTGGAATTGCTCGTAGTACCCTTGAACACTACCTATCTGTCTAATATTCAACGAGTCTTACATGTAATTGTGATACAAGTCCTTCCCAAACTTAGTGTCCACTGCAATACATAATTCCACCCAGTTTTCCACAGTGTGTTGTGCTTCAAAAGTCTGCAGCCTGCAACCCCAAGGCTGCATTACCATGAAAGTGCAAAGTAGCATACTGAGCCCATTAAACATGTGGAAATATTTCTCACACTTGTCCTTCCAAACCCTTGGGTGTTCCCCATCAAATTTAGGGAACTCGACTTTGAGCATACAAAATTCCCTGAGTTGGTAATTAGAATTCGCTGGTGATCCAAACATCCCCTTACTGCAACTAGCTCCCAAATCATACGGTGCATGGGTATGTTTATAGGGAAACTCACCCTTGATCAGGGCTTGCCCTAGGGTGGCAAAAACCCCTTGGGCCTCACCCTAGTAATGCTTCTCATCGCAGTGTCTGTTAGGCCAAGGCGTCGCTGGGCAACGTGTGTTGGGTCGTGTCCCCTCCAAAGAGGAGACTCTAGCACCTAGGTCTTCCATCATTTGCCATAGGCTCGTCAGTGTGGTGTTGACGGTCAGCCTCCATGCTTTCGCTTGCCTCATTCGCTCATCCATCCCCGTGACCATTGTCTCTGCCGCCATCATTCTGGTAGTAAGTGTGGGTTGGGCCCCCTTCTTCTTCACCACGATTGCACGAGATTTGGAAGCTCTAATACCAATTTGTCATGATCCTGGCGTCACACTAGATGAATCGATACAATCGACAACTAATCAGAAGAAGAACTGAGGATTGTGGGGGAAGAATGTAACATCCCAATTTTCGCGTCTTTTTGAAAATTTCAAAATAAAAGGAACCAGTTGTATTTTTCTTGAAATAATTAAAGCTTAATTTAAAATTTTAGAAATTAAAACAATTTAATATAAATAAATCAAACTTCAATTAAATTCGAAACTTGTTTATTTGATTTTTCTTGGTTTTTCCCAAGTTCTTTTGTTATTTCTTGGAGTTCAATTTATTTTGTTTCTTTTCTGTTTTCCCAAAAATTTCTTTCTTTGTTGTAAAATTTAATTATTCCTGGGTGCCTGTTTTACCACCACCACCATGTCCCCGAGTCGCGGCTCACCGCCACTACCGCCATCAGGTCGGGCACAGTTGCCTCCCCTGTTCTGTGCCCTGCTTCTCCCCTGTCTTCTTCACTCTTTGGGTGTAGGAAAATAATAGGGAAGTGACTAGCGCTTGGAGGTACATTCTATGCAACATCATGCACCTCGACGCAATAAAAAAGCTCCTCCTCCCCCGATCTCCTCCGAAAAAACATTAGGAAAAATAACATATTATCACCAAAATTGCATGGAAACCATAAATATAGAACATAGTTGCGCTTAAAAACTAATTCAAATATATCAAGCAAACAAATTTCGATGTTACAACATTGCAACATTTGAAAATAATAGTTGCAACATTTGAAAATAATTGTTGCAATATCAAGAAATTTTTAACATTTAAAACTAACTTATGAAACATTTTGATTCCATGTGTGCAACAATCGGCGATAATGGTTGCAATAAGAATCCTTTTCCTACAAAATTTCAGGAAGATGTATTGCAACAAACCAAATCACTTTCTACAACAATGGAGAAAAGTTGCTGCAACAATTTGAGAGAATGTATGCAACATTTAAATGGTAAAGGGGATGCAACAAATCAAAAACACCATTGCAATGAAAAATACCTCTTGCCACAACATTTGTCTCCATGGACTTGAGGAAAAGGTCACCAGCCTCATGTCGTCTGCTCGTCATCCGTCTTCTTGACTTCTTCGACGGCCGTCCGACGCATTTGCTGCATGCGCTCCCTCTCCTTGCCAAATTTGAGAGAGAGAGAGAGAGAGACAACTGTGGCTCTAGCAGCGGGCTCTGGTGGTGAGCTTTGGCACTGGTGAACCATCATAGGGTAGGGGTGGAGGATGTAAGACCAAGAGGCTTTTGGTCATGATATTTGACGATGAATACATTGCCAATAAGTTAGACTTAGTCTCAGTACTTAAATGTTGAATACTTTGTCCTTAAGACTTGCTGTGGTGACTTGGTTGAGCTCTGTTAAGTTCTCATTGAAAATCAGCCTTTGTCGGGATTATCGGTAGTACCGGCTTTGTTTTTGCGCAGAACTCACGGAGTGCGGTATGACCGCTGAGTGTGCTGTGAGTAGTACCGCAAGTTACCGAAGTCTGAATGGTGTTTTGGTCGACTCGTTAGATCTTGATCTGACGGCTCATATTGAGGGGAACGTTCGGACTTTCTACAGTTCTCCTAAATCTGACGGTGTTGAAGCGTGGTCCGATCGGCCCAAATCATCTGGAGCGTCCACGTATCTCAGGGCTTGGTCCTGAGTTCTTTTGTGCATTTCAGAAGTGCGGTAGTACCGTTTTGAATTTGAGAGTACCGCTTTATAGGTAGTACCGTTGTGTTTTAGCGGTATGAAAAACCGTAACACTTGTTTTTTGGACATTGGATTGCTTGCTGAACGGTATGACCGCGCCATGGATGGCGGTAGTACCACGACTAGTTTTTCACAGAAAGAGAGTTTCTGACAAGCACTGTTAAGTGAAATACGGTAGTACCGCAGCTGTGGGACGGTACGACCGTAGGAAGGTAATACCGCAGTTTGAACGGCGGTAGTACCGCACAAAGGTATGACCGCAAGGTTGCGGTATGGAATTTCCAGAAGAGATGTTTTTTTCGAGAGTTTTGGGTTCAAGTGAAACACGGTAGTACCATGACTTGGTGCGATGCGACCGCTTTATCGGTAAGTACCGCATGTTGAGCAGAGGTAATACTGCGTGCTGTTCTTGAGAGAGAGAGAGAGGTTCGACAGTCTTGTTAAGTCAAAATCGGATGAACCGAATTCTTGAAGCGGTTCAACCGCTGGTCGGTAATACCACGCTCTTAATGGCGGTAGTACTGTTAGTCGGTAAGACCGTTTGTGAATGGTACGAAATTTCCAGAGAATGTGTTTATGGAAGTTTTTGAGATTTCACGAAGAGCGGTTCTTCCGCTGTGTTTTAAGCGGTACAACCGAAGTCTTGTATAATCTGGGAGATAGAATGGAGGTAGTTCCGATTGTAATCTGGAAAATTGTCGCCTCGAGAATTTGATTCTGTAATTGGTTGATTTGATGATGATAAAGTCTTGCATGTTGCATGATAGTGTTTATGGGTGTGTGTGAGAGCTAATGGATGGTCAAGTTAGAGAACTTGTGCCAAGAATTGGGGTTCTTTGATCTTTGCATGTGTAGGTTGAGCGTGAAGGCAATCATGGTCAGTGACGAGGAGGACCTGGACTAGGATAGGGAGATCTGAGGTCTAAGAGGTCGTGGATGTCACGAGATGACTGGGCTTACGCTGGAGCACGTGGAGATCAAAAAGATTGCATGGTGCGTGGAGGAACTCCAGGAGGTGGAGTCCTGGAGGCTTACTTCATGTGTTGAAGATATGGAAGGAAGGACTTCCGTATCTAGAGAGGTTTAGAGATGGAAAAATCTGTGTCTAAAAGGATTTCGGGTTCCTTAGAGATAGAGTCTGTGTCCGTGTCGTTAGAGGACATGTCCAGGACTCTATGGTATAAAAGGAGGTGGGGGTTAGGTGCTAATAGGGAGGCTGACACACGGGATACATACAGAGGTTTTAGGGCAGAGCTTTGAGCGTTGTTTTTACTATGGCTTTCATGTAGGCTTGCTACATGAGAGTTTTAGAGGTCTTCAGTTGGAGGCTTTGAGGGGTGCTTTCCTAGCACTTTGTAGACACAAATCAGAATTGAGAAATAAAGTTTAGATTCGTTCAAACTTTTGTCTCTAGATTTGTTGTTCTTGCTTTGTGCTAGAGGAGGTCTTTGCTGTGAAGATCTTCAAGAGTTGTTGTGTGCATAAGCAGGAGTTGGTTTTGAAGGTCAATTCGTTGCAATCATTCAACCCCCCCTTCTGATTGCCATTATGATCCTACAAGTGGTATCAGAGCAAGGTTGCAATGGCATCAGATCGAGATCGGTTCTCAGGTAAGCCTCCATACTTCGATGGATCTGATTATATCTATTGGAAGACTCGTATGGAAGTTTTTTTGCAAGCTCAAGGTAATATCATCTGGCAAAAGGTAGAAAGCCCTTATGAAGTTCCTGTTGTCATTACCAACAACAATACTGCTGATGTAGAAGCTAATGCTAAAGCTAGAAACATATTGCTGCAAGGTTTGAGTAGGAATGAGTTTGTTAGAATTGCTAATATTAAATCTGCTAACAAAATTTGGACAACACTTGCTGATTATCATGAAGGGTCTAAATCAGTTAAAGGAGTTAAATCGAGAATCAATTCAAAAAGGAGTATTCTAAATTTGAGATGAAACCGGGTGAATCTGTAGATGCTCTTTTTGACCGCTTCAATAAAATTGTTAGTGATTTGCAATCTGTTGATGTGACATATTCTGATTCTGACAATGCTAGACAAATTTTGAATGCTTTGGATATGACTGTCTGGGAGGTCTTAGTTACTACCATTAATCATTCTGTTAACATGGAGGCACTCACACTGAATGATCTTTATTCCAAGATGAAAACACACGAGATTGATATTTTGGCCAGGATAAACAAGTCAAATTCTTTGGGTTTAGTGACTAACCAAACTGATAGTTCATCAAGTTCCTCTAGTTTCTCTTTTTTTTTGCTTTAAGTGCTATTTCAGATGAACAATTGGAGGAGATCCCGGAGGAACAGCTTGTGCTCTTCTCAAATAGGGTGACTAAAGCAATCAACAATGTCAGATCAAGAAGGAGAGGAGGTCAAATTAGATGCTTTGAATGTGGTGAGCCAAACCACATAAAAGTGAATTGTCAAAAACTGAGAGGAAAAGAGGCCAAAGAGGACAAAGCACCAGCTCGGCGTTCTAAATTCAAGTTTGATTCAAGCCAAAAGAAAAATTATCGAAAGGCTGTCAACAAGGTTCTTTCGGCACTTGAGGAGATTGGATTAAGCGATGTTGATTCAGACAGCGACAATGAGGAAGACAAAAAGAAGGCAAAAGAGGCTGACTTCACAAGGATGTGCTTTATGGCAAGCAGTGAAGAAATTCATGATGATGATGATCTCTTCAGTGACCCTGATGAGGTAAAGCATTCTTATGCTGATTTATCACGTGCTGTGCTGAAATTAACAAATGAGCTTAAAAAATACAAAAAGAAAGTGAAGAAACATGACCTTGTTGTTGATAGCTTGAATTCTGAAATTGATAGACTTAAGGTTGCTATTCCTGATGATGAATCTTGTGAATCATGTCAAGTTTTGCATTCTGAACTGAAAGTTGCTAGGTCAATACATGCTACATTTGAAGAGTTAAAACTGGTGCATGCAACTTGTGATGATAAACTGAAACTTGCTTCTGTTGAAATTGAAAAACTGAAATCTAGCTCAATTTGTTTAAAGTCAAGTACTATGAATGCTCAAATTAAGACTTGCTCTAATTGTGAACTGCTAGAAGCTAGATTAAAGTCATCTCAGGATTCTATACAACAAATGCTTTATCATGAGACACTTTCTTGCACAAATTGTCCCAAGCTCACAACTGAAATTGATGCATTGACTAGACAATTAAGTGAGTTTGCTGAAAAAGATAAGATGTCTCAGTCCAGTGCTTCTAAGAAAATCTTGACTTATTCTGTTAATTGCACAACCTGTCCTAAATTGACTAAAGAAAATGAGTAACTTAAAGACACTTTGGAGAGGTTTACTTTTGGCAAGAAAAATTTGAACATGATTCTAGACAGATCAAAACCGAGTACTAAGCCAAGGTCTAGGATTTAATTCTGCCGAGCATGCCAAGAATCATCCTCCCAAAATTCTCAAGCTTCTTGAAACTGGAAAATTTGAAATTGAAACTGAACCTAAACAAGTCTTGTTTAAATCTGCTGGTTTTGCAAAAGATCCTTCTCTCAAAGTAAATATTGTAAAAAGAAAAACTGTAATATCTTTTCAAGATAAATATCAATGTACTCATTGTGGAAAAGAAGGACACTTGGTTCAGTACTGTTTTCGAAAAGCAAAGGAAGAAAAGAGAGATAGGCTAAGAAAATATCTTCAAGTCTTTTGTCATCGTTCTGTTTCAAGTAAACAAATTGCTGCAACTTTTACTCGAGCGGTAATACCGGCGCCTAAACAATGATATGACCGCCAGACTCGAAAGCAATGCTTTTGTTGCTCCTACTGTCGTATGTCACAAGATTGGGTTCCTAAATCATGTCTTACTAACTTGATCTTGTGAGACCAATACTTGCTTAATGTAGATCTGAGACTTGAGGAAGGGAACATTTGGCTAGTTGATTCAGGATGTTCAAGTCACATGACAGGTGATTCAAAATGGTTCTCCTCCCTCACTAAGGCATCCAGAGGTGAATTGATTACTTTTGGGGATGCTTCAACTGGAATTGTGATGGCAAAAGGTACAGTGCGAGTTAACGACAAGTTCATTCTCAAAGATGTTGCTTTGGTAAGTAAATTGAAATACAACTTGCTTTCAGTTTCACAATTGATAGAAGAAAATCTTGAGGTAAGCTTTAAGAAACATGCTTGCAGAGTTTTAGATGCTTCAGGGGATCTTGTGTTCAACATCTCTCGGTTAGGGAAGGTTTTTAAAGCTGATTTTAATCATTCCTTCTCACCTAATGTTAGATGTTTGGTAGCTTCTGAATTTAGAGATCTTTTCTTTTGGCATCGTAGACTAGGACATATTGGTTTTGATCATCTTGTTCGAATTAGTGGAACTGATCTCATTAGGGGGCTCCTCTCATGCTTTGGTTTCCAAGTTTTCAGATACTATGAGCAGGGAGTTTGAGATGAGTATGATGGGGGAGTTAACTTACTTCTTAGGGCTGCAAGTAAAATAGACCAAGCAAGGCAATTTCATTCATCAAACCAAGTATACTAAAGACTTGCTTAAGTGTTTTGACATGGCAACTTGTAAACCCATCTCTACACCAATGGGGTCTACAACTATTTTGACCCAGATGTAGAAGGTGAGATAGTGGATCAAAAAGAATACAGGAGTATGATTGGATCCCTACTTTATTTGACTGCTTCAAGGCCGGATATACACTTTGCTGTGTGTTTATGCGCTCGATTTCAAGCTTCACCTCGTGTATCTCATCGACAGGCTGTGAAAAGAATTCTCAGGTATCTCCAATCCACCTTAGAATTTGGACTTTTTTATTTATCTTCATCCTGTCTTACTTTGCATATGCATACTCGGATAGTGATTTTGCGGGGTGTAGGATTGATAGAAAAAGCACATCTGGCACTTGTCACTTTTTAGGCACATTGTTAGTGTCTTGGTCCTCTAGAAAACAATCTTCTGATGCTCAATCAACTGCTGAAGCTGAGTATGTTGCTGCTGCTTCTAGTTGCTCTCAAGTCCTTTGGATTGCCTCTACTCTCAGAGATTTTGGTTTAGAGTTGGGCACTGTTCCTCTTTATTGTGATAACACTAGTGCTATTAACATTGCTAAGAATCCTGTGCAACATTCTAGAACAAAACACATTGATATCAGATTTCACTTTCTAAGAGATCATGTTGAAAAAGGTGATATTGTTCTTCATTTTGTTGAAACTGATTTTCAAATTGCTGATATTTTCACTAAGCTGCTTGATACTTCTCGATTTGTTCGTTTGCGAAGTGAATTGGGTGTTGTTCATCCTATGGGATTATTTCGAGGGGGAGCTGTTGGTTAAAATTTCAGAAGCTTTGATGATTCATTAAGTCCAAGCCATTGAAATAAAAAGAGTAGTAGAGCTTTCTTTATCATATTTGTTCATATGCTATGAAGCCTTGATCTGAACTGGTTTACTAATCATGCTACATAATGAACTAAAGCTTGACATGGCTGAAATTTTTGACTAGATTGATTATTGGTATCACTTTGTGCTAGTTATTGAAAAGGATAAGCTTGTTTGTGAGTTTTATTTTAAATCTTGGATTTGAAGCAAATTGTCTCTCACTTCAATCCTGTGTTGCTCACTCAATTTGGCATGTTATAAAAGATAAAAGGGTTGAGAAAAAGAATATGCAAAGATGTGTGCTTCAAGCATGCCATACATAGCTGTGTATCACAATAACCAAAAGGGGTACATAACAGTGCTCAACTGACAAGAAGTATGCTTCAAGCATGCCATACCCAGCTATGTGTTGTTGAAATAAAAAATGCACAAAAAGTGCTTCATCAAAAGAAGTATGCTTCAAGCATGCCACCCTGGAAAAGATGTATGCTCCAAGCATGCCACATGCACATAAAAATTGAAAGTGAAGCAAAAGGATGATTCATGAGACTGTAGTTCATCCAGTTTTTAAGTTGGTCTCACTGTTTGGCTTTCACTTTTTGATGACTTCTATTTGTGGTCTTATAATCTTTTTAGTCATTGTAAATGCTTGTCATGAATCTAAATTGATTTATCACTTTGGAATACTTGTCTAGATATTGCTCTGTGGTATATGCATTTATATGATCTTGTTAGCTCTACTCATCAAATTGGCTTGGTTAATCCATTAAATAGATTTGCATAAAGCTTCTGGACTTTTACACTTCTTGCTTCTCTATTTTCGAAATTTGAAGCTCTTGATGATCACATTGCCAAAGGGGGAGAAACTGAGAGATATTTGCAAGAAATTTGATTTTCTTGTGTTAAAGGTAGGTTTCTGCTGCTGGTTTGTTGCTTGGCAGTTTTTGAACAGTTTTTTGGAACTTTAACACTTTCTGTTGCTCACACTCATTTATGAATTTTTGGAAGTGTTGTCAATGTATTCATCAAGGGGGAGATTGTAAGACCAAGAGGTTTTTGGTCATGATATTTGATGATGAATACATTGCCAATAAGTTAGACTTAGTCTCAGTCCTTAAATGTTGAATACTTTGTCCTTAAGACTTGCTGTGGTGACTTGGTTCAGAGCTCTGTTAAGTTCTGTTGAAAATCAGCCTTTGTCAGGATTATCGGTAGTACCGGCTTTGTTTGCGCGGAACTACCGGAGTGCGGTATGACCGCGGGTGTGCAGCGGTAGTACCGCAAGTTACTGAGTCTGAATGGTGTTTTGGTCGACTCGTTAGATCTTGATCTAACGGCTCATATTGAGGGGAACGTTCGGACTTTCTACAGTTCTCCTAAATCTGACGGTGTTGAAGCGTGGTCCGATCGGCCCAAATCATCTGGAGCATCCACGTATCTCAGGGCTTGGTTCTGAGTTCTTTTGTGCATTTCAGAAGTATGGTAGTACCGTTTTGAATTTGCGGTAGTACCGCACATAGGTAGTACCGTTGTATTTTTGGCGGTATGAAAAAACCAGAACACTTGTTTTTTTGGACATTGGATTGCTTGCTGAACGGTATGACCGCGCCATGGATGGCGGTAGTACCACGACTAGTTTTTCACAGAAAGAGAGTTTCTGACAAGCACTGTTAAGTGAAATACGGTAGTACCGCAGTTGTGGGACGGTACGACCATAGGAAGGTAATACCGCAGTTTGAACGGCGGTAGTACCGCACAAAGGTATGACCGCAAGGTTGCGGTATGGAATTTCCAGAAGAGATGTTTTTTTCGAGAGTTTTGGGTTCAAGTGAAACACGGTAGTACCATGACTTGGTGCGGTACGACCGCACATCGGTAGTACCGCATGTTGAGCAGAGGTAGTACCGTGCCTGTTCTTGAGAGAGAGAGAGAGGTTCTGACAGGTACTGTTAAGTCAAAATCGGATGAACCGAATTCTTGAAGCGGTTCAACCGCTGGTCGGTAATACCACGCTCTTAATGGCGGTAGTACTGTTAGTCGGTAAGACCGTTTGTAGAATGGTACGAATTTCAGAGAATGTGTTTATGGAAGTTTTGAGATTTCACGAAGAGCGGTTCTTCCACAGTGTTTTAAGCGGTACAACCCGAAAGTCTTGGTAGTCTGGGAGATAGAATGGAGGTAGTTCCGATTGTACTCTGGAAAATTGTCGCCTCGAGAATTTGATTCTGTAATTGGTTGATTTGATGATGATAAAGTCTTGCATGTTTCATGATAGTGTTTATGGGTGTGTGTGTGAGCTAATGGATGGTCAAGTTGGAGAACTTGTGCCAAGAATTAGGGTTCTTTGATCTTTGCATGTGCAGGTTGAGCGTGAAGGCAATCATGGTCAGTGACGAGGAGGACCTGGACTAGGATAGGGAGATCTGAGGTCTAAGAGGTCGTGGATGTCACGAGATGACTGAGCTTACGCTGGAGCACGTGGAGATCAAAAAGATTGCATGGTGCGTGGAGGAACTCCAGGAGGTAGAGTCCTGGAGGCTTACTTCATGTGTTGAAGATATGGAAGGAAGGACTTCCGTATCTGGAGAGGTTTAGAGATGGAAAAATCTGTGTCTGAAAGGATTTCGGGTTCCTTAGAGATAGAGTCCGTGTCCGTGTCGTTAGAGGACATGTCCAGGACTCTATGGTATAAAAGGAGGTGGGGGTTAGGTGCTAATAGGGAGGCTAACACACGGGATACATACGGAGGTTTTAGGGCAGAGCTTTGAGCATTGTTTTTACTATGGCTTTCATGTAGGCTTGCTACATGAGAGTTTTAGAGGTCTTAAGTTGGAGGCTTTGAGGGGTGCTTGCCTAGCACTTTGTAGACACAAATCAGAATTGAGAAATAAAGTTTAGATTCGTTCAAACTTTTGTCTCTAGATTTGTTGTTCTTGCTTTGTGCTAGAGGAGGTCTTTGTTGTGAAGATCTTCAAGAGTTGTTGTGTGCATAAGCAGGAGTTGGTTTTGAAGGTCAATTCATTGCAATCATTCAACCCCCCCTTTTGATTGCCATTACGATCCTACAGAGGAAGTGAGGGGGGACCGAGGGAGCAGCAAGCGGGCAGGGGACTGGTCCTTCGGTGGCTTGCTATAGTGGCAGTTGAGCCGATGCCTAGATCTCCTTTGGTGGCTGGCCGGGAGCTCTTGAGGATGGAGGGGGGCCGACTACCTAGAGAGCAGCAGGCGGGCAGGGGGCTAGGAGTGGAGAGGAGGGAGGAGTGTAACGTCCTCAAAATATCAGGGAATTAGTCTGAGACGAGAGATGAATGGTGGTGTGGGATGGGAATGGTGATGTGGGATAGGAGGGATGACTTGCTCAAAGTTGTTGTGTAGTGGCGAGTGGTCTCGTCCGATAGAAAACTAACGTGTTGTATGTCTGCGTCTTATCGTTACCCAAATAACAAATAGCCCCCAAGTGAATAGTTTAATGTAATTAGTGATTAGATTAGTGAGATTAATCTAGGTAATTAAAGGTTAATTGAGTGGATTAGAGTGCTAACATCAATTAACTTAAAAGTGTAAGTTCAAATTAGAAGTATGAAAAATATGAATCCTACTGGCAATAAGCCCTAGGCCATGGTCATAATAATAACAATAGTAACAATGGGTTAATTAAAAATGGCATTCTACTTAAGGTAATTAGTGGATAATCTAATAGGGTTAATTTAAGTAATTAGAGGGTAGTTAGTGCCATTAGTAGCCAAATTCAAAGAACAATATTTAATAATAGACCATGTATTATAATTACCCCAATAACCTGTAAGCCCTAGGCCATTACTAAAACAACTACCATAATAATTGAAAGATTAGTCAGTATGTTATTTTAACAAAATAAACACAATGTCAAATGATCAATGGACCATATCAATCAAGGCCTAATAAAATAACTCAATGATAGTGGGGTCCACCTATAAGGAGCTTAAGCGATCGTTTGTGCTTTGAGAAGGATCTAACTAACAATGGGCCATAGGGTGTTAACCCTCTCAAAGTGCTTTCAATATAATACATACATAGCATTGTGTCCCACATAATCGGATGCTAAGTAGGTTAACTAAGGTTTGTGGTTATGTCATTGGCGCATAGGACCTAGACACTGATAAATAGTAATCATAAATAGTTAAATACTACGATAGCAATGAAGTTAAACATAAGCATTCTGTGAGGTGAATCAAATGCGTTTAGGGCCCACTTACTTAGGGGATTGACCCAAAACTTATTAGGGTTTTATGGCTCCCAAAAGGTTAATTAGTTAAAATACTAATTAAAATGTAGTACTGATAAAGCCTTAATTAAAACTAGATAATGTGACATGAATAATTAAAGTGAACTAAAGCTTGTAACTAAGACGATGTCAAAATATGCCTTGATAAGAATTAAGTGTACAAACATAGGGAATTTTTAGGTGGCCATTAACCCTAGGCCGTTGGCGATGGTCGAAATGGAGGATTACTATATTCAACAAACCCAGTCCAATAAAAACGTTGACAGGAAAATTATGCCGCACACATAAGTGGATCTTGATTGGAGATAGAAGCTAAATAAGGACAATCACTAGACAAGAGGTAATAGACAGGAACACATAAGACCTTAGGTAGTAGTAATCTACTTAGCTAAAATAGTCATTAGGATGAATCATCGCCGAAGGTCAACCTAGTATAATAGGTTTACTATAGTGTATGCCAAATCACATAAGTAATAAGACAAATCGTTAAGTAAACTAGGTCTCATATGTTAGTTAAAATCATATCCATCATAGGTGGCCCATCGCAACCGTACACAAGTCGAGCTAACGCTCATATGACTTCCTTGATAAATATAAAATGATAAAAAGGAATCATTACATAAACCAGTACCCATGTGTCGGTGAGACTTATGCGTACCAAATACGAACTCCGAACCTACACATAGGTCTCACCTGACCCTCATGGAACTTTCTTCATAAATAGAAAATAATAACTAAAGGAATCATCAAGTCACTTAGGCACCGCGTGATGGATGGCGATAAGATGTTCCCAAGTGGGTGGTAATAGTTCAACCAACAATCAACCTCCTATAGATTCCATCCATCACCCTTCGCTATCCGCTCCCGATAGAAGTACAAATTGTGACCCAAGTGTGGAACATAGAATCCTACCTAGCAAGGTGATATCTACCATCCAGGTGACCGATGAGGAATGTTCCTATGAGTATTCTCTTCCTCTCGTTGGAGTCATAACTCCTGCACCAATGGACTTTCCGAGAGCCCAATCCCTCTCGCGCTAACTCCGAATCAAACAGTTACCTGACCCTAAGTCTAATTAGCAACCCAAAACCCCACCGCTAGACCAAATGAATAAAGTTTAGATTGATCTACTTTGGTCTGAAGTATTTCCTTCATTCCAAATATCCCTGGATGTACCTCATTCCGTTTGAAGAATTTCCTTCATCAACTACCTTTGGATATACTTTGTCTAAAGTTTTTTCCTTCATCAACTCCACTTGAGTATGGTTGGTTTCATTCGGGATACTTCATTCTTTCAAGATATCATTAGATATATTTAGTTTTGTTTGAAATATCTCCCGCTTCAAACACTCCAGTGTTTATTGACTTTTGTTTTAAGTGTTTCCTATTGTTTCAAGTGCTTTAGGATTTATTTGATTTTATATGATTGCATCGCTATGCTTTATACAACTATATTGACATAAGCTCTAGTTAATACCTTAACATTAATTGAGTATAAACTTTCCATCCTTGAACTTGGACACTATCTTTTGTCGCCCTAGAGATAATGGTATAAACAAACTAAACATTAAGTTCATATTTAACTATCATGCTTAGCCTTGCTTAGAAACATGACATGTGGGAAATGATTTGCTCCGACACCATTCAAAATTTGAAACTGGATGTGGGTAGTCAAGGTTGGAGCCTGGCTAGTATGTTGAACTAGAAAGGAATTTCAAAACAAAAGCAAACAAAAAACATATTTCGACTTGGGTAGTTGGAAGCGTTGCGGGTGCGGATAAGAACACGACAGAGTGGGCTTGGGGAAGTACCAGCCAAGTCAATTAAGGACTTGTTTCTTGTAACATCCTTCTCATGTAAAAACAGTGCAACAACAAGTCTATATTGGGTACAACCTGACTGATTAATTTGTTTGCCACAGCGTAGCTTCACAATTGGTGGGTGTGTGGCGTAGGTATGGGTAGAAGCCACAGGAAAACCACACGGCGCAAGAGGGAGACCTCCCAGTTATGGATAGTTGTGCCCACTGTTATGGGTCACCTGAGAACTTACTTGAATTAGCTTTTATTTTTATAAAACAATTGTGGGTGAGATGAAATGTCGGGATGAGCCTGAAGATTTGAGTTGACCTAGTTGGGAACCAGTGGAAAGTACTCGATGTGACCCGAGAAGGAACATGGGCATTGGGTGGATGGAGCCACTCACTGATATAGGAGGTTGGAACCTCCGCTATTATTTTACAAAAAAATACTCAATTTCATTAAAACTTGTGTTAGTTAAAACTGCTAGGTCTTAAGAATTGCCTACTAATTATTCTAATTCAAACATATATAGCTTCGTACAAATAAAAGAACCACAAACCTTCATTTGATTAGCCTTGAATATATTATAACTGCATTCTGTATGTTGGCTTGCGGAGTACGGTTGTGTACTCACACTCGCTCAATATTAATATTTAGTAAGCGAGAACAAAGAAAGCTATGTGGATGCTTATGAGCATTCGTCAAGACTGGAAACCAAGAAGTAGGTCGCAAACCCCAGTTGACTGCCTGTGGGTATATCGTGAGGGTTCCATGTGCCGCACTTTAATTCTGCTTCCGCTGTTGATTCTTTAAAGGTATTTAGCCTGGCTGGTCATCTTTGAAAGTCAAAAGTTGTAAGGTATATTTACACTTTATTTACTATTATGCAATAGATTTATATTTTCGTTGTGAGAACCCAGAAAATAAGAATAAACTAAAACAATGCTAATCGGTAATTAGAAGTAAATTAAAATTTACTAAACATAAACAAATCATAATTTCATATTAATATTAATCGCTTCACCAAGTAAATTTCATATAAAATAATATTATCCATAGTTCATCAACAATATTCACAAAATAAATTATTGTCGCAGGGATAAATCATCCATTCAATCTCAAAATCCTTTACAAGAATCTTTTACAACAGCAAGCCAAGCAGTAAATTCAAACCCAAAATTGAATTATGATAATTCTTTACATCGGATCAACATACGAGAATGTCATTGTAAGCAAAAGTAAAGTAATACAAGCTCAGGATTAATTACAGAAGTTCATTACATTAAAGAATAAATGCAATTTACAAGCAAGAGTAGAGTATTAATGAACACTCAGAATTAACTTACAAGAGTTCATTCTTTAAGCGAGCCTACAACATTAATTTAAAATAAGAATGTATTACAAAAATCCGTTGCAAGCGAAAGGTAGCATTAATATAATCTCAAACTTGATTTCACTAATTATTTAAGTCAAAAACAACATATAAGAATTATTTACAAAACAAAAATAATATATTACAAACTCGACATTTATTACAAGATTGATTTACAACAGATCAAAATATAACTTACAACACTTAATTAAATTACAACCCAAATCCTTGCATGCTCATCGCTGAAGCCCTCCTTGCCATTTCATCCAATTATTTTCCACCCTTCCCGATCAACACCTCCATAAACAGCCAAAAGCACAGAAAACGATTAGTACAACCGAAAGCAGCATATATATGGGAGTATTAGAATATAGGAAGTGGCCGTCAAATTTTCCCGAAGTTCAGTAGGATTCCCATATTAACTTGAGTCGATCGGCCCCTTGATCATCAAGATACTCAGACCAACTAGAGTTAATTGGCACCTTTCGCCTCCGTAGGTTTCATCACCCGTCGTTATTAAAACCCAACACCTGCGTTGTATGCAGTAACTGAAGCCTACCTTTAGACCAAATGTCCTTAAGCCCATAGTAGTAGAAGCATCCTTTGGACCGTAGGTCCATCAACATTACCCAGCCAATAGTGGAACATTACCCAGCCAACAGTGGAATGAGAGAGCTAGGGAGACAAGAGCACCCCCCAAAAAATATCCTGCACAGTGCAATGGATAAGGGCATTTCCCAGTGAAGGAAAGTCAAACCATCCCCTGCATAAGCCTCCTATCCCCTCACTGCTTCTCACAAAGCCATCCCCATCTCCCTTCTTCTTAGCCGAAGGCAGGCAACCCACCAAGAACACCTCAAAGCCACAGACAAGAGCAAGCCAGGAAAGCTCACTGCCAACCAAGCACCATCATCCACTGGTTGCCACAACCCAACACCCACAAAGAGATAGGGAAGGTGGAGAGGAGCAAAGGATAAGGGGAAGCACGAGGAGTAAGGACGATGCCATCGACGACTTCAAAACATTGATGACCCCCAACACCAAACTAGCACTAAGGAGCGAAGGAGAGCACCAGCACGAGGCCAGAGCTGCTATCCTCTCTCCCCAAAACCCAACAAGCGGTAACCCTAGTTATACCTCAGTATGCACTACACAGAATGTACCCTCACATTAGTAGTATCATCCATCAGTTCCATCTCAGTAGCCCATCATTCACAGAAGCATCATCAGTAGCCCTCAGCTTACACATCACAGAGCAAGGGGGGACTAGAGAGGGAGTAAGGTAGTAGTATCTCAGTGCAACCACGGTAGCACCCACCTCCATCTCTCTCTCATCATCCATAGCAAGCCTCAACAGCCACATCCAGCACATCCATTATTCATGCATAAGCACAATAAACCCACATCAGTAAAAGGAAATCAGCAATCAGTAGAACCAAAGCAAAACAAGAATAAAAAGGGGAGGTTAGAGGGGGGAGCTGTGTGCAGGCCGAACGCACGAAGAGGAGCCGCGGGCGTGGGCCGGGCCTAGGGGAGAGGCGCCGGTGGTGGGCCGAGTGGAGCCAGAGGGCTGGAGGTGAGCTGGGGCACAGGGCGGCCGGGTGCGGGACCGAGAGCGCAGGGGAAAACCGGGCCGGGAGCAGCTGGAGGAGGTGGCACCTTGGGCACCCAACCAAAACAAAACTCTAGAGAGAAAGAAATGGGAAGAAGAGAAGCAAAGAAGCTTGGGAACCGGTGGCGTGGGTGCCGGCGGCCGAGCACCAGGCCAAGCCACAAGCAGGAGGGAGGTGGCGCCATGGGGGAGCATCGGCAGGAGCAAGCTCCAGGGGAGAAGCCCATGGAGGAAGAGTGAGGATAGAGAACAAGCAAAGAAAGAAAAAGGCAATGGGGGGAAGAAAGGATAAGACAGGGAATTGGTTCGGCCATGAGAGGATAAGCAGGAGAGAGAAAAGGAGTTAGGGTGGAGAGAGAAAAGGAGGAAAAGAGAAGAAAAGGAAGGAAGACCAAAGGAAATTTTTAAATTTTTTTAATAAAAATATAAATAGAAAGAGAGAACGCCATACGTAGCAAACCTGTAATTTTTGGACGAATTGCCAGAAGTATAGATTTTTAAGCTCTGTAGAACATTTAGTAGTAGACCGACCGATAAAAAAAATTAATTAAAAGAAGGGAAAATGAGGTAAAATAAATCTAATAAAATCACCACTATGTTAGATAAATAATTTTGTGCATTACTTGCGAGTTTCAGACAGATCATCATAAAAATGGATTTATAAACCCTGTACAGGTAACTAATGGTAGCCAGACCGTTAGACAGTAAAAATATGAAAAATCATAAAATAAATCTAAGACTTTATAAATGAAATTAATTTCCGATAACACTCACTATATTAGACAAATAATCCTGGGACGTCAGAAATGATTTAACCATGATAGATTGATTAAAATAATCAACTCAGAGTCTACTTAAAGAAATGAATAAGTGCGTACGTATTTAAATAAAACCAATTAGGTTTATTTACGCGAATAAATTTAATAAACATAGTTGCATTTAGTATTTTTGTCCTTGCGATTAAATGCTAGTACCGGTAACCTCAATCCTAAAGCCGGTAGACCGTAAAACGATCGTGGTTGGGGAGTGCTAACCTGGCAGGGATTCGAAAATGCTATTAAATTAAAATCTGCTAACGAAAATAACCAACTGACTATTGTGCACCTAATAGCACACTAATACCACTGAGTATTTACTTATTTATTATTCGCACCATCCTATAAATTGCAACAGACAAACCGACGCAGGCAGGAGTAGTTGATACAAATTTTCTCGGCGACGATCTTTTCTCTAATTCCAATGGTAAGCTTATCTCTTGATCACCAACATAGTTATATTAAATGTAAACTGTACTTTGCTGTATTATTATACATATGTGCATGAAAACTATGTTTCAAAAATCAAATCGGATTAAAGATGAAAATGTGAGGAAGATAAGAAATGGGGATGAGATGAAGAAAGAGAATTACTAGGCTGGTAAAGGGGGCCTGGGCAGAGGAACGCGATGATGATGATGAGGTAAGAGGTGGGACCCCTTTACATATAGTTAAAATATAAGGACCAACAAAACTCTTACTCGGTCAGAGACCGTATTTTAAGTGTCAACCATTTTCTCGTTTCGGCGGGTAGAAAATGCTACCTTGTTACGTGGTTATCCTCTCCATAGTGGGTAAGTAATATTACATGGGTTGAGTTAGGGAATAACCCATGACCGGTAGAAAAAGTCCAGAAGTGGGGGATCCAGGGCATTATAGTAACACATGATGGAGTGTTGGGTTAATGCCCCAACCAACATTACTGGAACTTGGTGGATGACTAGGTCAGTACCGTGACAAGGTCAACACCGACGAAAAGTAATGGGTAGATACTTAATCACGTAACTTGAAAAACGTTCTATATTCTGATCTCGAAACCGCGCCAAAGGAAATGCGGGAGGCCCAGAGTCATTAGAGCATAGAGTAACTATGTGTAAAGTGGTACAACCCTACGCATTGCTAAACAAAATCATGAATTCATGTCTGTCTCTTGGATTGGAGGCTGTGGTAATCCTCTGGGGGTTTATCTTCTTATCGGGTAACAAGTAGTCTTTTTAGAATTAAAATTGCAACATAAATTTTGAGGATTATTTTCAGAACAAGAGAAGAGGTAGGAATATGATAAGGACAATAGGTAGTCATCAGGTGCATTTTGTTATTAATGCTTGCTGAGTACACTAGTACTCACTCTTACTATCTCTCCCCTTGCTTAGATTCTAGTCCGGCCGGGAGTTATCCTGAGTGGGATGAGGGATTCACAGGTACCGAGAAGGCCGTTGGTGACGAGGCCGTTGGTTACGACAGGTAGATTATCGGAGGAACTTAGCAGGCAAGCATGGGGAATGTATTACCCCTTTGTAATTAAATAATTGTATCCAGAACCTTATCCTTGTGTGGCTACTGTTGTAGTAAAGAATAGTTTTTATCTTATTGTTCTGCCGTGCTAACTCTGATAAAGACTTACTATTCGTTGGAGAACTGAGCAAATGAATAGTAATCTGTATGTCTAAGTATGATTACCCCCTGGGGTAATGACACGGGACGCCATGATATTCAATGATGTAACTATGGGTACTAGCTACTGAACCAGGGATTGGTGCTGTGAACATAGAAGATCCTGATTTACAAATTTGGGGTCTAACAAATTTCAAGTCATTTGGAGCATTAATGTGAAAGTTATGTTGTTTTTGGTTCAGTTCGGGTTGCTGTTTTCAGTTCTGTTCTGAGGGAGCCATCAGACCGCCACTGTAGTAGCCGTCAGACCGGTCATGAGCGGCTAGGCTGGTTCCTAGTAGGTGGTCAGACCACTCAAAGGTGAAAAGACTTGTTTTGTTTGGTTTGGTCTCTTGGGTTTTTGTGCTTGGTCCAGGTGCGGTTAGACCACATTCAAACAACAGTTAGACTGGTTCTTTGCGGTCAGACCGGCTCATAGCATGTGGTCAGGCCGCAAGTGGGTTTTCTGCTCAGCTTTTGGTTGAGTGTTCCACTGCAGGTGTTAGACTCTGATCTTCACATCTTTTCATAGCTATTGGAGTAAAAGAACCTTAGAATATCATAGCGAAAAGTTTTAGGCTCTCATTCACCCCCTCTGATCACCAGCCACAATCCTATAGCAACAATCCTCAGTCTCCAGTACCTGAAAATTTCAGGGTCTGTTTGGTTGGTGCCCTGGACTTCATGCCTGAGAAAAAGTGGTGCCTGGATGTAGCCTGGAAAGCAGATGGTTTTTGCCTGGCCAGGCAAACCTGGAAATGGGTTGTTTGGTTGAAAGTTTGTGCCTGGAATTGGTGAATAAAAAATAGACCGTTGGATTAAACTGATAGACGGCAGAAAACCTGCCTGCCAGGCGAGCGAGCCAGGCGCTCAAATCCTGCGCCTGGACCCGGCAGCTCGGCCCGGCAGCAAGCAAACAATGCGCAGGAAGTTTCCCGGCTGCTCTCCAGGCCAGGCAATTCTTCTCCGGGACCAAAGCAAACAGCCCTCAACCTTTGATGTGGATGTGACACTAACCGAGGTCCACGGGTGTCGTGGTCTTCACTGCGTAGGAGTAAACAAGCCAAACATATGAGCAGTTAGAAGCAAAGTGAACAACATCTCAGTTGGCTAAGGGGAGAGGACGATGCTGCTGAGATGAAATTCTTGCTGTGATCATGGCTGGCACCAGAGGATCTTCGAAGGAAATTACTTGCAACTTCCCGTCTGGTTTCAGTTCTTTTCTACTCCTCGTCTACCCTTTTGAGCAGCTGCTCCATCAAGATCAGCTAGATGATGTGTTCATCAAAAGTAGTTACTGGTAGAATTATAAATGTAATTTCAGTTTCGTAAAAAAAGAAGCTATCCTGTGATTCTGAAAGAACAAAAAAATGATCTTGTGTCGACATACCTTATCTGCTTTAAGCCTTCTCAGAAAAGATAGCATCGCCTTTGATTTATCGCGCATTAATCTGCAGTTGATCATGAATGGAAAATTGGAAATTAATCTGCACTTCTCCTGATCACACTACGTTACCTCCTCCAAAATTCTACCTCCCCTGGCTAAATCACACTGCATCTGTTGTATCTGAGAGGACTGTAATGATCTTAGATCATTACGGAGTAAACACCATCAGGAAGAAGACCGAACGGCATCGGTTTTGTGGGATGAGAGATTAGACTATAGACTGGGATGATAGATTAGACTATGGACTGGGATAATAGAACCTTGGGAGGGAGACTAGATTAATTCATCTTTCTTTCTTACTTGATAATGGATACATGATATCCCTTTTATAGAGATGACTCGACTTGACATCTAAGAAACAATCTCTATTTTTATAGAAACTTATCTCTATTAGATGGAATACATCTCTAAGGAAGTAAACCCAACTAATGAGGAAACTAACTATTCTATCTCTATTTCCTAACTACTAATGCACCCGTGGGCTCGGCATGAATAGTGTGTGATGCTCAGGTACGTGCATACTGTTCACACGTGAACAGTATGCCTGGCCCATGACAACTACTCCCCTCCTTTCGCGACAGCTCGTCCTCGAGCTCTGGAGGTGGCCATGGCTGTAGCCGTAGGAGGTAGCACAATTGCAGCAGGACGCAACCCTTGAAGGTAGACCATGGAGCGGAAGAAGCCTCCTTCATGATGCAAGATGTTGCCCACATTGCAGGTGACCAGTGTGGGGCAGCAAAGAAGTCCTCGTTGAGGGTGGCTCTCATGGCCTTGAAATTCTCGGCAGCAGAAACCATGGTGTTGGCTCTGATACCAAATGTAATGATCTTAGATCATTACGGGGTAAACACCGCCAGGAAGAAGGTCGGACGGCGTCGGCTTTGTGGGATGAGAGATTAGACTATAGACTGGGATGATAGAGCCTTGGGAGGGAGACTAGATTAATTCATCTTTCTTGCTTGCTTGATAATGGATAAATGCTATCACTTTTATAGGAACGACTCGACTTGACCTCTAAGAAACAATCTTTATTTCTATAGAAACTTATCTCTATTAGATGGAATACATCTCTAATGAAGTAAACCTAACTAATAAGGAAACTAACTATTCTATCTCTATTTCCTAACTACTAATGCACCCATGGGCCCGGCATAAATAGTGAGTGATGCTACAGTACTGCACATACTATTCATATATGAGCAGTATCCCTGGCCCATGACAGAGAGGACACTGGATGTGGGGTTACAATATGTTTGAGATTATATCTTGCTTATCTTTGATAAGTTGGCTGCTCATTTGCGTAAGATTACAGAACTCTTTCGAGTAATATAATTTTGGGGCCTAAAAATAGATAAAAACTTTTTAAAAGAGGAGGCAAAACAATCACTTGTCGATTTACAGGAAAGAATAACTTTTAGTGTCAAACAAAGTATTGTTGCCATGCATGGAAACATGCTCCGATGATCAATTCTAACAAAACATTTTCTCTTTATCGTTTCTTCTTGAAATGCAACAGAACAACACTATATGCTTCCTTCTGTTTTTTCCAAATTTTCCACGATTGAAAAGTTGCAATGCTTTGGATGCTGGGAACAACCTTTTGGTGGGATAGTGTTGTTGTGGGTGCACAACTCCATCTATTAGGTTTCAAATCTTATTACCCACCTTTCTACACACAGGTGTGCTTCAGTATAAACTCTGTAAGGTCGCAGATTTATCCTTGATCTCCGTTTTTCTAGGCTTGTGCTGCATTCGCGTCTGTGCATACGTGGTGGTGTGTGTGCTTCCTTGTAATCGTAAAAAAGAATGCTTCAGATCTCTTTTTCTAGATTTGCTCCTCACAGGCAGAGAAGTAGCTGCCAAATTTGACGGAAAGATCTAAACGTACAACAATCCTGTCAGGATAGAAGCTTGAAAATTAGAGGGAATCAACGTACAATAAAGCAATAGATTGCCCTCCTTGACATGCACGCCCGCATTGTCGTCACTCATGAGCTTCATATTTTGACGATATTAATTATTCCAAATAGTGTAAACTCCTAGGGCTAAAAAATGTTCCGTCTAAAATAGGAGTCTAAAACATACTTATCAATTCCATTCCAGTAACGGTCGGAATAGTCGGAACATACCATACCGGCACACCGTAGCCTCAATCCCGTACTGGCCTCAATACCGGTCAATATCAATCAATACAGGCCATTCCGGCCCATTCCAGTCCATCCTAACCATTTCGCTATTCCAGTCATTTCGATACTGATCAAAAAAATCAAAATTGAAGTGATCACTTCTTTGGATCAGCTTGGAAGGTCAATTCCAATAATATTCCTTCGGTAAGTGAAATTATGCTAGACTATGGTAAAATATATGAAATTATGAACTCATGTTGTATTATTTAACTACGTACAGCCTTTGTATTTATGAAGTAATTGAACTATGTGTCATTTTTATTCTAATGTTATGTATTTGAAGTGAGATTCCAATTGGAATTATGTGTGCATGTAATACAAAGGCCGTACGTAGTTAAATAATACAACATGAGTTATGAGGTCTAGACCAGAATATTAGATGCCAACCGGTGGACAAATCGAAAAATATGCTGGCCAGCGTAAACAAAAAAACAAGCGCTGGCCAGGATATTTTCCCCTTATCTGGAGTAATGTACTAATGTACTATCTTGTGAGGAGGACTCAATAAGAGCATCTACAACAGTCCACGTCATTTTTTACTAAGAAGTTGTCATATCAGTATTTAGGTGATGTGGAGGAGAGAAGGTGAGGTTGTTTCTAGATGAAGAAACTAAAAAATTGTTAATACTAAGACACAAGAAACAATCAAATACTCTATTGGAGACTTGTTACTTAAAAATGCGTTTTGTGGGTCCCACTGTCTCCAAGCAAGATATCCACCGGATCACTTGTGCAGTCCGACTTCATTATTGATATGATAAATGAACCAAAACATGTAGGCCACAAAGTTGTACTTCATTATTGATCATTAAGAATCATGCACACTTGTAGTAATTAAAGTCTTAGACATAAGCTCAAGAAATAATCTATTGGAAGACTTATTTCTTTTTATTAGATTAAGTACTCTCTCTCCTCTTAGTAACAAGCTAAGAAACAAACTATTATAGATGCTCTAATACAGTTCCTGCTGCAGTGCTCATGGAACAACTCTCTGTTTTTTCTTGTTGTCGCTTCTGCTTCGTATGTCTCTCATCCTAAGGCCTTGTTTGACTATTTGGTTTTGTTTGGGAGCTAGAGGAAATTTCCATGTGGAAGCAACCTAGTGGGGATTTTATGGGGCACGAGGGATTCCTTTCCACCGGTGGGAAATATCCTAACTTGGGAAATAATACCGGCAAATTTTTGGTAAGGATAGGTAGGGCTGGAAAAATAGCTCGAAGCTCGTGAGTCTGCTCGAGCTCGATATGGCTCGGCTCGGCTCGGCTCGGGCTCGTGGATTTTCGAGCCGAGCTGAGCCCACCTTCCAGCTCGGACAAAATTCGAGCCGAGCCCGAGCCGCTCGCAAGCCGGCTCGCGAGCTTTTTGGCTTGTTCAGCGAAACACTGTGCGCCAACCGAGAGGATAAGTCACCGCTCGCCCGGCCCGATCCCCATCCAGATCATCCCCCCAACCCAATCCTCCTCCCTCCCGATCTCTCCTGGGCGCCTGCTCCACTTCCACCCCACCCTCCTCCCTCCTCCTCCTCCCTTCATGGCCTCCGGGCTCCGGCCCTCCGCCGACCTCCCCACCTTCCCATGGGGGCAGCAGCTGGACCAAGCAGGGCCTCCTCCCCGCCGCCGCCTCCCGTCCCGGGCCTCCGGGCTAGCCAAGACACGCTGCAGCAGCAGCGCAGCCGCCTCCTCCAGGGCTCAACTCCCTCATCTCCTGCTCGCTCGGCTGGTCTGCCGCCCGACGAGGCCGTCAAGGAGGAGGCCTCTCCACGCGCCATGTGACGGCGCTTGCACCAGCGGTCCAGCCTACACCTTCGGCCTCCATGATCCGCACCATGAGCTGCCCCGACGCTGCCGCCGCGGTCGCGAGCTGCCCCGACGCTGCCGCCTCGGTCGCGCGAGCTGCCCCGCCGCGGCCGCGCCGCCGCGTCGCTGTCGCGGAGCTGCCCCGAGTCCACGACGTCGCCGCCTCATGGTCGCGGAGCTGCCCGGCCCCGACGCCGTCGCCTCGCGATCGCCTAGATCCACTTGGCGTTGGCGAGAGAGGGTGCGGACCGTCTTGATGTGATTTTTGTTTGTGATTTGTGAATGAATGGTGAATGCTCTTTGCTATGATTTTTTGCTGTGATTTGTGAATGAATGGTGAATGCTCTTTGCTGTGATTTGTGAATGTTGTGAAAATGCGAAATGTGCATGGTGGCGATGATGCCGGAGGGCGGAGGCCGTCCCGTCCCGCCACCAAGTCCATGTTGAAGGAGATGTCTTGCCAAGCCACCGGCGAGCACGCCATCGTTGCTACAGCCGATTCTGGTAGGAGCAAGTGCTGGGCTCACGAGCCCGTTCGAGCCACCGAGCCGTTTCGAGCCGAGTCGAGCGCCTCCTGGCTTGTTGGCAAACGAGCCGAGCCGAGTGAGCCTAAGCGAAGAACGAGCTCAGACGAGCCGAGAGCCGAGCCTAGCTCGGCTCGGCTCGTTCAAATTTCTAAGGATAGGGATAAAATCCCGGTCATTGAAAAAAAAATTCAAACAAATCGAAAAAACATCCGGGGGAATCAGAACTATACAGGGAAGATTTGAAATTTTGTAAACAAATCAAAAAATTTCGAAACACTTATAATTACGTAGGAAGAATAATATAAATCCATTGAAAAGGTCATGAAGCGTACACAACATCAGCCACTAAGATGTCTCACTGGCTCCCTATTGGCCCGTGTTGGGTGTTTTTTTTTCCATGCGGGTTGGACTGTGGCACGCGAGTTTTTTCACGTGTTCTCGTAAAAAAAATATGTGCTTCTCTCTGTCAGGTCCTCTGCTGGTGATGCGCGGGCTGCTGGTCATGCGCGGGAGCGGGAGGCTATGGCTGGTGGGAACAGAAGAGAGCGCAAGCCCAGTAGGCGCTACCCTCCGGCAGAATGGGCCGCGTAAGTGCTTGGGCTTCTGAATGCTGAAAGGTTACCGAGTGGCGAGTGCTTCATTGCTATGCGAGGTTGTCGTATATTATACAGGAGAAGCTGAATTGTAATAGTTATCGATAGAAAAGACATAGACTCTGAACCCATCCCCTTTCTCGTCTCTCTGTTCTTCGCCTCCTTCCTTTCGTTCTTCCCCAATCCCCAAATATCTTCTGCTACTTATACTGTGTCTGAATCAATACAACTTGGGAACATAACACTCTCGTAGAAAACCCAGCCTCAGCTAGAGGTTCTTCAGACTTGCAATCTGCTTTCTGCTTGAGTCACGTCTCTGCTATCTGAGTTCAACCCAAGTTCCTTCTTGAGCTTCTTCCAAATGGACAACAAATTCTCAGGGAACTTCTTCACCTTAGCAACAGCCTCCTTCGTATCAACCACCCTGCCCCCTTTTGCCAATCCCTCAACAAATCCTTTTCATTGTCCTGAAATATCTTCTGCTACTTATACTGTGTCTGAATCAATACAACTTGGGAAAAATCCAATAGCGACGAGATGGTTGAGTCGAACCAACAGGCACCGGCATGATTACGACGGTTGGATCAAGATCCAACGGTTGAAATCGCACGTGGGCGAGCGGGGTCGGAAAAGCTCCGCGCAGACGTGGGCTGCCCGATAGAGATCCAATGGCCCACAACGCTCACACCAAAGCGACCGAGCCGGTGCAGTTAGGCGGTTGGGTCGAGTCAAGACCTGGTCTGCCTGCACTCAAGGAACAAAGGTAATCGATTTAGGGTTTGAATTTGAAAGCTGAGTTTGGAAGAATTTTTAGAGGTAGCAAACTAACTCCAAAAATTCTGAAATTTTTACTAGAGGCTCCTCACTCTAGGATTAACCTTACATAAAATTTATAGAGATTTTCATGCACTGCATTTTTCTCAAGAAATTCCTCAAGATTTGTTCTAGGGTTTGACTTGCCTCCAAAAATTATTAAATAATTTCTAAAAATTATGAAATTTTTCAGAGGAGTCACACAACATCAATAGAACCAAGGAAAAATATTTTCGGGGATTGAACACAAGATTTTCAAGAAAGGTTGAAAGAGGGTTCATGACTTTAGTCCATTGGAGGTTTAGGTTTTTGATTTCCCATAATTCCTTGACAAGAATTACAGAAAAGTTCAAAAACTACAAGATGCAAGAAAATTTTTAATTTCTTCTCATTTTCTTACATTTGAAACACATACCCATATTTGGGATGTTACAAAACCTCCCCCCCTTACAAAAATCTCGTCCCGAGATTTGGCTCACTCGAAAAAGAAAGAGGGGTAGTCCGTACGCAGACGATCTTCCTGTTCCCAAGTAGCTTCATCCTCGGAATGATTTGACCACTGAACTTTAAGGAATTTGAGGACATGATTCCTTGTCCTTCGTTCAGCCTCTTCAAGGATGCGAACAGGGTGCTCGCGATAGGTCAAATCTTCTTGAACATCGAGAGTTTCCAACGGAGCTTCCTCAGTTGGAACACAGAGGCACTTCTTCAACTGGAACACATGGAACACATCATGTACCCCCTCAAGTGCAGCAGGCAAATCCAACTTATAAGCAACAGCTCCTTTCTTCTCGATGATGCGGTAAGGACCAACATATCGAGGAGCTAACTTGCCCTTAACGCCGAAATGTTGATGGCCCTTCAAAGGAGAGACTTTGAGATAAACAAAGTCATTGGGCTCAAAACTCAACTCACGACGATGACGATCTGCATAGCTCTTTTGTCTTGACTGAGCTGTGCGAAAATGATCACGAATAAGCTGGACTTGACTCTTAGCCTCATTGATCGAGTCCGGACCAAAGAAAGGTCTTTCGCCGGTCTCAGACCAATTCAACGGGGTTCTACACTTCCTCTCGTATAAGGCCTCGAAAGGAGCCATGCCGAGACTGGCTTGAAAACTGTTGTTGTACGAAAACTCGACGAGTGGCAAACATTTCTCCCAATGCTTCCCATAGGAAAGAACACAAGCACGGAGCATGTCCTTCAAAACTTAGTTGACTCTTTCAGTCTGACCATCAGTTTGGGGATGATAAGCTAAGCTGAAAGAAATGCGAGTTCCCATAGCCTCTTGCAAACTATGCCAAAACCGAGAAGTGAACAGAGAACCACGATCTGACACAATCGTCTTCGGCACACCATGCAAACTCACGATGCGGGCTATGTAGAGATCCGCCAAAAGACCTACCCGAAGGTCAGTCTTGACAGAGAGGAAATGTGCCACCTTAGTCAAATGATCGATGACGACCCAAATGGCATCATTCTTCTTCGGTGACCTGGGTAGACCGATGATAAAATCCATCCCGATCGAATCCCACTTCCACTCAGGCACTGGCAAAGGCTGAAGCAGACCTGTTGGACGCTGATGTTCGGCCTTTACACGATGACACACGTCGCACTCGGCAACAAACTTCGCAATCTCGCGCTTCATTCGGGTCCACTAAAATCTCTGCCAGAGATCTTAATACATCTTTGTGGCCCCGGGATGAATGGAGAAGGGAGAATCATGGGCTTCGCGGAGGATCAAATTCCGCAATTCCATGTCCTTTGGAACCACAAGGCACCGTCCAAACCTCACAACACCAAGATCATCTGCTGAGAAACACTTGGCTGTTCCATTCTTGACATTCTGCCTGATTCGGTTCACTCCAGCGTCCGATTGCTGAGCGGCCTTGACCTGATCCACCAAGGTTAGTTGCACAACCAAGGTAGCGAGGAATCCATGCTCAACTACCTCCAAGTTGAGACACTGGAATTCTTTAAGAAGGGAGGGCTGCTGCTCCTTGAGCAACAAGGCATTGCAATACACCTTACGACTAAGTGCATCGGAAACAACATTAGCCTTGCCCGGATGATAGTGAATACCCATGTCGTAGTCTTTGATCAACTCCAACCACCTTCTTTGCCTAAGGTTCAGATCGGGTTGGGTGAACAAATACTTCAAGCTTTTGTGATCCGAATACACTTCACAACGATTACCGATTAGGTAATGTCGCCAGATCTTAAGTGCATGAATCATTGCAGCTATCTCCAAATCATGGGTTGGGTAGTTGAGTTCATGAGGTCTCAACTGCCTCGATGCATAGGCCACTACCTTGCCTTTTTGCATCAGAACACACCCGAGTCCTCGACGAGAAGCATCGCAAAAGATATCGAAGCTTCGATGGACATCGGGAAGAACGAGAACGGGAGCTGAGGTCAAACGCTTCTTGAGTTCTTGAAAACTCTCCTCGCAAGCATCGGACCACAGAAACTTCTTGTCCTTCTTGAGCAACTCAGTCATCGGCTTCACGATCTTGGAGAAGTTCTCGATAAAGCGACGATAGTAACCTGCTAAACCGAGAAAACTCCGCACCTCGGTTACCGAAGTGGGCTGACTCCAAGAGAGCACATCGCTAACTTTGCTAGGATCCATAGCTACGCCTCCCGCTAAAAGAACATGGCCCAAGAAGGCCACTTCCTTCAACCAGAATGCACATTTGCTGAACTTCGCTTACAGCTGGTGCTCACGCAGCTTTCCCAACACAAGCTTCAAGTGCTCGGCGTGTTCTTCATCGTTCTTGGAATAGATAAGAATATCATCGATGAAGACCACCACAAACTTATCCAAATACTCCATGAACACCGAATTCGTGAGATTCATGAACATGGCCGGAGCATTTGTCAAGCCGAAAGACATGATAGTGTACTCGTATAGACCGTAACGAGTAGAGAAAGTCGTCTTGGGAATATCTTCAAGTCTGATCCGGACTTGATGATATCCCACTCTCAAGTCAATCTTGGAGAAGACTCGAGCTTCGGTCAACTGATCGAAGAGATCGTCGATACGGGGCAAAGGATACTTGTTCTTTACCGTTACTTCATTAAGCGGATGGTAATCGACGCACATGCGCAAAGTATAGTCCTTCTTCTTAACGAAGATTGCTGGACAGCCCCAAGGAGATGAGCTAGGGCGGAAGAAACCCTTCTCTTGCAGCTCACTAAGTTGCTTTTTCAACTCCACCAACTCATTTAGAGGCATCCGGTAAGGTCTTTTTGAAATCGGGGCAGTACCGGGCGCCAACTCGATGACGAACTCGAGGTCTCGAACTGGTGGAATCCCAGGAAGATCTTCGGGGAAGACATTGACGAAGTCGCACACTGTTGGGACTTCACGAATATCCAAAGCTGGCTTCACTTCAAGCACGAAGAGATGCGGGCCTAGCAGCTTCGGCGAAAAACAAACCCGCACACCGGAGGGACTAAACAGAGAGACGGACTTCCGGGCGCAATCGATTTGCCCCAAATGCTGAGACAACTAATCCATACCAAGAATCACGTCCAAGCTCGCAAAATTGAGGAGGATAAGATTTGCCAAAAATCCAACTCCCTTAATCTCAACAGGAACATCCCGACACTCTATTTCAGCTCTCAACTCCGAACCGGGAGAGCGAATGAGCAACGGGATCAACAGAGGAGCAAAAAGAAGATCACCAATAGCAGCAAAAGACTTAGATACAAAGGAATGCGAAGCTCCTGAATCGAACAAAATAGCAGTAGGATGAGAGTTGACAAGAAGCGTACCTAACACGATGTCAGGCGCCTCCTGTGCTTCCTCAGCAGAGATGTGGTTGACGCGGCCGCTTCCCACGCTCTGGGTCGCGAGGACAACCTTCTGATCCGGAGGATGACCACCTCCTTGCCCGCATCCTCCATTAGGACGAGGGGCCACTCCAGTCTTCTTAGGGCAATTATTCGCATAATGGCCCTTCTGGTTGCAGAAGAAACAAGTGATCCCGGCAGCTGGATTGCGGGGGCCACCTGGCTGACTCGCGGGTGCACGTGGTTGAGACACGGCCTGCGAAGGATGAGGTGCAGCAACAGGCGACCTCGGGAATGCTGAAGCCTGAGGACGGGGCACCTGAGCTTGCCCAAAACGAGGACGGGGATGGTTGGCCCTAGCGGACTTCTGGGACTCCCACTTGCGCTTGCGGGACTCTCCCAACGCTCTTCCCTTGTGCTCGGAGACAATGGCCTTGTCTACCAAGGTTTGGAAGTCGGGAAAGTCAACAATAGATAGCTTGTCCTGCAGCTCCTCGGACAAACCATCCATGAACTTCTTCTGCTTGGTCTCATCAGTGGCCACCTCTTCTGGACCATAACGAGCCAAGTGGTTAAACTCGTACAAATACTCCGCCACCGATCTGTGCCCTTGCTTGAGCGCAGAAAACTCCTTCTTCTTGAGCTTCATCAAGCCGGCGGGGATGTGAGCCCGACGGAAAGCAGTACGGAACTCATCCCAAGAGACAACATGGCCTGTGGGCTGCATGGCAAGGAAATTCTCCCACTAAGAAAGAGCTACACCTTCCAACCGATGGGAGGCAAAGAGTGCCTTCTCCTGATCCTGGCACTGAGTAACGCTGAGCTTCCGCTCAACCAGACGTAACCAGTCATCTGCCTCCAGTGGGTCCTCAGACCTGGAGAAAGTGGGTGGCTGAGTGCGAAGGAACTCTGAGAGTCCCCCTCGCGGCTGATGTCCACCTCCTCCCCCTGATCCGGAGGCACCAGAAAGAGTGGAGGTGTTGCGCGCGATAGCCTCCAAAATCCTCGTCTGATCCATGCGGTTACGCTCGATCTGAGCAAGAACCTTGGCCATGGTCGGAGGAGGCGGAAGCTCCTCATCCTGACCAGCTGATTGACCTTGACCGCTTCGAGTCCTTCCAGCCATCCTGTTCCGAAGAGATGGGTTAGCAACAAAAGCCGAAACTAAAAGCTAAAGAAAACAAAAAAGGAAAGCCAACGACTAGGGGAATGGGCATCACCCTAACTGAAAGCCAATAAGACAGGGAAGAAACGAACTCTACAAGCTTAAAACAGGCACAAGAACAACAAGAAACCAAAAGACTTAAGATCAACTTCCCGACATGACTAACCCGTATTGAAAGAACGAGCAATCAGTTGAAAAGATAAAATTCAGAACACAACTGAAGACCTAACACACCTAAAGAGCAAGGTAAAACCAGCAAAAAGGTGTTAGATACTTAGCCAACTAATATCACATCTTACCCTTTTTTTCCACAAGTTTTAGTTGAATTATCCTCTCATTATCTACCCTATTTACTAATTAAAGCTTGCTGTCCAAATTTGACTCCAGGCTCCAAGTGCTTCTACTCTTCACCAAAAGACAGCCAACACTTCAATTTTACAACTCTCATTGGTTCTCGAAAACTGAATTAAACGATAACAACTATCTTTTGAAAGAAGGAGAGGAAAACAACCTTTTCAAACTAAATCAAGAGCAAGATGAGATGAGCAATCTAAGATAGGTAAGGAGTAAAATTTGAGAATTTACTTAAGCTTTCATAAACCATTTGATATTTTGAAACTAAGTTTTTCAAAACATCTTAAAGACGACTAAGCCAGGGTTTCTATGATCAGTACGGCTCTGATACCAAGCTTTGTGAGACCCCGGGGTATTTAGCTTGTAATGATTAGTCATCCACTTGACCCTAGCATCACAAACCAAATATCCTACGCCTCGAGAAAAATATATACCTCCCAGAAGTGCGGTATACACACCCTTTTACAAAATCATGCATCAATTCCATACAAACACAGAACCAAAGCACGAACTAAATAAAGCAAATGACATACATAATAGAGTTATTACAAAAGGGGCCGACCGGCCAAATACAAGCTAAAGAGTTAAACAACAGCGGAAGCAAAAGCCATAAGATGGCAATAACAAAAGCCATACGGTTTGCCACAACACCACAAGGCAACCGACCGGGCCGCCAACCTAGTCGTCAAAGTCGAAGTCCGTGTCACAATAGTCGATCCCTTGGGGATCAACCTCCTCTGCAACAATTAAATTTAAGCAAAGCAAATGAGTACAAAAACGTACTCGCAAGACTGACATGTAGTGTAACAGCCTATACATAGCTACATGCAAGCTTATTTAATTGTGGAAGGCTCTAGGCTCATTTTTAGCATAAAGCAAGTTTTCATTTGCAATAATGTAATAGATTTAAAGCAATTTGACAAACTGTTTTTAATTGTTGAAATAACAACGATACAAATAATAATAAAAACAAGACAACCTGGAAGTGACTAACCCAATAGTCACCACAACAATAGCATGAATTACCCATTCATACCAACCCAACAAGTTTTTAATTAAAGGTTATAGTCTAGTTCTTGCACGACCTTACCAAGCATGTCCATAACCTAGGACGAGGCTATTTGAATAGATTTAACCCTGCAGGGGTGTACCAATGTACCCACACGTCAGACCGCCTTTTCGCCACATGATTTAGCACAATTCCTTTGGTATGCCGGCACGGCTAAGTCCTACGAGACATTTCCAATGGATGATGCTAATTAAGAGTCACACGTATGGGGCTTATCACCTAGCGGACCGCCATTACGGGCTCCCACTAAGGACCCATACGAAGAGTAGGATGCACCGGCCCAGCCTAAGCAACTGCGGGTGCTCCCCTCTTTTCCCAACAACAAATATTTTTCTTTACAACCACCACACGACTCATTAATTAACACCTCCCAAAGTACTTAGTCAAGAGAGGTTCCATATGCCCCTCATGTGGTTAGCATACAATAATCGCTTGGCTTAGTGACACAAGTAACTCGGTCCTTGGGGACTTAGGCACCATTCCATTCACACCCAACAGATCACACCAACATCCATTGTGCCCAAGTCGATAACAATTGTTTTCAATTTTATTTCTTTACAAAGTAACAAAGCACAAGTGCTGGATATAATGGAATAATAATTTTTGTGTGATCAAAGTTATTGACTAAGTCGATAACCGCCCAATTCTACCGTTAAGTAAGCAATTCTAAGCAATATCAACACGTAAGCTACTAAGTGATAAGAGCTCATCCAACGAACTCTAAATCACAGCAAGATATTCCGAGGCTTAGTAGTAGAGATTGAACATTTACCTACAGATTATGCATCTATATGATCAACTAATCGATTGATAATCAACAACAAAATAGAGCATGCATACATATCATTTGTAAACAAAGTATTAGACTTTAAAAGTAATGGGATTAAATATGATCAAACTGCTTACCTTGCTGGAGATGCTCAATATGCTGCAGAGGATCACTCTCGTAATCAACGAACTCATCAGCACCTAACGAAAAAGCGAAAAAGAACCGATAAGAACGAAGAACACCGAAAAGGACTCAATAGCTAACTTCAACCAAATGCTCTGAAATTTTTACAGCAGGAAGAGCATGATTTTTAAAGAATTTACCAACAAGAACCAATTGATTTGGATTTTCAATGCGAAAGTTATGGCCAAAACAAATTCAGCCGGCTGGAAAATGCTGAAAAACTCAAATCGGGTACTGTTCATCCGAATTTAATTCTTTAGCACAATTTTCGAAAGAGGTGTTGCACCTGAGATTTTTATGGTAAGCAAAGCACCTCATGAGATGAACAACACAATTTGATTCACCTCATTTGGAGCTAGGATGCATTTTCTATGATTTTTCAAAGACATGCACAAGAGCACAAAACAAAATACACCCACAAAGATTTTAAAAATAGTGGCATGCCTAAAACCTATTCTACAATTAAGCACACTAACAGAGGAAGCCAACAAACTTGGTTTCACTCAAAAAGGATCTACAGAGAATTACTTATGTAATTTACAAGTTAAATGCAATTTTTAGAGCAACAATTAAAGCCTACAACTAAACAAATTTACCAAAGCATTTTTTGGAGCCGAACCAAGCTTCCAACCATTTTTAGATTAAAGCTTAGTTCAAACTAGAGCTAGCAAAATTTGAACAAACTAAAATGGAGCTAAAACGAATTAGTTAAGTAATTTTGAAGTTTAATACCTTTTTTTAGTTTACAAATAATTCTCTCGGGAAATTTCTTAAACTGAAATGACGTGGAAACTCGTGGACCGTTGATCTTGCATCGCACGGCCCAAGCCAACTGGACGAAGCACGCGCGCCTGCGCGAAACCAACGAACGAGGACTGTTAAGATCGAATCCAACGGCCCAGATTGAATCGGACGCGGCCGCGTTTGAACGCGCGCGCGAAGGATCCCGCGAAGGTGGACCGTAGATCGCGAGATGGACGGCTCACAACAAACGCCACACAGCGCGCATGCATCGCCCAAGCGAATCTCAGCCACAGATCAAGAAATGGACGGCTCACAGTGACTCCACGCTGCGCACGCGCACAGTGCGGCTTAAGCGCGTGGGGCCTGCCTGCCAGCGACTCATTAGATCGGTTAAGATAGCCATTAACTGCTAACCCAATGATTAAGCATTTAATGATGAGATCCTTGCCTTAATGACATCGCTACAGTTACTACGCCGTCCGACAAAACCCGAGCGCACTCCACGGCTCACCGCCGGCGACTTCGGCCACGGCAGCGCAAACCAAAGGTGGTCTGAGCCGCGCAATAGCCTTGTGCACCTCCTAGGACCACTCACTGCGGCTGAGCCGGCCTAGAATGGCGGCGAGTCGGTGAGGAACGGCGGTGACATGCACGGCCAAACGACAAGCAGCAAAAGGAGCTCCGTAGCAGTTCAAGTAAGCGGTGCCCAAGCATCTAGGGACTAATGCGAAGCTACCTGAGTGCTGGAGAGGAACAGAGAAGGTCGGAGCAGCTTCGGCGACATTGAACCGCACCGACACTAAGGGAGACGAGGTGGAGATGGCGGCCTGAGCAAAATGAGCAAGACCGGGTCATCAGGTTAGCTCCAACAGGGCTCAAGGAAGGTCCATGAGCAAAGAATTGAAGAGAGGAGGAGCTTATCGGAGTTGAGGAAGAAAAGGGTGAACTTTGGCCGAATTTGAACAAACCCCAAATTAGTCGATTCCTGAGAATGCAAACCAAAATTAAGTTAGGGGATTTGAACAAGGTGAAGAGGGGCGCAAAGTGACACGATAGGATTTGCAAAAGAACCACAGGAGCGCCGGGATGACGAAGCTTGCTCCACGGCCGACAATGGCGATTGGGGGAAAAAGTTACTTGAGCTTAACCAAGCCTCGAGGGGCAAAGGTGAAGCTACAGGGGTGACTAAAAGAGACAGAGGAGGAGCTTGGGGGCTTTATATAGCAGGAGAGAGAAGGAGGGAGCTAGGGCAGCTCCACGGGGTGAGTCCCGGTCCACGCTCTGCCATGGGCGAGCTGAGCGACGGGAGCAGGTGAGTGTGGGGACTTTGAGGGAGAAACACTGACGCGCATTGAATGCTAGCAGCAAAGAGTCGTTGAAGGACTCCAGGGAGGTGACCTGCGCTGCGTCGCCCACGCCCTGCGCTGTCCATGGCATGCGCACGGGAGCGACCGAAAGTAGGAGACGACCCGTTGGCGACGGCCCCACCAGTCAGCGACAGAAAACCAAAGTGGCTCGAGTCCAACAGCGACGAGATGGTTGAGTAGAACCAACAGGCACGGGCGTGATTACGACGGTTGGATCAAGATCCAACGGTTGAAATCGCACGCGGGCGAGCGGGATCGGAAAAGCTCCGCGCAGACGTGGATCGCCCGATGGAGATCCAACGGCCCACAACGTTCGCGCCAAAGCGACCGAGCCAGTGCAGTTAGGCGGTTGGGTCGAGCCTAGACCAGGGTTGGGCTCAGACCCAAGGAACAGTGCACTGAATTAGGGTTTGAATTTGAAAGCTGAGTTTGGAAGAATTTTTAGAGGTAGCAAACTAACTCCAAAAATTCTGAAATTTTTACTGGAGGCTCCTTACTCTAGTATTAACCTTACATACAATTTCCAGAGATTTTCATGCACTGCATTTTTCTCAAGAAATTCCTCAAGGTTTGTTCTAGGGTTTGACCAAAGGTCAAACTGGTTTGACTTGCCTCCAAAAATTATCAAATAATTTCTAAAAATTATGAAATTTTTTAGAGGAGTCACACAGCATCCCTAGAACCAAGGAAAAATATTTCTGGGGTTTGAACACAAGATTCTCAACAAAGGTTGAAAGAGGGTTCATGACTTTAGTCCATTGGTGGTTTAGGTTTTTGATTTCCCATAATTCCTTAACAAGAATTACAGAAAGTTCAAAAACTACAAGATGCAAGAAAAGTTTTAATTTCTTCTCATTTTCTTACATTTGAAACACATACCCATATTTGGGATATTACAGTGCTGTGTTGTGGTTACATTCCACACAAGCTCACATTCAGCATACCAGATGGGAGGAGTTTGCTGAATCTGTTTGTCAGCGATTCGAACGAGAGGAATTCCAACAGTAGCTTTGTATGTTTAATCGCCTGAAACAGAATGGAACCGTAACTGAATTCGCAGAGAAGTTTAATGACTTGATGCACAATTTGCTTGCTCACCACACTTGGGACCCAATGTTCTTTGTTACCACTACAACACAAAAGCCCTATAGAGACGCCTATTTTATGGGTTAAAGACATTTTCAATCATCTCTATGGCGTCGTAGAGTCGTTTTTGTAAAGCGTCTCTGAAGCGCCTCCCCACGTACCGTGTCAGAGATCATAGAGACGTATTGTTAAGCACGTCTACAATGATATGAGTCATTTAGATTGCGTCTCTACAAGCTTGGATACGCTTTCATATATGCATTTCCATATCCTCTCTACTCTACCTAGTGACGCTTTATTGCGTGCCAAAAAATATAGATACACATTTATAGACATATTTAGATTGAGCTAGAGACGTCCATTTTTATTTTGTTCTGTAGAAATATTGTAGGACCGGAAAGGCGACTAGAGGGGGGGGGGTGAATAGACGCTTTCTCTATTTTTCTCCTCGATCAAACTCAACACTACTTTCACTCCAATAGCTATAAAAGCTATGAAGATCTGTAAACAGGCACAGCGGATGACCTGTGTTGAATCTGATCAAAGCCCGAAGCAAACGACCAAAAACATCTCACAACCGCATGCACAAAGACCAGCAGGTCTAAGCAAATAAACAATGCTAACCACAGCAACCTGCAGGGAATCAAACCCTATGCTTTCGTCGCATCAACAAGCAGCCAAGGCAATAAAATAAATCGGTCAAGAAGCAAAGATGGCTGCCACAGGCAATAAACAAAACAACCTAATGAAAAGGTTTGAATTTCACAAACCGAAAGAACAAGTAAAGTCAGCAGCTGCAGCCAAGACCTCCTGATTTTTCGGTCTGCCCATCACCCTACAGGCCGCCGGCTCATAGCTCCTTCCTTTGTGCAAGCTGCCGCCTAGAACTACTGTTTCTCCGGGTAAACAGGCTGCCTCCAAAAGACTAGATTTTCGGGACAGACAGGCGCCACTCACTACTCGCTTTCAGCGATGGGACTGACCATCGAGACAATCACAGAAGAAACCGCTCCTCTCACAAAGAGTCAGCAGTCAAGCAATAAGAAATTCGGTCACAGAGCAATCGATTCACCAACCAGAACAGGAAGGCAGCCCAAGACAATCAACTGATCCAAACTCAAAGCAGGAAATTCGTTTTTCCACAACTGAAGGGATACACACTAAGCTGCAGTTAAGGCAAAACCAAATTCAAAACACAAGGACTCAAGAGCCAAGGACTGGCCGCCGCCACGCTCTACCTTTTTAGAGCAACCAACCGGAATTTGCGGGGCGCCGCCGAGGACAATCCATTGCTCGGGAAAACATCAAACCATACAGCTCCAATTTTTCTACTCGCAAAGAAAGCAAAACAAATTATGACTATAGTCGCCGCAAATCTATTCTCGCCAGAGACAAAAGCGCCACAGCTACCGCTTATCTACGGAATCGGCGCAAGAGGCAAAAGAAACGGTAATAAAATAATCAAACAACAAATCGATAAAGTACCGCCCACTTGATCTTGTTTCATGGGGAACACAACAGAGCGCTTAATTCCTACAAAGTGACAACCAACACGAACACATGACCAAGCAATAAACTAGTATATAATCAATACAAACTGCAGGCAAACCAAGACGCATGAGGCATGAGGCAAAAAGCCGCAATCACTACAGCCGCACGCAATTTTTCCGGGGCACAGGCGCCACCGCCATAAACTCTGATTTTTCTACCAGGCGCAAGAGCCGCCGCCACAGGCTCTCTTTTCTCTGGGTGGGCAACCCCTCACAGCGCCGCGTATGCTTTTGTCTTGTGCCGCCCTAGGCATCTGAATCAGGAAACAGTACCGCCATGGGGTTTTTCTACCAGGCGCAGCCACAATGGCTCCCAAAGCACTACAGGCGCACGATTTTGGGGGCGCCGCCACCAAAGGCTCCCCTTTTTCCTCTCAGCAGCGCCAACAAGAATATCCCATCTCTTATTCCTTTTATATGACATCTCTTAACCCTAAAACTCTTTTAGAATTGGAGCTAAACCTAATGGGCTTCCGTTAAGGCCCAACAACAACGGAACACACACGCACGCATATTAAAGCGCCGTCTTCAATTCTCTTGATTTAAACCACTTCCTTTGCGCCGTCCCACGCCGTGGTTTAGCCAAAAGGTCACCAAGATGGTATATGGTAAAATTACCAAAATACCCTTCTCGATCTTTCTCCAAAAGACCGAGTCCATCTGCTGCTGGCACTCGCCGCTTCGCGACGTAGGTTGATCAACAGCTCCATGTCGCCAAGTCTCTCCCGTCCAATCCCACCGCACCACCGAGCACTTGCAACGACTCGCCGCTTGATCCAACCAACGACCGAATCGCCTGTTCGGTTATCCTTGTCCATTTCGCGCCATGCTTGAATTCATTGACCTCACCCGCATCCTTGATCGCTCGACCTCGGCTCTCCAAGCTTAGTCCCGATCCTCCTCGCCGCTGACCGTCGTTGACCTTCAAGCCACGCGACAAGAATAGACAAGCAAACACGAATCCGGAACAAGTTCTTCACAACTTGACCCACGTTAGCCAAAACATGCAATATGCAACACATATGCATTAACAAATATGGATATGACCTATCCCAAAATGAAATCACCACTTAAATCAACAATCAGCACAAAAGCTGGTCAGACCGCCGCTGATCTGACAGATCTGAAACATTGTCGAAAACGCTTGAAACTTCAAACCAAAAGCACCATTGCCAATTGTTTCATCATCCTAAGATCATAAGCATATCCCCATGATATCCACAATCTCCCCCTTGATGAACACATTGGCAATCTCCAGAAAATGTAAGTTTTTGGTTTGAAAAGAAAAGAACTCGCAGTTTTCGCACAAAGGCACAACTTGGTCCATTAGCAAGAGAAAGCAATGGAAATAACCAAGCTGGCTTCAGAATAGCATGGGCAAGTGAGATACTACAAAAGAAAGCAAGAAAGCTTCCAATTCCAGATAATCGACAAAAATCTCACTTAAGGTCCATATGAAAGAACAATTGTTCTATTTGACCTTGGATCATTGTGAGGCTTCAAGAATTGCAATTCAAGTTTAGAAAAGGCAATAAGACCAAAAGAATGCAATATGAATGCTACCCCTCACTATGATCATCATTTTAAAAGAGAGAATATGAATTTTAAATTTCTCCATTTCTCCCCCTTACAAAACTTCTCTCCCATAACCAAAAAGCTCTTTATTAACATTACATTTTTGCTATATCTTCTCCCCCTTTGACAATGGATTCATTAAGGAATCATCCCTTCCTCTCATCCAGAGATAATAAATGCACAAGCAAGGAAGAAGCAAAAGAAAGAGCATGCATGAAATGCAATGGGGTGGTTTCATTTTTGTTTTGATTTTTTAATTTTTAGGTAAAAGAAGCTTTGGAGATTACTCAATTGAACAGGCTAGCATTTCTACCATTACTCAAGATACAACAAGCCTGACAAAGCTAGCAAGATCATGATAAGACATATATAGCAAAGCTAGGCTAATGAGCTCAATATATCACATGTTGTTGGGTAAAATTAAGCAATGCTTCAAAATTAGCAAGTTCAACAACAGATATCCTAAAGTGATAATGGCCTTGTCAGAATGTCATTGTGAGATCCAGAAGCTAGCAAAGACCATCTTAGAGACAAAAAGTTCTAAATTGAATCATTTTGCTCAAATTGTCTCAAAAGCCCAATTTTCAACTGTTTTTCATTTGCAATGAATATTCAAGTTGATTAAAGGTTTATCTTAGCAAAGAAGGTCCTGGACTAGGAGCCATCCACAACCTCTTCCTAAGCTTCAACCAATTTTGACAATTTATTTTCTTAGCCATGTGCTAGATCTCAAGCCTTGCCGCGACCATCTCAAGCACAAAAAGCTTAAAAGAGTGGTCTAGGTCATCCAAAACTCCCCCTGAGTTCATGCCTAGTACAATGGCAAGCAGTCTCATGAGTAAGAATTGGTGAGATCAGTTTTTTCGCTCAAAAGAGATCATTTTTCATTTTGCACAAAGGCTGTTTTAGATTCTTTAAAGGAACAAAAGGCTCAAAGATGTTCAATACTAGATTCCAGAGCTAACAAAGCAATTTTTATAGGGCCAATGTCACAAAAGGATCACTAATTGTGCAACTAGCTAAAAGATCCACAAATTGCTATTTTCAGTTCAAGTTGTTTAAAAGTTCTAGCTCAATTAGCAAAGACATTGCTGCACATGTGAAAGCATGATAATTCTAGCAAGTCAAAGAACTAGACACGATCTTGAGCAAGAATTTGAAATACTAAAGCTCAAGAGGGTAATAAGCAAAGCTTCATCAATCAAAAGAAGGAAACGGTAAAGCTTATATTACAATGCATCTTTTTGGATTTTCATATGAATGCAATATGATACAATGAGATGCACAAAAGACTTAAAAGCCTAAAAAGATCACAAGGATCAAAAAGATCCAAAGAAGATATCACTTGAAGAAGGTATCAGAAAAGATCCACACAAAAGTTCACATGAACAAGGAAAGTTCAGATGAACAAGAAAGGTTCAGAAAAGAACCAACTCCCCCTCAAACCAACCCATAGGGATAAATTATCCCTAACTCGCATCTCAAGGTGGCAAACCTTATTGGGTCAAAAAGCTTTGAGGGGAGATCTGCCAAAGGTGCCTTGGACTCCACAAAAACTAGCGCAAAGACTTCAAACACCACACGATCTCTAGGAAAAGCAACTCGAAAAGCTAGGGAGCGAAACACTAACACTAAAAAGCTTATAGGCAACTCAAAAATCTGCTAACACTAGTGATTGGGAGACAAGCTCGACCTAGGTCTGTGAGAAGAATGCATCCTAGCAAATCATGGGATAAGAAGAGTGCCTAGAAGGGACACGTATAGAACAGAGCCTCCTATCTACCCCGAACCCAACAAACCCAACACCGACACTAACCAGATGCAATGCAAGGTAGACTAGGATACCATACACAAATGTAGGGTATAGAAGCTCGAACCTAAGTCCCACTGCTTGGCAGTGAGATGTAGTCATGATAGATGAAGATCCAATCCTTGAAGCTTCAGAAGGTAGTTGCGCTCACCCATCATCTTCATCTCAAATTCCTTCGTCTCCGAGAAGTGATAGTCATCATTGAAGGCACAAATGAAGAAGAATCAACAGTTTGAAATCATGAATCACATGTTCTTCTTCTCAACTGAAAAGACTACACCAAAGAGACAGAAAAAGTCTATGCCTTGGTACTGGGTTAGTGAGACAATATCTAGAGAAACAGTACCAAGACATATGACTAGCAAGAATAGCAGCAAATGATCCAAAACTCATGAAAGCATATAATCAACAATTTAAGCCATGAGCATGAAGATAGACAAATCAATTTCAGCACATGCTATCCAAGATATGATAAAGCTCAAACTATCCTTAATCCACAATAAGGCATAGGAGCAACCAAATAAGCACATAGCATATCACACATCATATATACAGTCATAGATAAAACTTGCTAGTGAAAGTTATGGCAAGACTCATGCATCCACAATTAACAGTAAAACACAATAATCATGTAAGCATAAAGCATGTTAGAACAAATCATGAATAAAGAATGCTAACATGGATATCAAGTGAACAAGTGGATACATAAGACAAAAATCAACAAGAGCAATATGATAAATGTATGAAATCAGTACAAGCTCTTGAAGACAAAGCCAAGCTTATACATCCATGGAAATTAAGAACTACAAAATGATACATGGATATATAAGCAAGAATCAATCATGAGCAAGATAATAAGGGTACAAGACAGCACAAGCTCATGATGACAAAACAGCTCACATAACCATGAAACTAATGAACAACAATATAGTACATGGATATATAAGCAAGGTAAAGGCATGATAAAGGATATCAAAGAGAAAAACATGCCAATATGGTACAGGTAAGCACAAAGACAAGCACAACATGCCAAGTATGAATAATCATGAAGATAAAGGCATGAAGGTATAGACTAGCTCACCATACATGTGAAAGCACCAATTATGAATGCACATGCCTCTTGGAGGCCATCGTTGAGGTGGAGAACCATCAAGTGACCCGATCATGTGATGAAGCAAAAGATCAGAATCTTTAAGTCCATGTTCTCCAACCCGCGTTCTCGGTACCTACACATGAGAAAGGCAAGGTGTCCGAGTCTTGGGTCCCGAAGGGTTAGAGAGCGAATGCTTGGGAACCCAAACCTTGGACACACTACCACTAGAGACAGTCGAACCATTTTGTGTGTTAGCATGATGCAAATGATGGTCCATGCAAGAAGATCCAACATCAACCTTGAAGGCATGCCGCGAGTGGACAACTCGATGAAGAAAATGAGGTCCATCTCTAGGAAAGCGGCGATGTCCTTGCTTAAAAGCACCAAGATGAGAACCAACAGAAGCATCAAAAGAACTCACACAACCTCGCCGTGGGTGAGTACCTCGATGAACAAAACGAGGTCCACCTCTTGGACAACGGCGGAAATCCTGCCTCGGGGCAGCTCGTGGACCAAAACCAAAACTATGCAAACCATGTCCACGGTGTTGTCCGACACCACTAGAAAAGGTGTCAAAGAAGCCATCAACAAATCGAGTCTTTGTGCTTGGCTCTTTAGTGTTCATGTCATGAGAAAGACTATGCCCACTAGGAGACTTAGAAGCATGAGCTCGACGCATCTGTTTTGCACGCCAGAAACAAAAGTCAACAAGATGTCCATTCTTCCCACAAAATGAGCAATGGTGTAAAGGTCTACTAGTAGACATGGTCCGAGAGGACGAAGCACCATTGTCGCTCAAAGAAGAAGTCCTGGAAGAACTAACATCACAAATCGTCCTCGCATCGGCACTAGACCCACACATGCCATAAGAAAGGCTATGTGTGTTCCTAGAGGTACGACGACGCACTCGATGCTCAAGTTTCAAACGGCGAAAGCAAAACTCAAGAGTGTGTCCATTCTTCTTACAAAAGGTGCAATGGTACTTCTCTTTTGAAGATTTAGTACCATTTGAGAGAGAAGCACCTTTGTCTCTAGAAATACGTTGGACAACACAAGAAGAGTCCGTGAGAGTCGAACTCACCAAAGAAGAGCTATCCAAAGCGATGCCACAAAAACCAACATCAAGTGACTCACGTTTAGCACAAAAAGACTCCAACTCCGAATGCAAAGATGCAAGAGAAATCTTAAAAACATCAATCTCGGAGTGAAGGCAAATACAAGAGTCACAAGATTTGGCGCTCATATCATCGCAAGAAAGACTCAATCTCGCTCTTCAAAGAAATGCAAGATGTGCAAGAAATTAATGATGCTTTGAAATAAGCATGCGCCCAATCATCAATTTCAATTTCTAAACGAGCACAATTCTTACAAAAGACTAAACCATCCTTAAGCAATTTTTTAAATTCTAAGCACATGCTACAAGGCCTAGTTTTGATTTCAATAATCTCAGCCCTAGCATTCTCTAATTGCTCAAGGTGAAAGGAATTAGTCAATTTAAGCTTATCAAAATCAGCAAGCATGCCTACACAAGAATCACATGACATAGAAACATTTGACTTCAAAATTTCATTTTCAGATTTTAGGCATGCAAAAGAATTGTTCAAGTTCTCCATGTCTACAAGCAATGAATCATAAGCATTCATAGAGGTTTTCAGTTCGGAGAGCTCATGAGACAAATCACCCTTCTCTTTTTCTAACAATTTGACTTTCTTCCTAAGAGCATGTAATTTGTATTCATATGAAATCAAGCCATCAATGAGTTTTTCTTTGATCACCTTGCTTAGCTTGAGTAGGGGATCGTCCTCATAAGAGTCATCACTATCATCAAAAGGCTCATCATCAAAATCCTCTCCATCATGTTCATCCTCAAAAGTCACGCACATATGCCATCGGGCTTCTTCTCCTCCTGCTCTAAAAGTGACTCATCCCTGAAACTAGGACAATCAAAACAAAAGGATTTGCCACAGATATCACAGGAGACTTCCTCCTCCATCGCCATTAGACTTATCATACATTCAAATATCTTGTTACGACCAACACCATTGGTAAAAGAACCATGACAAGATGCCAAGAAGCGCTCACAAGTCCTCATATTTGTCGCCATGCTCAAAGATCGGTTAAGATCACAAAAGAGCAAACTTGGCTCTGATACCAATTGTAGGACTGGAAAGGCGACTAGAGGGGGGGGTGAATAGACGCTTTCTCTATTTTTCTCCTCGATTAAACTCAACACTACTTTCACTCCAATAGCTATAAAAGCTATGAAGATCTGTAAACAGGCACAGCGGATGACCTGTGTTGAATCTGATCAAACCCCGAAGCAAACGACCAAAAACATCTCACAACCGCATGCACAAAGACCAGCAGGTCTAAGCAAATAAACAATGCTAACCACAGCAACCTGCAGGGAATCAAACCCTATGCTTTCGTCGCATTAACAAGCAGCCAAGGCAATAAAATAAATCGGTCAAGAAGCAAAGATGGCTGCCATAGGCAATAAACAAAACAACCCAATGAAAAGGTTTGAATTTCACAAACCGAAAGAACAAGTAAAGTCAGCAGCTACCGCCAAGACCTCCTGATTTTCCGGTCTGCCCATCACCCTACAGGCCACCGGCTCATAGCTCCTTCCTTTGTGCAAGCTGCCGCCTAGAACTACTGTTTCTCCGGGTAAACAGGCTGCCTCCAAAAGACTGGATTTTCGGGACAAGACAGGCTGCCGCCTGCTACTACTGCTTTCAAGCGATGGGACTACAGCCACTGAGACAATCACAGAAGAAACCGCTCCTCCCACAAAGAGTCAGCAGTCAAGCAATAAGAAATTCGGTCACAGAGCAATCGATTCACCAACCAGAACAGGAAGGCAGCCCAAGACAATCAATTGATACGCACTAAGCTGCAGTTAAGGCAAAACCAAAATCAAAACACAAGGACTCAGGAGCCAAGGACTGGCCGCCGCCACGCTCTACCTTTTTAGAGCAGCCAACCGGAATTTGCGGGGCGCCGCCGAGGACAATCCATTGCTCGGGAAAACATCAAACCATCTGACTCAATTTTTCTACTCAAGAAGAAAGCAAAACAGACTATGACTATAGTCGCCAGAAATCTATTCCTGCCAGAGGACAAAACGCTGCCACAACTCTGCCTATCTACGGAATCGGCGCAAGAGGCAAAAGAAATAGTAATAAAATAATCAAACAGCAAACCGATAAAGCAGCCACCGACTTGATCTTGTTTCTGCGGGGGAACACAACAGAGCGCCTAATTCCTACAGGCGGACAGCCAACACAGACACTGCAGCCAAGCAATAAACTAGTATATAATCAATACAAACTGCAGGCAAACCAAGACGCATGAGGCATGAGGCAAAAAGCCGCAATCACTGCAGCCGCACGCAATTTTTCCGGGGCACAGGCGCCGCCGCCATAAACTCTGATTTTTCTACCAGGCGCAAGAGCCGCCGCCACAGGCTCTCTTTTCTCTGGGTGGGCAACCCCTACAGGCGCCGCCACGGGCGTTTCTTTTGTGCAGCGCCGCCCCTAGGGCATCTGAATCTCACGGAAACAGCAACCGCCAGGGTTTTTCTACTGCTGCAGCCACAATGGTTCTAAAGCGCCACAAAGACGATTTTGGGGGCGCCGCCACCAAAGGCTGCCCTTTTTCCTCTCAACAGCGCCAACAAGAATATCCCATCTCCTATTCCTTTTATATGATAGCTCTTAACCCTAAAACTCTTTTAGAATTGAAGCTAAACCTAATGGGCTTCCGTTAAGGCCCAACAACAACGGAACACACACGCACGCATATTAAAGCGCCGTCTTCAATTCTCTTGACTTAAACCACTTCCTTTGCGCCGTCCCGCGCCGTGGTTTAGCCAAAAGGTCACCAAGATGGTATATGGTAAAATTACCAAAATACCCCTTCTCGATCTTTCTCCAAAAGACCGAGTCCATCTGCGCGAAGCACTCGCCTGCTTCGCCACGTGTTGGTTGATCAACGGCTCCATGTCGTCAAGTCTTTCCCGTCCGGATCCCACCGGCACCACTGAGCACTTGCAACGACTCCCGCGCCGCTTGATCCAACCAGTCGCACCGAACTACCCATTCGGTTATCCTTGTCCTTTCTGCGCCATGCTTGAATTCATTGACCTCACCCGGCATCCTTGATCGTTCTGGACCTCAGCTCTCCAAGCTTAGTCCCGATCCTCCTCGCCGTTGACCGTCGTTGACCTTCAAGCCACCTGCATAGCAATAGACAAGCAAACACGAATCCGGAAATAAGTTCTTCACAACTTGACCCACGTTAGCCAAAACATGCAATATGCAACACATATGCATTAACAAATATGGATATGACCTATCCCAAAATCAAATCACCACTTAAATCAACAATCAGCATAAAAGCCGGTCAGACCGCCGCTGACTTGACAGATCTGAAACTTTGTCGAAAACGCTTGAAACTTCAAACCAAAAGCACCATTGCCAATTGTTTCATCATCGTAAGATCATAAGCCTATCCCCATGATATCCACAAATATTTTATCGCTAGTTAAACTACAATGATTCAGAGGATATAGTATCACATATTTTCATAAGAAGTTTCAGATATTAGGTAAAGCCATTTCAAATATAGAATTACATTGTTGATATATAAAAAAACCAGAAGAAAAAAAAAATAGACACTCCATTCCGAACTGAATCGAGTTAACAACTGAATCTAGTATCCACATACAAAGGTGCAAACACACCGAAAAAATTCCTACAAATCCTACAACTGAATCAGGCAGCGAGTGGCTAGAGGGTAGCAGCAGCGTCTTCAGGAACAAACAACCTAATCCACCTCCAAATCACAGAGCCTGGTACCTATTCAGTGATAAACTTGTTTATTATGTCTATTCATGTCTCAAAAAGAAATCATACACACATGACATAAGAAGGGTTGCATTTATCGAAAACAAAGGAAATACACAATACAAAATTGCAAGTACAGGAACCGTAGGGATACTTTTTTTGTAGCGAATTTGTAGCGATGGTAAGAGGAGCAACAATAGTAATATCTAGTTATAAACATACACACTCGTTAAGCACCAGTGCATACTTAAGTATCGATGCTACAATATAAACACCTTATCTGCCCTACTTAACAAGGAAAAAACAGTTTTTGGTTGCTAAGCACCTCTTTAAGCACTTGCATGGTACATGCTCTTAATCTGAACATACCAGGGATGAATTTGATTTCTGAGTGTTGGACGCTTTCACAATTTGTCTTGGCCTCTTTGGTCATTACTGCAGAATTAATAGCACCAGAATTTCTGTCTTGCCTCCCAGAATTAATTGTTACTTGTTAGTTAAAAGTTGGCATATGTTTTTGTCGTTCAACATAATATTAGGTTATAAATGCAGAGTTTTCGGTTGGTCAAATGTAACTTAGCAATGATATACTACGATGTCAAGTTAGGACTTTGTTCCTGAAGAAACTTTTTTTATTCTCATTTGTCAAAAGAGCTAGAGTTGAAATTCTAATTAAGTCCTACCAAGAGCTAAGAGGGAGTAGTTATATCTGTCTTTCAATATAGCATGAGCTCACAACTGAGAGTTAAGACTAACAGCATTATGTGTTGGAGCTCTGAATCTACCAGGATATAATGCAGATTATATTTGTCTATCTCCATTCTCTACCCTCTAGCATTCTCCTGCTCTCCCTACATAGCTAGAGCTGACATATCGTCTAGAATTCAACACACTGGACTTTATATTGTGAAAAAAATAGTTTACAGAGTTAGGATTTGTGTGCTTAGTTGGTAAGATGGAACTGTACCTATCAAATTGTAGTGTGATAAATTAGTTAATGTATCTATATAGAACACTCTAATCATGCACTGGAACACCAATTAAGAAACAACTACACAATCACAATGAAGCACACTCGCGTCAATCTTAGGGTCTTGTTGGGACATAGGGGGAGAGATCCTTACCTAACACGAGCTGATGATGCAGGGATGGAAGCATATATGAGACCAAGCCACAGCGGACGCACTGGTGAAGGGGTCATGGACTCTGCGAATCCTCCTATTAGCATGAACCATTGTAGTTTGTACTTTTCTGAGAAGAATCAATCAAACACCAACGATAGGAGTCTCGGACAAAATAAAATACCTTGCAGAGAGAGGAAATGGTCATCGCTGTGGGCTTGTTTCAGAGTTAACTGGGAGGTTTCTTCAATGTAACACAATAGGCATCGAGAATTTTCTCCATACACACCAAAAGGAAGAACAGTTTCTCTACTTAAATGATTCAGGCAAGCATAGACACTAACTGCTCGATTATATATGCAAAGCTACACCACCTAGTCAGAGAAAAATTGTCAATATAAGCCAGGCAGCATCCTTGGAAGAGGTAGTAGCATGAGGAATGGTTTGTGCTGAACATTGTGATAGAATTCTCAAGTTATTGTTGAATGAAGTAATAGTGTTCTCAGTGGTCTGGCCTGGCCAGAATGGTTCACATACACAACAGAATCCGATTATTCCAAATTTGACCTTGCTCTTTTTTCTTATAATGGGACAACGTAATTGACCATCTGGTAAATACTAGCAATCTGTAATTGTAGAATTTATATATATCCCAGTAATATGTAAAATGTGCATCTAATTTAACTTGTTTATGTTGGTATTCATGTGTATAGCATTTTAAAGTGAAGCCCTTTCATGATAAGATGATGAAACACAACAGATAAAATTCAGGATGAATTGATTTAAGCGTGAACAAACATTACTTTGGTGAGCATTCGGGGAATAATTGCCTTATATGCCATCTCCTCTCAATCGCAAGATTCAAGTTTCTGAACTCCTCTATCGTCGCAAAGAAAATCTTTGGCAAGCTTCATGTCACTATCCTCTTGTCTCCGCTCGCACGTAACACCCAAATTTCTTAGCACCGTGATGACTAGAGCGCTCATAAGTCGAAGGTTGCAAACATTTATAGTTGGAAACAATCATGACCGACATTCATCTTCATTAAATTTATTCGCTTAAACACCACATCCATACAAAATATTGGCATTGATCTAAAAGAAGGGCTAGAAAGGTAATGAATTACTACCGACACTAGCTTCGATGCTTTTGTTGCGCTTGAGCTCTCTCCCGAGCTTATCTTTCGCATCCTTTGTCAATTGAAGAATGTTATTACATATTAACAAACGAGAGGGGCGGACTAGGCCGAACAGAATCACGGGCCGGCCGGCCGGGCGCAGAACCGAGCCGAGACACGCTGCTGGGCACCGCGACGGCGGCACAGGAGAAGCGGCCGAGCCAGGCGGACCATGTCGCAGAAGGCCTCGACGGCTGGTGAGAAGCCAACGCCGCCATCGATCTCGAGGTCGATGTTGAGCAGGGGCAGGTGACAGGTCAGAGATCTCGACGTGCTCGACGCGCAACCCTGGGATGGACTCCTCGCACACCTCTGTGGCTTATGAAGACTGGGAGGTATTCCAGCCCTGTTGCTTCTTAGTAGTAGCATCAATCAAGGACTCACGGTTCCTCAATAACACGGCAAAGACCGAAAGTGCTGCAGAACCAAAGAGAAGAGGCGACTTGAGGACGGGCGAAGCGCGCCTTGCTGCTGACGGCGATGGCACGGTGGGGTCGGCGCCGGTGGGCAGCCGCATGCCGCGAAGAAGGTGAGGAGCGCGCGCCACGTGATGGCGGAGGAGACGGGTCCGCCCACTACCGAGGAAGTAGTCGTTGAGGCGGATGGTGGCGAGGTCCAGCCCCAGCGCGCAGCCCACCCGGGCGAGGTCCACCCCGCCTCCAACCTCCGCCGCAGCGGGCGGCGACGACCAGCGGAGGTGGACGGTCCGGAGCGGCGAAGAAGCCATCGCGTTAGCCGGGGGCTCGTAGGACAACGTGATTTGAGTGGTGGGGTGAGGCTAACTGCTGTGTTGAGTGGGGTTAGAGTCAGCTAAATGGGTTGGGCTCTATATGTTGGGACGTATTCTAGAACGTCTTAAGAAATATCTTTATGAGCTACCTAATTCTGGGTGTACAGACACAATACAAAGCGTCTAAATAAAAACGTCTCTAGTAGACTATTTTTTTGTAGTGTACCCAATTCACTGACGGGTTAAAGGGAGATATCAGGGCGGCGGTGATCTTGCATTAGCCAAAGAACCTGGACACCGCGGTTTCTCTGGCATGCCTGCAGGAGGACGTTCTGGAGACTATGCGTCGTGAGACGCGTAGGCCAAAGTACTCAGCTGGTGGGCGACCGCAAACGCGTCAGGCGTTACCGTTGCCGGCACCACCTGGGAGACTACAGTCGAATAGTTTGGGAACCCGGGCTGATGATCGAAGGGGTGTTGAGGGAGCACGAGCAAATGGTCCTAATGACAAGATAGCAGCTCTTCGGGCGTACCGGCGTGCAAAAGGGCTATGCCACACATGTGGAGAAAAATGGAATAGGGAGCACCGATGTGCTCCTACAGTTCAGCTGCATGTGGTTCAAGAGATGTGGGAGATGATTCAGGATACTAAGCTGGAGTCCGCTCTGTCAGAAGAAGGGAGTTCACAAGTGGAGGAAATCTTGGCAATTTCACATGCAGTTGTAACTGGCACTGAGACACTAAAAACAGTCAAGCTTAAGGGCACCATTCAAGGAATTGAAGTGATGATTCTGATTGACTCAGGAAGCACTCACAGTTTCCTAGGGGAGACCTTGGCAAGCAAATTGCAAGGGGAACAGGAAGCACCCAAAGGAATTCGAGTGAGAGTTGCAAATGGAGGCACACTGTTGAGTACAAGGTAGTTCCCTGATAGCTAGTGGCAGGTGCAGGGCGTGCAATTCAGAACAACGTTGAAGGTTTTAGCCCTGGGGTGTTATGACATGATTATAGGAATGGATTGGTTGGAACAAAACAGCCCCATGACAATCCATTGGCGCAAGAAGCTGCTGACATTTACATACTTTGGTAAACCGGTTGTACTAAAGGGATGGAAGGAAGAGATGCAAATTGGCAAGTCAAGGACCGGACCCACAAGGCTGTTACCTGATGCAGACCGAGTTCAATTATGCTTAGTACAAACCGAACCTTCTTAGTTGCCGGATACTGTAGGCAGTCTGTTGTCAGAATATGAGGATGTATTTGAGGAACCACGAGGTCTGCCACCACCCAGAGAATTTGACCATTCGATTCCCTTACAGCCTGGTGCTCAACCAGTGAATATAAGGCCATACCGCTACCGTCCAGCACAGAAGGACGAAATTGAGAGGCAAGTAAAAGAAATGCTAGCGCAAGGGATCATTACTATTAGTTCTAGTCCTTTTGCTTCACCCGTGCTGCTAGTCCCAAAGAAGCATCAAACATGGCGCTTTTGCGTGGATTACCGACACTTGAACGCCATCACTGTGAAGAACAGGTATCCCATGCCGATCATCGAGGAGCTTTTGGATGAGTTGGCCGGCTCCCAATGGTTCACCAGTGTGGATCTGAGAGCGGGGTACCACCAAATACGGATGAAACCGGAGGATGAACATAAGACGGCGTTTAAAATGCATCAAGGGCACTATGAATTCAAGGTTATGCCGTATGGGCTAATGTAAGACCAAGAGGTTTTTGGTCATGATATTTGATGATGAATACATTGCCAATAATGAAGACTTAGTCTTGGTGATTAAAGTTGAATACATTGTCTTTGGAAGATGCTTGTGATCTTAGTTGCTGACTGTTGTTGAGTTCTGTTGTTTTCTGTCGAATATCAGTTTTTGTCAGGCTTTGAGGTAGTACCGGCCTTGTGTCCGCGGAACTACCGCTGAGAGGAACAACCGCGCAGTTGCTGGCGGTATGGATTTTCCCGAAAGACTTGCGTTTGGCTTTTGGATTTTCTTGAGAGCGGTAGTACCGGCTTTGTATCTGCAGAACTACCGGATTGCGGTAGGACCGCTTGTTAAGCACGGTAGTACCGCAAGTCTTTGTTTCTGAATGGTGTTTTGGTCGACTCGTTAGATCTTGATTTGACGGCTCATATTGAGGGGAACGTTCGGACTTTCTACAGTTCTCTTAAATCTGACGATGTTGAAGCGTGGTCCGATCAGCCCAAATCATCTGGAGCGTCCACGTATCTCAGGGCTTGGTTCTGAGTTCTTTTGTGCATTTCAGAGGTGCGGTAGTACCGTTTAGAATTTGCGGTAGTACCGCACATCGGTAGTACCGTTGTGTTTTTGGCGGTATGGAAAAACCAGAACACTTGTTTTTTGGACATTGGATTTCTTGCTGAATGGTATGACCGTGCCATGGATGGCGGTAGTACCACGACTAGTTTTTCACAGAGAGAGAGTTTCTGACAAGCACTGTTAAGTGAAATACGGTAGTACCGTAGCTGTGGGACCGTACGACCGTAGGAAGGTAATACCGCAGTTTGAACGGCGGTAGTACCACACAAAGGTATGACCGCAAGGTTGCGGTATGGAATTTCCAGAAGAGATGTTTTTGAGAGTTCTGGGTTCAAGTGAAACACGGTAGTACCATGACTTGGTGCGGTACGACCTCACATCGATAGTACCGCATGTTGAGCAGAGGTAGTACCGTGCCTGTTCTTGAGAGAGAGAGAGAGAGGGGTTCTGACAGGTACTGTTAAGTCAAAATCGGATGAACCGAATTCTTGAAGCGGTTCAACCGCTGGTCGGTAATACGGCGCTCTTAATGGTGGTAGTACCGCTAGTCGGTATGACCGTTTGATAAAGGTATGGAATTTCCAGAGAGTGTGTTTATGGAAGATTTCGAGATTTCACGAAGAGCGGTACTTCCGCAGTGTTTCGAGCGGTACAACCGCGGGTGCAGTAGTACCGAAGCTAGAATGGAGGTAGTTCCGATTGTACTCTGGAAATTTGACGCCTTGAGAATTTGATTCTGAAATTGGTTGATTTGATGATGATAAAGTCTTGCATGTTGCATGATAGTGTTTATGGGTTTGTGTGAGCTGATGGATGGTCAAGTTGGAGAACTTGTGCCAAGAATTGGGTTTATTTGGTCTTTGCATATGCAGGATTGGCGTAAGGACGAATCATGGTCGATGACGGAGTTTGACTCAGACTAGGATGGGGAGATCTGAGGTCTTGGAAGTTGTGGATGTCACGTGGTGATTTGGATCGCGCTGGAGCACGTGGAGGTCAAAGGTGAATTGCGCTGAAGCTATGGGATGGACTCTTGGAGGCTTACGGCGTGGAAAAGATCATATTTGGAAAGTTTGACAGATTTGGTAAAACCGGTGTTGAAAAGGGTTTCGGGTCCCTTGATTTTAGGAGAGTTTGTTTTCGTGTTGGTTGCTAACACGGTTAGAGATTTGCCTATAAAAGGGGCAGAAAGTTGCTCTTGGCGAAGGTGATTTTGAGAGGTTTTTACTGTAGCCGTCTTGCTGTTTTGTGCTGCAGTTTAGAGGTCCTTCGAATTGGGGCTTTAAGGGGTGCTTGTTGAGCACTTTGTAGACACAAATCAACACTGAGATATAAAGATCAGATTCGTTCAATCTTTGTCTTTGATTTGGTCTTCTTGCTGTGAGGCTGAGAAGAGGATCTTGCTGAAATTTGGATTCGGTTGTTAAATTGCTGCAATCATTCAACCCCCCCTTTTGATTGCCATTACGATCCTACAAGTGGTATCAGAGCGAGGTTGCAATGGCATCAGATCGAGATCGATTCTCAGGTAAGTCACCGTATTTCGATGGATCGGATTACATCTATTGGAAGACTCGATGGAAGTTTTTACGCAAGCTCAAGGTAATGTTATTTGGCGTAGGTAGAAGCTCCTTATGAAGTCCCTGCTGTGATCACCAATAACAATACTGCTGATGTTGAAGCAAATGCTAAAGCTAGAAATATTTTGTTGCAAGGTTTAAGTAGGAATGAGTTTGTTAGAATTACTAATATAAAATCTGCTAACAAAATTTGGACAACACTTGCTGATTATCATGAAGGTTCAAAATCTGTTAAACGTGTTCGTCAAAACAAATTCAAAAAGGAGTATTCCAAATTTGAGATGAAACCAAGTGAATCTGTAGATACTCTTTTTGATCGCTTCAATAAAATCATTAGTGATTTGCAATCTGTTGATGTGATTTATTCTGATTCTGACAATGCTAGACAGATTTTGAATGCTTTGGATATGTTTGTTTGGAAGGTCCTAGTCACTACAATCAATCATTCTGTTAATATGGAAACACTCACTTTGAATGATCTTTATTCTAAGATGGAAACACATGAGATTGATATTTTAGCCAGGATAAACAAGTCAAATTCTTTGGGTTTAGTGACTAACCAAACTGACAGTTCTTCAAGTTCCTCTAGTTTCTCTTTTTCTGCTTTAAGTGCTATTTCAGATGAACAATTGGAGGAGATCCCAGAGGAACAGCTTGTGCTCTCTCAAATAGGGTGACTAAAGCAATCAATAATGTCAGATCAAGGAGAAGAGGAGGTCCAATCAGATATTTTGAATGTGGTGAACCTAATCACATTAAGGTGAATTGTCCCAAATTGAGAGGCAAGGAAGCTAAGGATGATAAAACACTAGCTCGACGTTCAAAATTCAGGTTTGATTCAAGAAAAAAGCAAAATTATCGAAAGGTCACAAGAAGGTTCTTTCAAAGACTTGAGGAAATTGATTAGCGATGTTGATTCGCATAAATGACAATGAGGAAGACAAAAAGAAGGCAAAAGAGGCTGATTTCACCGGGATGTGCTTTATGACAAGTAGTGAAGAAATTAATGATGATCTCTACAGTGACCCTGATGAGGTAAAGCCCTCTTTTGCTGATTTATCACGTGCTGTGCTGAAATTAACAAATGAACTTAAAAAATACAAAAAGAAAGTGAAGAAACATGATCTTGTTGTTGATAGCTTGAATTCTGAAATTGATAGACTTAAAGCTGCTATTCCTGATGATGAATCATGTGAATCATGTCAAGTTTTGCATTCTGAATTGAAAATTGCTAGGGCAATACATGCTGATTTTGAAGAGTTAAAACTGGTGCATGCAATTTGTGATGATAAACTGAAACTCGCTTCTGTTGAAATTGAAAAACTAAAATCTAGCTCAATTTGTATAGAGTCAAGTACTGTGAATGCTCAAAATAAGATTTGCTCTAATTGTGAACTGCTAGAAGCTAGATTAAAGTCATCTCAGGATTCTATACAACAAATGCTATATCATGAGACACGTTCTGGCACTAATTGTCCCAAACTTATAACTGAAATAGAAGCTTTGACTAGACAATTAAATGAGTTTGCTGAAAAGGAAAAGATGTCCCAGTCGAGTGCTTCTAAGAAAACTGAGAATGGATATGTCAAGTGCATAATCTGTCCTAAATTGACTAAAGAAAATGAGTACCTTAAAGACACTTTGGAGAGGTTTACTTTTGGCAAGAAAAATCTGAACATGATTCTAGACAGATGAAAACTGAGTATTAAAAGCCAAGGTCTAGGATTTAATTCTGCTGAGCATGCCAAGAATCATCCTCCCAAAATTCTTAAGCTTCTTGAACCTGGAAAGTTTGAAATTGAAACTGAACCTAAACAAGTTTTGTTTAAATCTGCTGGTTTTGCAAAAGATCCTTCTCTCAAAGTGAATATTGTAAAAAGAAAAACTACAATCTCTTTTCAAGATAAATATCAATGTACTCATTGTGGAAAAGAAGGACACTTGGTTCAGTACCATTTTCGAAAAGCAAAGGAAGAAAAGAGAGATAGGCTAAGAAAATATTTTCAAGTCTCCTGTCATCGTTCTGTTTCAAGTAAACAAATTGCTGCAACTTTTACTCGAGCGGTAATATCGGCGCCTAAACAGCGGTATGACCGCCAGACTCCAGAAAACAGAAATGCTTTTGTTGTTCCTACACGTCGTGTGTCATAGTATTGGATTCCTAAATCGCTTCTTACTAACCCCAGTACTGTGAGACCGATACTTTCCTAAATGTAGGTACATCTATTGAGGAAGGGGAACATATGGTTAGTAGACTCTGGATGTTCTAGGCACATGACTGGTGATTCAAAATGGTTCTCCTCTCTCACTAAGGCATCTAATGATGAATTGATTACTTTTGGGAATGCTTCAACTGGAATTGTGATGGCAAAAGGTACTGTGCGTGTAAATGACAAATTTATACTCAAAGATGTTGCGTTGTCAAGTAAATTGAAGCACAACTTGCTTTCGGTTTCACAATTGATAGAGGAAAATCTTGAAGTAAGCTTTAAGAAACATGCTTGCAGGGTTTTAGATGCTTCTGGTGATCTTGTTTTTAATATCTCTAAGTTAGGGAGAGTTTTTAAAGCTGATTTCAATCATTCCTTTTCATGTAATGTTAGATGCTTGGTAGCTTCCGAATCCAGAGATCTTTTCTTTTGGCATCGTAGATTAGGTCATATCGGTTTTGATCATCTTGTTCGAATTAGTGGAATGGATCTCATTAGGGGGTTGCCTAAACTAAAAGGTGAGAAAATTTTGGTTTGCTCTCCTTGTCGTCATGGTAAGATGGTTGCTGCTCCACATTTTCCTATTTCTGTAATCATCACAGATGGCCCTGGACAATTGTTGCATATGGACACTGTAGGTCCCTCAAGAGTTCAATCTGTTGGAGGTAAGTGGTACATTCTTGTGATTGTTGATGATTACTCTAGGTACTCTTGGGTGTACTTTATGGTGTCTAAGGATGAAGCTTTTGGTCATTTCAAATATTTGTTTCTCAGACTTAATAATGAATTGAATGGAGCTGTGAAAGTAATTAGAAGTGATAATGGTACTGAGTTTAAGAATTCGTTATTTACTTCCTTTTGCTCTGAACAAGGTTTGGAACATCAATTTTCCTCTCCTCGGGTTCCTCAACAGAATGGTGTAGTTGAGAGGAAAAATAGAACCTTGGTTGAGATGGCAAGGACTATGCTTGATGAACATGCCACTCCTAGGAAGTATTGGGCAGAGGCAATCTCAACTGCTTGTCATGTTTCGAATAGAGTGTTTTTGAGAGCCTCTTTGCACAAGACTTCTTATGAGTTGAGAATTGGCAAAAGGCCCAGTGTCTCTCACTTCAGAGTTTTTGGTTGCAAATGTTTTATTCTTAAACATGGTAACTTGGACAAATTTGAATCTAGATCAACTGATGGTATATTTCTTGGATATCCTCTACACTCTCGTGGCTATCGAGTGCTTAATCTTGAAACTAACAAAATCATTGAGACTTGTGAGGTTACTTTTGATGAGGTCAGTACTTGTATTAGAACTGACATTTCAGGTACACAAGTTCAGGGGGAGTCTGAAAGTATATTTCTTGATGAAGAAGATGATTTTGAGCCTGGCAATGATGTTTCTCCCATGCCATCACCTGATGATCAGCCACTTGCTGATGCGCCACCACCAAGTGAAGAACAGATAGCCGAGAGTGCTCAAAATGGCGAAGCATATTCAGAACCTACTACACCTTTGAGAATTCAGCGACTTCATCCTCCAGAATTGATGATTGGTGACATACATGAAAGGGTAATACGTTCTAAGTTTACTTCTCCTGACTCACATGCTCATTCTGCTTTTGTTGCCTCCTTTGAGCCCAATGATGTAAGTCACGCTTTATCTGATGAGTCTTGGATCAATGCCATGCATGAAGAATTAGAAAACTTTGAGCGTAACAAAGTCTGGACCTTAGTTGAACCTCCTCATAGACATAATGTAATTGGAACTAAATGGGTTTTTTAAAATAAACAAAGTGAGGATGGTGTGGTTGTAAGAAATAAGGCTAGACTTGTTGCTCAAGGATTTTCACAGGTGGAGGGTCTTGACTTTGGTGAAACTTTTGCCCCTGTAGCCAGATTAGAAGCAATTCGAATTCTTTTAGCCTTTGCTGCAGCTAGAGGATTCAAATTGTTTCAAATGGATGTTAAAAGTGCTTTTCTAAATGGCTACACTGAGGAAGAAGTTTATATTAAACAACCACCTGGCTTTGAAAATCCTAAGTTTCCTAATCATGTCTACAAACTTTCAAAAGCCTTGTATGGTTTGAAGCAAGCTCCTCGGGCTTGGTATGAGAGGCTCAAGCTGTTTTTGCTAAAAAATAATTTTCAAATGGGCAAGGTAGACAAAACTCTTTTCACTTTTAGACAGGGCAATGATCTATTACTTGTTCAGATTTATGTGGATGATATCATCTTTGGGGGCTCCTCTCATGCTTTGGTTTCCAAGTTTTCAGATACTATGAGCAGGGAGTTTGAGATGAGTATGATGGGGGAGTTAACTTCTTAGGACTGCAAGTAAAACAGTCCAAGCAAGGAAATTTCATTCATCAAACCAAGTATACGAAAGACTTGCTTAGGCGCTTTGACATGGCAACTTGCAAACCCATCTCCACACTAATGGGGTCTACATCTGTTCTTGACCCTGATGAAGAAGGTGAAGCAGTGGACCAAAAAGATTATAGGAGTATGATTGGTTCTCTACTCTATTTGACTGCTTCAAGGCCGGATATACACTTTGCTGTATGCTTATGCGCTCGATTTCAAGCATCACCTCGTGCATCTCATCGACAGGCTATGAAAAGAATTCTCAGGTATCTCTAATCCACTTTAGAATTTGGGCTTTTCTATTCATCTTCATCCTGTGTTACCTTGCGTGCATATTCGGATAGTGATTTTGCGGGGTGTAGGATTGATAGAAAAAGCACATCTGGCACATGTCACTTTTTAGGCACTTCCGTAGTGTCTTGGTCCTCACGAAAACAATCTTCTGTTGCTCAATCAACTGCTGAAGCTGAGTATGTTGCTGCTGCTGCTAGTTGCTCTCAAGTCCTTTGGATTGCCTCTTCTCTCAGAGATTTTGGTTTAGAATTGGGCACTGTTCCTCTGTATTGTGATAACACTCGTGCTATTAACATTGCTAAGAATCATGTGCAACATTCTAGAACCAAACACATTGATATCAGATTTCACTTTCTCAGAGATCATATGGAAAAAGGTGATATTGTTCTCCACTTTGTTGAGACTGATTTCCAATTTGCTGATATTTTCACTAAGCCGCTTGATACTTCTCGATTTGTTCGTTTGTGAAGTGAATTGGGTGTTGTTCATCCTATGGGCTTATTTTGAGGGGGAGCTGTTGGTTAAAATTTCAGAAGCTTTGATGATTCATTAAGTCCAAGCCATTGAAATAAAAGGAGTAGTAGAGCTCTCTTTATCATATTTGTTCATATGCTATGAAGCTTTGATCTGGACTGGTTTACTAATCATGCTACATAATGAACTAAAGCTTGACATGGCTGAATTTTTTGACTAGATTGATTATTGGTATCACTTTGTGCTAGTTATTGAAAATGATAAGCTTGTTTGTGAGTTTTATTTTAAATCTTGGATTTGAAGCAAAATATCTCTCACTTCAATCCTGTGTTGCTCACTCAATTTGGCATGTTATAAAAGATAAAAGGGTTGAGAAAATGAATATGCAAAGATGTGTGCTTCAAGCATGCCATACATAGCTGTGTATCACAATAACAAAAAGGGGTACATAACAGTGCTCAACTGACAAGAAGTATGCTTCAAGCATGCCATACCCAGCTATGTGTTTTTGAAATAAAAGTGCACAAAAAGTGCTTCATCAAAAGAAGTATGCTTCAAGCATGCCACCCTGGAAAAGATGTATGCTCCAAGCATGCCACATGCACATAAAAATTGAAAGTGAAGCAAAAGGATGATTCATGAGACTGTAGCTCATCCAGTTTTTAAAGTTGGTCTCACTGTTTGGCTTTCACTTTTTGATAACTTCTATTTGTGGTCTTAAAATCTTTTTAGTCATTGTAAATGCTTATCATGAATCTAAATTGATTTATCACTTTGAAATACTTGTCTAGATATTGCTCTGTGGTATATGCATTTATATGATCTTGTTAGCTCTACTCACCAAATTGGCTTGGTTAATTCATTAAATAGATTTGCAAAAAGCTTCTAGACTTTTACACTTCTTGCTTCTCTATTTTCGAAATTTGAAGCACTTGATGATCACATTGCCAAAGGGGGAGAAACTGAGAGATATTTGCAAGAAATCTGATTTTCTTGTGTTAAAGGAAGGTTTCAGCTGCTGTTTTGTTGCTTGGCAGTTTTTGAACACTTTTTGCAACTTTGATACTTTCTGTTGCTCCACTCTTTTCTGAATTTTTGGAAGTGTTGTCAATGTATTCATCAAGGGGGAGATTGTAAGACCAAGAGGTTTTTGGTCATGATATTTGATGATGAATACATTGCCAATAATGAAGACTTAGTCTTGGTGATTAAAGTTGAATACAATGTCTTTGGAAGATGCTTGTGATCTTAGTTGCTGACTGTTGTTGAGTTCTGTTGTTTTCTATCGAATATCAGTTTTTGTCAGGCTTTGCGGTAGTACCGGCCTTGTGTCCGCGGAACTACCGCTGAGAGGAACAACCGCGCAGTTGCTGGCGGTATGGATTTTCCTGAAAGACTTGCGTTTGGCTTTTGGATTTTCTTGAGAACGGTAGTACCGGCTTTGTATCTACAGAACTACCGGATTGCGGTAGGACCGCTTGTTAAGCACGGTAGTACCGCAAGTCTTTGTTTCTGAATGGTGTTTTGGTCGACTCGTTAGATCTTGATTTGACGGCTCATATTGAGGGGAACGTTCGGACTTTCTACAGTTCTCTTAAATCTGACGATGTTGAAGCGTGGTCCGATCGGCCCAAATCATCTAGAGCGTCCACGTATCTCAGGGCTTGGTTCTGAGTTCTTTTGTGCATTTCAGAGGTGCAGTAGTACCATTTGGAATTTGCGGTAGTACCGCACATCGGTAGTACCATTGTGTTTTTGGCGATATGGAAAAACCAGAACACTTTTTTTTGGACATTGGATTTCTTGCTGAATGGTATGACCGCGCCATGGATGGCGGTAGTACCACGACTAGTTTTTCACAGAGAGAGAGTTTCTAACAAGCACTGTTAAGTGAAATCTGAGTACCGCAATGTGGGACTAAGACGTAGAGAAGGTAATACCGCAGTTTGAACGGCGGTAGTACCACACAAAGGTATGACCGCAAGGTTGCGGTATGGAATTTCCAGAAGAGATGTTTTTGAGAGTTCTGGGTTCAAGTGAAACATGGTAGTACCATGACTTGGTGCGGTACGACCTCACATCGATAGTACCGCATGTTGAGCAGAGGTAGTACCATGCCTGTTCTTGGGAGAGAGAGAGGGGTTTGACAGGTACTGTTAAGTCAAAATTGGATGAACCGAATTCTTGAAGCGGTTCAATCGCTAGTCGGTAATACCGCGCTCTTAATGGCGGTAGTACCGCTAGTCGGTATGACCATTTGATAAAGGTATGGAATTTCCAGAGAGTGTGTTTATGGAAGATTTCGAGATTTCACGAAGAGCGGTACTTCAAGAAGAGCTGAGTGGTACAACCGCAAGAAGTGTGGTAATCTTGAAGCTAGAATGGAGGTAGTTCCGATTGTACTCTGGAAATTTGACGCCTTGAGAATTTGATTCCGAAATTGGTTGATTTGATGATGATAAAGTCTTGCATGTTGCATGATAGTGTTTATGGGTGTGTGTGAGCTGATGGATGGTCAAGTTGGAGAACTTGTGCCAAGAATTGGGTTTATTTGGTCTTTGCATGTGCAGGATGGGCGTAAGGACGAATCACGGTCGGCGACGGAGTTTGACTCGGACTAGGATGGGGAGATTTGAGGTCTTGGAAGTTGTGGATGTCACGTGGTGATTTGGATCGCGCTGGAGCACGTGGAGGTCAAAGGTGAATTGCGCTGAAGCTATGGAATGGACTCTTGGAGGCTTACGGCGTGGAAAAGATCGTTTTTTGGAAAGTTTGACAGATTTGGTAAAACCGGTGTTGAAAAGGGTTTCGGGTCCCTTGATTTTAGGAGAGTTTGTTTTCGTGTTGGTTGCTAACACGGTTAGAGATTTGCCTATAAAAGGGGCAGAAAGTTGCGCTTGGCGAAGGTGATTTTGAGAGGTTTTTGCTGTAGCCGTCTTGCTGTTTTGTGCTGCGGTTTAGAGGTCCTTCGAATTGGGGCTTTGAGGGGTGCTTATTGAGCACTTTGTAGACACAAATCAACACTGAGATATAAAGATCAGATTCGTTCAATCTTTGTCTTTGATTTGGTCTTCTTGCTGTGAGGCTGAGAAGAGGATCTTGCTGAAATTTGGATTCGGTTGTTAAATTGCTGCAATCATTCAACCCCCCCTTCTGATTGCCATTACGATCCTACAGCAAACCAGTGCTCCGGCCACCTTCCAAGGGGTAATGAATACAATCTTGGAGCCCTACTTGCGTCGTGGGGTTTTGGTCTTTATTGATGACATATTAGTGTATAGCTCGACATTGGAAATGCATGTGGCTCAGATGCGGAAGGTTTTGGAGGTTATGAGGCAGCATCAAATGAAGATTAAGAAGTCAAAATGTGCATTCGCTCAAAGGCAATTGACCTATTTAGGGCACATTATTAGTCACAAGGGGGTGGCAACCGATCCGAAAAACATATCGGCAGTCCGAAGGTGGCCAGTGCCAGTGAATGTTAAACAAGTAAGGGGATTTTTGGGCCTGGCAGGCTATTATCAAAAATTTGTTCGAAGCTTCGGTATGATCAGTCGTCCTCTCACGGAATTGCTCAGGAAAAATGTGATCTTTGTGTGGACAAATGAAAGGGAAGCTTCCTTTCATGCTCTGAAGGAGGCTCTCAGTTCAGCGCCTGTTCTTGCTTTGCCGGATTTCACACAAGAATTCGTGGTTGAAACCGATGCATCTAATAAGGGAATTGGTGCGGTGTTAATGCAAAATCACCATCCGGTCGCTTACCTCAGTAAGGCATTGGGGCCTAGAGCTCAAGGGTTATCCACTTATGAGAAGGAGGGGTTAGCTATCCTATTGGCAGTAGAGCATTGGAGAACTTATTTGATGACAGGAGAGTTTGTGATCCGGACTGATCAGCGCAGTCTCATCCATCTCGGTGATCAACGTCTTACCACCCCGTGGCAGCAAAAGATTATGACCAAGTTGTTGGGATTTAGATACTGGATTGTTTACAAACCGGGCATCACCAATAGAGCAGCTGATGCGCTATCTCGCAGGGAAGTGGATGAGGACAGTGAGGTCACATCAATATCCACTGTTATACCCGATTGGTTGGAAGCAATAGCTAAGGGCTATCAAGATGATCCATAGACTAGTAAGCTTCTCAAGGATTTGACTGTCTCAGGTAATGGCTCGTCCAAATTACAATTGAGTAATGGTATTTTGAAATTGGGAACCCGAGTATGGGTAGGAAATAACCACCTGGTGCAGCAGAATATTATGCACTCTTTGCATGCTAGTGCTATAGGAGGGCATTCAGGTTTCCAAGTGACATATCACCGAATACGAAAACTGTTTTCATGGCCGAGAATCAAACGGCATGTGAGAGAATTTGTGGATCAGTGTTCCATATGCAAACAAGCGAAGGAGGAGCATGTACGCTATCCAGGTTTATTACGACCCTTGCCCGTGCCTGACCATGCTTGGCAGATTATCTCAATGGATTTCATTGAGGGTTTACCTCGGTCTACTGGATTCAATTGCATAATGGTAGTAGTTGACAAATTTTTGAAGTATGCCCATTTCCTAGCTTTGGCTCATCCTTTTACAGCATTCCAAGTATCACAAGAGTTCATGAAACATGTGTTCAAGCTCCACGGTTTACCTCAGTCGATTATTTCAGATAGAGACTGAGTTTTTACCAGTCAGCTATGGAAGGAATTGTTTCGGGCTGCACAAATTCAGTTGCGGATGAGTTCGGCCTACCATTCGCAAACCGACGGACAAACCGAGCGAGTGAATCAATGCATCGAAACATACTTGAGGTGCTTTGTCCACGCTTGTCCTAGTAAGTGGTACCACTGGTTGGCCCTTTCGGAGTACTGGTACAACACGGCTTGGCACTCCACATTGGGCAAATCCCCATTTGAAATATTGTATGGTTATAGCCCAAGACACTTCGGTATCAGAGATACATCTGTTTGTCAGAATGTTGAATTGACTGTGTGGCTGCAAGAACGAAAACTGATGACCGAGTTGCTTAAGCAGCATTTGAACCGGGCAAATCAACACATGAAAGTGCAGGCTGATAGGAAGAGATCAACTAGAGAATTTCAGGAGGCAGATTGGGTGTATTTGAAGATTCAACCCTATGTGCAGAGCTCGGTAGCAGTGGGAACTAACCAGAAATTGGCTTTTCGTTTATTTGGTCCCTTTCAGATAGAGAAGAAAATTGGATTGGTGGCTTATAAACTCAAATTACCATCTACTGCTGCTATCCATCCGGTAATGCATGTTTCACAACTCAGGAGGGCTGTGCCTCCTTCGACCCGAGTGCAAACTGAACTCCTTGAACAAATTGAAAAATTTCGGATTCCACTCAAGATATTATGGCAAAGGTTTCAGGACAAAGGAGTTACCTCAACTACTCAAGTTCAAGTACAATGGTCTGGGACCTCAGCACCTACACCCACCTGGGAGGACTCCGAAGATCCGCAGTTTAATTTGATATGCGCCACTTGGGGCAAGCCGAACCGAAGGAGGGGGGAATGTCAAGTCCTCTGCTGGTTATGCGCGGGCTACTGGTGATGCACGGGAGCGGGAGGCTATGGCTGGTGGGAGCAGAAGAGAGCACAAGCCTAGTAGGCGCTACCCTCCGGCAGAATGGGCCGCATAAGTGCTTGGGCTTTTGAATGCTGAAAGGTTACCGAGAGGCGAGTGCTTCATTGCTACGCGAGGTTGTCGTATATTATACAGGAGAAGCTGAATTGTAATAGTTATCGATAGAAAAGACATAGACTCTGAACCCATCCCCTTTCTCTTGTCTCTCTGTTCTTCGCCTCCTTCCTTCCATTCTTCCCCAAACCCCAAATATCTTCTGCTACTTATACTGTGTCTAAATCAATACAACTTGGGAACGTAACACTCTCGTAGAAAACCTAGCCTCAGTTAGAGGTTCTTCAGACTTGCAATCTGCTTTCTGCTTGAGTCGCGTCTCTGCTATCTGAGTTCAACCCAAGTTCCTTCTCGAGTTTCTTCCAAACGGACAGCAAATTCTCAGGGAACTTCTTCACCTCAAAGAATGACCTCCTTCAGATCAACCACCCCGCCCCTTTGCCAATCCTCAACAAATCCTTTTCATTGTCTCAAATCTGCACCTGTGCCTCCCGGCTTTCCTAAAATTTGCAACCCAAAGATCAAAATCTCCATGCGCACAGCTCCGCCAACATATGCTTGTACGTCGCAGCATTTGCTGAGCACCCCTTCACGCTTAGCGAACTATACAGCCCCTTGGCATCATCCACCTTCTCGTCTCTGCCATCACCTCAAGAACATGGTTTCCCATTGAGTCCGTAGTACATGGCCTTCACATTGCGGGGGCACGGCGTGGCCGACGCGGCGATACGCAGACGGGGGGCAGGCAAGATCGGGCACCGCAATGGGGCTCGATGCCGCGGTGGTGCATGTTGGGATACGGGTAGGCTACGATAGCGACAAATCAAAATTTCTACCACGTAAACTAGGATGCCAAGCAAGAAGATGATCACAGATCGTTACCACTAGACGCGCAGAGCAGCGGAAGAAGCGTCGGAGTAGCCTGGTCCGACGAAGAGCGCTGCCGATGTAATCGGGTCGAGTCGATCGTCCAAAGATCTTCGTGAGTTGATCGTCTCCTCCAAAGACTCTGCAGTTCCTTGCGAAGATCGCGGATCGCCCTAAGCGCAACAACGTAGAAGCGCTCTATGGTATCCACACGTCCAGGGAAGGAACAACCGTACGCCGGTGTGCTAGCACCAAATCGCACGGGGAGGCTCTCAAGAAGATGGCGGCTAGGGTTTCGGTAGGGCAACTCGCGTCAACTCTCTCTATTCCCAATAGCCTTATGCATCTCCTTATATAGTGCCCGTGACGGATCCTATCCGAACACGCTTTAATCGTATCCGCATTTAGTTTGTTCCAACCCGCTAAGTGTGTGACCCGTTAGGTTCATGTGTAGTTCGGTTGCCAGACTCGGAAACCCTTTCGCCACGAGTCGAAGCGGTTCCTAGCGAGACATAACGATTCCCAAATACACACAAATTATATCGGACGAACCTTAATGCAATATGATCTACGACTGTGTCCTCATCACTTATGACCGTGTCCTATCTCTATACGCATCAGTTCAGATTTGATCACGACCAACTCAGAACTCCTCACGACTTGGTTTCGACCACTCTATGATTACGCTCAACCAGCCCACGACTTGCTTGTATCTCCATACGACACCGGTAGTCGGTCGAACTAAGCGACCTACTCATGTATTCTCCCTTTGCCTCACGATATCTGGTTGAACTCGGTGAGATGTTGTGTCATCCATGGACTGCTCAATACTTTCTCGATCGAGTATCGATAACCTTATGTGGTCGAACTCTTCGACCACCGTGGCATGGCCATGCACTTTCTTTATCGACCACTTCAAGGCCCGAGATATCTCTCCTGTTATGTTAGGAGGGCAAATCCCATATCCGATCAACACATCCCTCGCATGTTTCATAGCATACCCAAAGCTACCTTTATAACTACCCGCCATTTAGTAGCGTTTGGCAACCTCTAAGAGTGCTATTACACATGTAGGAAACCATGCTGATCTCAGGTCTAAGGATCATACATCATCATTGCTTGAGACCAACTAACGACACATAGAATCATAACAATCTCAATAGTGTCTCAAGGTGGGTCTTATCCAACACCATGTTCTCTAACACGTGTCCACATTATTGATTCGATATCCCTATATCCATAACCGGTGAAACATGGTCATCAATCAATACATGTGCTGGTCGTAGAGTCACTAGTGTTCCGACTAGTGATTTTCGACCAGGGATATTTTTAGAACGACATCATCATAAGTTAAAAAGAGCTTTACCAACAAGTCACATACTCGTTAATCTTCATGACTGATGATTCATTCAAGGAACCAGATAACATATTATCAAATATTGTGAACATAATGAAATATAATCATCTCTATGATTGCCTCTAGGGCATATTTCAACAAGCATCTTGTGATGGGCGCTGCCCGGGCGCGTGTGATCTAGCATCGGCTCGGGTGGAGCAAGGGCAAGGGAGAGGAGGGGTGGACCAGGTCGGTCAGGGAAGGGTTTGTTTGGATAGGAAGGGATTAAAACCAATTCTTTTGGATTGTAAGAGATTTTAGTTTAAATTCCGAGTCAATCTAAAAGGATTGAGTCGGATCATAATGTATCCAAACAAGTCCGAAGTGAGCTTCGACAGGGAAGAAATGAGAGGGAATTCAAACTCAAAGTTTGAATTTTGATTTGAATTTTTGGCGAGAGATTTGAATTTGAAATTTGAACTTCAGATTTGAGATTTGGGATGGAATTCATAACTCTGGAATTTGATTTTAGGGTTTTGAGATGGATGATGGAATAAAGGCTTTAATAAATGCAAGAACACCAAATAAAGTCCAAATAATTTGAATTACTTAATTTCAAATAATTTTTACAAGAGAGCAAATTTGGGATATTACAATGAAGAAGGAGAATGAATGGTGGCTAGAGGTGCTAATAATGAAATAAATGCAGCAATACTGTGATACAAATCAACGTGTAGTTGATGTGTAATGTGGCCCAAACTTTCACGGTACTTGTATTTCAATCCTGATCGAAGCAAAACCCTAGCTTTCCTCCTTGGTTCAGCAAAAAAGAAGAACAAGTGTATTTCTAAAGCAAGTAATACTTGGTTGATGTTGAATCAATCCGAAGAGAGAAACAAAATCAAACTCGAAGACAACAGCAAATCGGTAAGATGATCCACAAGGAATCACGGATCTTGGAAGAACAACCTCCCTCCAATATTCACGCAATCACAAAACCCTAGATGGGAATTTCCGAAATGCATGTATTCATTACGCGCCACATAAACTTGTGACTTTTCTGTATTTTTTTCAACTCTAACTTGCTTACAATGGGGGTCTACCCCTAAATATATAGTCCTGGTGAACAGTGCGTATGGATGAACAGTAATCCGAGTCGACTAAAGTACCTGTGAACAGTAATCCGAACCACTCCTATTTTTATTCGAAATTTAAACTACTCTAATTGCTGAAAATAGATTAAACTATCCTATTACAAGTAATTATAAAATTAATCTCTTTTAAAGAAAGATCCGAATTGGAATTGCTCCAATCCAAATCCATTTCGGATTATTAGGCTGAAAATGCATTGATTTCAGAATTGAGTTTGAATTTGGATCCCTTATCTTTTCTTGGCCGGATTCTCTTACAAACTTTCCAACATACAAAGCCCTTGGTCCTTGTGTCTTCTCATGTCCGCTCAAGCTCCCCCTTTGGCCTACCTCCCTCTCCTTGCTTTTGGTCGAATCTTGTTCTTGTTTCTTTCTCCATTGATGCATAATAAGCTCAACTTGAGGTTTAGCACACACTTGCAACTTAGGGATGTTGACCACCGTAGTAGATGCAACTAGGGCCTCATCATCCTCCCCTTCTTGAAGCAAAACCGTCCTCGGTTTTAGTGTAGTCTTTACGGCCTTCTTCTTGCTAACCACAACCAAATCACTCTTGATTTCTTCATTGGTCTTTGACATCAAAGCATGGAATTCTCCCTTGTGCATGAAAGTATATCGGTTGGACCGTCCATGATGTGTAGCATTCAAATCAAATTGCCATGGACGTCTCAATAGAATATGACCAGCTTGTATAGGTACCACATCACACTCCACCTTATCGACATAGCCATCAATTGTAAGTGGCACTCTCTCCTTGTGTGTGATCTTGACTTTGCCAACGTTGTTGAGCCATTGGATGTAATATGGTTTAGGATGCCTCCATGTGGACAATGAGAGTGATTCCACCACATCCTCGCCAATCATGTTGCTCGAACTTTCGTTATCAATAATTAGCTTACATACCTTTTCTTTGATCTTGCAATCGGTTTGAAAGATATGATGTTGTTGTCCCTTCCGCACAATAACGGTGTTATCACGCTGCACCGTTTGATCCATCAAGCTAACACCTTGTTCTGGATAACAAATGATTGGCTCTAGTTTTTTAGATTCATCGGAAGGTTCAGATTCATCATTGTCGCTCTCCGTTGCATAGACATCATGTGTAAGCAACACCGTCTTCATGTTTGGACAATCCTTCTTCATATGGCCTTGGCCCTTGCACTTGAAGCATTCAATGTTTCTAGTTTTAGCCATAGATAATGCACTAGAATCAGCATGTGAGGCTTCTTTGCCCGCAACACTTATAGGCTTCAAAGCTTCTTTGAATGTACTCCGAACCGGTGTAGTGGATACAACCGGTTTAGGAGTTAATCCCGCATCTCCGTCATGCGAAGTTGCACGCTTCCAAGTGCTATGAGTGGATTGGCCACCCTTGCTTGAGTGTCCTTCACCCATTGTTCAGCATGTTCCGCTTGATTGAGTAATTCTTGCACAGTGTTGTATTGTATCAAATCAACACGGTTCTATACATCTTCATTCAGCCCCTCGAAGAAACATGTCATGGTCGCCTCCGCCGACTCACGCACACTTGTACGGATCATGAGCACTTGCATCTCTTGATAGTATTCGTTCACCGTCTTAGCACCCTGAGTAAGTCGTCGTAGCTTTGTATGCAGCGTCCTTGTATAGTATGCCGGCACGAATCGTTCCCGCATAGCTTGTTTTATTGTTTGCCCAAGTGTTAGGACGTTCCCCTGCACGATTCAATTGATCCCACCAAATAATAGCGTATTCGATGAACTCAATCGAGGCAACACGAACCTTCTTCCACTCGAGTTGATCTACTCGTGGCAACACCTCTGTGACCTTCTGCTGGCCAACTTCCAGGGTACCTACAATCGCCCTAGACAAGAGGACGACATGCACAAGATAAGACAAAACGACCACGAGACCTTACGCCAATTCATCAGGCGTTTCAGTCAGGTCCGAAATTCAATTCTTGAGGTTTCTAACTCATCTATTATCAGAGCCTTCAAGCAAGGAGTCTGCAGCAGAAGAATTACAAAAGACATCGCTTTCAATCCTCCGGCTACTGTCGCTGAACTCTTCGAGATGGTCGATCGATATGCGATTGCTGCTGATGCAGTACAGTGGAACAAAACCATCGATCGATATGACAAGCATCCTCAAGAGGCAGACGAAAGTGGCAAGAAGAAGGACAAAAAGGCCAAGAAATCCAAGAACAAGGCAAAGAGCCAAAAATATCAAGCCAACAGTTCTAAGGAGGTCTTGGCCGTAAGCGACAAGGAGCCACGAAGTTCAAAACAATACTCCGATAGAGGCAAAGGTAAGCGCCCCGAGCGGAAGAACAACAAGCCTAGGTGATACCCTTTCCATAAAAAAGGAAGGATATAACCTTCGCAACTACTGAGTTTTCCAACGAAAACTCGAGGACTACTACAACAGTAAGGGACCACTTCCTACTCTCAAGGAGGTAGGGCAAGTGAGTGGTCGTACGCCATCAAATGACAATGGGGAGATGCCATTCCAAGATCCTGAGCATACCATTTAGCATATCTTTAGGGGATCATCGGCATACGAGTCAAAACAATATCTTAAGGCTGTCGAACGAGAGATAAACTCCATTGACCCTCCTCTTGTCAATAAGCTACCGAAGTGGTCGGAAGTCACCATCTCTTTCGAGAAGAGTGACTGCTCGATCCCTTCTAATCAACCAGGTCGATATCCGATCGTGATCGAACCCACCATCAACAACTGCCGAGTAAATCGAGTATTGGTTGATAGTGGCAGCTCGTTAAACATTTTTTTACGAGTACCCTGGACGAGATGCAAGTACCCAGGACCAAGGTAAGATTGGTACGATACTCTTTTCATGGTATTGTACCGGGGTCTTCGGCCAAACCCATTGGCCAAGTTTTTCTTCCTTTAACATTTGGTTCACCAAGTAATTTCAGGACAGGGAAGATATCCTTTTATGTGGTCGATTTCGATACAGCATATAACGCTATACTCGGATGACCAGCTTTGGCAAAATTCTTAATGGCTACTCATTATGGGTATCAATGTCTTAAGATGCCAGGTCCCAAAGGAGTAATCACAATTCACTATGATAAGAAGATGGCGCATACATGTGACTGTTGATCCCTCGAGATGGTTGGCCAGATACCAACTCGAGAAGAAAATAAGGGGCAGCCTTTGACCAAGCAGTCGAAGTCTAAAGTTGCACCTAAGCCGAACGACCAGGTTAAAAAAGTTCCTTTGGATCCAGAGGAACCCTCGAAGACTGTTCGCATTGGGCATACTTTCGACCCCAAATAGGAAGACGGCCTCATCACTTTCCTCTAAGCAAACGCAGATGTCTTCGCGTGGCAAGCATCTGATATGCCCGGAGTCCCTAGGGAAGTGATCGAGTACAGACTAGCTTTACGACCTGACAAAGTACCCGTAAAACAAAAATTACGAATATTTGACCCTGATCGACGAGATGCTATAAGGTCAGAATTGGACAAGCTACTTAAAGTAGGCTTTATAAGAGAAGTCAACCACCTAGAGTGGTTGGCCAACCCTGTAATAGTTAGGAAATCTAATGGCAAGTGGTGAATGTGTGCAGACTTCACTGATCTTAATAAAGCTTGTCCAAAAGATGATTTCCCTTTACCTCGTATCGATCTGTTGGTTGATTCTACTACTGGTTGTGAAATATTAAGTTTTCTAGATGCATATTCTGGCTACCATCAGATTAATATGTGTCTAGAAGATGAAGAGAAGACCTCATTTATTACTCCATTTGGAATATTTTGTTAAGTCAAATGCCATTTGGACTAAAAAATGCTGGCACTTCTTTTCAATACTTGATGCAATCGACTTTTTTCACCTCAACTAGGCCAAAATTTGGAAGCCTATGTTGACGATCTAGTCGTAAAAAGCATCAAACGACTTAATCATGTTTCTGACCTGCAAGAAACATTCGACAACCTCAGAAAACACCGTCTGAAACTCAATTCTAAGAAGTGTATGTTCGGAGTCTCTTTAGAAAAATTGTTTGGATTCCTTGTCTCTGCAAGAGGAATCGAAGCAAATCCTGAAAAGATAAAGGCCATCGTGCAAATGCGCCCACCAATGACGAAGAAAGAAGTCTAGAAACTCACAGGGTGCATGGCGGCTTTAAGTCGATTCATCGCACGACTGGGAGAAAAAGGACTACCTTTCTTCAAACTTCTAAGGAAGCATGAGGGATTTGAGTGATCAGAAGAGGCTAACGCAGCCTTTGAGGATGTCAAGAGGTATCTTACGAGTGCTCCTATTTTGGTTTCTTCGAAACCAGAAGAGACGCTCTTAATTTATCTAGCTGCCACGCCACAGTAAAGGAGCGAGTATTGGTCGAGAACGTGAAAACGCTCAAGCCACCGCTTATTACGTAAGTGAAGTTTTGCATGGGCCTAAGGAGTGTTACCCTCAGGTCCAAAAACTTCTATATGCCCTCCTCATGTCTTCGAGGAAACTGCGATATTATTTTCAAGCGTGCAAGATAATTGTGTCGTTTGAGTTTCCCTTAGGAGTGGTCCTCCAGAACAGGGAAGCAACGAGACGCATGGAAAAATGGTCAGTAGAACTTGGGGAGTTTGACCTCCATTTTGTGTCCCGAACGGCCATTAAATCCCAGATCTTGGCAGACTTTGTCGCCGAATGGACAAATCCTGAACCTGTTTAGGATCCCCAGTACGATATCCATGACTAGTGGACGATATACTTTGACGGGTCACTTACTTTAAGTGGCTCGGGGGCTGGGGTGGTCCTGGAATCTCCTACCGGAGAGACCTTGAAGTATGCCATTCAATTAAACTTTCAGGCCACAAACAACGTGGCAGAATACGAAGGTTTGCTGGCTGGCATACGAGCTGCGAAAACGCTCGCGATTCGACAATTACTCGTGAGAGGAGATTCTCAACTAGTCGTGAATCAAGTCAGAAAAGAGTACCAGTGCTCTAATCCGACCATGTCTCGGTACTTATCGGAGGTTCGAAAGCTTGAAAAATATTTTTTCGGTTTCGAGGTACAATTTATCCCTCGAAAGGATAATTTCCTCGTAGACCAACTTACTCGAATAGCTTCTTCCCGATCACAAGTACCAAAAGGAGTATTCTTGGAGCAACTCCAAAAGCCATCTCTAGTGGAGACAACTCCTATTGAGGCAGCCTCTCTATAATACGAAGATACCTGGATGAATCCCATCCTGGATGAATCCCATCTACGAGTATCTTCAGGTGGGTACCATACCCGACGATGATCTCGAGGCAGATCGCTTATCCCGAAATGCCAAAATGTATACTTTGGTCAAAGGAGTCCTCTATAAACGAGGCACCCAAGGGGTACTCATGCGATGCATATCGCAGAGAGAAGGACTAAACCTCCTTCACGACATACACGGGGGCATCTATGGAACTCATGCTTCCTACAGAACGCTGGTCGGAAAGGCCTTTCGACAAGGTTTCTACTGGCCAACAACCCTCTATGATGCCAAAAGTCTGGTTAAGAAATGTGTATAATGCCAGTTTCTGTAACGTCCCGAAATTTGGCTTTTCAAAAATCTTTTGAGTAGTTTAGGTCCCTGGAAAATTTCACTAATTTTATTCGAATTAATAAAGCTTAAATGGAACTTTCATAAATCAAAAACAATTTAATATGATTAAATTCAACATCAACTATTATCAAAACTATTTTATTTGGATTCTATGTGCTTGGATATATTTTCTAGATTTTTCTAGAATTTTTCCGAGTGCATTTGCTAATTTTTATTTGCCTTTTGGCTTTTCAGCTATTTTCTAGAAAGAAAACTAAAACAAATCTCAGTTAATCCTAATGGGCCGAATTGGGTCCGCCCACCCGCCTTCCCGCCTCCTTCGACCGGTAGCTTCCTCGCTCCGCCCATTCCACCAAATTGAAAGCCTCCTCTTCCTAGCGCCAAGACGGGTTTGCTTGTTGCAGCAGCGGCCGCCGCTCTAGAGCCGCGCCGCTGGCCAAGATTTTGTTGCCGCCGCCACTTGGGCGTCCGTGACGGGCCTGCATCCCCTGGCCCTATAAAGGGCGCCGCCACTGGGGTGCGCCTCTGCCTCGTGACGCCACCCCTCGTGCCCTAGGCGCCACCGCCAGGAGCCGCCAAGAACTGCCCCGATGCCTTCTTCTCTGAGCTCGGCGCCACACTACTCCTCGCCGTTCTCCGCTGGTGGAGCCGCCCGAGCCGGCACATCCGCGTCATCTGGGTCGCGCCGTCATCCTCCTCCGTGTGCCGCCACCGTTGGAGCTTCCGCGTCTCCTAGTGCCCGCCTCAACTCCAACTTCAACAACTCCAGTCGCCGCTGCCGACTCGGTGCCCTTCCGCCTTCACCGACGCCGCGCCCGACGTCCCCGCGCCGCCCTCATCCTCGATCTGTTCACGCCAACGTTGATCTGTCCCAGGACACCGTTCCGCTTCAACCCGAGGCACCACCGCCATTAAAGCCGCCCGTGCCTCGTCCTCGTTCCTCGTTCATCGGTGAGGCCCCGTCTCCTTCCTTCCCCATCCCCTACCTCACTGGCACTCACTGCCCTGGTCTTCTTCAGACCCGTGGCCGTTGTCGTCAAGCCGCCACTAGGCACCGTTCTTCTTTGACCCGACACACCGCCGCTTCGGACTCTTCCCTACGCGCGCTCGCCGAGCCACCCTCGCCTTCACCCGATCACGCCGGAGCTGCTGTGCCGAGCGACGCCGCCGCTGCCGTGGTCCCGTGGACGCCCCTGCACCACCGTCGCTGGAGCCTACCGGCCACCGCTCGTCACCGATGGGAATCACCCGAGGAAGCCATGGCAGCAATAAGTGCCCCCTCTCAGGCGCCTTCCATGTGGGCCCTACACCTCTCTCTCTCTTCTCTCTGTAGCTAGCTCGTAAATTCTTGCTTTGGACATTGTTATCGCTCATGTACTCAAGGCTCACAGATCTCTCTGTGATTCTAATCACACCTTAACTTTCTCTATTAATCCATTAAATCTCTTTGCCTTGCCAGGCTAGTGCTAATCCCCTGCCACCACCGTGAGCAAGCAGCAGCCTCTATGCTTTTGTTGCCCTCTGTTGAAGTTTGTAGCTTTTGGTTTGGGTCTTGATAAATTGGCTCGGTTGTTCCTGTTCTCTGTGGAGGCATGTTTTCTGTGTTCTGAACCGAAACAGACAATAGTTTCCAACGCAAGCTTCATTAGTTCTCTCTGTTAAGTTTTCTTTTCTTTAAGGTGTGGGCCGTCTAGCTCTCCCTCTCTCTTTAGTCTCTATGGTGAGTGGTCCCGCACGTTAGATCAGTGCATGTGTCGCAGACGCCTGTCATGCGCCTAGTTATCGCCTTTTCAGTAGTCATCAAGGCCCTTGTGCTTGTGCATCGTCCTTTGTGGCATCGCCGTCATCTCTTGCCACCCGACACCTCAGCACGGCCTCGCCAACCGCTAATCAGATGCCACATCGCTGTTCCATCCTCGCCACCTCAGCGTCTGTGCACATGTGGCATGCACCATCATCACCTGCGTGGCCTGTACCTAACCCAGTCCTAAAATCGGAGCAGTGTAGATATGGTTCATTGTGAACCTCGTCTATGACTTGAGGAGTCCCTTTCTCACCAACACCACCAAACCCTAGCCCTAAACCACACCGTGTAGACTCCGCCACCGTGAACCAAGCCTATGACCCGTGAACCCCGCTTGCCAGCACACTATTCCATGAACCCATTCCTCTGTGCGCCTTAAACCCTAGATCGTGAACTTGGTCTATGAACCAATGGCCCACTTGTCATTCTCTTTACCTTATTTCTAGAATTATTGTAATTCTGAACTTCAATTGTAACACCCCAGCCCAACAATGAGCCTGGAATGCTACTAACTAAACATAATAACAATTTAAACACAAGGCATAGATCTAAATTTCGACATAACCCCTTTTGTATAACTAGTATACCAGAGGTTCCAACAGTTGCAAATATCCTAAACAATATCTCAACATCCAAAACTCAATCAAGCAATCAAGATAATCTTTTCAGCTAGAGCGGTATCAAGCATAATCAAAATTTACTACTCTCATTGTTACAAATATTCCAAAACATTCAACCATAACCATAATTAATCCTCCAACAGTTTACTTATTATTAGAGTATGAGCTAAATGGTATTCATCAATTAAAGTGTGTGGTTGAGAGTGCATCCATACAAGACTACCCCCTCCCATGCATGTCGTTCTTGCTAGTGGTACCTAAAAACACAACAAAGCAAGAGTGAGCCCAAAGACTCAGCAAGTATCAATAAATGAACACTAAGCTCACAGTTATAGCATCAACATACCAATTACACTAAAGACAACTCCCATGCTTATGTAATGCGAACATGCAATGCATCCTTTTATCTTTTTCTCTTTTCGCATTTTACCGGTAATACGGGGTATACAACCGTCGATGTATGCCCTTGCCTGTGCCCTCTGGCACAGGGACCAAGAGCCTATACTCCACGAGTATAGGGACCATTGCTCATCATCTTCATGATGGGGACCTCTATTCAATGCCCACATTCCACGAATGTGGGGACCACAAGCCCGTCATTTACATGATGGGGACCTCAACTGTATATACTTGGTCACCACGTGACCAAGTCTCAGGTATGCTCTAAATATGCGTATGTACTAGGACTCTATCTGTCAATAACATATGTATCAACAAGTACATACCAAAATCTCAAACCTCAAATAACATGTAGGGCATTAACAGCATACATAAGTAATCTTTAGCCATAATCATGCATTCACCATTTTTATTCATACTCATCACACTATCATCCATGCATAGCTAATATGAATAAAACACAATCAATCACATTCAAACATTTGCAATTATGCTACAACCAGGATACTTGCCTCAATCGTGCGGGAACGGTGGACGCGAAGAGGGCGCTGCCCCTGGGACCAATCCCCCACTTGAATATAGTTATAAACCATGCTAAGACAATCATACTGGACCAAAGACATATTTAATAGCACAAACGAACTCACTAAAATCTCAAGCGCCTTCCAAACTTCCAACTTCTAACGATCGATCTGTCCCCTCTGTGGACAGCCAACTTCTAAAATCCATAACTTTCACTACAAGGGTCCAAATAAGGTGTTCTTGGACTTTGTGGAAAAGTAATTAATTTCCCCAACTAAACCTAGTTGAGGGGCCCTTCTGAATCGGCCATATATTGACCCTACCGAGCTAGTTAATAGAACATCGAAATCACATCAGGTTCTCTAGATAGTACACTAAAAATACCATAAATTTTACTACGAGTGTCCAAATCTCGTGCTCTTGAGCTTTCTGAAAAGCTGGGGCAATAACCTACGACTTTCATTATACTAAGCTTCTCTAATTCTCCCTTTAACTATTCGATTAACTCAGATTACTAAAACATGTAAGAAAACTGACAAATCTGCAGAACAGTCCCACTAATAAAATCATAACTTCTGCTACCAAAGTCCAAATAATGTGTTCTAGCACTTCAAGGAAAGCTAGCGATGTCCTCTACATTAATCTAGGAGACATCTAGAACTAATTCTGCCTTTAAGAACATCAAAACAGCGATCTACTCCAATCTATCCTGAGCAGCCCTAAATACCGACATTGCTAAAATAACTAAGCACGCATCTAATCGGGGGAAAATAGGGGTTGCCCTTAACGAACTGCTGTAGATCACGATGTAGCCCACGATCCTTCCCCTTCGCTCTCTTGTCCCTTCTCTCCTTCTTCCTCTTCCTTTCTCTTCCCTTCTTCCTTGGCCGGCAGCAAGGGGCGACATAACTTGGCCAAGGAGGACGGCATGGAGGGGGAGGCGGCATCAACAGGGAGGGCGTGCTACAGTGCTACAGTATGGTGGCAGCACTGTAGCATAGATTACTGTAGCAACCCTAGGGTTTTCCCCCTCCTCCTTTTGTTGGTGGCTGCTTTCCTAATGGACCATGGCCCACTTTGGCTAAATGCCCCCCTTATGGCTGGCCACCACCTCCTACCTTTGGGCCAAATACCAATGGGCCTGACGCCCCGGCCCAGGTTGTCTAAATTTTGCTGTAAACCCCCTCTTTAACTGCTTAAATAACTATTTTTCTATTTAGTCCTTCTCCTAATTTAATTATTCTCTCCCGAATATTCTCGCGAATACTTTTTGGGGTATTACATCAATAATCCTTTTGGTCCCACATGTCATTCACTATATTTGATCTCTCTCACTTACCAATGGGCCCCACTTGTAAGCCTCCCATTCATTCTATTTAATCCGAAGGAATATTCTTTGAATATTCTTCTCTCTCGATTTCATCATTCCATGTGATCTTTCAAAGCTCACATCTTTTGAATCCGAACTCCGATTGAGTTCATTCGAATTCCTAAATTCATCTCAATTCAATATCTATTTATCTGAGATTATTATTAAAATTTTGGAGTTTGTTTGCCCTCTATTATTTATTTATTTGGTTTATTTACTTGTTTGCGAGTAGACATCGATACTGCGAGAAGTGTTGATCAAGAAGGAGCTGAAGATCAAGGAAGTAGAAGATTAAAGATTAAATAAGATCATCATTGCTAGCAAGGCAAGTCATACCTTTGACCATGTTGAATCCCAGTTTTCTAAAACTACTTTGAATTAAATTATTGCATTTACTTTAAGTATTTATTTAAATGTTTTTGGGTTTAGTTAATAATCCAATTTGTTATACCCACCTTGTCTAAATTGATATGTCATAATCTTTTGTCACCCTAGCTTGGTTATTTATTTAGTTGGTAATATTGTAGCACCAACGTGGGTTGGTTAGATGCGATTAGATTGCTTATCCATGCCACGAATCACCTTTCATGTAAAGTTGCAATTATCAACTTGACTAAGTGACTGTGGAACTTTGTGATAATCTGTGTGTACTATGTGCTATTATGGCATGTGTTGCACTTAACCAACTGGGTGGTAAAAGGTTTAGACTGAGGCAAGTGGTGGAAACTGTGTGACATGGTGGCTATGTGAAATGGGAATATAAATCTGTGTGTCAAAATAATTTGTGTGCCTTAGTTAGAATTTGGAAGTCTTGCCTTGGTCAATTAAGGACTTAACTTTGTGCGCCATTGAACTGGGCCTCTCATACAACCACATGCCTGTTATGGGACGGGCCTAACTTAGTAAGTTATGAATTCTTGACATTGATTGCTCAGGCAGTAGGTTAGGCTCAGTGATGGGTGGAGGTGTGTGCTACCAAGTAGTCGCATCGCGGGACGATTCGCCGCTTCCCTGTCCAACGGTGTGTGTTGTACCATCCTCTGTGTTAGAGTTGGTATGACGACAAAGCACACTGGGAGTATCAATGCTTGAGATGAAGTTTCTGAAAGGTTTTGTTGTGATCAGCTTTGATCCAGTTGATTGCATCTTGTGGGTAAAGTGTACAAACTCTGCAGAGTGTTAATAAATCTATTGAATAGCGGCGTCATGATCATGGACATGCTCGGGATTTCACACGAGGGGTAGATTTTCATAAACTATGTGGGAAAGGAGCTGTATGATCTAAATCATATGGCTATGTGAATAATCTGTTTAGGCTGTGTATCTTTGTGAAATCAAACTGCTAAAATTAAATATTGTTTATTTGTTTTACTGTATGCTTTCAATCTATTATTTGTATTCAATTGCAAATGTTGCATTTACGCAAAATAACCACGTAATGCCATTCCTTTGGAATAAGCTTTGCATGTATAATTGCATTTACGTGGTATGACTTGCGTAGTACGGTTGTGTACTCATGCTTGCTTTGACGAATCAAGCAGAAGTGAATGAATCGCCAGTCAACAAGGTCTACTTCAAGGATCATGGAGAACTAGGTTGCGCACCCCAGCCGATTGCCTGTGGGCATATGGATGGGCTTCACTGGAGTTATCCCGTTTAGTTCATTGTAGCTTCATTGATTTTTTGCCTTCTGAGGCATTAATTGTAAGCTTTGACCTCAAGGTCTTTACTCTGTTCTTTATTGTATTTGCCTATTTATTAGTTATCTTTGTATATGGAATTGGTATTTCACTAATGTTGTCACTGTGTGCACTAGTGTGATCCTGGACTAGTGCAGTATACACAGAGGGTCCAGAATTGTATTTTTGGGTCCCGACAGTTTCATAGTAGGCAAATACACCAACCCGCTCAAGCATTACAAATAATTTCTCTATCTTGGCCTTTTCTGACCAGGGGTCTCGATATTATAGGACCGTTCCCAAAAGCTCCAGGTAGCTTCGAGTTCCTCTTTGTGGCTATTGATACGCTCACAAAGTGGATCAAAGCCAACTTTGTCGCGGATCGATAACAACGAAGCAAAGAAGCGGTTCATGATGAGAAGTGTGATTACTCGGTTTGGGGTCCCAAGTCGAATAATCATAGATAATGGTAATCAATTTTTGAGCGCAAAATTCCAAGAATTTCACGATGAGTTGGGTACCAAACTGTGCTACGTCTTTGTGGCCCATCCCCAAAGCAATGGGGCAGTCGAACGAGCAAATGGTCAAATAATGCAGGGAATCAAGACTCGAGTCTTCGACCAGCTTGTCAAGTGCTCGGGGGCTTGGGTACAAGAATTACCCTCAGTATTATGAACAGTTCGTACGACTACTAGTCGGGCTACAGGTGAAACACCTTTTTTCCCTAGTTTTTGGTGCCAAAGCCATACTCCCACCAAAACTAAAGATCAAGTCCACAAGGGTCGAGAGTTTCAACAACTCAGTCCAAGAACAACTTCGAGCAGATGACATCAGCCTGCTCGAAGAAAAGAGAAATCAAGCCTTAATCCGTTCAGTGGCCTACCAGCAAGCCCTGCGCAAATACTACGATCGTAAGGTCCAACCTCGCAGCCTTGCTGTAGGTGACTTGGTACAAAGGAAAATTCAATCCCAGTCTAATTGGAACAAACTTTCCCCCAAGTAGGAAGGTCCTTAAACAGTGGTCGAAGTTATGCGATTAGGTTCGGTATGACTAGCAATGGAAGACAGCCGAATTCTCTATAATTCTTGGAACATCGACTAGTTACACAAATTCTACGTGTAACCGACCAACCCTACAATAAAGCATCAGGTTCTTTCTATCTTTATTGTCTTACTTTGAGTAGTGCTTTGACAATTTTTTTGACCATCCCTTGGTCGTAGGTCCTCCTACGACCAGTTCCTAGTCGTAAGTTTTTCTACGACAATACACTGGTCGTAAGTCAATCTACGATCAGTACCTAGTTTATCTTTACACTGGTCAAAAGGATGGTAGCATCACCTAGTCGAAGCCTCTGCACGTGGTCCCGCCCACTAGAAGGAACTTCCTAGTGTCGACTCGTTCCTCCCTTCTTGCTACCAACACAAAGAGCTTGGGTTTAAAACACATGGTCAAAATAATATCAAGTCGGCTCTTAGTACCTTAGTTTATTTCTTCATTCATTTTGAAAAATACTCTAAGCAGAGTACATTTTTGTAATTTGCTCGACTACTTTTTGTAAACTCGTTTTGTTTCAACTGGCCGGAGAAAGATACAACACCTAGTCGAAATCTTTCCTCTCTGCATGTGGTCCTGCCCACTAGAAGGAACATCCTAGCGTCGTCCTGTTTCTAACTCTTGCTACCAGAGCGAACTTACCGAGCGCACTAGAATAAGTCGAACGAATTTTTAAGGTACTCCAGATGTTTGTCTAACTCAAGTTGACCATTCTTGATTTGATTAATCTGGTCGAAGATGGTAACATCACCTAGTCGAAGCCTTTTCTCTCCGCACGTGGTCCTGCCCACTAGAAGGAACTTTCTAGTGTCGGCTCGTTTCTACTCTATCGACTAGTTCATGATAATCGTGATCGAAAAACTATAAGTTAGCTAAACTTCTCTCTTTTTAAAAGAAAACCCAATGGCACTCGTGTGAGTAGTTATCGTGTCTTCACGAGGAGTGATTTCCTCAGCACGTAGCCCACTGAGTACATTGTTCAAGAGAGAAATGTTATCGTGAAGGTTGATCTTTATTGCCTTCATCTCCTCCTGATTACGAGTCGAAGCCTCGCGGAGTTGTTTTTATTTCGACTGCTTGCTCTGAGAAGGGTAAGACCAGTTAGAAAAAAATAACTCTTAAAGGACTAAAAAACAGGTCATAGGTAAAGACTTGCTTACCTGCTAGTCGAGAATCTAACTTCTTGACCTCGTCATCGTGAGAGGCAGTGCTCTTTGCATAGCGCTCCTCCCACGACTTGACCGCCTGATCTTTTTCTTTGGCGATATGAGTAACCTCGTGAAAAACCATGATCTTTTCTTTGACCTCTGTTCCGAGCTTTCCCATTTTGGCCTCTTTTTCTGAAAAGGAATAAGAGTTAGAAAAAGAAAAGAAGGTCATCAGCGGTTCTAAGTCCAGCACTTACCGCTTATTTGTTCCTACAACTTTCGAATTGCAGAGTCTCCCTCCTGAACCTTGTTCAGAAGGTCTTCTTTCTCCTCCCTTAGCTTTTTCGTCTTGACTTTCTCGTAGTCGAGCGAATCAGTCAAGGTCTTCTCGTCACTCTTGAACCTGCAGAGGCGAAGAGTAGACATGAGCATAACATAAAGTGGTCGTTTTACACGATTGCTCACTAGTCGTAAGTTTTTCTACGACAGTCCTCTGGTCGTAAGTTCTCCTACAACCAGTACCTAGTCGTAAGTTTTTCTACGACAATACCCTGGTCATAAGTCTTTCTACGACCAGTACCTGGTCGTAAGTTCTTCTACAACAACCCCCATAAATACTGTGCAAGTGGTTGAATCATAAACGACTACGAGTAGCAGTAACTTACCATCTCTCTGCCTGCTCGTAGAGTTCCGCCTTCTCCTGTCGTAGCTACACAAGTTGTCGGTTGTACTCTGCAACAGTGACGATTTGCTCCAGAGTTTTTTTTGCATAAAGAAAGATAGTGAGAAGCGAGAAAAGCCACACATATAAATGTTGGGTGGTAAGTACTTACGTTAAGGCTCGTTCGAGCAAACATGGAGAATACACTAGTGGGGTTCTTCAGCTCGTCGATCCTTTCAACCTGGTTCCACCACACCTTTTCGAGACGCTCGTCGTCGAAAATACCCCCTCTGTTTGGAATATCCTTGGGGTAGGGAACTCAGTCACGAGATCTAAAAGCAGAAGTTCCCACAATGGAAGCCGGGCCAAAAAAACTCAAAGAAGAAGTTGGTACATTCTTCTTCGTCTGATTCGGTGATAGCAGCTCCTTCTTGGGGATCAGGAGGAACATCTGCAGCAACTTCCTTCCCGGTGCGATGGACCAACGATCCATCGCCTGGGCCTGATGCCTCCGCTGCATCATGCGCCATTTTCGCTTCGGCGTCTACGACCACTCCCATGGTCGCAGTTGCTTCAGCAGCAACGACTTCTTCCACCACTTGGACGGCGGACGATCCTTCGACCACCACCACTGTTATCTCTCTGACTGCCGAAAAAATAGCAGTGGATTCCTCAACAGGAATGTCCTTGAGGGATGGAGGAGTCGGGCTAAGATCACAAAAAGGAAAAACATGTCAGATGGTAAAAAGCAAAAGGTAAATATTGTTCTTATACTTTTGTCTTTTTACATACCTTTGTGTCCAAAATTTGATCTTGAATTTGGAAGCAACCTTCCCTAAGGAAGATTTCTTTAACTTCTTCTCTTCGACCACGTCTGGTCGAAACTCGAGTTGAGGAACCACATTAGCCACGACCACGTCTAGTCGTGGGTCTTGAGCGAGCACTACCGCTCCTTGAGCCTCCTGGCTCTCTGGATGGCCGAGACCTGTCTCGACCACCCCATGGGCAGTGGTACCCTCGACCATAGGCACTGTTGGTGCAGCAGTTTTCTTTACAAAAGATATAAAACTCTTCCAGTTCTCCTTTTCTTGTTGCTTGATAAAGCCACGGGAGGCAGAAACTACACAAATTTTATTGTCGTAGTAGAAGGGTACCTTGGTCTTGGGGGCTTTATGTTTGAGTGCTTCAGCCACTCCGGCCGCCATTGCCTTCTCTACAGTGGCCATATCCACAACAAATTTGGCAAAGGGCCCGATCGGAGCAGCAGAGCTTGAACTTGCGCCTCCCTTGTCGGCGACTTTCATGAGCCGACGCTTTTTGGCTGGAGGAATCTTGATTTGCTCCGCCGCCGTGCCGATGACCATCAGTTCGACCTCTTCGTCGTCTTGACGGTCTTCCATGCCTACTTTCTGTAAGAATCAGAAAAAGAAATATTACTAAGGAGTCGTAAGTTTTCCTACAACAATCCTCTGGTCGTAAGTCTTTCTACGACTAGTACCTAGTCGTAAGTTTTTCTACGACAACTCAACGATCGTAAGTTCTTCTATGACCAGTACCCAGTCGTAAGTTCTTCTACGGACAGGACTATCAGGATTTGAGGAGCCACCACATTGGGTGGCAGAGATTTCTCACAAACAAGCTTGACCTGAGAATCAATTTCCGCTTGTGAGATATCTGCAAGAGCAAGTAAACTTTCGATAGCCAAGTTCGAAATCAACAAGAAAGAAGGCTAAAATTGGAAATTTACTTACCCTTCTCGTAATCCCTGGTCGGGTCCTCTCGCCCCGAATACCTCCACATGGGGTAAGCCCTGCTCTTCGGAGGGTTAATGCAGCGCGTGATGAAATCCTTCACCATGTGTCATCCGGTAAGACCCTCTTCCTTCAAGTCCTTGATGGCTTGGATGAAGGGGGCAATCCGGCCAAGATCCCTGGGAGTCGAATCGCAGGGAGAATTCTTCTCAGCGGCAATCCTGACGAAAGAGAGGCTGTCTTCACTGGTCGTCTCCCAGTAGAACCACCTCTTCTTCCATCCCAGCTATGACGACCGGGTGAACATCTGAATATACTCCTTCAACTTCCCGTCGTGGAGCTTCAGACTGCACCTACCGTAGAAGTACTGGAACAACTCCAAGTCGGCTGGAATCCCTAGGTAGGCCTCACACAAATACACGAACACACTCAATATCGTGATGGAATTGGGAACTAGGTTCACCAACTCCACCCCAAAGTGTTCGAGTACTAGTGTGAGGAAAGGGTGAGCAGGCAATCGAAGGCCACACTCACAGTACGCCTGAAAGACTGGAATCTCTTCAATCTCCCCCGACGACCAATGCTGCCCAGCAGCTTCGATCCACTTGACGAACTCCCTCTTCGAGATCTTCTCGGTGGCGACCAAGACCTTCATCTTGGTCACATCCATCTCCAACTCAACCCACTGGAAAGCGGCTCCGGCCATCTTTCTCAAGGGAATGGGATTTGGATTGGGAAGGATCTCAAGGAGGCGCACGATGTGGTCGGCGTCGGAGAGTACGAGAGCTCAATGAACAGTGAGAGCGATTGGGGAAAGTAAGAACCATAAACCTTACCCAAGGTAAGTTTTTATAACCACATGCTTGGGTAAAAGACGTGGCACCCCAACGGTTGCCACCTCTTCGGGAACCGCTCCAACCGGCAGAGTCGTTTTAGATTCTTTAATTTGTTTGTTCGAGAAAACCAAGTCTGTCTTTACACCTCAAGCGAAATTACCTCTTTGACCAAGTCTATTTCTGGTCAAAAGAAACAACAGTCAGAAAGATCTTACTTCCGATTACAGTACTACGCGCACTATGTGGCCATAAGATTTTCTACGACTATCTCGAAGTCATAAGATTTCCAGCAACTTTCTTGACCAAGTCTATTTCTGGTCAAATGAAATACTGGTCGAAGAGCTCTTCCTTCGACCACCTTTTTATGACCACCTACTGGTCGTAAGATCATCTACGACTCCTTTTCTAAGTAAATTATTTTCACTTGAAGCTGGGAGGCTAGATGACGAGCATATAATAATCCTCATTTAATTATTTATATGTAATTCTTATTATGGATAATAATGCCATCATATGATTCTTGAGTATACCCCTTAATATTCATAAGGGAGAAGCGGGAGGTCGTAAGTTCTTCTACGACCACCCCATAGTCGTAAGTCTTTCTACGACTAAGCTCATGGTCATAAGTTATTCTATGACTATCCCCTGATCGTACGTCCTTCTACGATCAGTATGTGGTCGTAAGCTTTACTACGATCACTACCTGGTCGTAAGATCTTCTATGACCAGTCCCTAATTGATGGGGCTTACAGACATGTGGGCCTAATCGACAGGGTCTTCCGCCCCATATCTAAAGCTGTGGGCAGTTAATTACGCTATTATTCTCCAAGATAATGGCATGATTTAACTCTCTATCCTGGTGATAACTGTCTGGCGACGTGGGAACATTACTACTCCCACAATAATCTCCAGTAACGGGTCCATTATCTGAAGCATCAAGACGCCCTTTGAACTGGAGAAACGACAGCTCACTTCGCACACTGTATAAAAGGCGGGATCATCAGGAGAAGAGGGGGGCAATCAGAAACACAATCAGGAGCACAAGACACTACACTTTATTCTACCTTGTGATTTGTAATCCAGCATACTCAATACATTCACACAGGAGTAGGGTTGTTATTCTCTCCGAAGAAAGCCCAAACCTGTATAAAAATCCTCGTGTCGCCCTATCTGTGTGATTTGAGTCTTGGAGACCCCCTGAATCAAATAATCTTTACGTAGGTTCAGTTCTGAAACACCGACAATATCATAGACCTCTTTTTCGCTTAAATGCCTTGGAGCTAACATGTCCTCATTCTCTCTGTCGAATTATTTCCTCATCCTGCGGTATGGGTGAGACGTCCGAAGGAACCTATGGTGATGCATGTACACGGTTTTGAGCGAGTGCTTCAGCCATACACTCTCAGTATCATCTAAGCAGTGAGTACATGCTTTGGCCCCTTTTGTACTTTGGCCCGACAGGTTAGTAAGGGCAGGATAATCATTTATGGTGCAGAACAACACAGAGCATAAAGTGAAATTCTCTTATTTGTATGCATCCCATACCTGCACCCCTTCAATCCACAGTATTTTTAGATCTTCCATCAATGGTGCTAGGTACACATCAATATTATTCCCAGGTTTCTTTGGCCCTTGGATAAGTATCGATAGCAAAATATACTTTTACTTCATACACAACCAAGGAGGAAGGTTGTAGATATAGAGAGTCACGGGCCAAGTGCTATGTCGACTGCTCATGTTACCGAAAGGATTCATTCCATCTATACTCAATCCAAACCTTATACTTCTCGGTTCCGCACCGAAGTCTACAAACCTTTTATCGATGTTTCTCCACTGGGTAGAATTAGCAGGGTGTCTTAGCTTTCTGTCCTACTTACGCTCCTCCGAGTGCCAACACAGCAGTTTTGCCTCATTTGGGTTCACAAAAAACTGCTTCAAATGGGGAATTACAGGAACATACCACGCCACCTTAGCAGGAGATCCTTTTTTCACCTCGATTCCCTCACCATCATCTGATTGATTCTTACGCTTGTATCAGGATGCGTTGCACACCGAACATACATGCATGTTTGTGTACTCTTTACGGTAGAGGATACAGTCGTTCGGACATGCATGTATTTTTTATACTTCCATTCCCAATGGACAAAGAACATTCTTGGCCCTGTAGGTGGTTTTGGGCAACTCGTCTCCATCCGAAAGCATGTCCGCTAAGAGACCTAACAACGTCGTGAAAGTCTTGTCGGACCAATCATTGCTTGCCTTCAATTTCAGCAGTTCAAGCACGGATGACAACCTTGTGTATTCTGGCTTGCAGCCCGAGAACAAAGGCTTCTCCTAGTCCTCCATCAAGCCCTCGAATTTACCAAACTCAATCTCACTATAGTTCACTTCTGCATTGTGAAGCATCAGATCCAGATTATCATCGTGCAGCCTATCCGAATCGGAACCACAATCGACATCATCCGGCGGCATATCGTTGACTTCATCGGCGATGTCGATATTACTACCTTCCTGTATAATCTGCTCTTCACCGTGACTGGTCCAACGTGTATACCCCTTTTTGAAACCCCTTCGAATCAAGTGTGCTTGGATCTATGCTTGGTTCTTAAACATCTTTAGATTCTCGCAGTCAATGCATGGACAATACATATATTTCGCCCCCATATTCAACATGTCCTCCTCGCAGCTCTTGTAAAAGCAGATACGCTATTAATGTACTCTTCACTCACTGGTTCTTAGAGTACATCTAGCTTCGGTCCATCACACGGTTCATATTGAAAACCCTAGAAATAAATAAAATGGTGACTTTGAAAGTGTATTTTCTGAGGCTTACGCTTTCTAACAGAGAAAGCATATTTTTTTTCTAAACTAAAGGTGGCTTTTCTCATTTTTATATTTTTTCGAATTTTATTCTGAACTAAAAGTGGCTTTTCTCATTTTTATATTTTTTCGAATTTTATTAACTTACATGTAGGCCCTACTTGTCAATGACCCATTTTTTATTTCATGATTTTATTTATAAAATCCATGGTGGTCCACATGTCATAGACTCATTAGTTTATTAACTAAATGATTAAAAACAATAGGATTTGAAGCTCAAATTGGACTCAGGGTGCCATCGCATTGCTAAGAGTCATGGCTTGGGGCCCTAAGGTCGCCTGAGGCGAGCCCATGGTGATGTCCCGTGGTGACGCCATGGGCTTCACTAGCGATTTCGGCGTAAATGCCCGAAACTACTCAAATTAAAGGATGTCTATACTCTAGTAGCACACCTCGATCACGAGGAAGGTGTCAAAGAAGTCGGGGAAGGTCCAAGGCGACTAGTCGAAGTCGGGGAAGGTCCAAGGTGGCTGGTCGTCAGTGAACAGAGGCGACGGCGGCAAGCTCCTCAGTGACAGGTCTTCTCGGTGGAAATAAACTAAAATGAAGCACATGGACAGCTTTAGGGGGATATATAGGTGGGGAAATTGACCTTGGTGGGGTCGTCGACTCACCGAAGAAGAGTTGACGTCGATGGTGGCGGCGGTGATAGAGATGTCCACAGTGACAGCTCGGCGTGGGCGACAATAGCTAAAATGGATCACACGAACGGGCTCAGTGAAGTGAGGCGATACTCAAACCGGGCACGGAGTGGCGATGGACTCACCGGGCTTGGAGATCTCCCGCTGCTACCGTAGTGCCAGAGATAGAGAAGAAGACTCTATTGAGGAGCTACACTGCACCGGATGATCAGTAAGCGAGCAAAATGGCGTACCGTCTGTGATGAGTTTATTATCACAGACGGTTTTCAACAAAAACCGTCTGTGATATGTAGCAATATCACAGACAGTTATTTTTAAGAATCGTCTGTGAAGTATCATAGACGGTTTTTTGTTGAAAACCGTCTGTGATATGTAGAAATATCACAGACAATTATTGTTAAGATCCGTCTGTGATACTTCACATACGGTTTTCATCATGAACCGTTTGTGATATTACCTCTTCACAGACAATTTTTAGCATAGCCAGTAACACAGACGGTCAATAAACCAAAACTGTTTGTGATGAGGCGTCCAATATTAGCCTTTTTGTAGTAGTGAATGGGTGTCCTGATCTTTCTATGAGAAAGGATAACTCGATTTGGTGGAGACGACTCTCATGATTCGGCTATCAATCATACACGACCAATATGCCCGCAATCGCTGAACCAACTTTGTGATTGTTATCGACCTTGGTGGGAGCATGATCGACCTGACCACGAAGGTATGTTCCTGCATGCAATCAAAGAACAAGCAAAACACGATAAATAAGCAATCTGAAATTGCGAATAGGAAATAGTTTCGTATTGATAAGTGGGGTTCCGAAGAACAATGTCGCTGTTGAACTCGTCGAACAAGAGGACAAGGTATAAAGTAGTAAAACTAAACTTCAATATATAAAAAACCCAATTTTGCTAAAGGGCGGCGGCGGCTCCTATATGAGGAGTGCAACCAGGAAGGGGAAACCCTACGGTGGGGTAGTGTTCATGTACTATTCACGTGTGAACAGTATGGGCCTAGGCTGGTCAACCACCATATGGGCCAAGTCATCCACCAGATGGGCCACGTCGTCGGCCATTACATTACATAGCCCGTTGGCCAACAATAGGTGATGCAACACCATGGCATGTAGAAGTAGCTCAGTCCAATTGGAGTATATGGAATTGCCATAGCCAGAAGTCCAACTGGAGAAGATGTGGTTGCCGTAGAGGATGTAGTGCAGCGTGCCGAAGTAGTGGTTGCATCCTTAGGGTTGATGTCCTCATCAGCCTCCCTTTCTTGAATTTGAGTCATCCTCGACTCAATCGTTTTTGCCAAGTCATCACTTTCCTGCAAAAAGTTAGTAGCAAGAGGAGGCAAAGAAACACGCGTATCTTCTAATGTACACAAAGATTCTTTGCAAATCATAGTATAGCATTCAGATTCATGTTCTTCCAAGTCAGTGCAATCAGATTTTGTAGCTAACATAATATGAGCTTTCAATTTAATTTCACTTAGAGTTATAATCTTATGATCAACTTTTGTCTTCTCCTTACTTGTTCTCTCAGTTCTTTCTACTTCATCCTTTAATATGGCAACAGGAGACATTAGAAGCAAAGTGATTTTATTTTCTTTATATGTGAAAGTATAATGATTAGATCTACTATGATGTTCAGTATATCTATCATATTGCCAAGGTCTACCTAATAATAACGAGCATGCATGCATAGGTACGACATCGCAGTCAACATAGTCATGATATGATCCAATAGAAAAATGTATGTGCACAAGTTTAGTCACCTTCAACTTACCACAAGAATTCATCCATTGAATGTAGTAATGATGAGGGTGTTAAGTTGTGGTCAAACCAAGCCTCTCAACCATGTCTGTGCTAGCAAGATTGTTGCAACTTTCGCCATCGATGATGACTCTACATGAACATTCCTTGATGACGAACTTTGATTGAAACAAGGTGTGGCGTTGATTTTACTCAGCAAACTCTATTTGAGCACTTAGCACACGCTGGACAAATAGACTTTGGTACTTGTCAGATATCTTATGGCCTAATTGTTCATCCTCAATTTCATCACCTGCATTGTTAGCTGCAACCAAAACATGTTCTTCCTCAATATCGCTAGCTGAAGTGTACTCATGATTGTACTTGGTAAGTAACGCTCGCTGACTTGGACAATCGCACATCAAGTGTCCAAATCCTTTGCAACGGTGACATTGGGCATCTCTGGATCTCCCTGTAGAAGCAACAGAAGAAACACTTTATGTGGGGGCTTGTACCTTTGCTGATTTGCTTGCACCAGGGACATGTACAGGAGTGGAAGGAGCAGCAGGGGCGCACGGCTGGAAGAGGGTGCATTATGGCCAGAAGTGGAGGAAGGTGCCATGTGTTGTTGCTGAATTGGCCGACCTGCAAGAGATCCTCTAAAATTGCCCTATAGCGAGATTGTCGATCCTGCACTTCTCTTTCTGCTTTGCAAGCAAGATGAAACAAGCGTGTGATAGAATTGTATTCTTTATAATCAAGTATGTCCTGAATTTCATGGTTTAAACCTCCCAAAAATCTAGCCATCTTAGCATCTTCAGTTTCATCTAAACCACAACGCAACAAACCAGTTTGCAATTCTTGATAATAATCCTCTACAGAATTACTACCTTGACTTAAGCATTGTAATTTATTAAGCAAATCACGAGAATAATATGAAGGTACAAAACTATGTATCATTGCTCTCTTCAAAGCATTCCATGTTCTAGGTATGTTCTGATGAGTACGACCATATTTACTCCACCAAATAGAGGCAAAATAAAAAAAAACTCACTAGTAGCAGCCCTAACTTTCTTATCTTCAGGGAATTCATGACAAGCAAATTTTTGTTCTACAGTTAACTTCCATGTGAGATAAGCATCAAGATCATATTTTCAAGTAAAAGGCATAGTGAATTTAATTTTACCAAATGCATCATTATAGTCACGTACCTCTCGTTGATTTCTTCCCATACCTTGACGATTGTGATGAAGTCGACAATGGTTATGATCATTGTGAACATTGATTCCATCTGTTTTCGTATCAATAGTGTAGTTGTTCACGTCTTCTTCTTCCACCTCATCTGCCCAAGAGCGAGCAGCAAGTGGTGTGCGGCGAGCAGGAGGGTCCTCCACCCTTGGCTCAAGATCATGGGTCGTGGTTTCAACAAGTGGCCGACATTCGACGAGCTCAATGCGTGTGCAGAGCGCCGTGTGATTTTCATTGATCTTATCCAAGGTATTGTGAACGCTCTCACCGAGCAAGTGCTCAAAGCGCCGCACGATCCCTCTCGGGCGAGGTGTGAGAGGACCTTGGCTCTCATGCTCCAAAGAGTAGTTGTTGTTCCCACTATGTTTAGATCTGCGTGATCCTGCCATTGTTAGTAGAAAACAAAGAACAAATCATAGTGTATATGTCCCTATCAACTACTAGGTGCTGGAGGTTCACAAGTCGCTCACAATCAAGCTTATACCAAGTTCTTACCAAGCAAACCAGGGGTGACTGGCAACTAGGGTCGATGTTAAACGCTCTCTGAAGATTGACAAAGTGATTGCAAGCAACTGGTACCTATGCAATGGTAGAAGGTGGAGCTACGATAAGCTTCAATATGGTAGCAAGGATTAGCAACAATCAATTCAGTAATGCAAGTTGAAAAATTATTCAAAGTACTAGTCAATGTTGCTGATCCTAGCCTAGAAAAGGCTAGCTAATCAAAGCCTATGAAGTGCAATGTAAAAGGAGCCCGATTGAGAGAAAACAATTCCCTAAGGTATGTATTTTTTCTTTTTCTTCTTCTCTTTTTCTTATGTTTTTCTTCTTCTTCATTTTCTTCTCCCTTTTTTAATACTATAGCATTGTGTCGAAAACCAAATTTTGCACTTTCGGTAAACCCTAGTTCGCTTGGCAAAAACGAAATCAATTTGGCAAAAATCGAAATTGACTAGGGATGAATCTTTCCTTTTTATGCCAAACTGAATTAGAATCTGAAACCTCTTTCTTCTCTCCTCTCTTCTCTTGATATAGAAAGTAAATAGAGCTAGGGTTCCCCCTTTGATTCTGGCTCCTTTCCGAAACTAAAAAGCGGCGGAGGATATTTAAGGTTGCCATGGCAGAGACAACAGTTGCATTGGTAGCGTGAAGGCAACTGTGGCAGGGGCGGCTAGTGGTATCAAGAAGAACGAGGTTGGTTCTTCATGCAGAAAAACGAAACAAAGAACGAGGGCGATCCGGTGCTATGGCAAAGACGAGGCAACGGCGGTGATCGGTGGCAGCGGCGCTGAGGCAACGGCGAGGTGTTCGGCTACCTCGGCAACAAGAGGCAACGGTGGCAAGAGCTTCTATTCCGCGGCAGGAGATGGCAGCGGTGGCAGGAAGACTTCGGTTGTCGTGGCAGTGCGAGATGGCAGCGGTGGCAGGAAGACTTCGGTTGTCGTGGCAGTGTGAGATGGCAGCGGTGGCAGGGCCTTCGGTTGCCACGGCAGCAAAGGGGCAGTGGTGGCAACACAAGTGGGATGCCGCGATAGTGAAGGTTTGCGGCGGCAGCAGCGAGTTGGGTGCTGCGGCTGCGAGAAAAGTAGCGGTGGCAGTAGCTTCAATTGCCGCGACAACAGCAGCAAGGCGTTGTGCTTGCCGCGGCAGCGATCTGTGGGAGGGTGACCTGCTGTAGGAACAAAGCAACACAGATGCAAACCAGAGAATGAAAAACTAGACTATAACTAGAACCAAAAATCAGCAAGTAGACACGATAATGCAACCAAAAATTGAACAATGCAAAACCGAAAAGAAAAATTGTAAAGGCACAGATTGGTTTGGACGATGAACTAACCCTATTTTTTTGTGGCTTTTGTGGACTGTAGGTAAAACAAAAAAATTATCACCGATCAACTTGAGCTCTGATACAACCTGGTGCAACAATAGGTGTCCCGATCTTTCGATGAGAAAGGATAACTCGATTTGGTGGAGACGACTCTCATGATTCGGCTACCAATCGTATACGACCAATATGCCCACAATCGCTGAAGCAACTTTGTGTTTGTTATCGACCTTGCTAGGAGCACGATCGACCTAACTACGAAGGTCTATTCCTGCATGCAATTGAAGAACAAGCAAGAACATGATAAATAAGCAATCTAAAATTACGAATAGGAAATAGTTTCCTATTGATAAGTGGGGTTCCAAAGAACAATGTCGCTGTTGAAATTATTGAACAAGAGGAAAAGGTTTGGTCAATGATGAGCCAATCTGATCTTCCATTGTATTTAGGGGATACATTATAGAAACAACGGTTTTCACTTTAAATAGGGTTCCATAAAAAACGGTAGAGAAGACAAAATATGAGATATGGATCGGGAAGTGTCCTAGATTGTCTTTTCTCAGGATTTGGGGTTGTGAGGCATATGTAAAACGTTTGACGTCTGATAAAATCACATCCAAGTCGGATGCAACACCATGGCATATAGAAGTAGCTCGGCCCAATTGGAGTATATTGAATTGCCGTAGCCGAAAGTCCGACTAGAGAAGATGTGGTTGCAGTAGAGGATGTAATGCAGCGTGTCGAAGTAGTGGTTGCATCCTTAGGGTTGATGTCCTCATCATTAGCTGTTGGCACTTTGCCATTAGTTTTACCCTCAGGATTAGTTATCGAATTAAATAATTGTTGTTATGTTCATGCCTTAAGTAAAAACATTATTTTTGCTTCTTGTTTAGGAGTAGAAGGTTATGAGTTCAGAATAAAGAACAATTGTTGTTCAATTTATTTTGAAGATATGCTTTATGGCCATGCTCCATTGGTGAATGGATTATATGTTTTGAATCTTGAGGATGTGCCTATCTATAACATTAATGCTAAGAGACTTCGACCTAATGATTTGAATCCCACTTTTATTTGGCATTGTCGTCTAGGTCATATATGAGAAGCGCATGATGAAGCTCCATAAAGATGGTCTTCTAAACTCGTTTGATTTTGAATCATTTGAAACATGTGAATCTTGTCTACTTTGCAAGATAACAAAGGCTCCTTTTACAACCAGAGGTGAGAGGGCAAGTGACTTACTGGTCATAGTACATACGGATGTATGTGGACCAATGAACACTCCGACCAGAGGTGGTTTTCAGTACTTCATAACTTTTACTGATGATTTTAGTAGATATGGCTATGTCTACTTGATGAAGCACAAGTTAGAATCTTTTGAAAAGTTCAAACAATTCCAGAATGAGGTACAGAATCAACTTGGCAAGACAATTAAATATCTACGATCAGATCGTGGAGGTGAATATTTGAGCCATGAGTTTGGTGATCATCTAAAGCAATGTGGAATTGTTCCACAACTTACTTCGCTGGGTACACCTCAATAGAACAGGGTGTCTAAACGACATAATCGAACTTTGTTAGACATGGTTTGGTCAATGATGAGCCAATCTGATCTTCCATTGTATTTAGGGGATACATTATAGAAACAACGGTTTTCACTTTAAATAGGGTTCCATAAAAAACGGTAGAGAAGACAAAATATGAGATATGGATCGGGAAGTGTCCTAGATTGTCTTTTCTCAGGATTTGGGGTTGTGAGGCATATGTAAAACGTTTGACGTCTGATAAAATCACACCCAAGTCGGATAAGTGCTTCTTTGTGGGGTATCCTATGGAAACTAAAGGATATTACTTTTATAATCGGGATGATAACAAAATGTTTGTTGCCCGAAATGGTGTCTTCTTGGAGAAAGAGTTTCTTTCCAAAGGAGTCAGTGGGAGCAAGGTGCAACTCAAAGAAATTCGGGAAACATCTGAAAATGTTTCAACTCCTACTAAACCTCTATAGGATGAAAAAAATGTTGTAGAACCTGTAGATGCGGCATCAGCCCCACGTAGATCTAAAAGTCCACGTCAATTGCCTATAAGGTATGGGCATGACAGTTTATTATTGAATAATGATGAGCCTAAGACTTATTAGGAAGCGATGGTGGACCTAGACTCTGAGTCATGGCTTGATGCCATGAGATCCGATATAAAATCCATATATGACAATCAAGTTTAGAGCTTGGTTAATGCACCTAATGGTGTTAAAACCATTGAGTGCAAATGGATTTTTTTAAAGAAAAAGATAGATATGGATGGAAATGTTCACATTCATAAGGCACGACTGGTTGCAAAGGGTTTCAAACAAATTCAAGGTGTTGATTATGATGAAACCTTTTCACCTGTCGCTATGCTTAAGTCTATCCAGATCATTCTAGCTATTGCTGCATATTTCGATTATGAGATATAGCAAATGGATGTCAAAATGACTTTTCTAAATGGAAACCTAAGTAAGGATGTGTACATGACACAACCAAAGGGTTTTGTCGATCCACAGGAAGCTGGAAAGGGATGCAAGCTTCAAAAATCCATCGATGGATTAAAGCAAGCATCTCGGAATTGGAACATTCGTTTTGATGACGTGGTCAAAGTGTTTGACTTCATCAAGAATGAAGAAGAACCTTGTGTTTAGAAGAAGGTTAGTGGGAGCAAACTTGTGTTTCTGATCTTATATATGGATGACATATTACTGGTCGGAAATGATATTCCAATGCTTGAATCTGTTAAAACTTCATTAAGAAATAGTTTCTTAACGAAAGATTTAGGAGATGCAGCATATATCTTAGGCATAAGGATCTATATGGATGGATCTAAAAGGCTAATTGGATTAAGCCAAGATATGTACATTGACAAGGTGTTGTAGCGGTTCAACATGCAAGATTCCAAGAAAGGTTTCTTGCCCCTGGCACATGCCATTAATCTTAGCAAGAGTCAATGTCCTTCAACCACTGATGAGCGAGACAAAATGAGTAGAATTCCACATGCTTCGGCTATTGGATCTATCATGTATGTCATGCTTTGTACACGATCAGATGTGTCATATGCTCTAAGTGTTACGAGCAGATATCAGTCACATCTAGGTGAAGGTCACTAGATTGCAGTCAAGAATATCCTTAAGTACTTGAGAAGGACTAAGGATGCATTCCTTGTTTATAGTGGTGAGGAAGAGCTGGTCGTAAATGGTTACACCGATGCTAGCTTCCAAACCAACAAGGATGATTTTAGATCGCAGTCTGGGTTTGTGTTTTTGTCTTAATGGAGGAGCAGTGAGCTGGAAAAGTTCCAAGCAAGGAAAAGTTGTTGATTCTACAACAGATGCTGAGTACATTGCGGTTTCCGAAGTTGCAAAAGAAGCCGTATGGATTAGGAAGTTCATTAATAAACTGGGTGTGGTTTCTAGTACTTCCAGTCTAATGGATCTCTATTGTGATAATAGTGGAGCCATTGCACAAGCTAGGGAGCCTAGATCGCATCAAAAGTCCAAACACATACTTCGACGATATCACATTATTCGTGAGATCATTGAAAGAGGTGATGTGAAGATATGCAAAGTGCACACAGATTTGAATATTGCTAATCCATTCACAAAGCCTCTCCTGCAACCTAAGCATAAGGTGCACACAAGGGCTATGGGTATTAGATACCTGTATGATTGACTCTAGTGCAAGTGAGAAACTGTTAGTGATATGTCTTAAAGACAATCATAGAGATAATTGTATCATGTCTATGTTTATGAGTTATAGAATAAATGTTATTATGTTCCTTGAATGACTTATCAGTTATAAAGATAAAGCTCTTTAACTTATATGATGCCATTCTAAATGTTTCCCTGGTCATATGTCATTGGTCGAAATGCTAGTAACTTATTGACCAGCACATGTATTGATTGATGACCATGTTTCACCGGACATAGATATAGGGATATCGAATCAATAATGTGAACACATGTTAGAGAACATGGTGTTAGATTGACCCACCTTGAGATACTATTGAGATTGTTGTGATTTTATGTGTCATCAGTTGGTCTCAAGCATGATGATGCATAATCCTTAGACCTGAGATCAGCATGGTTTCCTACATGTGTAATAGTACACTTAGGTTGCCAAACACTACTCCTTAACTGGGTAGTAATAAAGGTAGCTTTCGGGTATGCTATGAAACATGTAGAGGAATGTGATTGGTCGGATATGAGATTTGCCCCTCCTAACATAACAGGAGAGATATCTCTAGGCCTCTCGATTTGGTCAGATAAATAAAGTGCATGGCCCTGCCATTAGTGGTCGAAGAGTCGACCATATGAAGTTATTTGTCTCTTGATCAAGAAAGTATTGAACAGTCCATGGATGTCAAATTATCTCACCTAGAGTTCAACCAGATATCGTGAGGCAAAGGGAGAATAAACGAGCATGTCGTTTTGTTCGATCAGATACGAACTAGTTGTATGGAGATACAAACTGGTCGTAGACTAGTCGAACACAATCACTAAGTGGTTGTAAACTGGTCGTAAGGAGTTACGAACTGGTCATGACTAAATATGAACTAGTCGGATAGATATACGAGCTAGTCGTAAGTGACAAGGACTTACTCGTAGATCATATTGCATTAAAGTTCGTCTGATATAATTTATGCGTATTTGAGAATCATTATATCCTACTAGGAACCGCTAACAACTCATGGTCGAAAAAGAGTTTTCAAGTCACAACCGATTACGCATGAACTTACAGGGTCACACACTTAACGGGTTGGAACAAACGTGTTCAGATAGGATCCGTCATGGGCTCTATATAAGGAGATGCATGAGGTTGTTGGGACATACGAGACAGACACGCAACGTGAGTTGGTCCTCTGAAACCCTAGCCGCCACCTTCTCGAGAGAGCCTTACCGTGCGAGTTGGTGCTAGCATACCGGCTTACGGTATTCCATCTCTAGACGTGTGGATGCCATAAAGGCGCTGCTACGGTTGCTGTTGCGCTCAAGAACGATCCACGACTTCACAAGGAACGTGATTGGTTGCGGGAGGAGACGATCGACTACGACCACTTCATCGATGCGCTCTTCGCTGGATCAAGCTGCTCCAACTGTTCTTCCGCTGCACTGTGCGTCTAGTGGTAACGATCTATGATCTCCTACTTGCATGGCTTCCTGGTTTACATGGTAGAATTTTTGAATTGCCAGCTAGTGTAGCCTACCCGTATCCCTTTAGTACCTGAGTGAAGTGAGGGTATTCATTCGCTGTGGTAGTACAAGGGTAGGACTAGATGATGTAAAGGTTTCGACACGTGCTCTAGACTTCTTACCTAAGGTAGTGAGCGGTGGTATCGATGAATGCTAAACAAACTAGAGAATTCGTGTGTTGTAGGTAAAGTTGTACCCCTCTGCAAAGTGTAAATCTATTTAAATAGTCGTGCTCACGGTTATGAGCATGCCTAGTGCGGTCACATTCCGTATAAACTTGATTTTCTCAAAAATGATTTTGTTGGAAAATATGGAAAATGTTTTGTTGATTTATAATTGAGTTAAGTGTCATGTCTATGGCTGAAAATAAAATATTGCTCGTAGCCGAGGAGGGTTACGAGATGTTGTTATTATTCATTCAATTACTTACTTATTGTCCTATAACTATTTAAGTACTTTTTAACTTCTGTTGCAAAGTACTATATATGGATATTGCAAATAAAACTGGCTTAAACCAAAACAACTTGTAGCATAGAGTCTCACCTCTTGTTAGCCTTGCATTTATGTAAATTTTGCGATACACTACAAGTCTTGCTGAGTACACATTATACTCAATCTTGCTTACATTGTTATTCAGAGTTTGAGGATGAGCCAACTCCCGACGATATGTTCTTCGCACCCGGAACCGAGGGTTCAGTGACGGGTATATCTATGCTTTGTCTCTTGTTGGTTGTCTAAGGGTTTGGATGGGCATGCCGCTGGAAATTAATTGCTTGCTTCTACTTCTGCTGCTACTTTTGTTACTCTGTTTCTATTTGGCCGGTCGGCCGGTGATGTAATAACTTTTTATCGCTTAAGTTAAGTACCTCCATTTGCTTTATTTTGTATGCATGAATGTATGGATGTGAATGCCAATGTTGTGATTGTGTGTACTAGCCACTGATCATGGGACTAGTACGGTACACACATGAGGTCTTCGGATATTCAACGCCCGGGGTCTAACACAACCACATCCCAAATGTGCTACTCGCACCCCCTTTACTACACGATCATTCGCGTGAGTATGAAACCATATTTGTTCAACCCGACCAAATGACATTCCTTGCCATGGAACAACAAATTTTAATACAGTGGCTACCTGTCATGATTCCATATATCATTAGGTCAAATTTATCATTATAGAACAAGTGATCATGAGCCCATCGCAACTAAGCATGCCTAAGCATAATACACCACATGTTGGTAATACTAATATTTTCAACTAGTATCAAACCCTTCCTATGGTGTCCAAGGATATATGTCAATCACAATTGTTCAAGGTGGCACAATGTCAAATAGGTAATTAGCTACTCCCGGAAACAATTGATATAAACTTAGCAACGCATGTTGATATAAAACAATATAATTTTATAAAAATGGGTATAACATGATCAAAGGTTTACGACTTGTCTTCGTTGAAGGTTGGAGTTGCTTCGGTAGACTGATCCATGAAAACTTCGGAAATACCGGATTTTATACGCACAAAACGAGGCGAATAAATACAATAAATCCAAATAAAATCCAAAAATTATAAAATTATTACTATTAGAGGGATTATGAATTTAGATGAATTTAGGAACAAGAATCAATGGAATCAGAGTTTGTATGAGGGAGAACGAACGTCCGAAAATTTGCAATCGCATGAAATGATAGAAAAAGAAAAATGAGGGAATATTTAGGAGAATATTTCTTTTTAGGAATAAAGGGATTAAAGAATGGCTGACTTTGGGGCCCATATGCAAGTGAGAGATGGAAAGAGATGAGAGAAAATGTGTATGACAAGTGGGCCCCATTTGTAAGTGAGCGAAAAGAAGGAAGAAGAAGCAGAGCAACAACACACAGAGCAGGCGGCAGCAGCGCCAGCAAGGGAAGGGACGGGGCGGCCGGCCAACGGGCAAAATGGATCGCCAGCAACCCAAGGAAGGCAGTGGAGGTGGTGGTGCGGCGAGAGATGGCCGGCGTGCATGGGGCGGCGGCGTTCCAGATTTGTATATTTGGTCGGTCGGCCCTTGTAATGTAAAATTTGTAATCGCTTAAGTTATGTTCTATATTTGTTCCATTTTGTATATATGTATGGATGGATGTGGATATCATTGTTGTGGATGTGTGTACCAGCTATTGATCATGAGACTAGTATGGTACACACACAAGGGTTTAGAATATTCAAAGCACGGGGTCCGACATAAATCATTATCCAGGGTTTGTCATGGAAACTTCTTCCTGGACTCGATTCAAGCTATATTACTGTAATTAAAACAGTTCATTTGGAATTTCTCGGCACCTATCAGTTGAGTTCAGCCTAATTAAGTAGCAGACCCGCAGGCAGGCGTACATCCATTATGTTAGTGGCTGGCAGGCAGGCATGCGTAAACCATTATGTTGGGCACACGCACACATACAAATACCCTCCCTAGTCACTACACGTCTCTCTCCAAAAATAAAAGAAAATCACTACACGAATTTGACAATTGAAAGCACTTGAGAGTTGGGAGAAACAAACGGGCGTGCTCCAACCCATGATAGGGAAGGGCAGGAACGACTGGACGGGAACATTAATTACATGATCCACTAACCACGGCAACTTATAGGACACTTGCCCCTGGAATCTAATATATTTATCAGTATGTGCGTACATCTCTTTGTCAAAATTTGCACAATTGCACAAAAAGGTAGATAGTGCTCTAAATTAGCTAGATAACACCGCTTGCACCACCCTTTGGTTGCATCAAGCAGATCTAACTAACGCAATACCCAGGAAGAACAGGAGAGAGATGGCGGCGGTGAGCGCTGGAATGGGGGCAATGAGCTCCCTCCTCAGCAAGCTATCTGTCTTGCTCGGCGACAAGTACAAGTACGTGCATCAGCTCATTGGAAAAGAGACAGCACGTGAAGCATGGGCAACACTTTAGAAGATGCACGAGTTAACTGTGTGAAGGAGATTGAACGGGATATTACAGAGTTGTAGTGGAATTAGTCTCACGTTGCTTGTCTCAAGTGAGTCGTAATGACATATAATTCTTATTAGGTCCTTTTGTAGCACTTTCGGATTAACCTTTTTACACAAAGCAAAAATAAAAATATAAGTGGTGCTATGCATGTGTGACCTACCCCACGGTGGACAGGACTTTAGGTGGATTTTGGGCCTAGCTAGACCGTTTGATAAAGGGTCAACTTCTCTCCCACAGGGAAGAGGATCGCTTCGGGAGCAAGTTGTTATTGAGATGTTTTAGTTTGGACGTTTCTCGGCAACTCCTTTGGAGTTACAAGTGTTCTTCGATCGCTTCCAATGACAGCAACGACCTGATGACCCGCCAGACCTGCATTAGGCAAATAGGCAACAACTTCCAGGAAACTTCTGCCTGGAAAGTATTATGTTCTTTCGGTGAATGACAGCAACGACCTGATGACCCGCCAGATCTGCCTTAAGCAAATAGGCAACTTCCAGGAAACTTTCTCCTGGAAAGTATTATGTTCTTTCTTTCCTCAGAATTCCCTCCTGGAAAGTATTATCAATATATCACCACCAGCCCTACCCATGCCATGGCAGAAAAAAGTAGACAGTGAAAAACTCAGAAAAGAGCAAGAGAGATGGCAGCGGAGAGTGCTGCCACAGGGGTGATGGACTCACTCCTCGGCAAGCTCTCCACCTTGCTCACCAACGAATACAATCTCCTCAAGGGTGTTCGCAAGGAGGTTGAGTTCCTCGTACGCGAGCTGGGTAGCATGAACGCCTTGCTGCGAACGCTCGCGGATATGGAGAAGCTCGATGCTCAAACAAAGGATTGGAGGGACAAGGTGCGTGAGCTGAGCTACGACATTGAGGACTGCATCGACCTCTTCATGCACCGCCTTGGCCGTGGTGATGCCAACGCTGGTTTCATTTGGAGGACCGCACGTAGGCTCAAGAAGCTGTGGGTCCGCCATGACATGGCCAACCAGATCCGAGAGCTCAAGACTCGTGTCGAGGAGGAGAGCAAACGACGCGAGAGATACAAGCTTGATAATTGCAACTCTAAGCCAAGCATTGTGGACATAGATCCCCGACTGCCTGCGCTCTATGCGGAGGCCAAGGGCTTAGTAGCAATTGATGGCACAAGGGATCAGATCATCGGCTGGTTGATGGATGAGAAGGTGGAGCTGAAAGTGGTCTCAGTTGTTGGATGCGGAGGGTTGGGGAAGACAACACTTGCCATGGAGGTATATCGCAAGATTGAAGAGAACTTTCGGTATCGAGCTTCAGTATCTGTGTCACGCACCCTCGATCTCAACAAGCTTTTGAAGGATGTCCTCTTTCAGATCGACAAAAATGAGCATAGCAAATGCCAATCAGAGATGTGGGAAAAAGAACAACTAATTCGTATGCTCAGACATATCTTGACAGGAAACAGGTATGTGGTGTTTATTCCATCCTTCGTGCATGTAACTAGCTAGCATTAATTCATAAAGCCCAAATAGGAAGCGAAAATAAAAACAGCGTATCTAGGGAAAGCTGTTAATTCTATACCCAGGCTAGATTGATTCAAATAAACGATAAATGCACAAAGTCTGAATTGCACTTGAGGGTTTAAAAACCTTGTTAAGCATGTATTTAATCTTATTTTTGCATGGGATTTGAAAATATGACAATACGTGCAAGTGTATATATGAAACAAAAAATATTTAGCTCGTCCGTGCATGCATGTATTAATTTTGGACATTACGTAATGAAAGAAATTAATATCGAAAGGCATATATTAGCCAACCAAACAAAATAACACAATAACAAAATAATATATGATCATATCATATTAATGTAATATATTTATCCTCTTGCGGCCATTAAAGAAGTAGCAATGCTATCACGAAAGACATAACAGAAAGATTGGGATTTATATACAATGGCATTTCGTGGGTGATTTCAACGAACTTCAGTGCGAGACTGTTATTCCATTCCGCAAAAGCCAAAAAAATCACCTCTCCCATGGCTTATGGATTTTAGGCTTAAATTGGCCTAAGCTTTTTATAAGTTGGATAAAAAAGCCACCCCTTTGTTTAGGCTAAACTTTTTTGCTTTTAAGTCAAAGAAAAAGCCTCAACAAACAAGGCCTTAATAATCATTTAGGACACGTTTGGTGTTGTAGTTTCCGGTGTTGTAGTTTCCAAAAACCATGGTATCTTTTTTTTTTGAAAAGGGGTAAACCCAACTTTTACTAGAAAGCAATAACACAGGTTCTTACAGACAAAGCAACAGGATGAATCTACTGGGGATATCAGCTACAAGAGACAAACCCAAAAACTAGAAAAGGAGACAAAGACAAATCAACCTAGGTTATTACAGGCTGATTTAACAGAATTGCTTCGATTACAAAAGTCCTTGGCCCATTCTTCCGCTATCGACAGGAACCATTTCATCTTGGCTTTATCACCCTTTTGAATGAGGATACTCCAATGCTGCAAACAAGATAGAAAATTGAAGATCGCTTCCATTGGATGCTTAGGAAAACGCTTGTCAAAACCCATTTTGTTCCTACATTTCCAAAGATTACAAACCGAAGCTGCAAAACTAAATAGAACAAAATTATAATCAGTAGAACCACTCTTATCCAACCAGTTCGTTTGGAAATCATCTATAGAACTTGGAATCCTCTCGCAACTAAACATTTCCATCATGTAGTGCCAAAAGAATTTTGCCAAAATACAAGAAAACAACACATGATTAATAGTTTCTTCAGAACCACACAGAAAACAACCATTCTCCCCTTGCCACCCCGTTCTTTTTAGTTGATCAAGATTCTAAACTCTGCCATGAAAGCATAACCACATGAAGACTTTGATTTTCAAAAGAAGTCTGCATTTCCACAGCTTCTTCATTCTTCTACAAATCACGCCCCCAAAAACCAAATGTCTATATAAAGAATTAATAGAAAAAACACCAGATTTCTCTAGACACCAAATCACTTTATCCCTATCACCATTAAGCTCAACATCCAAAATGTCAGTTTTCAGTTCCTCCCACTAGGCAGCCTCTTCCTTACCAAAGCTTCGGTTGAAATAATCATCCACACACCTTCTGCCAGCCCAAAAGCAATACTCATATCAGGAACCTGACAAATATGAAAAAGAAATTTATACTTGGTCTTCAAGGGACAATCTCCCAATCAAACATCCCTCTAGAAAGAGACATTGCACCCGTCCCCAGTCTTATACCTTGTTCCTTTATAAAACAAGTCTTTAACCTTATGAATGTTCTTCCAAAACTGGGACCCATTTAGCACCTTAGCATCTCTAAAGACACCCCTAGGAAAATATTTCGCTTTGATGATTCTAAACCAAAGTTCATCCTGTGCAAAATGAATTTTATAGATCCACTTGGCTAAAAGATAGTCATTCATTAACCTTGTATTAACAACCCCTAATCCTCCAAAGTCCTTAGGTCTACAAACAGCCCCCTAGTTCATCATGTGGTATTTGAACTTGTCACTAGCACCCCTCCAAAAAAATTTGGATCTAATAGTATCCAACTTTTTATGCACCCCTTCATTTTTTTGACTAAAAACAGCAGGGTGTTAACCCTACTGTAAATATATTAAAGTCAGAGGATAATTACAAGAAAAAAAAAAGAAAGAATGTACACAAGCTGAGCAACAAGACAATTAACCAAAATCTCTCAACCAACTAGCAAACACCTCTTTCACAGAAGGTTTTACTCTATGGATAACTTGAGTAAAAGCCTCCCAGAACAGTCTTCTCCAGGCTAGCAAAGACACAACCTCCTGGTGGAAAATCACCTGATTGCGAAGTAACCATATACTCCAGCAAGTAAGCATAGTTATCTCCTTGAAGCACCGCCCACCAGTCCTAATTTTGCCTTCATGTAAGAGCTCCGAAACAGCAAGAGACAAATTCCAATCCATCCCCACAAATCGCCAACACCATTGACTGAAGGAGCACTGAAAAAATAGATGTTTCAGAGTTTCGGTGCTTCGTGTTGGGCAAAGCACACAAACTGAATCTTGTAGAGGGAAATGCTTGCGTATGAGGAGATCTCTAGTGTTTAATCTGTCCTTTAATAATAACCAGAAGAACACTTTTTGCTTGCTTTGACAAAAAGAACGCCACAGCCATGGGAAAGGTTGAGGAGGTGCCGACTGACCCATTAAGTGATTATAAGCCTGTTTAGGTCTAAAAATCGATGAATCCCAGATGAAAGACCACTCATCTGACCGATCAGATGGTGGTAAAAAAGGAGAGAGCAAATCACCCAAGGTCTAAAATTGCCTCCATGCAGTCAGAGAAAGAGGCAAATGGAAGTGAAATCCGACATTGGCCTCAGCTAAGAAAGAGGCAACCAAAGCATCCTGTCTCTTTGCAAAGGAGAAAAGGTGTGGCCAATTTATCATAGGATACCCTAAATTCCAAACATCTTTCCAAAAACGACAAGAACTGCCACTGGAAATAGAACAACGCGAAAACCCTTTAAATTCATCCAAGAAGCTTAAAAGATCCTTCCACCAAAATGAGCCACACCGAAAGCTTGAGCTTGGTGCTGTACTAGATTGATAAAATGCCCTCCAAGTTAACTGAACCCAAGGAGTATCCATATTGCAAAGGAATTTATGAATGAGCTTCATCAGTAAAACTTTATTTTGAACCTTCAGGTTTAAAATACCTAGACCACCTTGCAGCTTTGGGCGACAGACTTGTCTCCATGCCACTAGGTATCCTCCTCTCTTATTGATCTCAAATCCATGCCAAAGAGCATGCATGCGTAAGCTATCAATCCTGGAGAGAACCTTGGAAGGAAGCTTCAGGGATGACATATGAAAAATTGCTTGGGACGAAAAGACTGAATTTACCAGTACTAGCCGGCCCCCATAAGACAGGAAAGAAGACAAACCAGATAATCTTCTACTGATGCGGTCAATGAGCGGCAAGTAACTATCAAATTTTGGTTTGGAGGAACCTAGGGGTAGTCCAAGGTAAGTGAAGGGCATTGTACCCACTTGACATCCAAAAGTAGCCGCCAAATGATTTGTCTTCAGCTCATCAACATTAATCGGGACCAAGTAAGACTTGTGAAAATTGACTTGTAGGCCCGTAGAATCCGCAAAGGAACGAAGTAAACCTTTGAGACAAAAGAGTTGATAAGCGCTGGTAGGCATGAACAATAATGTATCATCCGCATATTGAACAATTGGAAAGTCTTGCGAAAAAGAACCCAGAGGACAAGCAAGAAGACCACTCTGGAAAGCTTTGTTGATGATCGATTGTAAAAGGTCAGCAGCTAAAACAAAGAGTAGTGGCGAGAGTGGATATCCTTGTCTCACTCCGCGTTTACAATGAAAAGTCTTCCCAGGTACTCCATTAAGCAATACCGAAGATGTACCAGTGCTCAAAATCTGACGAATCCAAAGAATCCATCTGTCACTGAACCCCTTGAATTTCAACATGTCCAGGATGACATGATGTTCAAGCTTATCAAAAGCTTTCTCAAAATCTAACTTTAGAATCACAATCTCTCTCTTAGACTGATGACAAAGGTGTAGGTATTGAAAAGCCCAAGCTAAGCAATCTTGAATATTTCGCCCTTTAAGGAATCCATACTGATTAGGATGAACTATCTTAAGAATCACTGACTGAAGGCGATTTGCCACCAATTTGGTTAACACCTTGAGGGAATTGTTAAGCAGTGAAATAGGACGAAAATCATTGACTGATACTGGATTCTGTTTCTTTGGAATCAAAGTAATAAAGGAAGAGTTGATGCTTTGAATATTGATCAAGTTGTCATAGAAATCCGAGATCAGATTGTAAAAGTCCTTTGCTACTAAGTGCCAACATTTCTTCAGGAATAATCCGTTAAAACCATCTGGACCGGGCGCATGATCAGGATCCAAATCCTTGACTACTTGATCAATTTCAACTTTGTCAAAGGACCTGTCAATATCTTCCAGGATACTAGAATCCACCGGAGAGATCAAAGAAGGAAGATCAAAATGCATAAGCAGGTTCTCTGAAACACCAAGTCTTGCTTTAAAAGAAAGCCAAAGTGCTGTTGCTTTTTGGGAATGCTCGGATAAACAAGTGCCATCATCCAAGAACAGGTTGGCAATATAATTACGCCTGAATGTCGCAGAAGCAACAGACTGAAAAAATTTGGAAATCTCATCCCCAAATTTTGCCCATCTAATCGAAGCTTGTTGTTTCCAATAAATCCTTTTGGCTTCTAGTAACTTCAGCAAATGGGATTGCAAGATGCGCCGAAAATTTCTTTCAACCAGACAAAGTTGCCTTTGATCTTCTAGACCATCCAATAAGGCTAGAACCCAGCTTGAATTACTAATAAGTTTCGCCAAATTAGATAGACGCCTGATCCAAAATTTTAATCCATGACGTAAAGCCTTGAACTTAGAAGAAATAAATTGAGCCGCATTGTTCGATCTTGATGAAACATTCCAAATCAAAGCCACCGTGGGGATAAAAGTGTCAAACTCCAGCCAATAGTTCTCAAAACAAAAGACAACAGCTTTGGGAATGGAAGAAGAGAAACACACTAAACAGGGGATGTGATCTGAAGTCAGCCTGGCCAGGGGAGTGACCCAGGTATTCGGGAATGATAAAGACCAAGAAGCCGAAGTGAAGACCCAATCCAGTTTTTGAAGAAGAGTATCTTCCTGCATATTACTTCACATGAAAGCCCTTCCTTTTAGTGGGATTTCAATCAAACCCAAGTGATGAATAGCCTCATTAAAACGCAGAATATTATTGATGTTTCCCCCTGGCTTGTTTCTATTTTGTGGACTACAAATCAAATTGAAATCACCCACTAACATCCACAGATCAAAACTAGTGTAACTGAGATTATGAAACCAGTCCAAAAACTCTACTTTCCCACCTGAATCACAGGGACCATAGATATTCGTCACAAACCAACTTTGACCATTAAGGGTTGAAGTTAGTTGTACAGTCAACGAGAAACTAGAAGAATGAATCAAAGAACCGTTAAACAGTGACCCATTCCAGACCGTGAGAATGCCTCCAGATGCTCCAACAGCAGGGACAAATAGGAATTTGTTAAAACGCCTAGGAGCAAACTTCAGGAGAAGACGACTGTCAAAAGCATCCCTTTTAGTTTCTTGGAAGCAAAGGATTGAGCAGCAGCTTTCATCAATCGTAGCCCTAATGTCATCCCACTTTCCAGGGGAGTTTAAACCCTTAACATTCCACGAGAGAACCTTCCAAATTTGTTGTGACGACATAGATAAACACAAAGAGACACACCACTAAACTAGTTGTCCAAGACACACTAGCATCCAATCCTCCATCCACAGGCGAATCAACACAAAGAGGAAATATATGTGGGAATGATACGCAAAATAAAAACCGAACATTGCATAGATAAAGAGTCTGGGCATGACCACCATAGTACACACCAAAATAAGCACAAGGCCCATATGGCCTAGCAAAAGAGCCAAACAGCGGCCCAACTAACCAAAAGATGATGGGACTACACATCAGAGAAGTTAAACATCATCGGACTCCAACAGAGTCTCGACTGACAGCTCACTAAGAGGAGCTAGACAAAAGTTCACCCCAATACTTTGGGCTAGGGCAATTGACAAGAACGGCGGCACCGACTCACCCTCAGCCCGTTTACGACCTTCAAAAAGAGGCGCCAAGAGGTCCGCACTCGCTTTGTCTTTAAAGTCCTTCTTGCCAGCATTGAGTCTGGGACTATGCCTAAGCAGACTTGTGTCAACAGGGACCGCAGGTTTGCGGCATCTCTTCTTTTGAGCAGGTTGAACAGGCCTCAAAACTGCTATTAACCAGCACTAATCTACCTCCAGAGGACAACAAATTATTTCTCCAATTGTCTAGTCTTTTGTTCAACTTATTAATCACATTATCCGTAGCTTTCAAACCAATATGTCTATCCCCCACCAAAATGCCCAGATAAGTCATAGATAATTGAGCCAACTTGCAATCAAAAATATTTGCAACTTTGTTAGCCTCCTCATTATCCACCCCCAAAACGTAAACCTCACTTTTGTGATAATTGATTTTCAAGCCTGACACCCATTCAAAACAGTAAAGCAAGAACTTTAGATGTAAAAAACTGTCATCCTCACAATCTATCATAAGCACAGTGTCATCAGCATATTGAAGAATGGACCCCCCCCCTAGGAATGAAATGAGAAATAACCCCCTTCACCAGACCTTTTGCCTGGGCTATATTAATTATCTCTGCCAAAGCATCAGCAACTAAGTTAAAGAGAAGAGGAGAGAGAGGATCCCCTTGTCTTAGACTTCTATGAGTTTTGAAATAAGGACTAACCTCCCCATTAATATTGATGCTTACTTTTCCTCCCCTAACCGAGCTCATCACCAACTTAATCCAGTTGGCAGAAAAACCTTTTCTCAACATCACTTCTTCCAAAAAATTTCATTGAATCTTATCATAAGCTTTTTTGAAGTCTAGTTTTAAAATCACTCCTTTTCTCTTTGAACATCGTATTTCATGAACAATCTCATGAAGAGCTACCACCCCATCTAAAATATTTCTGCCCTTGATAAAAGCAGATTGGCTATCATTGATAACCTTATTAGCAATCACCCTCAACCTATTAGCTAACAGCTTAGTCAAAATCTTGAAGCTGACATTTAGCAAACAAATAGGCCTAAATTGTTTAATACTATTGGCCTCTTTGAGTTTAGGAATTAAAGTTATCATCCTATAGTTAAGACGTTTCAAATCTAAATCCCCTTTAGAAAAATCTTTAACCATCTCAAGAAAATGCTTCTTAACCACCCCCCAAAGTTCTTTGTAAAAGAAGTTGGGAAAACCATATGACCCAAGAGCCAAATTAGCAGACAATTCTTTAATAATTCTCCACACTTCATCCTCAGTAAACTTCTGAAGTAGAAACAAATTATCATTTTATGAAACCCTGAGCTTATTACTCCAGACCTCCTTAGATAACCCAACATCATGATTCTTATCAAAGCCAAAAAGAGATTTATAGAAACCATAATTGTGATCAGTTAACTCAATCTTACTATTCAACAGAACCCCCTCATGAACCAAGTTAAACATAAATTTTTTCCTTTTTCTACCATTAGCACAAATGTGAAAATAACCAGTGTTAGCATCTCCCTGAGTAATCCAATCGAAGTTACTTCTTTGTTGCCAATGTTTCTCTTCCACCTCAAGGACCTTTTCCAACTCAGATTCTAAATGATATCTTAAAGACCAGCCCACAGAACTAAAACCTACCCCATCTGCAACAGAATCTAAATCCTTGATTTGGTCCAGGATATTCTTCTTTTTTGACTTGTACACCCCATTCAAATTAGCACCCCAACCTCTCAAAAAACATCTCAAGGCAGCTAAACATCCACTCCACCTATCAATAGAATAAAAATTTTAAGAAGATCTATCATCTAGTTCCATTCATTTGGCCTGCAGCAAATTTTTAAAGTTCTCAAGACAAAGCCACTTTTTCTCAAAAAAGAACCGATCTTTCTTGACAATCCTTCCCTCTCCAGTGTCTAGCAGAATAGGACTGTGGTTAGAACCTACCCTTACTAAACTTTGCACATTACAAAAAGGAAACTTAGACTCCCAATCAGTGGAAACTAAAATCCTGTCTAAATTCACCTTGACTGGGCATCTCTGTTTATTAGTCCAAGTGTACTTAGCACCCCCTCTCTTAATCTCCAAAAGCTTATTGTTAGAAATGAACTCATTAAAAAGATCCATAAAATTCTAATTCAAGTTGTTATTGTTTTTATCTCTCGGCTCCCTTATTAAATTAAAATCACCCCCAAGAATCAAAGGTAAAGTAGAATTATTGCACTTTCTGTTCAGTTCTTCTAAAAAAACTTTAGAGAATTCATGATAGGCAAGGCCATAAACTACCACCAACTCCCATCGAAAATTAGTCATCCTATTTCTAACCCCCATACTAACAAAAAATCTACCCGAATCATAATTTTCTACTTCCAAAAGATCTTTTTTTCACCCCAAGTAAGATACCCCCTGAATGACCTACTGCAGGGATCCAATTCCATTTGAAAGGAATATTCCCAACCAGATCTCTTAGGTCTTTTTTAGAAAAAGTTTGTTTAATGGTTTCTTGCACCCCAACAGTATCCACACTTTTTAAAAAGACAAACTCCTTGAGTTGTCTTCTCCTTGCAACCCTCCATAAGCCTCTGATATTCCAGAAAAGGAACTTCACGATTTAACACAATCGTCTCCTTCACCCCCTCTTTTTGTTTCATTAATCTATGTCCTGCCTTTTTTTGGAACAAAACACACCCCTTTTATCATTATCAACTCTATGCAAGATGTTATCCCCTCAAGATTTATCTGCACTAATCTCCTGGGACTCATTCACCTTTGTTACTAATTTCTCTTTCTCAGCTCGAGCCAAAGCCGCTCTAACAAGCTCTTGAGCCTGCATCGCTGAAATAATCTCTCTAGCATCTTGAGACTTCCCTATACCAGCACCACAAGTGGAAGCAACTTTCTCCAAATAATCAATAGAAACATTAAAAGAGTTTTTAGGATTACCTTTAGAGTCTAAATTCTGAATGGACTTCTACTTGGATGCCTTCTTCTCCGTGGATATCCCTTGATCTTGGATCCTAGAACTTTTTCTAGTTGCCATTTGAGGTTCCAGAATCCTGTTCTTCCTTCCTCTTTTCTTCTTAGCAGATAGCCACAAATCTGTCACCCCCTCGTTATCAGACACTATCAAAGATTCCTTTTCACTTTCATCACCCCAGAAATCTACCCAACCACATCAGAAGCTATCAAACCTTTATCAGATTCATGCCACTTTTCTTATTCAACACCTCTCTTACCAGATTTTGGATAATAAGGAACTTTGATTTTGTCTGAACAAGCCTCCACACTAATTTTAGTCAGCTGACAATCTGCACCCCTCCTATCCTTCAAAGGTGTCTATAAACAAGGCCAAAGTGATGTAGATAATAAGGCCAGACCTCCCTCAGTATGAACCACTATATCACCCTTCTTCTCTTCAAGAGGGTTAGAATTAGTTTGAAGTTCCAAATTTCTCTTGTCTCCTTGAGACCTAGCCAAATTCTACACCCCCAAGAGAATCATTGTCATCCCCCATGGACTCCAAACTAGCCTCATCCAGTTGTTTAACAAGAAAACTAAAGGCTAATGGAACAATCTGTAAAAACCTCAGTATTAGATTCCAAATTCACCAAATGAGTATCCTTAACTGATCTGACGGTCCCAGAAGACAAGTCATGATAGTCCTGTTGATGTATGATTTCCTCTCCCTCCTTGTGAGAAGAAACCTTTTGGGACTCATCCTCCATGGTATCCACAGGATTCTCTCCTTCTTCAAGAGTATTGACATCAGTTGAATCCGCTACCATAACAAACATCTCCTGACTACTGGAATCAAGAATCATCAAATCATTGCAAATTGCCTCCTCTTCACCTTCTGAATCTTTTTGTTGTTTGCTATTATGTTTGTCAGTATCACCTCCACTTTTATGTTCAGAAGATTGGTGAGTGTCACCTCCAAACTTTTTCGCCAATTTTTCCCATTCAGTTTTGTGGTTGCTTCCATTAGATTCTTCTTCTTCGTCCTCATCATCGTTGTCTTTTCTATGCGCATGGATTTTGTGAAAATGGTCATAAACTAGACCTTTCTTTTGACCTGCGGCATTGCGCTCGGGTGCGATGACGGGAAGTGGGAAGGGATGGGCGCGTCCGGGGTAGGGTATGGGTGTAGGGAGGGAATCGTGGGCGCGATCCAAAACCAGTGGCGGAGTGGGTAGCGTGGCATGGGTGTGGTCGAGCCAGCAATGGCACAGGCGCTGGTGCTAGCACTAGCACTCGCGTTGCATCGCACGTGGTGGAATAAGCCTGCTGGTGGGACTGGTTGGTCAGTGAGGGGATAGAGAGATAAGTTTCTAGGATTTTTGACAATGGCTGAGGGTTTTTAGTAAATTTTTAAATACATATGCCCACCTCCAAAAATTATGAAATTTTTTTGGGAGGCTTATGACACAGTGTATATTATTATGTATTTTTCTAGGATTTTGTTTGTTCTATATTTTCTTCTAAAATTCTTTTAAACTTCTTTTTTTATTGTTTGACTTGAGGAAAGTTTCAAAACATGCTTTAATTATTTCTCCATTTTATAATCAGTACAAATATGCTAAGTTCAGATTTTTAATTATCATCTTTCATTTAAATTTGTTTTAATTATCAATTGGGTTTGTATTTCAAAATCGATGCTTAAGTTTTATAATTAGGATCCAGGGAAACACAGATGACAATAAGATGCATCAAAACTTTTAAAAAGGTCCCATTTTACACATTTGAAAATAAGCCCAGGTTTTGGGATGCTACATGCGAAGGCTCTGGGCCACATCAGTTTTGGCCCAAAAGGCGAGCGGGAATGGATTTTGGTTTGAGTATTTTTGAACAGGCTCACGATTTGTCAAATTTTGAAATATGCCAACGAGCAACAAAAATCATGAAATATTTTTGGAGGCTCCTAACGCAGTGTAGTTTCTTGTGTAATGTTTCCAGAATTTTATATATTTTAATTTTCTCTCGAAAATTCTTTTAAGGACACTCAACCATTTTCTTAACAGTACAAATAACCCAAGTTTGGATTTTTATTAACAGTATAAATATCCCAAGTTTAGATTTTTGGGATATTACAGGAATTAAAATATTGAAACAATTTCAAAATTTTGAGAACACATGGAAAAACTTCCAAACAATGTCAAAATGTAAATAAGATATAAAAATAAAATATCCCTTTATTATTTTTTTAGAAATATAATAGTAAATTTAAAGTATTTTAAATTTGAGATAAATTATAAACATCTTTGATGATTTATTACACTCTACAACTTTTGAAAATCTAAAACTGTAGAAAAATAAGATAATTTGAGTACCGCAATATGGATTCGACATTTAGAACAAATTCTTTCTAATTATTTAACAAAATCTAAATATTTTTTAGTATGTTTCTTTTTTTTTTATGGTAAATGCGCTTCTAATATTTTTTGAGTTTTTCAAAATTATAAGATTTTTAATATTTTCGTCACAACTTCTTATTTTTTTGTTATAAAACTCATAATAATGTCATGTCATTTTCTTAATTTTCTGTTTTTTTAAACAATTGTGTAGTTTTAATGAAGAATGTAATGTAAATTCTAGTGCACGACATAACAAGTTTATGGTAACGATATTACAAAAAATGTACACAGGTACTTGATTGTTATTGATGATGTCTGGAGAATACAAGATTGGAAATTTGTGGAGTCGGTATTTCCTGAGAATAATAATGGTAGCAGAATAATTGTTACCACACGCATTACTGATGTAGCTAAGTCATGCTGCTCTAACTCTGGTGATCAGCTACATCAAATGGCACATCTAGATGATGTTGATTCACGAAGATTGTTTTTTAAAAGAATTTTTCACTCCGACAACTCATGCCCTACTGAATTGGAAAAAGTTTCTTACGAGATCTTAAAAAAATGTGCTGGTTTGCCATTGGCCATAATTACAATTGCGAGTTTGTTGGCCACTAAACCACAAAATAAGGATGAATGGGAGAGCCTGCGAGATTCCATTGGTATTGGTTCTTCACATGAAAATGATCATAGCCTACAAGGGATTAAAGATATATTGTTCCTTAGTTACTGTGATCTTCCACGCCACCTAAAGACTTGTTTATTGTACATAAGAATATATCCAGAGGACTACAGAATTGAGAGCAAAGAATTGATATGGAAATGGATAGCTGAAGGGTTCATTATTAAGCAGGGGAGAAATTTGGAGCAAGTAGCAAAGAGTTATCTTAATGATCTTGTCAATAGAAGTATGATCCAGTCAATGAGTGTTGCTGATGATGGTTCGGTATCAACTTGTGGGGTCCATGATTTGGTGCTTGACCTTATAATATCTCTATCAGATGAAGAGAATTTTGTTACTGTTTTAGATGGACATGAGTGCAGTTCTTTGCCAAGCAAGATTCGCCGACTCTCCCTGCAATCTAGCGACTCAGAACATAGCAAAATACTTGCAACCACAGAATCCAAGTCACACGTTCGGTCACTGAATGTGTTTGGGGCACTTGAGCAGATACCTCCCCTTGTGAACCTTCATGCTTTGAGAGTGTTGGATTTAAGTAGATGTGGATGGTTGGAAAACATGCATATAAATTGTATAGGAAGTTTATTTCAGCTGAGGTACTTGCACCTTGCAAGTGAGAAAATTACCGAGCTTCCAGAAGACATTGGAAATCTGCAGTATTTACTTACTCTCGATTTGTATTTCTGTCCTGGAATAACAAGAATGCCATCAACAATGGTCCGGCTAAAAAAATTGGTGCGTCTAATTGTGGACTACACGGTGACATTCACAGCACATGAGTTTGGGAGCATGCAAGACTTGGAGGAGTTGCAAACTATCCGTCGGTGTGACAACCCAATAAGATTGGCCGAAGAGCTTAGACGTCTAACGAAGCTGAGATCACTCAACATAGGAACTATGTCACTTGCTAATATGTCTGGTGACAGTGAAAGGTTCGCGGAAGTTTTGTCGTCGTCTCTTAGTGAGCTTGGGAGATGCAACCTTCGATATCTGGAGATGGACGACAACTATCTGTTTAAGAACTCAAGCTACACCTTCCCACATCTCAAACTTCTTAGGATAAATGGCTCTCTTCCTGGGGTTCCAAGGGAAATGGCCTCCCTTACCAATCTCGTCAAATTAGCCATCATGTGTCATAACTTTGAAGACGAAGATCTCCATGCCCTCATGAGCCTACCCTCTCTGACCGATCTCGAGCTATCGCTTTACGAAGGCACCAACAAAACAATCACCGTTGGCAGTGAAGGATTCAAGCTTCTAGAGGTGTTTGTGTGTCATCTTGACATGGATTGTCGAGCAATGTTGGTATTTACACCAAGTGCTATGCCAGCGCTCCAACGGCTCTATTTTCACATCTGGGAAAGGGAGATGATGTCCAGGTACTGTGGTGGCGCCGGCTTCGGCATCGAGCATCTCTCGAACCTCAAGCATTTTCATGTCGAGCTTCATTTCTGTGATCCCACTCCCACCCGGGGTGAAGTGCAGGCTTTGGCGGCCGCCATCAGCAGAGCAACTGCCTCGCATCCCCACGGCCAAACTCTTCATGTCGAAATCCATACATTTGTGCCACGTCCTGGGAGCATATTCTTGCAAAAGGTTTTGCTCAGGTCACGAAACGGGGGAAGCAGATATGAAATACTACGAGGAAATTGACAGCTAGCAAAGAGTTGAAAATGAGTCATGGGCCCATGGCTACTACTATTCCGGCAGGTATGTATGAACGGCCAGTCCTTGTTCCTCCTTCCAGGAAATATAAGCTTACAAGTTATACTCCTTGTGCTTCAAAATACAAGGCATAAAATGTTTTCAACCATGTTTCAAAATATAATGCGTGCTTATGAACTTAATGATAGTTAATTCCTATGTTTTGCCCTTATTTATCTTCCCTTCTTTGAGCAAACTATTCTCTCTTTTATTCCCAGCACATTAATAACAGAGATATTTTTGTCATTTTCATATGGTTTATCTAAATAATCACAAAGACACTGTTGATCAAAGTTGAAATAGATTTACCGCACACATTCTAGGCGTCACTTTTATTTAACTGGAGTGAGTATACTGTACATTGTTTGTCTCATGTAGTTTCACTTCATGTCCTTATCTCTAGGTACGGAGGAGCACCAGGACTGCTGGCGTTATTAAGGTGTTAGAAAAATAGGGACAAAGGAGACACGAATTTTTACGTGAAAAATTCTTACAGGAAAAAACCACGGGTGTCAACCAGCGATGATCACTATATGAGGAGCGATTACAAAACGAAGAGGATTACAATGAGGCTTCCCTCTCCCGTGGGGCTTATAAGATATATATAAAGGGGTAAAAGGACTTAGAGTCTAAGTAGAAAACTAATCCGCTAATATGGTATATTCCAGATACGTCCATATTAGAAATTCGGATCACATACGGATCCAAATATTAACAATCTCCACCTTGAGACGAATTTCCTCTTGTAGCAAAATAAAGAATCATCAATCACCAATTGATTCCTCAATAAGATAAAAAAAATCACCGTGCGCCAACTAATCACTAGGACTAAACTTTAACACCAACTAAGCTTGAGCAAAGCTCAAACTTAGTAACAGGAACTGGCTTTGTCATCATATCAGCAGGATTATCATGAGTACTTATCTTGCACACCTTGACATCACCTTGAGCAATAACACCTCGAATAAAGTGATATCTCACATCAATGTGCTTTGTTCTCTCATGGAACATCTGATCCTTCGTAAGGCATATAGCACTTTGACTATCACAAAATATAGTAGTGCAAGAATTATCTCCACAAAGCTCAGTGTACAAACCTCTCAACCAAATAGCTTCTTTACAAGCTTCAGAAATAGCCATATATTCTGCTTCAGTAGTTGATAAGGCAATAGTAGCTTGCAAACTTGCCTTCCAACTAACAGCACAACCACCAATGGTGAAAACATAACCTGTTAGAGACATTCTCTTGTCCAAATGACCAGCATAATCAGAGTCAACATAACCAACAAGTTCATCTCTAGAATTCCCAAACTGCAAACAAGCGTTAGAAGTGCTACGCAAATATCTGAAAATCCACTGAACTGCTTTCCAATGCTCTTTTCCAGATTAGCCATGTATCTCGACAACACTCAATGCATGAGATAAATCAGACGAGAACAAACCATGGCATACATAAGAGAACCAAGCTGCCGACCGAATATGGAACTCTAAACATGTACTCAATATCATAATCTGACTCAGGACATAAGGCTGAAGATAATCTGAAATGCGAAGCTAATGGAGTACTCACTGGTTTTGCATCATGCATATTAAAACGACGAAGAACTTTCTCAATATAACCTTTTTGATTAAGGTATAAATTGCCAGATTGTCTCTCTCTAATAATCTCTATGCCAAGAATTTTCTTTGCTGCACCTAAGTCCTTCATCTCAAACTCATTACTCAATTGTGCTTTCAATTTTGCTATTTCTAACTTATTTTTTGCAGCAATCAACATATCATCAACATAGAGAAGCAAATAAATAGCTGAACCATTAGCAGTCTTTAAATAAACACAGCTATCATAATCAGACCGCTTAAAGTCATGAGAAAGCATAAAGGAGTCAAATCTCTTGTACCATTGCCTAGGAGATTGCTTCAAACCATAAAGAGATTTCTTTAATCTACAAACAAGGTGTTCTTTTCCAGGAGTAACAAAACCCTCAGGTTGGTCCATATAAATGTCTTCTTCCAACTCTCCATGTAAGAATGCAGTTTTAACATCTAATTGCTCAAGTTCATAATCACACATAGCAACAATACTGAGTAAAGTGCGAATAGAACTATGCTTCACAACTGGAGAAAAGACATCATTAAAATCAATACCTGGAATCTGACTATAACATTTAGCAACCAATCTTGCTTTATACCTTGCTAGTTCAGTAGAAGAAATATCTTCCTTTCTTTTGAAAATCCACTTGTAATGAACAGGTTTCTTCTCCTTTGGCAATTTCACTAATTCCCAAGTGCCATTCTTTTCAAGTGACTCCATTTCATCATGCATGGCAGTTATCCACTTATTACAATCAGTGGAGTTAATAGCCTCAGAGTATGATGAAGGTTCTGAATTACCTTCAATTTCTTCTGCCACACTCAAAGTATAAGCAACAATATTAGCTTCTTCAATCAACCTCTTGGGTGGATTAATCTCCCTCCTAGGCCTATCAACTGCAATAGACCGTTGTGGTGGCTGCTCAACAATAGGAGTATCATCAACAATAGGTGCATCATGAACAACAATATTTTCCTTATCTGATGTGTCATTTTAACCAATAAAATGGTCTACCTGAACACTTGAATTCTGCTGACTCTCAACAGGAACATTAGTGGGCAGTTTATCATGAAGCATAGCAGATTCATTAAAGACAACGTTTCTGCTAATCACAACCTTCCTTGTTTCAGGATTCCACAACTTATATCCTTTAACACCATATTTATAACCAAGAAAGATGCACTTAATAGCTCTAGGCTCTAATTTTCCATTATCAACATGAGCATAAGCAGTACAGCCAAAAATTCTCAATTCTGAATAATTTGCTAGGGAACCAGACCATACCTCAATTGGAGTCTTCTTTTCAATTGCAAGAGAGGGTGACCGATTAATAAGGTAGCAAGCAGTGGAAGTGGCTTCAGCCCAAAAACGTCTATGCAAACCTGCATTTGACAACATACAACAGCCCTAGAAATGATGGTCTGTTCATACGCCACTACACCGTTTTGTTGAGGAGTACTAGAACATGTAGTGCCTAACAATGCCTTGATCTTGCAATATGATTCAAATTCATCGAATGTAATTCCATCCCATTATCAGTGCGAAGTTTCTTTACCTTCTTTTCAGTTTGCCTTTCAACCATAGTTTTCCACTCTTTAAATGCTGAAAATGCTTCTGATTTATGCTTCAAGAAATAAGGCCACACTCTTCTAGAGTAATCATCAATAATTGTTAACATATAACGAGCACCTCCTAGAGATGTCTTCCGAGATGGCCCCCATAAATCAAAATGCACATAATCCAAAATACCTTCTGTGGTATGAACTGAGGTATTGAACCTCACCCTCTTATGTTTGCCAAACACACAATGCTCACAAAATTTTAGCTTACCGATGCTATGTCCATCAAGGAGTCCTCTCTTGCTCAATTCTGCCAAACCAATTTCACTCATATGCCCAAGGCGCATATGCCAAAGATTAGTAGCATCGGAATCAGATAATGAACTTGAAATTACAGCAACATTACCTAATATTGTAGTACCTCGCAGATGGTACAGATTGGCAGATTTAATATCAGCTTTCATCACAACAAGAGAGCCTTTTGATACCTTCAAAACTCAACCTTCACCAGAATACTTGTACACTTTACCATCGAGAGTACTCAAAGATGCGCTGCTCCGGCGACTCCACCTGCGACTAGCGTCTCTCGTCCCCAGCCTCGCCGGTGCCGCCCAGGCACCGGTGGACACCTCAGGTAACTTCTTCATCGCTCAGGATGACTTCGGAACTCGACCCCTCCCCAGGTCTGAATCTCCAGAAGCAGATTTGGAAGCGATTTGGTTCCCCGGTGGTTTTCTGGCCTGGATGTGGTCTACGCGAATTCTTCTTAGTGGCCTCCTTTGGCCGCTCCCGATTCCGTCTGGATGAAGAGAAGGTTAGCTTGATCCTGCAAGCTTGCTTGGGGGGTAACGCCAGTGATTTCAAGGTCAACAAACTATATCCTTCAGGATTCAAGTTCTCTGTAGCCTCCAAAGAGGTGGGTTTCTTCATATTCAACCTCAAAAGCTATTCTGTAAAGAATATGCGGTATTCTTGACCTCTGGGCAATGGAGGGCAAGCGGCAAAGAGAATTTCAGTTGTGGTCGGTAGAACAAAAAATGAATGGACTACGGTTCAAGGTAAAAAGAGATCTTTTGCAGAGGTAGTGCACTCTGGTCATACCATATCTGACCGCCTGGGAACAAAGCTCAACTTGAATTGCCCACCCCGGAAGCAGATGAGGGCCACCAAGTCATCAGTTCAAGCCACCATCCCGATTACGCAGGTCTTCAGCAAGCTTAATGCCCCCTATCATTCTTCCAGTCCTCCACAGGATGTTATGAGCCAAGACAAGAACAATACTTCCAGAGCAGGTTCTACGCTTATCTTTGGTACCCCTTACTCTGCACCAGTTAGTACTCATGATACTAGCTTCCAACCCCCCCGCCCTGGTAATACCACCATGCTCCACTGTATCCGTTGCCTTCTTGCTGGACATACCAGACGGTATTGCAGAAATGCCATCCATTGCCACAATTGCAGAGCACCAGGTCATGTTGCGGCAACTTGCCCACGCAATTTTGCCAGCCCTAGCTTTGTGCCTCAGCCCTGTTTCTCCCCCTCAGTTAGAAATTGGGATTGGTTAAGACACAATTGCAATTCGTGGTTCAAAGGTGTGAACCTGACCAACTCGGCACACCTCCTGGAGCCATTAATGTTTCGTTCCCTTAGGGACCTCGGGCTGCACTTCTTTGGGCTTCCTCAGGAAGCTTCGTAACACCTGAGGCAAACCGACGCGGACGTTCCTCTACCGACATCTCCTAGATTGCCTTCACCAACAACACTTTCTCCCTCTCCCTCCCCTGATTGGGCGATCGTCCCATTTGATCCCATGGCCAACTTTGAAGGAGATTTCCGGCCGCTCCTGCCAAGAGGATATGAGCTGCAACAAGTTGAGGGTAGGCCCTGTCGCGCCCGGGTGATCAGCGGCCGCGCTCCATCCACTAATGAGGACTGGGCGATTGCAAGAATTGAACCCATGCCACCAGGTCAGGTCCCCTTTGCTAATGTGGAAGATGTCTTTGAAATTTCTTGTGGAGATCCGTCATCTTCAGATTCAGTAGCACACCACCTTCGGTGCAAAAGCATATGTGAGTTCAATGTTGTTCATGCCCGGAGGCAATGATTCATCTGAGCCCCACCGTTTCAAGATGTTCATATATCTTTCCTTAAACACAACGAGGATTGAACCGAAAGGCATAAATTTCAACAGAGAATTTGGTGATGCTTGTAGGTTTTCCTTTGGACTACTGGAGCCTGCCCTATATCCAAGACGCCATTAAGAGCTTTGGACGTCTGCTTATATGGGAGAAAGACCTGACCAATCTGTCCCGGATTATCATCAAGGCAAGAGTTACTGATTTAGACCTGGTACCACGAAGCATTTAGATTACGGATGGGGACGACTTTCTCAGCGAGTCCTGGACTGTCCCATGTGAGATCATCGCCCAAAAGCTTTTGGGAGCTGGACCCCCTGACGAAGATGCCCCACCTGATGATGGTGGGAACCCACATCCGCCTCCTAATCAACCATGGGGCCTGCAACCACCAGAACCTGGCCTTGATAACCCTATCAACGACAATGCAGGAGTTCAGGATGCATTTGGTGGTGCCCCTAATGGCCAGCATCCTCCTCATCACCAGTTGCACAATGTGTTCAATGCCGCTGGGCTTCCATGGCCCCAACCAGCACCACTACCACCAATCCAGGAAGATCTGATGGAAATGGATGAACACATCCCCCTAGAGGGAGCAGAACCGAATTTTCAGTTACTTGGTCCTCAAATCAGCATTGAATTATCCGAGCATGCACCTTCTTCTAACACTTCGGCCTCGTGCGGTCCATCTGAAGAGCTTACCAGAAGTGGACACCCATCAGCACTACTAGAACCGATCCCTGACCTCAACCAGCCAATCAATCTAGACGATGAAGACCTGAATGCTTTACAGCTGTTGCACAATGAACTATTGGTGAATCCAGACCCTGTCAACCTCAACCTGCAACTGGGTATGGTCTTGATACCATGAATGAACGCCTCTATACATGTTGGTGCCAACATGACTTCATCACCCAGCACCCGCCCTCCTTTTGAATCGCAGGCCTGGGCCAAGAAGCACCCCCCCTAATGCTGATCAACAAGGGCCTTCAGTGGTGAACATGCCCATGGAATGGGCCAATTTCTTTACTACTTTACTCTCTTCATCAGACAGCTTTCCCACGGCCAAGAGCATACTTTCATCTGGCATGTGGCCTATCATCTCCAATACGGATGAACAGCTCGAAACAAACAAGCCATTTATCATTAGGATACTTACCTGGTACTACTGAAGAAGAGCCGCCCAAGCTTGGTGTGTTAGACCACCGGTCAGCGATTCGTTCGACGCAAAGATCTCGGTGGCAGAGATGACTCAAACGAAAGATGACGCACCATTGATGCTTTCTCACACTTCTCCTACTTCGACTCAGAAAGGATTGACAGCTATTGGCACCACCTCGGACATACATCTCAAGAAGAAGCTCACCAAACGGGCCACCCCATTGGTTGAGACCGAGGTCAGAAGAAGCACCAGACTGAAAGCTCTTAAAGGAGGCTTCATGCGCAAACTAGACTCGGATAAACAGCAACTGCCTCAGGAGGTTTCGCCACCATACCTTTCGACCAGAATCATCAAGAACCTCTGTTTGAGCTACTGTCAAGTGCCACTGGACCTTATCACGGAAGATAGGCTCCGGAGTGCAACTACTAATGCCAAACATTGTGATGGAACATCGCCCGAACCTGATGAAGACAACAAGCATTGATGGCAGGAAGGTGATGGACTGCAGGAGCTTTTGAGATGTCACTTACTGCAGCTATCACAGTACCGCTACTATAATCTATATTAGGATTGCTCTAGTATCTCATCGATGTTTGTGTGCCACTATTTTTTTGCATCTTGTGATGAAGGCTGTAACAACTCTTTCTGGCATACCTGGTATATGCCAGAGTCAACAGCACCACTTGGTTTGCTATGAATAGACAATGGAAAGTCTTATCCTGGAATGTTAGGGGGCTTAACTCTAGCACCAAATGGAGAGCCGTTCGTAACAAAATTGAAGAAAGCAAGTGTTGCATCCTTTGTGTGCAAGAAACTAAGATTCAAAACTTGGACTTGGTACTTTTGCGTAACTTCTGCCCCAGCCGCTTTAATTGCTTCCATTACCTCCCCTCGGTTGGTAACTCAGGAGGCATTCTCATTGCATGGTCGAGTTCCATGTTTTTGGGCCACTCTACTTGCTCTAATGAGTTCTCCATCACAGTTGAATTTACCTCGGTCCACTCGGGTCTGACTTGGTCACTCACCAACCTCTATGTCCCCCCCAGACCCGATGTAAAAGGAAGATTCCTGGACTGGTTCGCTAACATCAATATACCACCTAACCAGGACTGCCTATTTGTTGGCGACTTCAATTTCATGAGAGACCCCACGGACAGGAATAAACCAGGAGGAAGTATAAATGACATGCTGCGCTTCAATGCTGCCATCAATGATCTGGGTCTTGTTGAATTACCATTAAAAGGCAGATCCTTTACCTGGAGCAATATGCAGGGTGACCCATTGCTTCAGAGGTTGGACTGGGTATTCTCCTCCTACGCCTGGACTCTCCGGTTCCCAAATACTTGGGTTATCCCACTAGCTAAATCAGTTTCTGACCATGTTCCCTGTGTTATCCAAATCAGCACCTCCATCCCAAAAGCTACAATCTTCAGATTTGAAAATCATTGGATGAAGCATAAGGATTTTACGAACCTGGTACAACAGGTCTGGCAAGCACCATGTCATGCCAATGACCCGGGCAGACAGATCAACCAGAAATTTAAAGCTCTCAGGCGGACCCTTAAGATTTGGTCCAAACACCTATCTAATCTCCGAGAGGCCATTACCAAGTCGAATGAAGTGATTCTGCTCCTGGACACATTAGAAGAATACAGAACATTATCAACAGAAGAATGGAACGCAAGGAATATATTAAAGGAGCACCTTAATCACCTCTTAAAGCAACAACATACCTACTGGAAGCAACGGGGCTCCATCAACTGGGCTCAACTAGGCGATGCAAACACCAAGTTCTTTCATGCCAGAGCTACCATTAGATTTAGAGCTAACTACATCACAGCCCTACATGACGACGTTGGCAATGTTTTTAAGGAACACCAGGACAAAGCATCAGTATTCTGGGACGCCTTTAAAGAACGACTAGGCACCTCGATAGAACCTACTATGCACTTCAATTTGGCAGATCTAATGGTGCCCCATCCCAACTTGAACTGGTTGGAAGATGCCTTCACACACCACGAGATTGATGAAGTTATTAAACACCTTCCGCCGGACAAATCACGGGACGAGCGTTTCAATGGTCAGTTTATTAAGCAATGTTGGGGCACCATTAAACAAGACTTTTACGAACTCTATGACACCTTCTTCTCGAATGAGCTCAACCTTCAAACCATCAATTCTGCACTCATTGCCCTCATTCCTAAGAAGGACAACCCGATGGGGAGTGATGACTTTAGACCGATTTCATTACTGAACACCTCTTTTAAAATTCTCACCAAACTCCTTGCCAACAGACTCCAGTCGGTTATTTTAGAACTTGTTCATGCTAATCAGTATGGCTTCCTGAAATCACGGACCATTCAAGACTGCTAGCCTCGGCATTTGAATTCCTCCATATCTGTCACTCTTCAAAAAAGAGACCATTGTGATTAAACTAGACTTTGAGAAGGCATTTGACAAAGTGGAACACAAGACCATCCTTGCTATCATGGAGCACAAGGGGTTCGGACCTAAATGGATGACACGGATATCTAATATCCTCAACAGGAACTTCATCGGTTCTACTCAACGGGGTGCCTGGTAAATTGATCCACTGCAAAAGGGGAGTGAGACAAGGAGACCCACTTTCTCCACTATTATTTGTTCTTGCAGCTGACCTCCTGCAGTCCATCCTCAATAAAGCCAGGGACATGGGACTGCTTACTATGCCAGTTCAATATTTGGCCTGTCAGGATTTCCCAGTAGTACAATATGCAGATGACACACTCATCATCATGCAGGCCTGTGCTAAACAGCTTTTCATCCTTAAGGGACTGCTCAATTCATTTGCAGATTCTACCGGACTCAAGGTCAATTTTCACAAATCCTCCATTTCACCGATCAATGTATAACCAGATAAGATGGATACCCTCTCCCACACATTTGATTGCAAGCAGGGTTCCCTTCCCTTCACCTACCTAGGACTCCCATTGGGAACAACCAAGCCAAATATCAAAGACTTCTTCCCGCTCATCCAACGAATCGACAGAAGGTTAGCTAGCTGCTCAGCATACCTCTCCATTGGGGGCAGACTTACACTGGTGAATTCGGTCTTCTCTCAACTGCCCACTTTCTTCATGTGCCTTCTCAAACTCCCAAAGGGAGTCATCTCACAAATTGACAGATACAGACGCAATTGTCTCTGGAGAAGCACCTCACTGAATGCCCGTGGTAAATCTTTAATTGCTTGGAAAGAGGTCTGCAAACCGAAAAACCAAGGTGGGCTTGGAGTATTAAACTTGGACACCCAAAATAAGGCTCTATTGCTCAAGAACCTACACAAGCTCTTTAACCATACCAACCTACCTTGGGTCCATCTTGTGTGGGAAGCACATTATCTTAATTCATTGCCAGTGGTTCAGGCGAGAACTGGATCCTTCTGGTGGAGAGACATACTCAAATTGCTGCCCCTGTATAAAGGTATTGCAACCTGCTTGATAGGGAATGGACAAACTGCATTTTTCTGGAAAGACCTGTGGAATGGTAATTTACTATGCAACCAACATCCGGAACTCTTCTCTTTTACCAAATCGGAGCTCACCTCTGTTGCGACTGCTAAGCATGTGGAGCATCTACAAGACCTGTTCCACCTACCGATGTCAACACAAGCACACCAACAATTCTGCCTAGTACAACAACTTATTCATCAACTTGACCTCTCAGCACATAACGACTCTTGGCACTACATCTCGAACTCACCTTGGTTCTCCTCTACCAAAACCTACCGTTCCCTCATGGGTCAAAGAATCGTCCCAAGTTACTACTATTGGCTATGGAAATGCACCTGCCAACAGCGTCATAAAATTTTCTTCTGGCTCATGCTTAAAGATAGGCTTAACACAAGGAACATTTTGCGACGCAAGAATTGCCCCATGGATGATTATTCATGTTACTTATGTGATCAAGCTACTGAAGAAACGGCACAACACCTCTTTTGGAACTGCTCTTTTGCCCAGCAATGTTGGGACTTCATCTGCCCACAAAGGATGCCGCTCTCCTCGGCCCATCAAGCACTACTCTATCTCAAGGACAAGATTGGTCACAGTTTTTTTATGGAACTGATTGTATTAACTACTTGGGCTATATGGATCACAAGGAACAACGGGATCTTCAACCATCAAGCACCTAGCATCCCAGGCTGGCGAGCCACATTTACTCGGGAAGTCTCTCAACTGATCCACCGTACCAAACCCTCCTTTAAGCCCCAACTTGTCGCTTTGGTTATCTAACCTCCTAGTGACCACGGTTTTACTTTGAGTGCCATTTCGAATTGGCACATTTCTTCTTTCCTCGGTCTGTATCTTTGGTTCTTTTCTTTCTATTTTGTTTTTGCTATTTCTCATATTGTGAGAGTACTCAAAGAGATGAGGTTTCTTTTCAAATCTAGAATGTGCCTCACATCTGTCAAAGTTCTGACAATGCCATCAAACATCTTGATCTGAATTGAACCAATTCCTGCAACCTTACAAGATGAGTTATCACCCATCAACACAGTACCACCTTCAACAGGTTCATAGGTGGCAAACCAGTCCCTATTAGGACACATATGAAAGGTACAGGCAGAATCAAGAATCCATTTATCATTGGTCTTAGCACATCCAGCAAAAGCAACAAGAACTCCTCTATCAGAACTATCATCAGCAGCAAGAGAGGCATTACCTTCATCATCTGGTTTACCTTTTGGCTTATAATTGCTAGTTCTATTTTCTTTATTTTGCAGCTTCCAGCATTCAAAGATGTCGTGCCCACTTTCCTTGCAATATTTCACGACTTGTACTTGCCTCTAGATTTCGACCGGTTCTTGTAGCCGTTCGAACTTTTGCCTTGAGATCCATTGTTTGAGTTCTTCTCCTTTTGCCTGCCACGAACAAACAAGCCTTCTCCTTTTGGACTTGAATTTTCAGAAGGTACCATCTGTTTCATCTTCTCCTTAGTATGCAAAGCTTCATAAACTTCATGAAGAGTAAGAGTATCTCTACTATATAATATGGTATCTCTGAAATTTGAAAAAGAACTAGGTAGGGAACACAAAAGAATAAGACCCAAATTCTTATCATCATATTTTACCTCCATCGACTCAAGGTCGGAAACGATCTCCTTAAACAACGAAAGATGATCAAGTATGGATCCTCCTTCTTGCAATTTGTGAGAGTACAACTTCTGCTTGAGATGCATCTTGCTGGTGAGATCCTTTGTCATGCAAATTTGTTCCAGCTTCAGCCATAATGCAGCAGCTGTCTTCTCCTTCAAAACCTCCTGCAAATTATTATTTGATAGCTGAAGGTGAATCTGAGATAAAGCCTTACGGTCTTTACGCTTCTCATCTGCAGTCCATGTGATAGGTTGTTTCTCAAACCCTTCCAATGCATCATCCAAATCTATCTGTGCCAACACAGTCCTCATCTTAACTTGCCACAGCGAAAATCTTGTGTCTCGACCCAGGAGTGGAAGATCATACTTCAACGTCATCATGAGAAATAAAATCTAAAAATTGCTAGTACTGAACTGTGTAAACTTAGCAAAAATCACGATCTCTTTGATACACAAAGTACGCAAAACAAAGATCTTTCGAGACTCCTGGTACTGATCTCGTGTGGACATAGCAAGGAATCTCCAAAAGTATCAAACCGGCAGAGCACTTCACTTGAATCGACAGGAAAGTGATCTTATGAATAAAGAAAGAACTCTTGGATGGACGAAGCTCTTGCTGGTGATTAATTAAAGGAAGATTGATCTGGGACCTGTGCTGGACGGCTTTGCTTGGATTTTGGAACCTCCAATTAATGCGTGCGCTCATTGCTGTGATGCTGTCGCTCGGCGCTGTGCTGTTGAACGGCTTCGGACGCTCGAGCAACGTGGCCTCGGGATGGACCGAGGCGACGGGCGGACTCGACGGCGCTCCGCTTGGATCTTTCCGCGTGCGATCGAGGACGTTTGCTGGCGCGACGCTTGACCGAGGCGACGGCTTGCGCGATGGAGTCGGCGTCACGACACGGATAACGCCGGGATGAAGATGCGCTCTGCGACGACGACGGCGGCGCCGCGGAAGAAAACCGATCTGCTATTTTTTTTCGTGTCTCTCTAAATCCTAAAACTCCTGTGCTCTGATACCACTTGTTAGAAAAATAGAGACAAAGAAGACACGAATTTTTACGTGAAAAATCCTTGCAGGAAAAAATCACGGGCGCCAACCGGCGATGATCACTATATGAGGAGCGGTTACAAAACGCAGGGGATTACAATGAGACGTCTCTCTCCCGTGCGGCTTACAAGAGGTATATAAAGGGATAAAAGGACTTAGAGTCCAAGTAGAAAACTAATCCGCTAATATGACATATTCTAGATACGTTCATATTAAAAATTCGGATCACATACGAATCCAAATATTAACATAAGTGATGATCTGGAGTTCCGGACCATCACCAGCCCGGTGGTTCGTCTCGGAAAAAAAAACACAAAAAACCAGATAGAGGCAGCAGAGTAGAATTCTCAGTGATTATCATCATGGACTTGCTTGAGCAGTTGGAGAGCTTGGTCATTCAGAGTAACCAGATAGAGGCAGCGGAGTAGAATTCTCAGTGAGTAAATCCTGCTTTTCAGTTTGTCGCCTTGGAGAGCTTGGTCATTCAGAGTAAGCTGGTGAGGTGATCCAACGTGCAGACGTGCTTGAGCTTACTGACTATATCCGGCCTCATGTAAGTTGGCTCACAAGAATCATATTTGCAATAATCCCAATTGTGTGATAATATAATATTTAAATCTGTACTGACTAAGTGGTTTTACGCCGATGAATGATATGGCAGATACCATTGAACAGTTCCTATATTGTGCTAATTTTGTATTCTTGTTGAACATTTTGCAGGAGAATTACAGTGGAGAGCCGCCGCGTGGGAACAGCTGCAAGTTTTTGTGGAACTCAAAGACAGAAATGACACATTGTCAAGACTAGTTCTCTTCTTCATATATATACTGCATATTCTGAAACATATGTTGTTGGCTTCCCAGCCTTCCCTGTTACAAATCTGTATAGTACGTCCATTCATGGTGCTTTGCCTGTAGGTTTAGCTGTCGGGCCGCGCTGTTGCTTGAATATACCACGTGCACTATTTGTTGAAATATTTAATTAAGCCTCATGACACTAATCTGAGCAGAGAATATTATAGGCATAGCTCCAATATAAAAAATTACATTTGTGTTTGTTCTTGTGTTTAATTAACATTGTTGCAGTAGTGCTTGCAGTTATGGTGCTACGCTACGCTGCTTTCTGAAATCTGGTCCGTTACCATAATCTTTACCAATTTTAGTAAAATTGTGAGGTTATGGGTTGAAAAAAATATGCTTTGAACTAACAGTCATATCCAAATACAGAAAGAAGAAAAATGGTTATGAAAAGCCATTGCAATACCAAACAAAAAGTCCAAAGTTCCTCACTTTCCATCGTTATAACAGAATATGCTATCCTAGCATTAGTGACGAAAATTCACAGTCGGCAGCTCGCAGGAGCCACAACGCAGCGTGCCGGGCTCGCAGGACTCGCCGCATTCAAGTAATCAGTCACTCGTAAGTCATGGCCATTAGCAGCACTAGAAAAAGGTTGCTCGCATGGTAGCCTCTCCGGTCTCCATTTCCAGGAATTAAAATTTATCCATCTTGGACCATCCCTTTCTAACCAATTTTGATGAAGCTAGGACCCTTTTGCAACACATGAATGCTGATATTTTCACTCTCCCGTTTCACCTTCGAAATTTTACATTACACCAACATTGAAGCGGCCCGTCGTTTTGCCCTTAAATAACTGAACGGTAGTACGGTAGGACTCCTGATCACGTCGAATCCTCCTGTTTCCGTCTGCTGTAGCAGCATTTTTCGCTGTCACCGCCCGCCGTGGTAGCATTTTTCGCTGCCGTCGCCTGTCGCGGCAGTGCTTCCTTTGCCAAGTGCCTGCAACCAGCCCTACTGAGTCCTACCGTGGTAGCCAATTCGGATGCCATCTTCTACCATGGCAAGGAGAGGGGAAGAGAGGCCAGCAAGGAGCCAGGAGCAGCAAGAGAAGGAAGGAAAGAAGAGGAAGTAGGGAGAGGGAAGAGAAGAGAAGGGGATAGATGGAAAATTCGTGCTTTGGCTTCGTGTTTCCAAGGGTAACGATCTGAACCCACTAGATTTATCCTAGATTAATCTCCAATCCGTTTTTAGAATGTTTGGTCAAGGGGAACATGGATTTTTGTTCTAAAAAGATTCGTCAGGTTTATGGTAGAATGTTACGGGGACGATTAGAGGTATTTAGACTCGAAATTACAGTTCAGTGTGATTAGATAAAAGTTAGGTTATCGCGTTGGCTTTCCAGGAAGGCATGGAACATTAAAAATGGAGTAGCGAGCGAAAAGTTACAGCCTCCAGAAGGCTGCTGTCCAAATTCGAGACTTAGATGGCAGACTTTGTGTAGTTGGGTCGATTTCATGTATAAATTGGTAAAATTAAATATTTGTGTCAACTTAAATATTGTAGGAAGTCTTGTATAGTTTCCAGAACTCATATTATTTATATATGTTTAAGTTGTAGAATTAAAGATATAAATTTGTGAAACAGACTGTTCTAACAGATTCTAGAATGGTCTTTTGGTAAAGGAATGGAATAGAAAACGGTAGAATCAGAGTTTCGTTATAAGTAAGAAAATGTAGGTTGTTTCGTGAGAATTCCAGAAAGTATTGGATGACCTAATTTAAAGTTCATATGAGTAAGATAGGGCCTTTTTACTATTGGGACATCGGATAGTGTGTCTAGTAGTTTCGGGTTAAAAGAGTCGGTTTGGCGTAGATGAATGATTTTTTATATGTGTTTTGAATTGTTGTTCAGGGAGTATGGTCTTGTATGCATTACCGATGTTTCGCTCTCTAGCGTCACAAGGATAACAGGCAAGTGTATGGTAGACAGTGTTTATTGGTTGAACATTGTATGCTTTACCATTTATTACCATTAAATTGATGTGATTTTGCTCTATTTAATTGCTAGTAATATGAATGGTCATAAGTTATTTGGTATTGATGGATATGAGATTACTGGGAGATGATTAATAATGATGAATCTATGATTAATTGTGTATTCATAAACATCATTGTATATGAGAAGATGATCATGTTGATTACAACTCCACGGGAGTGGAGGGGGTCCCCGATCCTTGAGGAGGACGGGCTTGAGAGTGTATCATTGATGGTGAACACTCATGCTATACCGGTATACACAAAAGAAGTGCATGTGGACATGTAGTGTAGAGATACATGGAATGAAAGGTAGTTGATGATTGTGTATGTGAATAAAGAAAGAGAATTGAATGATTGAGCATGAGAATAAAGAAAAGAGAACAATTAATGTTGATGATGATATTGTGTACTGTTGTTTAAGTATTGTTCATTGTTTATTACTGTACTTGCTAAGTCGTGGACTTACCCTTGCTCTACTGTTGTTTTTAGGTGATCGTTGACGACGCTTCACTTGTGAAGAGATAGCACGTGGAACACTGCATGCACTTAATTACTTGATCACTTGTCATGAGAAAACTTTACCTTAACGTGGTGGTTTATTCCTTTAAGACATGATAGACGTTGAAAAAAGATTTACTAAAACCTCCACATGACCATACTGCTTTGTTACAAAAAGATTTACTACAACCTCCACATGACTTTATTGCTATCTTAGACAACTAGTACAGACAAGTAGACACCCAACAAGTAAATAATCGGTTCCATGTTTTGCACACGAATGTTTTTTTCCTTGTTTTTGCAATAACTTTTGAATGGAAGCTCCGATTCACGAACGGTTTTAACCGATAGCTTGGTGACAACAAGGGTACCACGTGACTTCACTACCATCTTAGCCAAGTTAGCCAACTAGTACAAACAAGTAGACAACTAACTAGCAAACAATCGGTTCTTTGTTTTGTACATGAATATTTATTTTCTTGTTTCCGCAATAACTTTTGATTGGAAGTTCCGATTCACAAATGGTTTTCATCGGTAGCTTGGTGACGGCAATGGTAACAGAATGATATAAGTCTCGCAAATAAAAACATCTATGTGCATTTACTAAAAATTATTTACTGCATTGGTAAAAAAGATTTGCTACAACATCCACATGACTTTACTACTTTATTACAAAAAGATTTATTGTAATCTCCACATGACTTTACTGCTCTGTTATAAAAAAATATTTACTACAATCTACACATGACGTTACTACTCTGTTACAAAAATATTTACTACAACCTCCACATGACTTTATTGCCATGTTAGTCAACTAGTACAGACAAGTAGATAACCAACTAGCAAACAATCGGTTCCTTATTTTGTACATGAATGTTTCTTTTCTTGTTTTCTCAATCAATAATATTTGATTGGAAGCTCTGATTCACGAACGGTTTTCACCGGTAGCTTGGCGATGATAAGGGTAATAGAATGAGAGACCATGTGGAGGTGTCCCCATGTTTGTGATGAGTAATTGACGGTTGGTTTAGTGAGTTTGAGTTTGTTTCGGGTATTCGAGGGTTGAGTACCTTTATTTGTGCTAATATGGATTACACTGTTTCGTGCGGTGCTATGTGATGGTTTGCTTGTCTGTGTGACTGCAGGACTTCGGAGCTAGGTCATGGTGAGGCGAGGAGGACCGGGACTAGGCACAGGAGGTGTCGAGGTCCAGACGGTCAAAGATGCCGAAGATGATCGAGTCTGCTGAGGTGGTTGCGAGCCGGGAGACGAGCGACCGGAACTGTCCGTGACGGATACGACGGGCGATGACCAGCGGACCGGGACTAGACACAGGAGGTGTCGAGGTCCAGACGGTCAGATGCGCAAAAGCGGTCGGTGTGTGTCGACAGGAAACTTCCGGGAAGGTGCTTGAGGGCAAATTGGAGTTTTGACTCAAGCAATGAGAGGAGGGGCTGGTTTTTCCCTCCAAATCCTGGTCATGTTGACCATGACCTTTGCCTCATTTGGGTGTGGAGCAAACATGTGAGGCTTGGACTGCAATTCTTGATTTGCTGTATTGAGATGATGAGCTCCCCTGTGTGTATTGAAAAAGGCAGTGAGTTCCACGGGTGTAGCAGAGAGCTTTAGTGGAGTTGGTGTTCCAGGAGAGCTGAGCAGTGAGGCTATGAGTGAATAGCTAGCTGCTGTGTGTGTGTTCCCTGGCTTGTCCCCTGTCTGAGAAAGCATGTAGTGTGTGTTCTCATTTCCAATCATGTATGGGGATGTAGTGAGCTCTAGAAAAATCAAGATCCCAGATTTTGGATTTGTCTCTTGCCTTCAAAGATCCGATTGCTTTCTTTGATTCGGTGCTGTGCTGTGTGATTTTGTGCAAAAATCTTGTGCGTGAGTGTCTCATCTTTTTGTCTGTGCTGCGGCCTGTTGCTCGTAGAAACCAGATCCCGGAGAGCGCTCAGAAAACCAGAGCCGTGCAAGGGAGCTTGAAGCTTCACCGTCTGCTTTGTTGTTGCATTAAGTGTTGATGGTTGTTCTCTTTTGAGTCCTTTTATTAATTTGTCCTCAAAGCAGTGCTTAACAAAGGAGTGTGTGTTCTTAATGAGGGCTCTGTGTCTTTGAAATGAGGAGCCTGTTTTTTCTTGGTTGTAGCTGTGTTTTGAGCTGTGCTTGCATGTGTGAGCGGAGAAAGAGGGATGGTATGAGCTAGTGAGGTGCTGGTGTGTGCGTTCCCTGCTGGATGCTATGAGTTGAGCTAGCTGTCGAGTGTGTTCCTCAGTAGTGTGCGTGCAGGAAAGTGGCTGGCTGTGGTCATTTCCAAGTGTATGTGCTCCTATGTGTGTCCCCTTGTAGAGCTCTAGTACGTGTGAAAAGATGGGAGCTAGCAGTGTGAGTTCCTAGCGTGCAGAGCTCCTGTGTGTAGAGAGATGAGCTGAGGTAGTAGCTCCTGTTCGATGCATGAATGGTAGTGCTGCAGAGTGCGTGTGTGAGCTGAAAAATGGTTGTAGAGTTCCTAGCTGCAGCTCCTAGTGCTGGTTTGTTGAGGACAAGTTCTGGTCATTGAGTTGAAGTTCCAGTATTGCCTTGCTGCAATTTTCTTGTTGTTCGTTCTGTGCTGGTTCCCTGTGCGTGTGCATTCGGTTTTGTTTATTGCTGCAGCTTGTTGTTTAGCTTTGTGTCGTGGGCTGCCATCTATTGCATCTGAGTCTTTGGGCTTGTCTGCCAGCAAATTGTTCTCTGTTTGGTTTGGTGTTGAGTTCGTTCGAGATGAGAAATCGAGAAAACGACATTCACCCCCCCTCTGTCGCCATTTCGGTCCTACATAGAATGATATAAGTCTTGCAAATGAAAACATCTTTGTGCATTTACTTAAACAAATTTACTGCATCGCTAAAAGAGATTTACTGTAACCTCCACATAACTTTACTACTCCGTTACAAAAAAAATACTGGACTCCACTTGTAGTTTACTGGCATATCCAGCCAAGCGTGTATGAAACAATCGTAAAAAAATATTATCGTGATGATTCATGCGGTAGTAAAATTGCTATCATAATTACTTTCAGCCTCGTCATAGCGCGCACTAGAGGCGTGACGTCACACGTGGGGGGTCGTGGGTAGTGGGTGAAAATGGCCTATTTGACGCTCTATAAGGGTGGCTCGGTCGGTGCGTGGTGGGCTAGCCTGAGCATAGAATAACTAATTCTACACTGGGGCGCAGTTTAGTGTGTTTGTGTGTTTGTATATTATGTAAACGGTTGCACCTTGGTGTCTAGGCACCTAAATCAATATCCGTTTATGTGCTTCGAAATTTGTTATGTTTGATGTGGGTATCTTCACATACCAGTAAAAAATTGTATTTGAGATACCAAACTCCGAAAAAATTGATTCATCTTGAGTTTAAATAGTTTGAACTATTTTATGGGATATAATCATTGTAGTCGCATTAAATCCAAAATTAGATCAAATTAGTTTCAATTGAGTTCAAAACTTACATACCATAAAAAGTAAATTTTGTTAGTACCATTGCAATCACTTGCGACTTGCGAAATTCCATCACGAATGCCACACACTGCCAAATGTCATTCTACCACTCAGAGGATACATTGTTCGCCACATGCCTCCCCATACATTCTTCTTCCTCTGTAGAGATGAGATCAAGGCAGAACCATCACAGTGAGCCAACGGCGATGAGGTTTGGATTATTCAAGGCGGTGGGGATTGGGCAGCCATGGTGGTGGGGATCGGATGTCATCAGCCTCCACCGAGTGCCAACGTCGTCCTCGCCATGGACTTCCTCCACTTGGTTGTTGCCTCGGCTGACCATGTCCCCGGCGTGCTTTGGTCGGCGATCCTTTGCCATAACATTTAACTATTGACTATCCTTTGCCAAAAATCTTTCTAGCATAGATTCCCACCATCCGTACCACTCCCAAACCTATTTAAGAAAACCAAAAAATCTAACCAAGTGTGGTATTACCAAGCGATGTCCATGATTAGGGACACGACTATTCGAATAGATTGAGATCTCACTCTGTAGAGAATATACAACTTTACCCACATGATATAACCAACTCATAATGTCAATGCAATATTTCACTCAACAGGATAGAGTGCGACTGAGAGGTTATAATGGGGTCGTTACAAATATCTTGCTCTAGTAATAAACCGCCCTATGAGCTAACTCCTCAAGATAAGGAGGTCCTTTACCGTGATCAAGAGATCTCATAGTTATGTTGGTAAGCCTCATGAAACAATGCGAGAGCCCCTTCCAACATAGAGGTAAGTTACTATGCCCATACGACCAATAAATAAACCTATTCTCTACCACCTGCGGTTTAAAGCTAGAACTAGGCAAATTATTTAGCCAAGTCTTTCCCGCTATAGGAACATGTGGTTGTGCTAAAAGCTTGGAACAAAACACTAAAGTTCAGTCATTGGTGACCCGGGCGAGACTACCACACACTGAGATCTCGTGTAAATTGCATCAGTCTCAACAACCACTCACCCAAGTCTAAAACATTTTTCAGTTTTATTTTGTAACCAAATTATCAGAGGTAACCCTCCAATCATAAAATGCTAAATCATTTTCCCATAGTGTCCAAAAATTGATCTACCCATTTCTAGCATTTTTACCAATATTGTTCTAAGCATGACTTAGCATATGACACATATACTACTCTAAAATTCCACAAATATTTACAACAACAGTGAACAATATTTCTAAGGAGGCAACAGAAAGGATATTCAAATTTCACGGCAAGTTCAAGGCAAGAATTGGCAGTAACTAAATAGTAAACCTAAACATAACGATTGGGAGTGCGTACCTCAGTTTCTGCATTGATCAGTTCGTCATATACTAAGTTATAATCTCCAATTAAAAGCTAGCCACAATTTATTGTCTTCCACAACAAGATTGCCAAGCCACTCAAGTACTGCAGTTTTCTCCTCGGTGTCTGCTGGTCCATAAAAAGTTGTCAGCACCCAAACTAACCCGAGGCTTTACAAGTGAATTTTATTAAGGAAAATTTTCTAATATGCTATTGCTTAGTTCATGGATCCAAATTTACCACTCGAAAGTTTTTTCTTCTAAAAATATCACTCCGTAGTGTAAAATTTTACACTAGAGAGTGACATTTTTAGAATAAAAAACTTTTCAGTGGCACATTTGTGAAACATCATATTTGCAGTGGCATATATCAATTAAATCCTTTTATTAAAAGTGCATATCCATAGTATGGGCACCAGCTAAGCATCTTATCCTGTGTTCTGATCTTGCTCGATATATCTCCTCTCAAGCTAGTTTGCTGGATTCACAAAAACTATATACAATGGCTTCCGGTGCCACCGCTCTTAAGTGGGACGCTGCTATTGCCATTTGTGTCATGCCAGTAGCAGATCTAGGATTTTTAAAATGAGTATTTGGAGTTACAAACATGTTGTACAATGTAAAACATAAAGGTACATAATATAAAAAAACAACGTACAAATTATTTGAGCAGCTGTATAATTATCGATGCAAAAGTGTGTACATGTAAGTCAGATAAACATGAAGCTAAAAACTGAGTTTTGGTGTCATGAACTTACTCCAGTACGCATTTGGTTGAGTCCTCCATTACTTCTAACAATCATATAGCGGTCTGACTCTTTTGGAGCTGATAATGCAAAATATGGTGTTAGGACTGTAAACAACATACTCATATTGAGGAAAACATTACCACATATACATATATGTGCACTAATTTGCATGAGCAGTGTTTCTAGTTTCTACATCAGAGTACATATATAGACACATGGATAGGGGATTACCGAATTAGTGACATTCAACCCTAAAAAAACCACAGCAAGAATAAGCTATACCTTGATCATTGTTGTATCATTCCTATTGCAGATAAAGCACATATTCCAATTACCAAAAGTAAAACACTGCACCTAAACGTCCATTTACTATTTTACAGAGAGATCAAAGGAGAAATTAGGACTACAGTCTACGAAGCATATATTTGAAATTGATGTCTGAACGAACGGCCACAATTTCCACTAAATTCTAACTTTGTATCCACATCAGCTAGTGTTTTCTAAGTTGCAGACACTCAGAACATTTCATCTTAGTAAATGAAAAAGGAACCATCACATGTTTGATAAAAGTCATAAAACACTGCTGCATAAGAAAGAAATTTACCCATATATCTAGAGGTTGGTGTGATGCAAGCATGATAACTGTAGCCATTAGAACCCTACAGCTGCTCATCTGATACATGAACATCGATAATTGCTCCAGTTCAACAATCATTCGATAAATAAACATCGTACCATCACTACCCTATGATTCAATACTAATTTCATTTTAAGAAAATGGGCAGCACATGAAGTGATTTTATATGTCTAAGAAGCTAGGTTTGAGAGAGTTCCATTGCACATGTATGATAATTTGGTATATAAGAAACACCCATGAATTAGAACTTTATATGGGATATTGAGCAACATGCATTGCCATAGTGCTACACTTCTCGAGTTTTCCTGGCTCAACATTCCTAAGGCCGAGATGCTTTCTCTAGGCTCTAGCTACATTATTTCCCTCTCTATCTTAGCTATAAGATTTCATTTCAACAATCTTTAGTTTCTAGAACACTAAGAGTGTTTCATCTTGGCGTACCGCTACTACTATTGTCTATTGATAAATCTCCCAAGAGCAGGTTCAACATCCATGTCGAATGCTTAGCTGTTGCACGAACAAACTGATAAGTTTTATTTTTACACAGGAGACATGTCACAGATCACAAGAAACGAGTTGAATTTACCAACGGGAGCACAACCCTAGAGAAATTTGCAGAACATTGCAACAAGAACCTAACTCCAACGCACAAATTCGGGCGGGAAGAACTGCACCAAAGACGAAAAGATGAACCAATAACAACAGTAGAGGGAAGGGATCAAGAAACGGGCCTGGTGGGGTGGGTCCTGGCGAAGGAGGTCGACGCGGGCGATCTGGCAGAGGGATAGAACGAGGAGGAGCGCTGCGAAGGCGATGAGGAGGCATGCACAGTGCGAGATCGGCAACCGAGGGAGCCGCCGGAGCTAGAGGGGAGGAAAGGGATACTGGGATAGGGTTAGCGTGAAGCGACTCGGCCGCGTGAGGCGATTGGGTTGGGGCTACCGACTGCCGAGTGTGGAGTGCTGGCTACGGCTTGGTGGCGTGGTGGGCTGGTGCGGCATGGTGGGCTGGTGGCATGGTGGACCGAGTGGGCTGCGCCTGTACGGACGGGTAGAATCGCCGATTGAATCTAGATTCGATCGAGTCGCAGTGCACAGCCACAGTTAAAATACGTATTTTTAGTATCCTTACTAGTATATATACCTAATAAACACTAGGTTTTTTCTCTAAAAAAATTAGATATACATCTGTACACCTATATCTTTATGCTAGATCCACCCCTGCGTCGTGCTGGCCTGTCTTCGGTGGGGCAGCCGCCGGCGGCGACGTATTGCAGTGATTATTGTGCCTCGCAGTGTCGTTCGGCGTGCAGTGCCGCCGTTGCCTCTTGCGGGGGCGTCCAGTCCTCGGTCTTCCAGCAGTGCACGGCCTCCTGCAACAGCGGCTGCGGCGCCAACTGCACTTCATGCGATTGCGCTAGTATATGCAGCAGCGCCTGCGGAAGCACCGCTGCCAATGCATACAGCAGATGCCAGTCCTCGGTCATACAGCAGTGCACGACGTCCTGCAACAACAGCTGCAGGAACGGCTGAACCCTGGAGCCGTGTGAGCTGGGGCCGCGCACGTGTGAAGCATGGATGGATGCGTGTGTGTGTGTGTGAGTTTCGTGTTACCGCCGATCGAATTATTGTGACTCCATTTAAATAAGCTGCATGCTGTGTACGTAGCGACGGATCGAGCATGCATGTATCTACTTGCGCATCTATGTATCGTGTGTATTGTGGTAATACTTAGTAATACATAAGCCCTCCATCCATATTACCGGTCTCATGAGACTCAAGCCAGAAACCAACTCGTCCAAAACAAGGTGCACAAGTGGATTAAATGCTAAATTAATCTTTCGCACTATATTCTTGTATAGGGGAAAGATCCGATGATCCTAAAAAGTTCGAGAGAGTTGGGAGAGAGCGACAATTCATTGTACTCTTTCTCTTTCGTCGTTGATTATCTCGTCACCATTATTTGGTTCTTTCTAGTCTCTACGAGATTTATCTATTTCGTTCTTGATGTTGTACACACTTGTGCCGTTTCACACAAACTCTGATTCGATCTGAAGTTGCTGCACATAAGAAGTGGTATCAGAGTATAACATAGAACCTGTATCTTCCTCTCTCCTGCCCCAATTCCACCTCAATTGTATCCAAATACTACTTCAGTTTGTATCTAGTGATGTAGGTACCACTACAACAAAAAAGCTAATACTGGACGCCTCATCACAGACGGTTCACCAAAACCGTCTGTATTAAATACAATCACAAACGGTTTTAGTTTAGTGACCGTCTATGTTACTAGTTGTACTAAAAATTGTTTGTGAAGATGTAATATCATAGACGGTTCATGTTAAAAACTGTCTGTGATTTTCTGTCCTCATCACAGACGGTTTGTATTAAAAACTGTTTGTGATAATCTCATTTATTGTAGACACGACCAGGGATAAAAATTCCGGCCGGTAACCACCGGTTACCGGCCAGTAACCGGCTACCGGAGGGTGCTGGGAAACAGAATCCCGGCGGTTTTTTCAAATCCAAATTCAAATTTTCAGATTTCGAATGAATTTTAATCAAATTTGAACGAATTTCGCCCAAACCAAATCTGGTTTGACCGGTTACCGGTACCGGACCTCTGGCGGAAATAACCCGGTAACGGGTTTTCAACCCTTGGACACGACCCTCACAGATCTGTCTTAAATTCTAGCTCTGTTCTCGTTGCTGCTGCTTTGAGGAGGTGGGGCTTTGAGGCGATTTGGTGAAAGAAGACCGCGGATTTGGGAAGAGTGACTGTAGATCTATTTGTTCTTGACTATCGATGGTTAGTAATTTGTTCCTAATTGCATTATATTCTAGATCTAGTTTGGTAAAGAGAGAATTGGAGATGGTTTAGATCTAGTTTCTTGCCATCTGAAGTTGACTACTATAAGTACTTGAGATTTCAGTTACTTTTGCAAATTAATTAGTAGAAGCTGGGTGGGCTGTTTGTAATGTGTTTGTGATGAAACCTGACCCTAGGGTGCATGGCTGAAGTTTGGATTTTATTGGTGTTGTTGTCATTGATTACACATATATTACTGCACTCCTATTATAATGCATTGTTGTTTTTTCAGTTCATTAGAAATACATATTTCAAATGACATATCAAAAGTTGCATCTATAGTATACTAATTAATTAATTCAATATTTAACACTAAATTTTGTTATATGTGTAGCGTAGTTGGACCGAAGCTGGATGTACGCTGAGAACCGTGTGAGTGGAGAGTACATTAATGGTGTGTCTGCTTTTACGAGAGCTGCCGAGGAGGATATGTTGAATAAGGGGGGGGGCGGAGTATATGTATTGTCCATACATTGACTGCGAAAATCTGAAAATGTTTAAGAACCAAGCGCAGATCGAAGCACACTTGATTCGAAGGGGTTTCAAAAAGGGGTATACACATTGGACCAGTCACGGTGAAGAGCAGATTATACATGAAGGTAGTAATAACAACATCGCTGATGAAGTAGTCGACGATATGCCGCCGGATGATGTCGATTGTGGTTCCAATTTGGATAGGCTGCACGATGACAATCTAGATCAGATGCTTCGCGATGTAGAAGTGAACTATAGTGAGAGAGAGTTTGGTAAATTCAAGGGCTCGATGCAGGACTCGGAGAAGCCTTTGTTCCTGGGCTGTAAGCTGGAATACACAAGGTTGTCATCCGTGCTTGAACTGCTGAAATTGAAGGCAAGCAACGGTTGGTCCGACAAGAGCTTCATGTCGCTGTTAGGTCTCTTAGCAGACATGCTTCCAGATGGAAACGAGTTGCCCAAAACCACCTACAGAGCCAAGAATGTTCTTTGTTCATTGGGAATGGAAGTAGGGCTACGGCGGCGAGGGTGTTCCCAGGCTTCCCCAGTGAAAAGGATGCGCACAAGGGGTAGAGTGCGGCGCAGCGGTGTTGATACGGTGGTCATGGTCGACGATGAGCCCTTGTGGTTACCGGAATCGGTGAAGAACCGTGTTTCGGGTGGCGGAGAGGAGCTCCAAAATTGGGGCATAGGGAGCGGGAGAAGTGAGGGGGTGAGGGGCATTGGGATCGGCGAGAAGAGGTGGAGCCGAGACGCTGCTTTATAGGGCGAGGGCGGCGTGGATTCGCCGTGGCGCACAAGAAGGCTGAGCGGGATTGCCGGCAGTGATGGAGGGATTGGCGGCGAGGTAAGGAAAGAAGATGGGGCCGAACGGGCGCGGTGATGGCGGGGATTTAACGCGTGCAACCGCGTGAGGAGAAAGGGGCGGAAATGGCGGCGGCGAAGGAGCTCCTGCGCGCGGTAATGGCGATTGGGTTCAGTCCCGTGCGAGAAAGAGGGAGGCGAGGGAGGAAGAAGACGTGGGGCCGTTTGATTTGCATCGGGCGGCCGGAACGGGCCGTGTGGCGTGGGGGCGTGTTGGCCGTCCGATGTAAATCGGGCGGTCGAGAGAGGGAGAGGCGGGATGAGGAGCAGGCGGGCCGAGTGGACCGGTGCGCGCGGGAGAGAAATGGGCCGAGCGGAAGTTTCGGCCCAAAGAAGGTCTTGGAATTTAAATTGATTTAGGAATTAAAATAATCTAGTTAATTCAAAAAGGGTTTAGAAAATAGCAAATAAAATCCAAAAATTCTAGAAAAATTCACAGAAATTCCTAGAGTTATTTTGGACTTAAATAAAATATTTCCAACTTAAAGTTGGCTTTTAATTTTGCAAATAAATTATTTTAGATTTAAAATATTTAGGAAAAAGCTTTTAAAATTCCAGAAAATAATTAAATTTTTATTTTTCAACTTTAACTCAAATAAGACTTCAAATAAATTTTCTTTTGACTTTTGAAAACTTCATAAATTCAAGAAAAGCAATAAAATTCTTTCAAATTTCAGAAAATCCAACAAAATAATAACTTTATTTATTTTTATTTTGGTAACAGCACTTTGGGATGTTACAAACTACCCCCCTTAAAAGGAATCTTGTCCCTGAGATTCGGAGAGGCTAGAAAGAAAGAAGATGAATGAATTGAGAGATAGAAAGGGTCTATCTTCAAGTTGGCTTCACGTCCAAGGGTGTTGGGTTGTTTAAGGTTTTGAGGTATCCATCCGTCCTTCAAGTCCCAGGTGCATCGATAGGTTAAGAGTCCAATGGATTGTTAGAGAAGAGCAAAATAGCAAAGGGTGAGAGAGAAAGCTATAAGGGGAGAAGTCTACCCATTTAAAGAAAATGTTGTACACAAGATCAAAAGATCTACGTACGACGTACCAAAAGAAAATGCACCATACAAGTTAAGAATCAATACAACATTCTACTCGATCGAAACATGTAAGCTGGTGAAACGACTCAATGCGTAGAATGAGTCTTGCCAAATTTAAACTATATGGCTGGTCTGACATCGCAACTTCTGCTCATGGTCTTCGATGAATCTTGCATGTTGTCCTTGAATGGTGGAGACGATGACACTTTCTTGACGGCTTCATATCTTGTAGTCTTGAACGCATTGGTAAAGAACGTGCTGACCATCTATAGAAACTTATCAAGGGAGAGAGGATCCATTTGATATTATAAAATGGTAAAGAGAGAATTAGGTAAGAAAGGATTGCTATGAAGAAGCTATAGACAGATGACCAAGATGAGGAGAGAACAATTTATTTTTCTTGATATATAAAATAATTTTTGAAGTTTTTCAACTAACGGCCATTCTAACTAGGTCACGACCTACAGTCGATATGGCTCTGATACCACTTCTGTCGGACTCGGGATTAACACCCCAAATCCTCTGTGTATTTCTGAACTAGTCCCATGATCAGTAGCTAGTTCACACAGTAAACAGATATGGTAACATCCATAAATCGCACAATTATATTAATAATCAAGAAAGTTTATTACAAAAGAGGCTTACAAGCCAACAGTAAATAACACAGCGGAAGACGAAGAAGATGCAGTAGAGTCCAGTTAATCTGCCACAGGCAATCGACTGGGGGTAGCAGCCTAGTTGTTGGGATCCACACCGGTAGCAAAGTCCTTCTCCTATGAAATTTATTTGCATAAAGTAAGGATGAGCACAACTTCCGTGCTCGCAAGTTACACCCAATAACAGAGTTAATGCATGCAAGGATATATCAAAGGAAGGCTTATAGGGTTATTCGTGCAAAAGCAATATTTAACAATTTAAATACAATACTAAGTTCAAAAGTAGTTATACTATATCTAAAATCAAATTTCATTTTTAATCATTATTTCTCAAGTATAGGATAAATCTCCATACACAAGTGGTGAAGGACTTCCCCCTTGCACCAGGCTTTCTGCCCAAATTTCCCACATGGAATAAACTTCCATGAAATCATTTCTGTCAAAACATTTTTGAAACAAAACATAGTCTAATCCGCAAAATGCTTTGCTCAGCATGTCCATGACCATGGACACGGCTATTCGAATAGATTGACATTCTGTGGAGGTACAACTTTACCCACAAGACACGACTTCTCTAGTTTGTTTGGCATCCATCGATACCACTGCTCACTACCTTTGGAAAGCAGTCTAGAGCATGTGACAAGGCCTTTACAATGTGCCATTCCAACGTAGTTATGCCTTGCTAAGGTTTCACTCCCTTTGGATCGAACTCCGCCGGATTAGAGCCCCCTCTTGCGCCATGTGGGATTACATAAAAAGTTGGTCACTCGGACACCCACACAACCGGATGGCACAACCACATTGAAACGTTGCAAATTAGTTAGCCAGATCCTCCCCACTCTGGACTTGTGGTAATACGATTTTGGCTTAACAATCTGCAGCTCGCAGACCGGTCCTTAATTGACTAGGTGACTTTCAAAACAAACCCTGGGCCTCAACTATTCAAGAGAAGAGCCTGTGCATAAACTTGCACCCACCAACTATCCATTTCGCCCAAGTCCAAACTAGTTTTCAATTTTATTTTATTTTTCAAAGCATTTGCAAACTTCCATAACACACCAATGCCATGGATACAATTTAAACAACATTTGATATTTGGCTGAAAATTCCCAAATCAAACATTTTTGGTCTAAGCATGTCTTTGCATCATATTTTCAAATGATCCTAGTTCATACTATTTTATCAACTAGGCTTTATCTAGGGTGACAATATATTCGATTCAAATATCAGCATTGGCCATACAAAGGATTTAGGCGTAACTATAATTTAAAACAGGAATTTAAATCACTGAATATAAATAAGCATGCAATAATAATTTAAAAACAAAATTTAAATAATTTGAAATAATGGGATCAAATATGATCAAAGATGTAACTTTCCTTGATCAATTAGAAGCTTTCAAACGGCGTCGAAATCTGACTCTCCGAAGTCGTCGAAATCTATACGCGAAAATGAGCCAAATTCAAACAAAGTTCAAATGAAGATTCAAATGAACTCCAAATTAAATAATTTTGGTTTAGTTAGCTAGATCTTGAATTTAGTTGAATTTAGAAATTTGAATCGACGGAATTGGAGTTCGTATGAAGGAGAACAAACCCCGGAAAGTTTACAATTCACATGAAATGATGAATTTCAGGATTTCTCGAATTATTTTTACAAAGGAAACTCCGATTATGGCGTCACGCTGACGTCATCATTTGGGAAATCCCATTCGGATGAAATTTGGTTACACTGACATGTGGGCCCCAAAGTCAATAGACCTGGTCCACGGAACGGTCAACGGTCCATCATGGACTTGGTCCGCGAAATAGAGACGGTGTGTGTGAGCTGGCGTAAACGCTAACACGTGCAGCCACGTGGCACTAACGCGGGCTTCAGGGCTTAGGTGGCGCTTATGTGGCACTGATGTGGCTAGGCCACCTCAGCCTATGGCCGGCGGTGCTACGGCGACCACCTCACTGGCGCTGCGTGCCACGGCGAGGAGTGCGGATGATGTCAAGAGGGAGAGCGCAACGCGCTGAGTCCAGCACTTACCTTGGATGCTAGCGGGCGCGGAGGGATGGCCGGCGGCGAGCTTGAATGGCGGCGGCGGTGGTAGGGCTACGTCGGCGAGGGTGTTCCTGGGCTTCTCCGGTGAAAAGGATGCGCGCACGGGGTAGAGTGCGGCGTGCCAGGGTCGATGCGGTGGTCGTGGTCGACGATGAGCCCTTGTGGTCACTGGAATCGGTGAAGAACCGCGTTTCGGGTGGCGGAGAGGAGCTCCAAAATTGGGGCATAGGGAGCGGGAGAAGTGAGGGGGTGAGGGGCATTGGGATCGGCGAGAAGAGGCAGAGCCGAGGCGCTGCTTTATAGGGCGAGGGTGGCGTGGATTCGCCGTGGCGCACAAGAAGGCCGAGTGGGATTACCGGCGGTGATGGAGGGATTGGCGGCGAGGTAAGGAAAGAAGATGGGGCCGAACGGGCACGGTGATGGCAGGGATTTAAATGCGTGCAACCGCGTGAGGAGAAAGGGCCAGAAATGGTGGCTGCGAAGGAGCTCCTACGCGTGGTAATGGCGGTTGGGTTCGGTCCTGTCGAGAAAGAGGGAGGCGAGGGAGGAAGAAGACGTGGGGCCGTTTGATTTGCATCGGGCGGCCGAAACGGGCCGTGTGGCGTGGGGGCGTGTTGGTCGTCCGATGTAAATCGGACGGTCGAGAGAGGGAGAGGCGGGATGAGGAGCGGGCGGGCCGAGTGGGCCAGTGCGCGCGGGAGATAAATGGGCCGAGCGGAAGTTTCGGCCCAAAGAAGGTTTTGGAATTTAAATTGATTTAGGAATTAAAATAATCCAGTTGATTCAAAATGGGTTTAGAAAATAGCAAATAAAATCCAAAAATTCTAGAAAAATTCACAGAAATTCCTAGATTTATTTTGGACTTAAATAAAATATTTCCAACTTAAAGTTGGCTTTTAATTTTGCAAATAAATTATTTTGGATTTAAAATATTTAGGAAAAAGCTTTTAAAATTCCGTAAAATAATTAAAATTTTATTTTTGACTTTAACTCAAATAAGACTTCAAATAAATTTTCTTTTGACTTTTGAAAACTTCATAAATTTAAGAAAAGCTATAAAACTCTTTCAAATTTCAGAAAATCCAAAAAAATAATAACTTTATTTATTTTTATTTTGGTAACAGCACTTTGGGATGTTACAAACTAGCCCCCTTAAAAGGAATCTCGTCCCCGAGATTCGGAGAGGCTAGAAAGAAAGAAGACGAATGAATTGAGAGATAGAAAGGGTCTATCTTCAAGTTGGCTTCACATCCAAGGGTGTTGGGTTGTTCAAGGTTTTGAGGTATCCATCCGTCCTTCAAGTCCCAGGTGCATCGATAGGTTAAGAGTCCAATGGATTGTTAGAGAAGAGAAAAATAGCAAAGGGTGAGAGAGAAAGCTATAAGGAGAGAAGTCTACCTATTTAAATAAAATGTTGTACACAAGATCAAAAGATCTACGTACGACGTACCAAAAGAAAATGCACCATACAAGTTAAGAATCAATACAACATTCTACTCGATCGAAACATGTAAGCTAGTGAAACGACTCAATGCGTAGAATGAGTCTTGCCAAATTTAAACTATATGGCTGGTCTGACATCGCAACTTCTGCTCATGGTCTTCGATGAATCTTGCATGTTGTCCTTGAATGGTGGAGACGATGATACTTTCTTGACGGCTCCATATCTTGTATTCTTGAATGTATTGGTAAAGAACGTGCTGACCATCTATAGAAATTTTTCAAGGGAGAGAGGATCCATTTGATCTTATAAAATGGTAAAGAGAGAATTAGGTAATAAAGAATTGCTATGAAGAAGCTATAGACAGATGACCAAGATGAGGAGAGAACAATTTATTTTTCTTGTTATATAAAATAATTTTTGAAGTTTTTCAACTAACGGCCATTCTAACTAGGTCACGACCTACAGTCGATATGGCTCTGATACCACTTCTGTCAGACCCGGGATTAACACCCCAAATCCTCTGTGCATTTCTGAACTAGTCATATAATTAGTAGCTAGTTCACACAGTAAACAGATATGGTAACATCCATAAATCACACAATTATATTAATAATCAAGAAAGTTTATTACAAAAGTGGCTTACAAGCCAACAGTAAATAACACAACGGAAGACAAAGAAGATGCAGTAGAGTCCAGCTAATCTGCCACAGGCAATCGACTGGGGGTAGCGGCCTAGTTGTCGGGATCCACACCGGTAGCAAAGTCCTTCTTCTCTGAAATTTATTTGCATAAAGCAAGGATGAGCACAACTTCCGTGCTCGCAAGTTACACCCAATAACAGAGTTAATGCATGCAAGGATATATCAAAGGAAGGCTTATAGGGTTATTTGTGCAAAAGCAATATTTAACAATTTAAATACAATACTAAGTTCAAAAGCAGTTATACTATATCTAAAATCAAATTTCATTTTTAATCATTATTTCTCAAGTATAGGATAAATCTCCATACACAAGTGGTGAAGGACTTCCCCCCTTGCACCAGGCTTTCTGCCCAAATTTCCCACATGGAATAAACTTCCATGAAATCATTTCTGTCAAAACATTTTTGAAACAAAACATAGTCTAATCCTCAAAATGCTTTGCTCAGCATGTCCATGACCGTGGACACGGCTATTCGAATAGATTGACACTCTGCAGAGGTTGTACAACTTTACCCACAAGACACGACTTCTCTAGTTTGTTTGGCATCCATCGATACCACTGCTCACTACCTTTGGTAAGCAGTCTAGAGCATATGACAAGGCCTTTACAATGCGCCATTCTAATGTAGTTATGCCTCGCTAAGGTTTCACTCCCTTTGGATCGAACTCTGCCGGATTAGAGCCCCCTCTTGCGCCATGTGGGATTACATAAAAAGTAGGTCACTCGGACTCACCCACACAACTGGATGGCACAACCATATTGAAACGTTGCAAATTAGTTAGCCAGATCCTCCCCACTCTGGACTTGTGGTAGTACGATTTTGGCTTAACAATCCGCAGCTCGCAGACCGGTCCTTAATTGACTAGGTGACTTTCAAAACAAACCCTGGGCCTCAACTATTCAAGAGAAGAGCCTGTGCATAAACTTGCACCCACCAACTATCCATTTCGCCCAAGTCCAAACTAGTTTTTAATTTTATTTTATTTTTCAAAGCATTTGCAAACTTCCATAACACACCAATGCCATGAATACAATTTAAACAACATTTGATATTTGGCTGAAAATTCCCAAATCAAACATTTTTTGTCTAAGCATGTCTTTGCATCATATTTTCAAATGATCCTAGTTCATACTATTTTATCAACTAGGCTTTATCTAGGGTGACAATATATTCGATTCAAATATCAACATTGGCCATACAAAGGATTTAGGAATAACTACAATTTAAAACAGGAATTTAAATTGCTGAATATAAATAAGCATGCAATAATAATTTAAAAACAGAATTTAAATAATTTGAAATAATGGGATCAAATATGATCAAAGATGTAACTTGCCATGATCAATTAGAAGCTTTCAAACAGCGTCGAAATCTGACTCTCCGAAGTCGTCGAAATCTATACGCGAAAATGAGCCAAATTCAAACAAAGTTCAAATGAACTCCAAATTAAATAATTTTGGTTTAGTTAGCTAGATCTTGAATTTTGATGAATTTAGAAATTTGAATCGACGGAATCGGAGTTCGTATGAAGGAGAACGAACCCCGGGAAGTTTACAATTCACATGAAATGATGAATTTCTGGATTTCCCGAATTATTTTTACAAAGGAAACTCCGATTATGGCGTCATGCTGACGTCATCGTTTGGAAAATCCCATTCAGCTGAAATTTGGTTACACTGACATGTGAGCCCCAAAGTCAATAGACTTGGTCCACGGAACGGTCAACGGTCCATCATGGACTTGATCCGCGAAATAGTGACGGTGTGTGTGAGCTAGCACAAACGCTGACACGTGCAGCCACGTGGCGCTGTCGTGGGCTTTAGGGCTTAGGTGGCGCTTATGTGGCGCTGATGTGGCTAGACCACCTTAGCCTGTGGCCAGCGGTGCTACGGCGACCACCTCGCCGGCGTTGCGCGCCGCGGTGAGGAGTGCGGATGATGCTAAGAGGGAGAGCGCAACACGCTGAGTCCAGCACTTACCTTGGATGCTAGCGGGCGTGGCGGGATGGCTGGCGGCGAGCTCTAAAGGCGGCGGCGGCGAGGGTGTTCCCGAGCTTCTCCAGTGAAAAGGATGCGCGCACGGGGTAGAGTGCGGTGGTCGCGGTTGACGATGAGCCCTTGTGGTCGCCGAAATCGGTGAAGAACTGTGTTTCGGGTGGCGGAGAGGAGCTCCAAAATTGGGGGCATAAGGAGCGGGAGAAGTGAGGGGGTGAGGGGCATTGGGATCGGCAAGAAGAGGCGGAGCCGAGGCGTTGCTTTATAGGGCGAGGGCGGCGTGGATTCGCCATGGCGCACAAGAAGGCCGAGCGGGATATCCGACGGCGATGTAGGGATTGGCGGCAAGGTAAGGAAAGAAGATGGGGCCGAACGGGCACGGTGATGGCGGGGATTTAAACGCGTGCAACCGTGTAAGGAGAAAGGGGCGGAAATGGCGGCAGCGATGGTGCTCCTGCACGCGGTAATGGCGGTTGGGTTCAGTCCCATGCGAGAAAGAGGGAGGCAAGGGAGGAAGAAGACGTGGGGTCGTTTGATTTGCATCGGGCGGCCGGAACGGGCCGTGTGGCGTGGGGGTGTCTTGGCCGTCCGATGTAAACCGGACGGTCGAGAGAGGGAGAGGCGGGATGAGGAGCGGGCAGGCCGAGTGGGCCGGTGTGTGTGGGAGAGAAATGGGCCGAGCGGAAGTTTCGGCCCAAAGAAGGTCTTGGAATTTAAATTGATTTAGGAATTAAAATAATCTAGTTAATTCAAAAAGGGTTTAGAAAATAGCAAATAAAATCCAAAAATTCTAGAAAAATTCACAGAAATTCCTAGAGTTATTTTGGACTTAAATAAAATATTTCCAACTTAAATTTGGCTTTTAATTTCGCAAATAAATTATTTTGGCTTTAAAATATTTAGGAAAAAGCTTTTAAAATTCTAGAAAATAATTAAATTTTTATTTTTCAAGTTTAACTCAAATAAGACTTCAAATAAATTTTCTTTTGACTTTTGAAAACTTCATAAATTCAAGAAAAGCAATAAAACTCTTTCAAATTTCTGAAAATCCAACAAAATAATAACTTTATTTATTTTTATTTTGGTAACAGCACTTTGGGATGTTACAGGGGGGGCGGTGTCATGGGCTCGTGGGGCGAAGAGGACCGAGCGGCCAGAGCGGCAGCGAGCCAAGGGGGCCGAGGAGGAGAGCAGGGGCGGGGCGGCGTCGTGCTCTACCGGTCTAGGGAGGGGAAGATACCGAAGGTAAGGCGGCTAGGGCAGGCTTGGGTGTTAGGCAACACTTGGGGCTTGGCCTTGGACCCTGGTCAGTTGGGCCGCTCCCTTCGCTGGGCCGCTCCGCTGGGCCGGTCGGCCAACGTCGGGCCTAGCTACTGTGTAGTGATTTTTTTATACCAACTAAAATTTCCCACTGGTATTTTTCTCTAGGCCTCGGGCCGTTGCCTAACTGGCCCAAGGCCCATCTCCACCCCTACACACAAACAAAATCGTTCATAAGGATTCCCCAAGCTCAGAGGATAGCAGCTTCCACACGTCGATTGCTTGCTTCTGGGAAAGAAACAAACGCAGTAAGCTATTTGGTGACGGGCTAAAAAAACACAGTAAGCAGGCTAAGCACAACAAGCTTATCTTTACTATTTAAAATGAATGTAGTGGTGGTGAGTGATGCGTTCTTCATCAACCTCTCCCATACACCAAAAAAATTGCACTCCCCTTCCTTCTTTTGCATGCCAACAGGTGGTCCACTTACCGATCGCTCGATTTCCTCGCACCCTCAAATGGTTTGGAACCAATCCTAACCACAATCCTCCTTTCTTCTCCAAATATCCCAGATCTACTTGTTGCCTACCTCTCCTCGTGCTCCTTGCCTCCTTTTGTCGCTCACTTGAGGCAGCAGTGCACATGAGGGAGGCGTCGGTGTTGGTGATATGCCTTGGAGGCAATCATAGAGACGATTGTATCACTCGATGTTTATGAGTTATAGAATAAATGTTATTATATTCCTTGAATGAATTATCAGTTATAAATATTAACAAGTGTGTGACTTGTTGGTGAAGCTCTTTAACTTATATGATGTCATTCTAAATGTATCCCTAGTCACGACACTAGTGACTTATCGACTAACGCATGTATTGACTGATTACCATGTTTCACCGGTCATGGATATAGGGATATCGAGTCAATAATGTGAACACATGTTAGAGAACATGGTGTTGGATTGACTCACCTTGAGACACTATTGAGATTGTTACGATTTTATGTGTCATCGGTTGGTCTCAAGCAATGATGATGTATAATCCTTAGACCTGAGATCAGTATGGTTTCCTACATGTGTAATAGTACACTTAGGGGTTGCCAAACGCTACTTCGTAACTAGGTAGTTATAAAGGTAGCTTTCGGGTATACTATGAAATATACAGAGGAATATAACTAGTCAGATATGGGATTTGCCCCTCCTAATATAACATGAGAGATATCTCTGGGCCCCTCGATGTGGTTAGATAAAGAAAGTGCATGGCCACACCACTAGTGGTCGAAGAGTCAACTACATGAAGTTATCCGTCACTTGATCGAGAAAGTATTGAACAGTCTATGGATGATAAAATATCTCACCTGTAGTTCAACCAGATATCGTGAGGCAAAGGCATAATACACAAGTAGGTCGTTCAGTTCGACTAGATACGGACTAGTCATATGGAGATACGAGTTAGTCGTAGACTGGTCGAACATAATCACTAAGTGGTTGTAAACTAGTCGTAAGGAGTTACAAACTTGTCGTGACTAAATGTGAACTGGTCATATAGAGATACGAGCTGGATGTGAGTGATAAGGACCCTGGTCGTATATCATATTGCATTAAGGTTCGTTCGATATAATTTATGTGTAGTCAGGAATTGTAATGTCCTGCTAGGAACCGCTAATGACTCGTGGTCGAAAAGTTGTTTTCGAGTCACAACCGATTATGCATGAACCTATAGGGTCACGTACTTAACGGGTTGGAACAAATGAGTTCGGATATGATCTGTCATAGGCTCTTTATAAGGGGATGCATGAGGATGTTGGGAGAAGACGTGAGTTGCATCACCGAAACCCTAGCCACCATCTTCTCGAAGACCCTACCGTGCGAGTTGGTACTAGCACATCAGCGTACGATGTTTTATCCCTCGATGTGTGGATACCGTAGAGGCGCTGCTGCGATTGTTGCTGTGTTGAACAAGGACGATCCACAATCTTCACAAGGAATGTGATTGGTTACTGAAGGAGACGATCGGTGCCGAGGACGTTGGATGATTGACTACGACCACTTCATCGACGTGCTCGATGTTGGATCAAACTGTTCCAAGTCTTCTTCCGCTGCACTGTGTGTCTAGTGGTAACAATCTATGATTTCTTACTTGTGTGGCTTCTTGGTTTACGTGATAGAATTTTTGAATTGCCAGCTAGTGTAGCCTACCTGTATCCCTTTAGTCGGAGCCAAGGTTGAGGACACCAATGGTGGCGACTAGACTGCTAGCAACACGCACATGAGGGAGGCAACAGAACCATGCTGGAGGACGTCAACATCATCGAGGCTTCTGGTGGTGGAGACAGTGGAGCCAAGGCGGAGGGCGATGGTAAATCTGAGGCTACTGGTGGCGAGGATCTAGTTGCATCGACGCAACCTGTACGCATTGCCACTACCGCTGCTGCCACGAGTGCGTGCACCACTGCCGCTCGTGAGAATCACCGGACACACTTGTGTGCCAGCCAACACCGCTCTCCTAAGACGGTGGAAGCTTGGTCATGGCTTCCTGGCAGGTGAAGGCGCCGCAACTACTCGACGTCTCAACGACAACAACAAGGCTCAACGAAGGCAACCGCTCAAAAGAGAATACTATACACTTGGTGCTAGAAACAATGAGGTAGTATTTTCTCTGCATTCGTTCGAGATTTGTGTGACAAATGTTAATTTGGAATCTGAATGTCTATTATCGACACATACTGGTTTGTTGTATAAGACCATCAATGGTCACAGGTACTGGTGCAGGCAGTGCATCAGCATCTGCAACTAAGTCATTGTTTGTTGTGTAATGATTCCTCTACATTGTTTCAGCAACAAAATCAGTTGTTGAATTATTGAAAGGGAGGATAAACTAGTTGCCCATTCAAAATGATAATTACTTGGCAAGTCCATTAATGGTTGGTTTGCCTTTGGTACTTAAAAGCTAAGATATTACCTGAGATATCGCTATTTAAATGCTGGGTTTTTGTTTAGGATGATAACAAAAGCCTGAAGATGATAACACTAATGAGTCTCAATTAGAGGTAAAAATATATGAGGCTTTGCTTTGAAGCACGTGAATTGATATGCCATTGTATTTATCACTACACGGTCTGTACAGAGTTTCTCATTACATCCATGTATATATTACCACCAAAATGAGTTATCTCTGTTATTCTATCTCTCATGTTGTTATTCAGGGTGCAATACATGTTGATTATTAGTACATATAGATATTACTATGGTTGTCATTGTAGAACACCAACCATATATATTCTCTGTTGCTTTGCAAAATTTTATTGTTTTCTTGCATTGTACTAATTAGTAATTACACAGGACAAGATTAATCTCGAAGTCTCTTTGATAAGAAGTTCTCTTACCATTTTCTTTTCTGGAGAAAATGTGCAGCTGCTAATTTGTTTGCACCAGGTCGTTTGATTTATGCGACGTACTTCTGCCTTGTCGATTATTTTTTTTCATATGTTAAATCAAGAATTTGGGTTAGAGTTAGATGTGTATATCCGAGCAAAATCAGATGCACCTCTCAAGAAATAATTTCTTGACTTGTTTTAACCATTAGTTGTGTGAGGTACAAAAGATTTACATCATTTCTCTTGACCATAGTTGTGACGCCCCGTGTTATTACCCTAAGGGTAATCACACTTAGGCATACGGATTACTATTCGTTTGCTCAGTAGAACACTGCTCCAACTAATACTAAGCCTTTAACAGGGTTACACAGCAGAACAATAAGATAGAAACTGTACCTTTTTATTTCAATAATAGCCACACAAGGCTATGGTTCTTAATACAAGCATTATACAGCTACAAAAGAGAACTTCTCCGCTTCACTCGTCAGCCCTGAAGCACCGGCCGCCTATTCGCCCCACGTGCCAAATATTGTGCCCATCTCGCCCTGGTCCTCGTAGTCAGTGCCTTCTCCTCCCGCGGTTGCATCGGTACCTGCATGTCTGTCGTCCTACTCGAGATAGTTCCCGGCTGGACTAGGATCTACAAAGGAGAATACTAACAAGGTTGAGTGCACGAGTGTACTCAGCAAGCATTAATAACAAAGAATGCACTGAATGAACTATCTCTGTTTGCTATCACAGTTTCTATATCATCTCTTTTTTGAAAATAATTTATTAAAACATTAGGTGGCAAATTTTAATACTGAAAATACTACTTGTCACTCGGAGAGAAGAAAGACCCCCAGTGGTGCCCGTCGACTCCAATCCACGAGACTGATATGAATTCATAATTTTGTTTAGCACTGCGCAGGCTTTGTATCACTTTACCCATAGCTATTCTGAGCTCTCTGTGAACTGGGTCCACCGCATTTCCTTTGATGCGGTTTCGCGATCAGAATACAGAACGTTTTCCCGGTTATGTGATCAAGTCTCCACCCATTACTTTCCATCGGTGCTGATTTAGTCACGCTGCTGACCTCGTCATACACCGAGTTCTAGTAATGTTGGTTAGGGCAGCTCTCGTCCGTGCGTAACACTACACCTTGGGGCGGTTCTCTTCTGTGCCCAACAATCCAATGTGACCCATTGTGGAGATCATAATTACGTCATAAGGTAGCATTTTCTGCCCGCTGAAACGGGAAAATGGTTGGTACTGAATTTATGGCTTCAGACCGAGTAAGAGTTTTGTCCTTATATTATATATTATAACCATATGTAAAAAGGGGCCCATCTCTTACCTCATCATCATCGTCGTCGTCGCGTTCCCCTGCCAGGGCCCCCTTTTACCCACCTATTAATTATCATTTCTTTCTTTCTTCCTCATTCTCATTTCTTTCATAATCACCTTAATCATTTTCATCTCAATCCTTGATTTAAGTTTGAGAAAACAATTTTGATGCAATAAACATATAATATAGCAAAATACGGTTTACATTTAAGATAACTATGTTTATGTTCAAGAGAATCGCTTGCCTTCGTAGATGTAGGAAAGGTCGGTGCTAACGAAACTCTGATCAGCTTCTCCTGTCGGTGCTAGTTCATCTTCTGTAGAAATACGGCGGCACGAATAATAATATAAGTAAATACATAGTTGGTTTGAGTGATATAATAGATACCTAAGTTAGTGACTTCTAAATGTTAGCACAAATTAATTTAAATAAAACTTTTCGAGATCTCTACAAAGTTAGCACACCCCAAAATAGTCGTTCTACTACCTAATCGCGCTAAGGTTGAAAACCCGAGGTTCAAACTTAACTGACTAAATTAACAAGACTAAAATCGTTAAATCTACCCGACTAAAAGCCAGTGATGCACATATGGCTATGCATGCAAATTTATCTTGCTATAAACAGATCTAACAACAACTCGATTTATTTTAGTGATTAATCCACAGATTGATTTTAGGTTGGTTAATCCGAAAGGATCCAAGTTAAAAACATTCATTAGCAAAACTATCCAGCTAAAACTCATTTAATTTAATGCTACAAGCTAATGCTACAAACATACAGTAGGATAGATTAATAGCCTTCCACACTTTCTTAAGATTTTTCCCTAAATCCAAATACCTAAACCTAACTCCTCTAACCTAATCTACAATTTTTCCCTAACCTCACTCTCACTCTCTCTCTCCTCTATAACCGGCCGACACAACCCATTCACGCACAACTCCCCTTTACACTTCTTCTTCCTCCCCCAAATCCTCACCTCTCCCCTCACTCACATGATACCGCTGCCTGGTCTCCTTGCCGGCCTATCCGCATTGCCGACCTCTTGGCATTGCTCGACCATCACCGCCATCCATGCCGCCGCCTGAGCCTCGCCGCCTCGGCCCTCGTGTGACCCTCGGCGCGGTTCAGCCTAAGCGCCGCCCGCCCGACGTCGCCTCGCCCCAGCTCCTTCCTCGGCCTCGGCCGCTCTGGCCGAGGCTCGGCCAGTGCCCATGGCATGGCCGGCCCTCGTGGTCGGCTTGCCACGAATGCACCTCTCCAGCCCGCGCTCCCTCTGTGCACCGCTTGCTCGGTTCGGCCCAAGCCGCCTCTACCGCTAGCTCCCTCGACCGCTGCCATGGCCCAGCGCCATCAGCGACGCGCCGCACCCTCAGCTCCACTAGCTACGCCGCCGCCAACTCAGCCGCCGCCGCCGACTCCTCTAGCACCCTGGCTCGGCCTGGCTCCTCCTCCCGGCGTGGCTGGTAGGCTAGCACCGCCGCTCGGTTCCCTCCTTCCCTCTCCAAGCTTCTTGCCTCCCTTATGCTTGTGGATGGTTCTGGTTACGTGACTGAGGCTTAGGGGTTGCTTTGTGGGGGAATGGCTTAAGAAAGGGGGACAAATGTGTGTTGACTGGGGGAGTGAACCTCATTGCTGGCTCTGTGCTGGGGGGATGAACGTGGAATTTTGGGAGGGGAAATGGTTCGGTGTGCTAGGGCTGTGCTGGGGGAAATGAATCTCATGGTTGCTTCTCCTCTCTCTGGCTGTGAAATGTGGCTTGATTTGTTGCTTTGTGGGGAGGATGGCTTATCAAGGGGATGCACTGCAAACCGAGTCTTCTTGATCTTGTAGTGTCATCGAGAAAAAGGAAATGTGGTTTTTTTAGAAAGAGGGAAGGAAGGCAAGGACAGGTTCAAGGGGGTGGTCCTTGAGACTGCTGCTGTGAAAAGAAGAAGAGGGGAGAGAAAGGATATAGAGGTACTGGTCATGCTGCTTTGAATGATACAGTGCTCAAAATTGACTGATGTAATACTCCCTTGTAAACGATGCACTTATTGATTTATTTATCTAATAAGAATGGAAATGCAATTTAATTATGACTTGATTCTACTGTTATAATGGTAACTGCAACTGACTACTGCACTGATAGATGAGATTGAATGAATGATGGAATGATGAAATGATGGTTCTACCGACTACTAATGCAAAGCTCGTGAAACGAAACCCAACTAAACCAACGCGTTGACAACAAATTAGCTGCTTAACAACGACCTTAACACTACCGTTAACTCACCGCTAAGACAAGATTAATTACCGCTAATTACTGATTACTGCTACGTGATTAGGACTAAAAACGCGGGTTCTCACATCCTACCCCTCTTGGAAAAATTTCGTCCCCGAAATTGAAATCTCTCCATGGGGTTGTTGGGTAGACTTCGCGTAGCTCTTCCTTGTTCTTCGACGTGGCTTTGCTAATTGAGTGAGTCTTCCCTGGTGCTCCGCACGAATGTGTAGTCCTACCCCTTTTCTTCCGGTCTTCTTGTCGGCTCTGATTCTGAGGTGTTGCAGCTGTGTCCTGTCAGGCTTTCCAACATATATTGCAATACTGGTACAGCGGTGAATTGAGGTATAACAGTGTAGGGGTAACCTGGAGGTAGGTTACTGAATTTCCTAGGAGATCACTGAAGAGATAGGAGTATTGTTTAGTGACAGGTGATGGCATGGCATGTGCCACCCTGGGGTGGTTTGTGACTGCTAAAAGCAGAATGCAGCTTGAATACCGATCCCTAATTGACTTGGGCTATCCCAGATAGATCTGATCTCAATCCTAACAACGAATTGATCTTGTGCATCAATTTGCACCATCCACATATTCATTTCACCCAAGTCTAAACCAACTTCTATTTATCTTCCAAATTAAACCATTCGTTAAAATTTCTATGGTAGAATCAATATTATAGCCTCATTTTAAATCATCACTGAACTTTTGGTTAAGCTTCCAAATTTTCAATTCTGCTATCATTTCTAAGATCAATTTAATCACAATATCCGTATTTGAATCATACTGTCCAAATCAAACTATCGTGCCCATTGCTCTACCACATCATTGCTTACATTAATCCACCAACAACTATAAATCAACCACGCACTATTACCTCATTAACTCTGCCAATTTCATCAATTCTTTATAATTTAACTAATGCACCTGAATTCCAATCATAACTTACTATACTAATCCAACCTCATGCTTTATTCATTATCTAAACCCGATCAAATTATCATTACTAGATTTCCCACGATTACTAACAATACATCTAAACCCCATTTCATTATCTAGTTACATCCAATAAATCCAACATAACCAAATTATTCAATTAATTCCACATGGTTCACTCATATATAATTATTCAACTAATTCACCAAAATTTAACATCAGGTATTTTTATGAAAATCCAATCGTTTCGCATTTCAATCACTGCCCTTACTAGAGCAATTTCTCAATACTAACTCTCCAATAATTACCAAAATCCACTTAAATCTGCCAAGGTGTGTTTATATAATCCAACCAAGATTTATTCCTATATTCCAACAAAGATATACTTCTATAATCCAACATTAACATATTCTAGTATCCAACAAAGATATTTCCATAATCCAACAATAATATATTTCGAATAATTCGATCATGATATAATCCTATGATCCAATAATGATGAAATCCGATAATCCAACTCCAACAATTATATAATCCCACAATCCAATCTTTAAAAATAATCTATTCCATAATCCAATATCCTTAACTCAAATAATCTAACAAATGCATCATTATAATCTAGTAGCCAACATTTATTTCTAAATCCATCAATAATCCAATTACCCAATAGTCATTAACTTCTACTACTCCAATGTCCATTAATCCAATATCCACAACAATCTATTTCTATAATTCATCGTTCATTAGTCCAATATCCAATAACCCAATTATAATATATGGTTATGATCCAACATCTGGTATCCAACAATTATCTATTTCTACGATCCCACATCCAACAATTCGTTACTCCAACATCCAATCATAATTTATTTCTATAATCTAATATCTCCCAACAATGTATTTCCAACAATCCAATATCCATAGTCGTGTAATCCTTTAATCCGATACTCAAAAATAACGCTATCCTTCGTTAGGTGGCGACTTCTCTACTTTGCTCAACTACAAGCTATAGCAACAGGCTGCGGCTGGGCTATGGGTTTCTGGTAGAATGAGTTGAAAGTCTTGGGCTGGGTGGTCCATATCGGGGTGGTGGTTGTTGTGGTATGCTTGGATAGAGTCCATGGGTAGGTGGTGGACGGAGATGGTTGACTGCTGGTAAAGCTGTGGTTCTAGACTAGCCAGGTGCAGACCTGTTGAGGTCCACTGATAGATCTCCCGTTGGTGCTTCTGGTGGTGGTAAACCCAACCTTATTCCCAATACTTGATCTTCATTTTCTTGACCTTCCATCCTGTGGGGGAGCAGATGTTAAGAGCAGGTTGCATTAGTTGTTACACTTGTGGTATTAATTCTTCACGATTCAGCAGTAGCTTGTGATAGGGAAAAAATTATCGTATTTGTCTGACAGAGTTACCCCGCAGGTGAGTTGGGTTAAGCCACACACAAATAACCAAATAACACCAAGAAACATAGAGATGCAAAAAGAGTCAAATCCTATTCTAGCTGAGTCTCTCGTGCTTAGTCACGCTTGAGATCCGTTCTCAAGACCACTCAAACCACGTGTTTGGGACCGCTCAGAGCTTGCCTCTGAGTGTGAACCTACACTACCTTGGATCCACGTGCCTAGGTACTCTCGAGATCCCGTTCTCGAGACCGCCCAACTACGTGTTGGGAAATGCTCAGGACTCATTCCTAAGTACGCCCAGGACTTCGCTCCTAGGTACGCCATAGCTACACGCTCAGAGTGCCACGGACCACTCGTCCGGGAAAACTGATATGCAGAAATGAGATAAGACATCCTTTTACACCGTCAGTAATTTGGTTTGCTTTCTTTAAGTAATTACGGGTTACTCTGATTGCTGACGGGTCATTTTGGTAATAAAGATGAAAAGATGAGAAAGCTAACGGGTATGGTCCAGACTTGTCCAAAATTTGGAAAAGCAGGTCCATATCAGAATTCTACTACATGCCTCTAACCCTGGCATGCAACTTAAGATCTTATATTGATACCTCAACACCTATAGTCTCAAGCCTTCTATCCTAGGTTGAATTGCTAGCCTGACAGGTTAATTAACAGGAATTAACAACACGAGTCCTATAATGAAACACACGTTTCCCCCGTACTCTCTCGGTCAGAAAACTTAACCTAAACCTCCTATGAAGGAATTGGTTCTACGTTAGCAGGCTGCCACTCTAATGAGGATAAGCTTTTTAACATAATACTTTTGAAATGGGACGGAAATAGAAATTGATATTGAGATGAGAGTTAATAAAGTAATTAGTGCAATATAGCAAGTGAGAAAAGCACACCTAAGTTCCTGCTACAGTTTCTATTATATTAGCGTGGCCCGATCTTATTGCTTTGATACCACCTGTGACGCCCCGTGTCATTACCCCAAGGGTAATCACACTTAGGCATACGGATTACTATTCATCTATTCGTTTGCTTAGTAGAACACTGCTCCAACGAATAGTAAGCTTTTACCAGGGTTACGCAGCAGAACAATAAGATAGAAATTGTACCTTTTTATTTCAGTAATTGCCACGCAAGGCTATGGTTCTTAATACAAGTATTATACAGCTACAAAAGAGAACTTCTCTGCTTCACTCGCCAGCCCTGAAGCACCGGCCGCGTATTCGCCCCACGCGCCAAATATTGTGCACATCTCGCCCTGGTCCTCGTAGTCAGTGCCTTCTCCTCCCGCGGTTGCATTGGTACCTGCATGTCCGTCATCCCACTTGGGATAGTTCCCGGCCGGACTAGGATCTACAAAGGAGAATACTAACAAGGTTGAGTACACGAGTGTACTCAGCAAGCATTAATAGCAAAGAATGTACTGAATGAACTATCTCTATTTGCTATCACATTTTCTATATCATCTCTTTTTTGAAAATAATTTATTAAAACATTAGGTGGTAAATTTTAATACTGAAAATACTACTTATCACTCGGAGAGAAGAAAGACTCCCAGTGGTTCCCGTAAACTCCAATCCAGGAGACTGGCATGAATTCATGATTTTGTTTAGCACTGCGCAAGCTTTGTATCACTTTACCCATAGCTATTCTGAGCTCTTTGTGAACTGGGTCCACCGCATTTCCTTTGATGCGGTTTCGCGATCAGAATACAGAATGTTTTTCAGGTTACGTGATCAAGTCTCCACCCAATACTTTCCGTCGGTGCTGATTTAGTCACGCTGCTGACCTCGTCATACACCGAGTTCTAGTAATGATTGTTGGGGCGGCTCTCGTCCGCACCCAACACTCCACCTTGGGGTGGCTCTCTTCTGTGCCCAACACTCCAATGTGACCTATTGTGAAGATCATAATTACGTAACAAGGTAGCATTTTCTGCCCACCAAAATGGAAAAATGGTTGGTACTGAATTTACGGCTTCAGACCGAGTAAGAGTTTTGTCTGTCCTTATATTATAACCATATGTAAAAAGGGGTCAACTTCTTACCTCATCATCATCGTCATCGTTGCATTCCCCTGCCAGGGCCCCCTTTTACCCACCTATTAATTCTCATTTCTTTCATAATCACCTTAATCATTTTCATCTAAATCCTTGATTTAAGTTTGAGAAAACAATTTTGATGCAATAAACATATAATACAGCAAAATACGGCTTACATTTAAGATAACTATGTTTATGTTCAAGAGAATCGCTTGCCTTCGTAGATGTAGGAAAGGTCGGTGCTGATGAAACTCTGATTAGCTGCTCCCGTCGGTGCTGGTTTATCTTCTGCAGCAATATGGCGGCACGAATAATAATATAAGTAAATACATAGTTGGTTTGAGTGATATAATAGATACCTAAGTTAGTGACTTCTAAATGTTAGCACAAATTAATTTAAATAAAACTTTTCGAGATCTCTACTAAATTAGCACACCCCAAAATAGTCGTTCTACTGCCTAATCGTGCTAAGGTTGAAAACCTGAGGTTCAAGCTTAACTGACTAAATTAACAAGACTAAAATTGTTTAATCTACCCGACTAAAAGCCAGCGATGCACATATGGCTATGCATGCAAATTTATCTTGCTATAAATAGATCTAACAACAACTCAATTTATTTTAGCGATTAATCCACAGATTGATTTTAGGTTGGTTAATCCGAAAGGATCCAAGTTAAAACATTCATTAGCAAAACTATGCTGCTAAAACTCATTTAATTTAAAGCTACAAACATACAGTAGGACAGATTAATAGCCTTACACACTTTCTTAAGATTTTCCCTAAATCCAAATACCTAAACCTAACTCCTCTAACCTAATCTACAATTTTTCCCTAACCTCACTCTCGATCTCTCTCTCTCCTCTATAATCTGCCGACACAACCCATTCACGCATAGCTCCCCTTTACACTTCTTCCTCCCCCAAACCCTCACCTCTCCCCCAAATCCTCACTTCTCCCCTCACTCACCTGACATCGTCGCCTTTGCTCTCCTCCTTGGCCTAGCCTTGCTGCTTGAAACCAGTAGGCCAGCTACTCGACCATCTTGCCGCCATCCGCCGACGTCCTTTGCCTTCTTGCCTCTAGCCCCCCATGTGACCCTCGGCTCGGTTCGGCTTGAGGCGCGCCGCCCTAGCCCGACGTCGCCTTGCCCCAGCTCCTTCCTCTGGCCTCCCAACCCGCTCTGGCCGAGGGCGGCTCATGCGCGTCTTGCGCCGCCGCCCCCGTGGACCGGCTCGCCAACGAATGCACCCTCTCCACTGCGCTCCCTCATTCACCGCTTGCTCGGTTCGCCCATGTTGCCTCTGCTGGCGGCTCCTTGGTCATGCCATGACTTGGGCGCCATCAGCCGAGCCAGCTAGCCCTCGGCTCTACTAGTCTGCATTGCGCTAACTTAGTCGCGACTGCCGACTCCTCCAAACCGGCTCGGCTCGGCTCCTGCTCGGCGTGGCCGTAGGCAGCGTCGCCGCTCGGTTCCCTCCTTCCCTCTCCAAGCTTCTTGCCTCCCTTGTGCTTGTGAATGGTTCTGGTTGCGTGACTGAGGCTTAGGGGTTGCTTTGTGGGGGAATGGCTTAAGAAAGGGGGACAAATGTGTGTTGACTGGGGGAGTGAACCTCATTGCTGGCTCTGTGCTGGTGGGATGAATGTGGAATTTTGGGAGGGGAAATGGTTTGGTGTGCTGGGGCTGTGCTGGGGGAAATGAATCTCATGGTTGCTTCTCCTCTCTCTGGCTGTGAAATGTGGCTTGATTTGTTGCTTTGTGGGGAGGATGGCTTATCAAGGGGGATGCACCGCAAACTGAGTGCTGCTGATACTATTGTGTGCAGACTGAGAAAAAGGAAATGTGGTGTTTTTTTAGAAAGAGGGAAGGAAGGTGAGGACAGGTTCAAGGGGGTGGTCCTTGAGACTGCTGCTGCGAAAAGAAGAAGAGGGGAGAGAAAGGATATAGAGGTACTGGTGAGGCTGCTTTGAATTATATAGTGCTCAAAATTGACTGATGTAATACTCCCTTGTAAACGATGCACTTATTGATTGATTTATCTAATAAGAATGGAAATGCAATTTAATTATGACTTGATTCTACTGCTATAATGGTAACTGCAACTGACTATTGCACTGATAGATGAGATTGAATGAATGATGGAATAATGAAATGATGGTTCTACCGACTACTAATGCAAAGCTCGCGAAATGAAACCCAACTAAACCAACGCGTTGACAACAAATTAGCTGCTTAACAACGATCCTAACACTACCGTTAGCTCACCGCTAAGACGAGATTAATTACCGCTAATTACCGATTACTGCTACACGATTAGGACTAGAAACGCAGGTTCTCACAATAGCATCCACACCACACTGCCACCCATGGGCCGCAGCGGGCCCGGCCAGGGCATGGGCACAGAGCCAAGGGCAGGCCAAGCACGATGACGAAGGTGTGGACTATAGCAGAGTCTGCTAGCCATGGAGGTGGAGTCGAGGGCATGTGTAGGCTGAGCATAACGGCGGAGGCACGATATGGGATGGGGTGGAGCTCGGTCGGGCGCCATGGCCAAGCTGAGATTGTGGATCGATGTGCTAAGGTAATATGATTTTTTTTATCCATAGCAACTAATGGGCACTCGCCTAGTATATGAGACAACAAGAATGTTGCTGACAGTGCCATCAAGGCTAAAAAAACACAATGAGCTTTGCATTACACCATGGAATTCCATCAAGCTCAACAGTTTATATCCGAATCATATGAACTTCAAATGTGGAAAAAATCTACTGAAGTTTGTTATTAGTAGAAATGATAGATGAAAATCTGATTATGAACAAATCACTCTCTATTTGTTGTTGTTGTCTTTTTTTCATTTTAGAGTCAAAACTGGGTTTGAAGGATGTGCTAGTTTTCATGGTTTGGGCATGTGTACATGGTAAGACCTGATGCACAACACTAAACCATTATTCTTGTATGCAGAGATGCATGTTAATTGCCATAAAAAAATTCAACAAACTGAAGCCATCCAATGTTCATATATCTAGACTGATACAAACAATGGCATATCTTACTTTGTCGAGACCCGAATTAACAAATCCAAACCTCTATGTGTAACTATACTAGGCCAGGAAAAGCTAGCACACACATCGATGAAATATCAACCAATCAACGATAACTATTAAGATAGCAAAACTTTATAGAATAATAGCAACATGACCTTATGGTCAAGGTTTACAATATTAGACCGTAGGGCCTAAATAAATTCTTGCAATGGAAATAAAGATAAAGGTAGTAGTAGTCATTCGACATGTCCACAGGCAACCGACTGGTTAGCGAAGTCCTAATCTGTGAGATGGTCAAAATACTCCTCCTCAACTACCTCTGAATTCCACTGTTCTCCTTCAGCAACTAAGCAACAAAGTGTATAGCTATGAGTACATGGAGTACTCAACAAGTCATGTATAACAATATGCAATTATATAATTATGCAAGGCTTAACAAAGGATGGTTGAATGGTTGATTTGCATAAAGCAATAAATTTTAGAGTAAATACAATAAATAGATTGAAAGCGTAAATTTGGAAATGAGTAATGAATAAGTAAGTAAATCAAAGGAATTGAATAAACCACAAGTGAACTAACCATTCACTTAACCACAACTAAACCAAAGTTTTTTTGAAAATCTAATCCTTGTGTGAAATCACTGAGCATTGTTCATAACTAGGGACACGTCTATTCAAATAGTTTTACACTCTGTAGAGGTTGTACAACTTTACGCACAAGATATGATCACTTGATCAGAGTAAACCATAATAAGTCTTTTACAATGCTCTATCTCAACCTGATTCCGCCCGCTAAGGTTTCACTGTTGAGTAGGCTAACCACCTAGTCGGAAAGCCCCCTCTTACGCCACGTGGAAAATGTCTAACCGACACCCACAATCATCTTAATGGTGAAGCCAAAGTTAAGACATTACAAATTAATCAGCTAGGTCTATCTCAAACTAAACATGCGGTTATATGATAAGGCTCAGATCAATGGCACACAATGTTAATTCCTTAATCAACCCAGGAGAGACTTCCACATCTTAAATGTGCTAACAACATCCACTGAATATACGATCACTCGCCCGAGTCAAAGAAATATTTTGTTTGACCAAGACCAATGACACTACCCATGTCATGGTACAACAATTTTATAACTGTGGCTAACCACCATGATTCAATATCTCATTAAGTCAAAATTAAATGATTAATCATTGTGACAATGAACCCATCGTACAAATAAGCATGGCTAAGCAAAGCTACTATAACCCATGTTGGTTCTACAACTATGTCGAACTAAGTAATAACCCAACCTAGGGTGACAATGAAATAAGGGTAATCAATTGTCAATGAAGGAATTGAGTTGGACTAGGTTGATAACTACCAAGTACAAGGATTTTATAATAACATAGCGATGCATAATAATTTAAAATAATAAAATAAATAAATTTGATATAATAGGTTCAACATGATAAATGGTTATGACTTGCCTTGGTCGTGCTCAGTTATCACACTTTGATCTTCAAATCCTGTTCTCGTTCCTTGAAAATCAGCGTCTAAACGAGAGACGAAATAAACGAAACACAAATAAATTCAAAATAAAATTAAAATTAAAATTAAAACCAAAATTGGAAAACCAGCACGGGAAGAAGGAGCTCAATTTTATATGAATTTAGAAAGAAGAATGGACATAATCGGAGTTCGTATGAAGGAGAACGAGCCTTCCAAAGATTTGCCGAAAAGGAAAATCCTGGAATAGACGATAGACACGGCGGACGACGCTGGTGTGGCATACACATGGCACTAAGGTGGTGGCTAACTCGACGTTGATGTGGAACCAATGGCGGTGCATAGACACCAAGGGTCGACGATGAGTGGTAGCGCTTCTCCTACAACGGATTCGATGGCGAACAACAGCGCTTCCAGGGACGCGAGGTAGCGCAAAAGCAAGTGGAGATGACGACGAACTCGACGGGTGGCGCACAAAGACCTATGGTTATCGGTGGTGACAGTGTGGCAAGCTACGGTCCTCAGCGGCGATAGGATTCTGGCACGTTCTAGTGGCTCGGAGTAGTAGATTAGGGAGAGCAGGCGACAACGAACAGGTCGGTTGGTGCGTAGAGACCAATGGACGGTGGAGATGACCGTGTTGGACTGAAAAGGCGACAAGAGCGGGGGTGAATAGGAGCACTATCTATTTTTCGCTTTGATCGGATTCAAACATGATATTGACTCCAATAGCTATGATAACTATGAAAATCAATATATATAAGTGTAGCAGAAGATTTGTACTGAATCCCCTTCAAACCCCCAAAAGAAACGACCAAAAACACAAAAAAATAGCCTGATAAACAGTACTGATGAACAGTGTCGGTTGTACCAGATGAACAGTGTCAGTTGTACCAAAATTCGGTTGCACCGGATGAACAATGTCGGTTCAACCACAATGAATAGTAAAAACATGCAAATGAATAGTAAACAGCCTGAAAACGAAATAAAAAATTGACGTAACTTTTGATCCGTAACTCCAAACTTCACGAAACTTAAAACACACATTCCTAAGGATGTCAAGAACCTATTCTAGGCAATGATCATGAAGATCCTTGCCAAAGTTCTGACATTTTTCCGTTCGAACGAAAGTTGCTCCAAAAACCGACTCAAAACCAAAATATGATCTATAGACTTGCTCGTGGATGATTGATGATCAATATGATCCTAGATGGGTTCCCACATGTCACAGCAAGTTAGATCAAGGCAAAAAACCAAGTAAAAACTCGCGGATCAAAGAAAGACCCCAAATCACCAAATAGAGAGAAAGAAGGCAAATAGACTCATCTTTGAGAGAACTTTGTTTGGATTGATTTGATATGGTATTGGTTTACAGCCACTCCATCAATGGAGGACAAAGGCTCAATACATGAGCACAAAATTAAATCCAACTCTCTAGAACCCTAACCTCCACTAATCCTGTCGGCGCCCCGGGTAGCACCACCCGAGACCCCCTGTGCACCGAGCTAGTCCCAGGATCCATGGCTAACTCGCACAGTCACAACAGAGATGGGATCACAACCATACAACAATCTAAAGATGAAGCAGACAAATTAATATTGACATAAGCAAAAGACCTTATGGTCAAAGTTGTTACAGGAGTGCATCACAGGGCTTACAACAAAAGAGAAAATACAAAGCAGCGGAAACACAAAGCTCGCATGGGTCCATTCGATCAGCCCCACAGGCTATCGAGTGGAAGACGTCCCCTAGGCTGCAAGGTCTTCATAGAACTCCTCTTCATAGAGCACTGAACTCCCTAGATCACTCTCCTCTGCTGATCAAACAGAGGGCGCAATCCATGAGTACGTGGAATGTACTCAGCAAGTCATAGGGAATAAATGCAAGTATAAATCATCATAAGCTTGACAAGGAGTGGCTGCAAGGTTAGTTGGTAGAAAGCAATCATTTGAAAGAGATACATTAAGTAGATTTCAAAGCACAAGTTGAAAGAAAACAAAAGGGTAACAAGTTTCTTTGAAAACACTTGTGAACACCCTATCCACAACCAAGCCTCACTGTGATCACCCCAATCACAGCTCGGACCACCAAACTACATAGGACCAACTCAAAGCCCACCACAAAAAGAGAAATCTACCCCTTGCGTGAAATCTCCGGGCATGACCATAACTGAGGCCACGGCTATTCGAATAGATTTACACTATACAGTGGTTGCACACTTTACCCACAAGAGGTGATCGCTTGATACGACACACGTTTCCTTGGACGTGCGAATCAAGTGGAGACCACCACCAAGTCTTTACAAAGGTCCGCTTGACTTGGTTCTACTCTCGCTAAGGTTCCGCCTTCCTGGCTCCCCTCTTGCACCATTCCCATCAGCACAGAACTGACTCAATCTTCCCTAATTATTGTACTCGGTCCACCCCATCCTGGACATGTGGTTGCACGAGGTGACCCAGATCAATGGTTCAAGGTTAAGTCCTTAGTTGGTTGCTTAGGCAAGTCGTACCACAACCCAATGTGCTTCCTACACCCACACTAACCACCATCCAACCTGCCTGAGCATAAAACATTTGGGGCTCCTCCCGGCCAAAGGACCACCCTAGTCCTGGCACAACAATTTCATCGAGTGGCATTGCCACGAATCCATAGTTCATTAGTCAAGTTCAATATTAAAGAATCATGAGGTTGATACCATCGCAAGCTACAACATGGCTAAGCATCAAACGCACCCATGTTGGTATCCAATAGAGACCAACAACACAGCCCATCCTAGGATGTCAAGGAAATATGTCAACATGTATGTCTCAATTAACCAAGGATGTCTTTACTGGCAAGAGGGCAAATAACTACTCCCAAAACCGTTTGTATACAAATAGCCATGCATGATAACTTGAAACAACATACTTTTTGCAAAAGATGGGTTCAATATGGTCAAAGGTCTATGACTTGCCTTCAATGAAGAACTAGGAAGCTTCTGTTGACGTGGCCGGGTCCAAGAACTCCTCTGAGAAGCCGGGATCTACACGTTCGAGGAGAACCCAAATAAGTAAAACCAACTCCAACAAGAAGATCAAAAGAACTCGCCAAGAAAGAGCCAAAGAAGGGTTACAAAAAAGATGGAAACAAGGGCTTGAATCGCTCAAGAGGAGGCTTAAACAAGGGAGGTTTAGCTCAAGGGAGGAAGTCCAAGGCACTGGGCAACAAACAGAGGCCGGAGAGCCCTTCTCGGCCCTTTTATAGACACAGGGAGAGCCTGAGAGAGGACATCGCGTTAAATGGCACACGACTGGAGTAGGTGATGGAGGGAAAAGGAGCAAGTCAAGGAAGTGACCAAAGAGGGAAACAATGTTCTGCAGAAGCAACCACATTAAATGCTTGAAGACTTTTGCGGTTGCAGAAGCAACGGGAGGAAAAAGAGAATGAGTAGGAACTGGCAAGCGGGCCAGTCAAAGCACGTGAAGCTGACCCAACCCAGAGGGGAGGTCCAAAAGGGGTGGTCTTTGCAAAAAGGCCAACGGGGTTGTCTTTGCAAAAGGACCGGTCGTGACCAACAGAAGGTCCTGACCAGAACTGGGAGGTCTTGACCAATCAGGAGGTCATGACCCAGGGGGTGGTCTTTGCAAAAAGACCACGAGAGGTCCTGAGAGAGGAGGTCTTTGCGAAAAGTCCACAAGAGGTCCTGAACGGTCAGATCACAACCAAGGGAGGTCTAACGGCTAGATCAAAACCAAAGGAGGTCTGACGGCTAGGATCTCACAAGGGGAGGTCCCGACGGTCCAGATCAAGATCAAAGGAGGTCCTGACGGCTAGGATCTCGCAAGGCAAGATCCTAGCGGTCCAGATCAAGATCAAAGGAGGTCCTGACAGCTAGGATCTCGCAAGGGGAGGTCCTAACGGTCCAGATCAAGATCAAAGGAGGTTCTGACGGCTAGGATGAGCCCGTAGGTGATCCCGACGGTCAACTTGCATCAAAGGGAGGTCTTTGACGGCCAGGATAAACCCGAAGGTGATCCCGACGGTCAATATGCATCAAAGAGAGGTCTTTGATGGCTAGGATGAACCCGAAGGTGATCCCGACGGTCAATATGCATCAAAGGGAGGTCTTTGACGGCCAGGATGAACCCGAAGGTGATCCCGACGGTCAACGTGCATCAAAGGGAGGTCCGAGCGGACACGGGGGAAAACCACATGAACCAGAGGAAGGTCCAAATGGACGCGAAGGAGGTTCAACCGAGCACAGAAGGAAAGAAAGAGAAATGAGGGAAAGATCAAAAGGGAAAACTACATCCCAGATTTGAATTCGAATAACAAGGACATTTGAAACACAACCCCGAGCTTGGACCTACGGGAAGATCCAAACACCAGGGAGGTCTGAACCTAAAAGGGAGGTCCAACAAAGAAAGGCTAGGCCAAAGGGGGGCACAGGGCAAACAGAGAAGGAAACTGAAAACCAAAGAGCACTAACAACTCAAGGTCGACCAAAAAGAGTTAATTGGAGTTCGATTTATTCAAGTTAAATCTCCATATTTTTAAAATTCCCAGTTAAGCTTCAGCAAATGACAGAACCAAAGGGTTACTTTTGAGTTTTGAAATTTTTTCAAAAAGGCTCCGAAAATTGGGATGTTACAAACCTACACCCCTTAAAGGGAATCTCGACCCCCGAGATTCGAGCTGGCTAGAGAATAGGTGGGGAAACTCGGCCTTGAGGTCCTCTTCACGTTCCCATGGCGCTTCTTCTTCGGAGTGGTTGCTCCACTGGACTTTGCAAAACCGGAGGACCTTGCTTCTTGTCACACGCTTGGATACTTCCAGAATTTTGACGGGGTGCTCTTTGTAGGAGAGGTCTTCTTGGAGGTCCATGGCTTCTGAAGGCATTTGCTCTTCTAGAACTCGCAGACATTTCTATAACTAAGACACATGGAAGACGTTGTGCACATTGGATAACTGAGGTGGGAGCTCCAATTGGTAAGCAACTTCTCCTCTTCTGGCTAAGATTGGAAAAGGTCCGATGTACCTTGGTGCAAGCTTACCACTAACTTTGAAACGGCGCAGCCCTTTGAGAGGTGACACCTTGAGGTACACATGATCTCCAGGAGCAAAGGTTAAGTCTCGACGACGATTGTCCGCATAGCTCTTTTGTCGGCTCTGAGCTGCCTTCAACTTTTGCCTTATTGATCTCACTTGACTTTCGGCTTCTTTGAGGAGGTCTGGCTCGAGCACTTGACCTTCATCAACTTCTGTCCAGTACAAAGGTGTCCTACACTTCCTTCCATAAAGAGCTTCAAAGGGGGACATTTGAAGGCTCGATTGGTAGCTGCTGTTGTAAGAAAACTCAGCATAAGGTAGCATCCGATCCCAGCTATTTTGGTTCTCTAGAGCGTAGGCTCTCAGCATGTCCTCCAGAATTTGGTTGACTCTTTCGGTCTGGCCATCCGTTTGCGGGTGATAGGCTGTGCTGAAATTGAGGTCTGTGCCCAAGACATCATGTAGCTTCTGCCAAAACCGAGAGGTGAATTGGGATCCTCGATCGGACACAATTTTCTTTGGCACACCATGTTGACACACAATTCTTCCCATGTACAGCTCAACCAACTTGTCTCTAGAGTAGGTGGTCTTTACAGGAATAAAGTGGGCAACCTTAGTTAACCGATCTACAACCACCCAAATTGAGTCATAACCAGCTTGGGTCCTGGGTAAGCCTGTAATGAAATCCATCCCAACCTTTTCCCATTTCCACTCGGGTATGGGCAAGGGTCTCAAAAGACCTCTAGGTCTTTGGTGCATGGCCTTAACCTTTTGACAAACATCACATTGAGCCACATAATGTGCTATATCTCGCTTCATACTAGGCCACCAATATATGTCTTTGAGGTCTTGATACATTTTGGTGCTCTCAGGGTGAATAGAAAACAAGGCTTCATGTGCTTCTTTGAGGAACAACATCTTGAGCTCTCTCTGGTTAGGAACACAAATTCGCTTGTCAAACCACAAAGTGCCTTGCTCATCTTTGGAAAACCTTAAAGACTTCCCTTTCTTCATGTTGTTCTTGATCTCCTTGAGGTTTGCATCTTCTTCTTGAGCTGCTCGGATCTGCGCTTGGACAGTGGGTTCACTTCCAGTGCAGCCAAATGACCTTCTTCTACCAATTCAAGTTTGAGCTTTTGGAATTCTTCATGCAATGCCTGTTGGCTTTCTTTAATCATCAAGTTGTTGCAGTAGACTTTCCTACTTAGGGCATCGGCTACCACATTAGCCTTCCCAGGGTGATAATGTATTCCCAAGTTATAGTCTTTGATCAGCTCTAACCATCTTCTTTGCCTCATATTGAGATCTGCTTGAGTGAAAATGTACTTTAAACTCTTATGATCGGTGTACACTTCACAATGGTTGCCGATGAGGTAATGGCGCCATGTCTTCAAAGCATGCACCACTGCTGCTAGCTTTAGGTCATGAGTGGGGTAAATGGCTTCATGGGGCTTCAACTGACGGGAAGCATAAGCTATAACCCTTCTTTCTTGCATAAGAACACAACCAAGACCTTGATGTGAGGCATCACAGAAAATTTCAAAGTCTTTTCGGACATCAGGCAAGATCAAAACTGGAGCAGTGGTCAAACACTTCTTTAGTTTTTGAAAACTTCTTTCGCATTCTAAGCGCCCGACATACTTCTTTTCCTTCTTCAGTAGCTGAGTGAGAGGTCTTGCTATTCTGGAGAACCCTTCTATAAACCGACAGTAGTAACCAGCCATTCCAAGGAAACCTCTGACCTAAGGGACTGATTTGGGTGACTCCCAATTGAGGACATCTTTAACTTTACTGGGGTTGACAGCAACTCTTTCGGCAGACAAGACATGCCCTAAAAAGGTAACTTCCTTCATCCAAAATGCACACTTATTGAACTTAGCATAAAGCTGATGATCTCTAAGCTTCTGTAGAGCAAGGCGAAGGTGCTCTTCATGCTCTTCTTCGGTCTTAGAGTATATTAGAATATCATCAATAAAGACAATGATGAACTTATCTAGATACTCCATGAATACTTTATTCATCAAGTTCATAAAGTAAGCAGGAGCATTGGTTAGTCCAAATGACATAACCGTACACTCATACAATCTGTATCGAGTTGAAAAGGCTGTCTTGGGTATGTCTTCCTGATGAATCTTTAACTGATGGTAACCCGATCTCAAGTCTATCTTGGAGAACACTCCAGCTCCTTTCAATTGATCAAACAAATCATCAATCCTTGGCATAGGGTACTTGTTCTTGATGGTGACTTCATTGAGAGCACGATAATCCACACACATTCGCTGTGTACCATCCTTCTTGGCTACAAAGATCACAGGAGCTCCCCAAGGTGAGGAACTCAGTCTGACAAAACCTTTGGCTTGCATCTCTTCGATCTGTTGCTTCAACTCAATCAAGTCGTTTACTGGCAGGCGGTAGGGTCTCTTGGAAATTGGAGCAGTTCTAGGGACCAAATTGATGACAAACTCCAAATCTCTGTCAAGGGGCATCCCAGGGAGCTCTTCAGGAAAGACATCCGGGAACTCACAGACCACTGGCACATCTTCAACCGAAATTGTCTTGATGTTGCATACCACGGCTTCTCCAAGCTTTCCCAAGGAGGCTATAAATCTCACTCTAACTCCCATTGGACTGACCACAGTGATGCTTCTATTTCCACAATCCAACACTGCTTGGTGATCGGTAAGCCAATCTATGCCCAAAATCACATCCAAGGAGTTGGTGTCAATGATGATAAGATTGGCTAAGAATTCTTCCCCTTCTATGACTACCTTAACTTGTGGGCAACCTTGGTTCGTGCTTAACTCCGAACTGGGGGATTGAACCAACAAGGATGCCTTAAGAGCGAAAACCTTCAACTGATGCTTGGCAGCAAAACTTCGAGAAACAAACGAATGGGAAGCTCCAGAATCAAACAATACAGTTGCAGGTGCTGAATTTACAAGGAACTTACCCAACATGACATCAGGGGCTGTCTGGGCCTCCTCCATTGTGACATGGTTTACTCGGCCTCTTCCAAAAGACTGGGAGGTCTTGACTGGTACAGCTGAGGACTGAGGCACTCCACATCCTGCTCCTGGCACGAGTGCTCTGGTTGGAGGGGTTGCCGAGTTGGACTTGACCAAGACCGAGGCTTGCTTCAATGGACAATTACTGGCATGATGCCCCAACTGGTTGCAGCTAAAGCAAGTGATTCCAGCAGCATGATTGTTACTTCTTGGGGGCGGGTTGGCGGCGCCATGGTTGTTGGTGTTGACGTTGTTGTTGGAGCTGCGAAAAACAGAGTAGCGGTGACGAGGGCACCGTAGGGCTCAGAGGTAACCTGAGGAGCAAACCGAAAAGGGGGTTGAGCATTGGTCCTGGCTCTCTGGGGGTGACCTTGGTGTGCACTCGGCTGAGACATCTTCCTCTTGTATGACTCGGAAAGTTCCCGACGAGACTCTTCTATGAGCAAGCTCTTGTTCACAAGCTGCTGAAATTCTGCATAATCGTGGCCGACAACTTGGACCTTCAAATTGGGGTTGAGTCCTTTCTTGAATCTCTTCTGTCTAGCATCATCAGTGACCACATCCTCCAGGGCATAACGGGCAAGCTGAGTGAACTTATTAAGGTATTCACTCACTGTCATGCTCCCTTGTCGTAGCTCACGGAACTCATTCTTCTTCATCTCCACCTTCCCATCGGGGATATGAGAACAGCAGAAAGCTTCTCAAAATTCTACCCAAGATATGTTCTGGTGGTTGGTATGAGCAGCACAATAATTTTCCCACCATTCTGAGGCAGCACCTTCCAGCTGATGTGAAGCATAAAAGACCTTCTCACGGTCGTCACACCGGGTGATGACGAGCTTCTTTTCAGTGGAACGCAGCCAATCATTTGCGTCCAATGGCTCAGAAGAGCTAGAGAAAGTAGGGGGACGGGTCCTCATAAATTCTGTCGTTCTTGATTGAGGAAAAACTGGTGGTGGTGGCGGTGGCACAGCAGCTGTCTGGTTTTGGTTCAACATAGCAAGGAGGGTAGCAGATGTCTGATTTTGTTGAGCTACTATTTGACTCATACTTTGCATCATTGCACTCATCATTTGCGTCTGGGCTGCCATAAACTACCCCAAACCAGGATCTGAGGTTGTGGCTGGAGGAGGTGGTGGTGGCGGCAAGGAGGGAACCACAGGCTCATCCTGGCCAGGTGAGTGGCGAGTCCGAACCATCTGCACAAACTTCCCAGGCTTAAAAGATGAGGAGAAGAAAGCACACTAGTTAAGAGGGAAGAGCACAGGGACGAACGAGACCAAGAGAGATAGATGGAACACCTACTAGGGAAAGGTAGGTTAAACCCAGAAGAACCAGTAGCCGGAAAGCTACTAAAAAGCAAAGAAAACTCAACAAAAGGTCATATTTTTTAGACTAAACGACACTGGAGCTAAAAGGGTAGCTGAGCAACAACACTTCTAGCTCAACCTATTGGGGTGGTCGACTCAAAACCAGGTCCGGTCCTATTGAAGTTACTGAGATAAGAAGGATCAATTTAAATTGCAAACAAGGTTCAGAGGATGTAAGGCATAAAGATCTATGAACAAGGTGAGAAGAGAGAATAGAACAAGGTAAGAACAGAACAGAATAAGATGAGAGAAGAATTGCTACTCATGTTACTCTGTTGGTTTGATTTAGAAAATAAAATTTTGAGGTTCCTATCTAAAGCGACCATACAAACTAAGGTTACGCCCAATGTACCGACACGGCTCGATATGGCCAATGTTGTCGGCCGTAGCACCACCCGAGACCCCCTGTGCACCGAGCTAGTCCCAGGATCCATGGCTAGCTCGCACAGACTCGCACAGTCACAACAGAGATGAGATCACAACCATACAACAATCTAAAGATGAAGCAGACAAATTAATATTAACATCAGCAAAAGACCTTATGGTCAAAGTTGTTATAGGAGTGCCTCACAGGGCTTACAACAAAAGAGAAAATACAAAGCAGCGGAAACACAAAGCTCGCATGGGTCCATTCGATCAGCCCCACAGGCTATCGAGTGGAAGACATCCCCTAGGCTGCAAGGTCTTCATAGAACTCCTCTTCATAGAGCACTGAACTCCCTGGATCACTCTCCTCTGCTGATCAAACAAAGGGTGCAAGCCATGAGTACATGGAATGTACTCAGCAAGTCATAGGGAATAAATGCAAGTATAAATCATGATAAGCTTGACAAGGAGTGGCTGCAAGGTTAGTTGGCAGAAAGCAATCATTTGAAAGAGATACATTAAGTAGATTTCAAAGCACAAGTTGAAAGAAAACACAAGGGTAACAAGTTTCTTTGAAAACACTTGTGGACACCCTATCCACAACCAAGCCTCACTGTGATCACCCCAATCACAGCTCGGACCACCAAACTACACAGGACCAACTCAAAGCCCACCACAAAAAGAGAAATCTACCCCTTGCGTGAAATCTCCGGGCATGACCATAACCGAGGCTGCGGCTATTCGAATAGATTTACACTCTACAAAGGTTGCGCACTTTACCCACAAGAGGTGATCGCTTGATACAACACACGTTTCCTTGGACGTGCAAATCAAGTGGAGACCACCACCACGTCTTTACAAAGGTCCGCTTGACTTGGTCCTGCTCTCGCTAAGGTTCTGCCTTCTTGGCTCCCCTCTTGCGCCATTCCCATCAGCACAGAACCGACTCAAGCTTCCCTAATTATTGCACCCGGTCCACCCCATCCTGGACATGTGGTTGCATGAGGTGACCCAGATCAATGGTTCAAGGTTAAGTCCTTAGTTGGCTGCTCAGGCAAGTCCTACCACAACCCAATGTGCTTCCTGCACCCACACTAACCACCATCCAACCTGCCCGAGCATAAAACATTTGGGGTTCCACCCGGCCAAAGGACCACCCTAGTCCTAGCACAACAATTTCAACAAGTGGCATTGCCATGATTCCATAGTTCATGTCGAACCTGGGAGCAAAGGATCCCGAATTCTCTGTGTTCATACACTAGTCCAGGATTGCTAGTGTACACAGTCAAACAAAAGTGATAACACAAACATATCACGCACTTTATTAATAATTATTCAGAGTTTATTACAAAGGGCCTAAGGCCAAATAAAGTAAGACACAGTGGAAGCAAAACAGTAGTAGTAGACCCAACGATTTGCCACAGGCAATCGTCTGGGGGCGCAGCCTAAGCATCGATGTCCTCACCGTTTGGATAGAGGTCTTCTCCTGAATAAAGATTATTCAGCAAGAGTGAGCACTACTACCGTGCTCGCAAGTTACACCCGTCAAGTAATAGATTAAATGCATGCATAAAGTAAACAAGGGGTATTGGCAGGGTTTATTTGCATAAAGAAGCATTTTCAATTTTAAATAATCATATTAATTTCCAAGGCCATTTTTATACTATATCTAAAATCAGATTTTAAATGACAATCTTATAGTGTGCATAACCTCCATATTTGAATGGTGAAGGATACCCTCCTATCACATGGCTAACCGCCCAATTTTACCACAAGGATTAACATCCTGAAATCATCTGTTGAAATCATTTTAAAACCAAAAACAAGTCTAACTCGGAGTGGCTTTGCTAGCATGTCCATGACCACGGACGCGGCTATTCGAATAGTTTCTACTCTGCAGAGTTTGTACAGCTTTACCCACATGAGATAATATGCTCTTTGTGTCGGCCAATCCACGCTTCCTAAGGCGTGTGACAAAGCAATTATCACAAGGCCGTTACAATGTTCTACCTCAAAGAACTCATGCCAGCTAAGGTTTCGCTTCCATTGGACTGACCATCCTCCGAGAGCCCCCTCTTGCGCCAGGTGGGACTACTGCCTGACCAACACCCACACATACAACATGGCACGAATATCTATGAGGTATCCCAAATTATTAAGACAGGTCTTGCCCATACAGGGCATGTGGTGGTACGGTAAGGCATAGCAAAGGAACGCTCAAAGGCCGGTCCTTAATTGACTTGGGCGTCTTTCAGATCAAACCCTGGGCTTTAATCCTAACCAGATTAAACCCGTGCATAAACATGCACCCACCATTCATCCGTTTCGCCCAAGTCCAAACCATTTTTCATTTTATTTTAGTGAAAACCACCTTTACAAATTCCCTATGGTAAAACAATACCATAGGTTCAAGTTTAAACCAATTTGAAATGATTTGGCTAAATCCTCCCAAAAATCATAATCAGGGTCTAAGCATTTGATAAGCATGTGAAAATTTTCCATAATACTTTGTCTATTGGTGACAAGGGAATGACATTTCAATAATCAATTTGGCCATACAATAGAACTTGGAATATCTAAATATTTAAACAGGGACTTGAAATAATTGAATAAAAGTATGCATGCATTTAATAATTTAAAACTGAATTAAATAGCTTTAAAATACTGGGAATAATATGTTCAAGGGTATAACTTGCCTTCATTGAAGTCTTGACTCTCTAAATTCTCTGAAGGATCTAACTGTCCGGAATCGTCGAAGTCTATACGCGAAAGTACGACAAATTCAAATAAATTCAAAAATACAATTTAAACTAACTCCAAATGAAATAATTTTATTTTATTTAGCTATATGATAATTTTCTAAGATTTTAGCAATTTGAATCACCCAATTTGGAGTTTGGATGCAAAAGATATGAATTTTTCAAGTTTAAACCTAAATCTGCCTTTTAAAACAATTTCCCGAATTATTTTTCTCAAGGAAAATCTATTTATTGCGCAATGCTGACATCAGCCCTGAGGTTTTCAGAATTTAAAATAAATCTGACTAGTGGGCCCCACGTGTCATAGACACGGTTCACATGAACCAAGTCCATGCAGCTTTGTCTCAGGGGGGAGGTTTGATGTGGCGCCATGTAAGCGGGGTTGGCAACGTGGCGCCCCTATGGCTATGAGGTGGTGCCACGGTGGCACGTACGTGGCAAGGCCACGTTGGCGAGGACGGCGCCGGCGCAGGGACCGATGGTCACCGGCGCTACTGTGCGCGGCGGCTGGCGGCGACGTGCGCAATAGAGAGAGGAGGGGACGGCGAACTCGATGCTCTCACCGACTCGACGAGACGAGGACGGAGGTGGCTGGCGGCGAGGAAGAAGCGGCGGCGAGGTTCGGGCGACGACGAAGTAGCGGCTCTGAGGGTCCTCCAGCGAAGGCGAGGTGCGCACCGGCTTCGCGGCGTCACGGCGATGCGAGTGGTGGCGGCGTCGAGGACACGGCGTCGACGGTGGCGGCACTAGGGGCGACGGCGTGCTTGCAACCGGCGGTGAGGAGATCCCGAATTGCGGCGAGCACACGGCGAGAGAGAGGGGATGGGTGGCGCCGTCGGGATGGGTGAAGAGAGGGGCGCCCGGGGCTTGCCTTTTATAGGGGGCGAGGGGCTCCAAGGTGGCATAGAGGAGGTGGAGATCGTGGCGGTGGTTACAGGCTTGGGCGCCCGTGTGCGCGAGAAGAGGGGGAGAGAGCGTGGGGGTCGTGCGGAGGTGGGCGCGGGTCGTGTGCGACGACGCGTGGGAGACGTGGGCGGTTGGGGCGCTGCCATTGCGAGCTCGCCCGTGTGTGGCAATGGCGGTTGCGTGCGGCGGCTGCGCGGAGAAGATGACGAGGAGGACGAAGGGGCGTGGCCCAAGCGTCGTAGTCTTGAGTGAAAGTGGAAAGTGGGGGAAGGATCTTGGCCGCCGATTTTCATCCGACGGTCACGCTTTGATGAGGGGCTGTGCGGAGACAGGCTAGTTTGGGCCGGCAAAGGAAAAGGGCTGGGCTACACAGTCGCAGTTTCGGCCCAAAGCTGTTTTAGAGTTTTAAATTGATTTCTAAATTTAAATAATCAGATTAATTCAAATGGGCTTTAGACAATAGCAAATAAATTCCAAAAATTCTAGAAAAATTCACAAAAGTCTCTAGAATTATTCTGGACTAAAATAAAATAATTCCAACTTAAAGTTGGTAATAGATTTTGAAATTAAATTTGTTTTGGCTTTAAACAATTAGGTAAAAGCTTTTAAAATTCCGTAAAATTACGTAAATTAATTTAATTTTTAATTTTCAACTTTAACTCAAATAAAAATTCAATAAATTTTATTTTTGACATCTAAAACTCCGAAATTCAAATAAAGAAATCAAATTCGAGAAAATCCAATAAAATAATAATTTTAATTAATTTTAAAATGGTAACAGAACTTTGGGCTGTTACAGTTCATTAGTCAAGTTCAATATTAAAGAATCATGAGGTTGATACCATCGCAAGCTACAGCATGGCTAAGCATCAAACGCACCCATGTTGGTATCCAATAGAGACCAACAACACAGCCCATCCTAGGATGTCAAGGAAACATGTCAACATGTATGTCTCAATTAACCAAGGATGTCTTTACTGGCAAGAGGGCAAATAACTACTCCCAAAACCATTTGTATACAAATAGCCATGCATGATAACTTGAAACAACATACTTTTTTTTTGCAAAAGATGGGTTCAATATGGTCAAAGGTCTATGACTTGCCTTCGATGAAGAACTGGGAAGCTTCTGTTGATGCGGCCGGGTCCAAGAACTCCTCTGAGAAGCCGGGACCTACACGTTCGAGGAGAACCCAAATAAGTAAAACCAACTCCAACATGAAGATCAAAAGAACTCACCAAGAAAGAGCCAAAGAAGGGTTATAGAAAATATGGAAACAAGGGCTTGAATCGCTCAAGAGGAGGCTCAAACAAGGGAGGTTTAGCTCAAGGGAGGAAGTCCAAGGCGCTGGGTAGCAAACAGAGGCCGGAGAGCCCTTCTCGGCCCTTTTATAGGCACGGGGAGAGCCTGAGAGAGGACACCGCGTTAAATGGCACACGACTGGAGTAGGTGATGGAGGGAAAAGGAGCAAGTCAAGGAAGTGACCAAAGAGGGAAACAATGTTTTGCGGAAGCAACCGCATTAAATGCTTGAAGACTTTTGCGGTTGCAGAAGCAACGGGAGGAAAAAGAGAATGAGTAGGAACTGGCAAGCGGGCCAGTCAAAGCACATGAAGCTGACCCAACCCAGAGGGGAGGTCCAAAAGGGTTGGTCTTTGCAAAAAGGCCAACGGGGTGGTCTTTGCAAAAGGACCGGTCGTGACCAACAGAAGGTCCTGACCAGAACTAGGAGGTCTTAACCAATTGGGAGCTCATGACCGAGGAGGGTGGTCTTTTCAAAAAGACCACGAGAGGTCCTGAGAGAGGAGGTCTTTGCAGAAAGACCTCAAGAGGTCATGAACGATCAGATCACAACCAAGGGAGGTCTGACGGCTAGATCAAAACCAAAGGAGGTCTAACGGCTAGGATCTCGCAAAGGGAGGTCCTAATGGTCCAGATCAAGATCAAAGGAGGTCCTGACGGCTAGCATCTCGCAAGGGGAGGTCCTAACGGTCCAGATCAAGATCAAAGGAGGTCCTGACGGCTAGGATCTCGCAAGGGGAGGTCCTAACGGTCCAGATCAAGATCAAAGGAGGTTCTGACGGCTAGGATGAACCCGAAGGTGATCCCAACGGTCAATGTGCATCAAAGAGAGGTCTTTGACGGCCAGGATGAACCCGAAGGTGATCCCGACGGTCAATATGCATCAAAGGGAGGTCTTTGACGGCCAGGATGAACCCGAAGGTGATCCCAACGGTCAATATGCATCAAAGGGAGGTCTTTGACGGGCAGGATGAACCCGAAGGTGATCCCGACGGTCAACGTGCATCAAAGGGAGGTCTGAGCGGACATGGGGGAAAATCACATGAACCAGAGGAAGGTCCAAACGGACGCGAAAGAGGTTCAACCGAGCAGAGAAGGAAAGAAAGAGAAACGAGGGAAAGATCAAAAGGGAAAACTACATCCCGGATTTGAATTCGAATAACAAGGACATTTGAAACACAACCCCGAGCTTGGACCTACGGGAAGATCCAAACACCAGGGAGGTCTGAACCTAAAAGGGAGGTCCAACAAAGAAAGGCTAGGCCAAAGGGGGGCACAGGGCAAACAGAGAAGGAAACTAAAAGCCAAAGAGCACTAACAACTCAAGGTCGACCAAAAAGAGTTAATTGGAGTTCGATTTATTCAATTTAAATCTCCAAATTTTTAAAATTCCCAGTTAAGCTTGAGCAAATGACAGAACCAAAGTGTTACCTTTGAGTTTTGAAAATTTTGCAAAAAGGCTCCGAAAATTGGGATGTTACAAATCCTATCCCTAAGCAAACTAGGGTTTCAAAACAAATGAAAGGGTTAAGGGGGTGCAGCCACCACCCTTCTCTATGTATAGTGGAGGCTTAGACCTTCTGGAAGATTGAACCCTAATGGGCTCCCGTTAAGGCCCACACACAAACAGGTCACACACGCACGCATTTTAAAGCGTCGTCTTCATCTCCTCTTGACCTAATCCGCTTCATCTTGTGCCATCTTGCGCCACGGGTTAGCAAAAGGTCACCAAGGCGGTATTTGGTAAAATTACCAAAATACCCCTTCTCGATCTTTTTCGAAGACCGAGTCCAAACTGCGTGAAGCACTTCCATGCTTCACCACGTGTAGGTTGATCCAGCGGCTCTCATCATGTTGGCAAGTCTCTCCCATCCGGCTCCCACCGAAACCACCATGGCACTTGCACCGACCCCCGCGCCGCTTGATCCAACCCGTCGCACCGAACTGCCCGTTCGGTCACCTTTGTCCCTCTTGCGCCATGCTTGTCTCCATTGACCTCACCCGGCATCCCCGATCGTTCTGGACCTCAGCTCTCCAAGTTTAGTCCCGATCATCCTCGACGTTGACCGTCATTGACCTCCATGCAACCTGCACAATAATAGACAAAGAAATCGATTCTGGGAACAAGTTCTTTGCAACTTGATCCACGTTAGTCAAAACATACATCATGCAACACATATGCCATGAAACCCATGAACTTGACCTAACCCAAAAACAATTCTCCAAGTTAACCGAACCTTAGAAACAGAATCACAAGATTACTGCCAAGAAGGACCCAGATTATCAAGAACGCGGTCGTATCACAGATATGCTCAAGGGTCATACCGCTTCTCAAGGAAATCCAAAACTCCCCAAAAACATACTCTCTGGAAATTCCATACTTCTACTCAAACGGTCACACCATGATGCGGATTATCGCCTTCTACAAGCCGGTATTATCATGCAGAAGGTGCATCACGACTTACATGCTGGTATGACCGATTATCCTGACACTTGCTGAAAACGCTGTTTCGACAAACCATAAGAGCCATTGCCAATTTTACCATCACACTAAGATTGTGAGCATATCCCCATGATATCCACAATCTCTCCCTTGATGAACATATTGGCAATAATCCAGAAAATGCAAGTTTTGAGGTTTGAGAAAGAGAAACTTAGTGTTTTCGCGCAAAGGCACAACTTGGTCCAAATGCACGAGAGAGCAATGGAAATGACCGAGTTGGCTTCAGAATAGTATCAGCAAGTGAGATAAAGCAGAAGAAGGCAAGAAAGTTTCAATTTCCAGAGAAGAGTAAAAAATCTCACTTAAGGTCCATATGAAAGAACAATTGTTCAATATGACCTTTGATCATTGTGAGGATCATGAATTGCAATTCAAATTCAGAAGTAGCAATAAGATCATAAGAATGCAAATAAGAAACTCCCCCTCACTATGACCCTCAAATTTCAGAAAATCTCAAACTTTCAATTCTTCTCCAAGTAGCTCCCCCTTTTTCATAACTCCCTTTTTTCTCCCCGGTTTCAACCATCTTCTCCCCCTTTGACAATGGAGTCATCAAGGAATCACGTCTTCCTCTTATCTAGAGATGACAAATGCAGAATGAGGAAAAAGCATAGGAAGGAGCATGCATGAAATGCAATAGAGTGGCTTCATTTTTTTGTATTTTGACAATTTTTTATTACAAAAAGCTTTGGAGATTACCCAAAATAACAAGCTAGCATTTCTAATATTGCACAAACAACATATCAAGCCTGAAAGCGCTAGCAAGATCATGATAAGACATATATATATCAAAGCTAAGCTAGAAGGCTCAATATAAAAAGCAATAAAATTATAGCATTTTAAGCAAAGCTTCAAATCTAGCAAGTTCATCAACAGGGATCCTAAAATGATACTAGCCTTGTCACAATGTCAATGTGACATCAAAAGGCTAACAATGACCACATTAAGAGACAAACAAGTCCATACTTGAATCATTTTGCTCAATTTTCTCAAACGCCCATTTTTTAACAGTTTTTCATTTGCAATGAATATTGAAGTTGACTAATGGTCTAACTTAGCGAAAAGATCCTGGACTAGGAGCCATCCACAAACTCTTCCTAAGCTTCGACCAGAAGTTGATTAAAGATATATCTTAGTAAAGAAGATCCTGGACTAGGAGCCATCCACAAACTCTTCCTAAGCTTCTACCAGGGCGACAAATCTTGAGGTTCATGTCAATTTTGACAAGCAGTCCTCATGAGATCGTCTGGATCATCAAACTATCACCAAGTTCATGTCTTTGACATGCAGTCTCGTGAGAGTAGTTTGGCACAATTTAAGCATAAGACAATCTTGAAAATGAATTTTTTTTATTTTTTCACAAGAGCAGTTTTAGATTCTCAAGAACACAAGAAGCTCAAGTAATGATCAAAGCTAGATTCAAGAGCTAACAAAGCAATTTTGATAGGGCCAATGTCACAAAAGGAGCACTAATTGCGCAACTAGCTAAAACATCCACAAATTGCAGTTTTTAGTTCACGTTGTCTTAATGTTCTAGCTCATTCAGCAAAGACTTAGCTACACATGTGAGAGCATGATAATTCTAGCAAGTCAAAGAATTAGACATAGCATTGAGCAAGAATTAAAATAATAAAGCTCCACAAGGGTAATAAGCAAAGCTTCATCAATTAAAAGACAAGCAGTAAATCTTACATTACAATGCACCTTTTTGTGATTTTTCATATAAATGCAATATGATACAATAAGATGCAAGACAAGCTCAAAAAGCTTAAAAAGCCTAAAAAGATCAACAAGTTCAAAAGAAGATCAAGAAAAGATCAAAAGAACAAGGAAAGATCAGAAAAAATCCAACTCCCCCTCAAACCAACCCATAGGGATAAATTACCCATAACTCACTTCTCAAGGTGGCAAACCTTGTTGGGTCTAAAGGCTTGGTGAGGATATCGGCCAATTGAGCCTCGGACTCCACAAAATGTAGCACAGTGTCACTCTTCTCAACGTGATCTCTAAGAAAGTGATAACGAATGTCTATGTGCTTAGTCCTAGAATGTTGCACTGGGTTCTTAGCAATGTTAATAGCAGAAGTGTTATCACAGAAAAGAGGAACACTATCAAAAGCTAACCCAAAGTCCTTGAGAGTAGACCACATCCACAAAATCTGACTACAACAACTAGCAAAGAGCTACATATTCAAACTTCAAAGAATGGATTGTGCAATAGAGGACTGCTTCCTAGAAGACCAACAGACAAGAGAAGTGCCTAAGAAATGACAAGTGCCAGAGGTACTCTTCGTATCTAGCCAGCAGCCCGCAAAATCAGAATCAGAAAACCCCCGAATGGATAGAGAAGACGAGCAGGAAAACCAAATGCCATACTGGAGGGTAGTGTGTAAATACCTGAAGATGCACTTAACGGCTTGGCGATGTGAAGTTCTCGGTGACGCTTGAAACCTGGCGCAGAGGCAGATCGCGAAGTGGATGTCGATCTTGAGGCCATCAGTGCAGGAGGGCCGATCATCTTTGCGGTACTCGCGTTGATCCACGGCTTCTCCTTCCTCATCCGATCCAAAGCAATCGGTTGCCATGGGAGTGGCGATCGGCTTGCAATCACCCATCTCAAAACGCTTGAGCAAATCCTTGGTGTACCGCTTGATGGATGAAGATCCTTCCTTGCATCGCTTGATTTGTAGCCCCAAAAGTAATTGAATTCTCCCATCATGCTCATCTCAAATTCCCTGGACATGGTCTCAGAAAAACTGGAAACAAGAGCATTAGAGGAACCACCAAAGATAATATCATCAACATAAATCTGAACAAGTAGGAAGTCATTGCCATGCCTAAGAATGAAAAGAGTCTTATCTTCCTTTCCCATTTTAAAATCATTCTTAAGTAAAAAAAGTCTTAAGCCTATCATACCAAGCTCTAGGGGCTTGCTTAAGACCATATAAGGCTTTGGATAGCTTAAAAACACGATCTGGGTGTTTGGGATTCTCAAAGCCAGGGGGTTGCCTAACATATACTTCCTCCTCTATAAAACCATTCAAAAAGGCACTCTTGTCATCCATTTGAAATAATCGAAAGCCCTTAGAAGCAAATGAATGCAAGGTAATGCGAATGGCTTCTAATCTAGCAACAGAGTGAAGGTCTCATCAAAATCTAACCTCAACTGGCTAAAGCCCCGAGCTACCAATCTAGCCTTGTTTCTAACCACGTAACCATCCTCATTTTGTTTATTTTTGAACACCCAACGGGTTCCTATAACATTATGGCCACTAGGAGGTTCTACAAGGTTCCAAACTTTATTTCTTGCAAAATTCTCTAACTCCTCATGCATGGCATTGACCCAACTAGCATCAGATAAAGCATGTGATATATCTTTGGGTTCAAAAGAAGCTACAAATACAGAGTGAGAGAAAAAACTCAGATCATGATACCTGGAGCGAGTGACTCGCTCATGGTGATTACCAATCATCTGATCTGGAGGGTGTTGCTTCTGAATGTGCAAAGGGGCGCCTGGGGGAGATAGCGTCTCCTCGACCTCCGCAGGTACTGCTGATGAAGAAGTCGCAGCAGGAGCCTCAATTAGAGGTGAAGCAGTCGTAGCATGTCCTGGAGCTTGGGCAGCTTGCACAGGACCATCAGCAACAGGTGGAGGAGCAGTATCAAGTTTATCCTCATCTTCTTCAACAAAAATGATCTATGTCACCTGTAAGTCACCTGAAACATCGGATCTAGCTCTAGGGCTAGTCTCATAAAAAGTGACATTGTATGTCTCCTGGACAATGTTAGTTTTAACATTAAAAACCCGAAAACCCCTCGAATGAGCAGGATAACCCAGAAATAAACCATCACAAGTCCTTGATTCAAATTTATCTAGGTTTCCTATTTTCAGAATAAAACACTTCGATCCAAAGACTAAAAAATGTGAAACAGAGGGTTTTCTGCCAAATTGAAGCTCATAAGAAGTCTTGCCCAAAGACGGTCTAAAAAAGACACGGTTTGAGATATGGCAAGCTGTAGCAATAGTTTCGGCCCAAAACCTCCTCGGTGAGCTATACTCATCTAGCATCATGCTAGCCATCTCAACTAGGGTCCTGTTCTTCCATTCTACAACGCCATTTTGTTGAGGGATGTGTGGAGAAGAGAACTGATGCTCAATACTGTGCTCAGCACAAAAAGAGGTAAATGAAGCATTATTGAACTCCGTACATTGTCATGCGGATCGCCATAAAGCACCGGGAAGTTCGAAGCCAAACGAAGAACAAGATCATGATAATGATCAAAAGCCTCATCCTTCGAAGCAAGAAAGAACACCCAAGAGTATCTCGAAAAATCATCAACTATGACAAGAATGTACCATTTACCACCGACTAACCGAACCCTAGCAGGACCAACAGTATCCATATGGAGCAACTGTCCCGGTCCGTCAGTCATGACCATAGTCAATGAAGGGTGTGAGGCGGCAACTTGCTTGCCATGCCTACAGTATGACATACAAGATCCTGATGACTTTGAGTTTAGGCAAACCTCTCATGAGATCAAGGCCGCTAACTCGTGTCAGATGATTAAAACCAATGTGCTCCAAATGTCGGTGCCAAAGCCAGATATCAGAAGAAGAAGCAATCAAGCACTTAAGGGATCCGGCAAGAGATTCAGAAAAATCAGCTCCAAAAATTCTACCAACTCTAGAAATCTCAAAAACGAGCTCACCAAAAGAATCAAGCACACGGCAGGCGTTCTTCTTAAATCTAGTCTCATAGCCATCATCGAGAAGCTATGAGACAGAAAGGAGATTGTACCTTAGCTTGGACACAAGAGCAACATCCTTGAGAATGAACTTGTCATTCACCCTAATCAATCCAGTTCCTTCAATACGCCCTTGTGGATCATCTTCGAAGGTGATGAAGTCATCACCTGTTGACCATGTGAAGGAGGTGAACCATCTTGAGTCTCCGGTCATGTGGCGTGAACACCCGGAGTCGACGAACCATGTGTTCTTCCCCCTTCCGCGGCAATCCTGAAAATCAAGGAACAGAAGAACGATGTGTCTCAACATCAAGTTAGTTAAAAGTGACTTGGGAACCCAAGATCGAGACACATGTCTGAAAGTAGTATGCAAAGCAGAAGTGCTATCCTTGATTTTATTAGCAGTTCTATTATGAGCAATGGTTACTTTAACATGAGATGCATCCTGTCTAGGAACATGATGAGCATGTGCAATAAATCCTAGTCCAGGTTTCTTGTTTTCTAAACGACCATGTCTCATAAAAGCTCTAGGTTGATTAGATGACATTCTAGTAATATTTTTCTTAACGTTCTTCAACCTACGCCAACAGAACTTAACCAAATGTCCACTCTTCTTGCAATAGGTGCAATGGTATTTTGTACCACTGGGAGAAGCACCTTTTGCCTCAAAAGAAGGTTGGACAAACCCTACAGATTTAAAAATAGTTTTTGCAGGTTGGGTTTTGAATTCAAATAAGCCATTTTCCAAGACCTCAATGACATTAGGCTTGGATTTGTCCTGGGCTGAGTTGTATCCTAACCCTTGCTTCTTAAAAGGAGTTTTAGACTTTTCTAGAATCATGTTTAACTATTTTTCACCACTAGAGAATCTTTCTAAAGTATTCTTGAGATATGCATTCTCTTTCCCAACATTAACACATGACTCACAATTTTTGGCCTTAACGGCTCTAGCATGTTTCTCCTTAAGAGAAGCAACTTCAAGCTTATAGGCTGCACATGAGGCACAGGGCATAGATTCAATTGTGTCCTTAAGCTTGGCATATTTAGCTCTAACTGCTTCTAGAACACTACTACAAAAAGGCTAATACTGGACGCCTCATCACAGACGGTTGACCAAAACCGTTTGTATTACATGCAATCACAGACGGTTTTGGTTTAGAGACCGCTCGTGTTATCGGCCGCGCCTAAAACCGCTCGTGAAGAGGTAATATCATAGACGGTTCATAGCTAAAACCGTCTGTGAAACATCACAGATGGTTCTTGTTAACAACCGTCTGTGATAATACTACATATCACAGACGGTTTCAACAAAGAACCGTCTGTGAAACATCACAGACGGTTCTTAACACTAACCGTCCGTGATATTACCACATATCATAGACGGTTTTTTGTTATAACCATCTGTGATAATATCGCCTCTGACTCCACGGTGAGTTTTTCGTAAATCGTCGCGCTCGTTCGCCGCCATCCGCTTCAGCCTTCCCGACGCGTCTCTTCGTCAGATCGATCCGCTTCGCTCTCGATGCGTCTCTTCGCCTCACGCCCGAATTTATTCCTTGTTTTATAAAAGGATCATCCACCATCCAAGATGATCATCCCCACATATTTATAAAAAACAGAAATGGTCGCTTCTTCCTTGTCGCCGCATTGATGGCCTTCTCGCCGACTGCATAAGCACCTCTCTCGGTGCACGTTGAACCGCGGTTGCGGAAGAACACCGCTCGATCAATGCAGTGTCTTCACTCTCTCGCCGGCGAAGAATTTGCGGAGCAGTGACGGCCACCTTCCGCCGCCTTGACATCCTCCTCATTGTGTCTTCCGGTGATCTCCCACTTTCGGCGAAGTTTATACGCGTCATTGACGTAGTCCTCCAAAACGACGTTGCACATCTCCGTGAGTCTTGCCGCCACTTGATCACAGAATCGAGGCGGCAGACGCATCGAGTCGACTGTGCCGAGACCCTCAAGCAAGGGAAGAGAGCCTATGGGCTCAATTCTTCTTGGTTCAACAAATCCGAGGATCTTCGAGAGACACTTGAACGAGTCGCCGTGGTGGACGATTTCAGCCTCATTCGCCGATGATCGTGAATCGGCCCAATGCCGACGCCGCCTATGAAGTATTGAAGATGGAGATAGCACCTACCTCCGCCACTAGAAAAACTTTGTTTATTTATAGGTTTCTACTTTTTTAATCTTTTTAGGTTTAACGCCACGCTGCTTGGCCATATATATGAAAAATTCCAAAATGAAAAAAAAACGCTTGGAGGTGAAGTTACTATATTACTTATTTGTTGAATTATATATATATATATATATATATATATATATATATATATCGAGACGGTTTTGTGGAAAAACAAAATCTAGTTTGGAGGTGAAGTTACAATTAATATTAATTATATCGAGACAGCTTTAGTGGAACAAATTAATTAATTATATATATATATATATCCGATATGTGATATATATATATATATATATATATATATATATATATATATATATATATATGTATGTATGTATGTATGTATATATATATATATATATAGTTAAAGCAAATTTTCAGCAGTATTTAAATGACAAAATTGACATATAAACATGTAATTTCTTCATGTCATGTAAGTGTATATACAAGATAAATATACTTGAGAAAAAACCATATCACGGACGGTTCCATAATGGAACCGTCTGTGATAATTATCACTGACGGTTCCATAATAGAACCGTCTGTGATAAGTCTCTTTATTAGTACGAGCCCGGCCGCTAGGGTTTGCGCCGCCTAACTCTCGTCACTCCCAGCTCAGATTAGGGTTTGCGCCCGCCCTAACTCACACGCCAACAGATTTACTCCGCTCTCCCCACCTCGACGCCATCGCCGACCCGCCGCCGCCGCCCTAACCCCGCCGCTGCCGCCGCCGTTGTGACACCACTCGCGACCGCAGTAAACACTCGCACGATAGTAGTGTCTTCGCAAAGGTCGTGGTCGTGCCACAACCACGGATCACGCCGCCACCAAGCCACCGGGCTTGGCCGGCGTGTCGCTGCGCCGCCATGGCTTGGTTCTCTGCCGCCGGCCTCCGCGCCGGCCCGGCCGATCTTTGCTTTCCCCATCCTCCTCTATTCTCCTCTAGATCTGTTAGCTTAATGTCTTGTGTTGAGTTTGATTTTTATGCTTGAGCCTTAAGTTGTGTCCTCGATGTTTGTGTGATTTATGCAAGGTGAAGGAGATGGATGAGGGTCGTCTTGGTGGTGGGGTCGCCGCCGTGGTTGCGCTATACTGAGGTATCACCCTACCTTACTCCTCTCTGTCTCTACCCCTTGCTCTGTGATGAAAATGGCTAGTGCTCTGTGTGGTGGCCAGGTTTGGACACCCTTGGTCTTGCTGTCTTGCTGTTGAACTGCTCAATGATGTTAATGGTCTTATGCTGAAATTGAATTGATAATTAGTTCATATTAATAGTCCCCTTGCTCGTGATGTAATGATGTTAATAGTCTTATGCTGAAATTGAAGTGATAATTAGTTCATATTAATAGTCCCTTGCTCGTGATGTAATGATGTTAATAGTCTTATGCTGAAATTGAATTGATAATTAGTTCATATTAATAGTCCCTTGCTCGTGATGTAAACCGAGGGCTATTGGTATATGTGCATTCTATGCATCTTGCTTAGTTCATGTTGTGGGTTCGGATGGGGCTTGATATGTTATGACTTATTGGGTTGTTGATATGTATGAGTCGTTGATATGTTATATTGTTATGAGTTATGACTTATTCGTATGTCAAGTGTTGTCTGCTATTGATGGTGGAAACTTGCTTGGTGAACCATGGGTCGTTGATATGTATGATTGATGATTTGCAAAAATAGATGTATAAAATGTGTGATATGTATGTTATGACTTATTTGTCGATTTGTCATTTTGTCAAGATGTCATATGTTGCTTCTCGCCATTCATTTCACATTTGTCTGTGTAACTGTGTTCATGCAGGTCAAGTTCTCCTATCTTGCGCCCTAGGTAACGATGTCCTACCATTCTATTCCTAATCTCTTCTCTATAAAGTCTCCAAGCGGTGGTCGCTTGTGCCTTTAAACCGCATTATATATGTATTGTTCTCGAGTCCTCACCACTTTCAAGGGTCGCCCACACAAAGATGAGGAAGAGGAGATAAAGAACTAGGGCAACCTCATTGAGCCCTCGCAAATTTAAGAAATACTACGCTCGAAAGCGCCAGACATCCAATTACTTGGTTGCTAATACATGATGCCACTTCCCAGTCGAAGTATCTGCACGTTAATATATATATGACGCCAGTTTAAAGGCACAAGCAAGCCATCGCTTGGTGGCTTTATAGAGAAGAGTCATCACAGACGGTTTCAGCCACAAACCGCTCAGTGATATATAGATATCACGACGGTTTGTGGCTGAAACATGCTCGTGATATATAGTCATCACTGAGCGGTTTGTGGATAAAACCGCTCGTGATATGTAGTCATCACTGCACGGTTTGTGGTCAAATCGTCGGTAGTATGCATCACGCAGCGGTTTGAAACCGCTCGTGATGACCTCATGCATCATCGACCCATAAACTCAGACGGCTCAAGAAACCGTCTGTGATGATGTTTTTGAACCGTCTGTGAAGACCTTTTCTGTAGTAGTGGAATGTCCTTAACTTCATGTTCACGTTCTATGCAGAAAGAGCAAAAGCTAAACTTAACATTACCAGACGCATCCAACTTGCTAGACTCTAAGCATTTTGCACAAGGAGCAGATTTGACATCAATTAGCTCAGTCCTAACATTTTCAAGTTGATGCAAAGCAATATCTTGAGCAGATTGCAGTTTAGACAGTTCGGAGTGCAAAGCATGGCGGGATGAACATTCATCAACATCTAGACTCTTAGCATTCACAAGCTCTAATGTCAAATTCTCGACTTGTGACTCTAGATCCTTGTTCCTAGCCATGGTGAACTCTAAAGCCTTATCCTGACTAAGCAGTTGCTCATACATGTTATCGCATCTAGCAGAAAGAACATCATAGGAGAGAGGTACCTCATCGTCGTCATCGACGTCGACGGAGTCGGCCATGAAGCACATGCCGATGAAGTCCTTGGCCTTCCCCTTCTTGTCTTGAGGGAGCTCCTCCTCCTCCTTGTCCTCCTCGCTCCCAGAGTCCACATCGCTCATGGATTGCTCTCCAAAAGCGGCAAGGACCCGATGAGCAGCCTTCATGAGCTTGGCAACATCATACTTGGGCTTGCTCCCTTGAGGCTTCTTCCAAGCAGGCTTCTCGTCCTTGCGATTTCCCTTACGTTTCAATTTGGGGCAGTTTGCCCAGATGTGATATAGCTCTCCACACTCATAGCACGTCACAGGGCCACCTCTCTTTTTGTTTCTAACATTGTTGTATGCCCGTGTGACTTTCTTGACTAAAAGAGCTAAATCAGACTCAGGAAGACTCTCAAACTCTTCTTCTTGAGCAGCAGATAAACACGCAAGAGAAAAACCAAAAGAAGACTCAGAAGAACCATCAACAGTTTTTTTTCAGAGGATCAGCTACCAAAGTCATGTTATCCTTCTTAGGAATACTACCTCTCTTAATCTCATGAGTCTTGAGCTTGCTATAAAGCAGCTCCAAAGTGAGAGTAGAGAGATCGACGTTCTCCTCTATGGTAGTAGCCTTCATCTCCCACTCCTTGGTGTTGATTGTGGCCAAGAGGTGGGTGGCATTCTCAGATTGGGAGTACTCAATGTCAACAGCTCTCATCTGATTGATAACCTTGTTGAAGCGAGTAAAAACGTCATCGATGCTCTCGCCAGGACGCATCTCGAATTTGTTGTACTCTCGCTTGTAGACCATCTAGCGCGCTTGCTTCATATGGGATGATCCCTCATGGTAAGTTTTGAGGGTGTGCCAAATCTCATGTGTGGTCGCAAGGTTGCAAATTATATTGTACTCTTGCCTACCAAGCCCAGCATACAGAAGGTTCTTTGCCTTATTGTTGCTAGCCAAGAGGGCTGCTAAAGCCGACGTAGCAACTTCGGGCAAAACGAGCGGAGCTCAAACAACCTCCCATATAGCTTGTCCTTCGCTCTCAAGAAAGACTCGTATGCAGTTCTTCCAATAGGCATAGTTGAGCCCATCGAAGACATGCGGCTTGGTCGAGTATTTATCCATCGCCAAGTTCAGTGAGCGGTTAAGATCAAGATTGAACTAACCGGGCTCTGATACCACTTGTTTGACCGAAAAGGCGACTAGAGGGGGTGTGAATAGGAGCACTATCTATTTTTCGCTTTGATCGGATTCAAACATGATATTAACTCCAATAGCTATGAGAACTATGAAGATCAATATATATAAGCGTAGCAGAAGACTTGTACTGAATCCCTTTCAAACCCCCAAAAGAAACGACCAAAAATACAAAAAACAGCCTGATAAACAGTACCGGTTGTACCGGATGAACAGTATCGGTTCGACCGTAATGAACAGTAAAAATAGGCAAATGAATAGTAAACAGCCTAAAAACGAAATAAAAATTGACGTAACTTTTGATCTGTAACTCCAAACTTCACGAAACTTGAAACACACCTTCCTAAGGATGTTAGGAACCTATTCCATGCAACGATCATGAAGATCCTTACGAAAGTTCTGACCTTTTTCCGTTCGAACGAAGGTTGCTCCAAAAACCGAGTCAAAACCAAAATATGATCTAGAGACTTGCTCGTGGGTGATTGATGATCAAGATAACCCTAGATGGGTTCCTACATGTCACAGCAAGTTAGATCAAGGCAAGAAACCAAGCAAAAACTCGCGGATCAAAGAAAGACCCCAAATCACCAAATAGAGAGAAAGAAGACAAATAGACTCATCTTTGAGAGAACTTTCTTTGGATTGATTTGATATGGTATTGGTTTACAGCCACTCCATCAATGGAGAATAAAGACTCAATACATGAGCACGAAATCAAATCCAACTCTATAGAACCCTAACCTCCACTAATCCTCTCCCTAAGCAAACTAGGGTTTCAAAACAAATGAAATGGTTAAGGGGGTGCAGCCACCACCCTTCTCTATTTATAGTAGAGGCTTAGACCTTCTAGAAGATTGAACCCTAATGGGCTCCCATTAAGGCCCACACACAAACGGGTCACACACGCACGCCTTTTAAAGCGTCGTCTTCACCTCCTCATGACCTAATCCGCTTCACCTTACGCCATCTTGTGCCGTGGGTTAGCAAAAGGTCACCAAGGCGGTATTTGATAAAATTACCAAAATACCCCTTCTCGATCTTTTTCGAAGACTGAGTCCAAACTGCGTGAAGCACTTCCATGCTTCGCCATGTGTAGGTTGATCCAGCAGCTCTCATGATGTCGGCAAGTCTCTCCCATCCGGCTCCCACCGAAACCACCATGGCACTTGCACTAACCCCCGTGTCGCTTGATCCAACCCGTCGCACCGAACTGCCTGTTCGGTCACCTTTGTCCCTCTTGCGCTATGCTTGACTCCATTGACCTCACCCGGCATCCCCGATCGTTCTGGACCTCAGCTCTCCAAGGTTAGTCCCGATCATCCTCGCCGTTGACCGTCATTGACCTCCAAGCAACCTACACAACAATAGACAAAGAAATCGATTTCGGGAACAAGTTCTTTGCAACTTGACCCACGTTAGTCAAAACATGCATCATGCAACACATGTGCCATGAAACCCATGAAGTTGACCTAACCCAAAAACAATTCTCCAAGTTAACTGAACCTTAGAAACAGAATTGGTACTACCGCCGAGAAGGACCGCAGATTACGCAGATCATCGTCGCATCGCTCAAGGAAATCCAAAACTCCCCAAAAACATCCTCTCTGGAAATTCCATACCGCTACTCAAACGGTCACACTGTGATGCGGTGCTACCGCCCTCTATAAGCCGGTACTAGATTATCAAGAAGGCGTCGCATCACGACTTACACGCTGGTATGACCGATTATCCTAACACTTGCTAAAAACGTTGTTTCGACAAACCATAAGAGCCATTGCCAATTGTAACATCACACTAAGATCGTGAGTATATCCCCATGATATCCACAGACCGGCGGCAAGGTTTAGGCGGCGGTGGAGCTTCGGTTGTTGGTAAGTCAGCAAGGTGGCGGGCTTCTAGCGAAACAGAGGGCACAACGATGTAGATCTAGACGTGTGCAAGCCGAAGGTGATGACAGCAGAGGTGACACCCTACCAACGGCGGGGGAACTCGACGATGAAAACGATGGAGGAAGCGGCGACTGGAAGCTTCGATTTGGCGGCTCCAACACAGAAATCGAAGGTGACGGCCAAGGTTTCGAGGGAGAGGCGGCTCAGGGTACGCTAACCGAGGTCTGGGGCGGCTTAAATAAGCAGCGGTGGCAGTGTAGTGAAGGAGACCGAATGGAAGACGATGAATAGTGCCCAATCTGACAAGTGGGGCCTACTTGTCTAGGGCAACGGCGATGTCGCGGGACTCGTGGTGCACACGCGCAAGCTGGGTAGGAGGACGGTGATGCGGAGCGGGCCAGAATGAAGATGGGCCGGTGCGCGGGCGAGATGGGCTTCAGCCCAGGAAGAAAGAGGATTGAGCCGAAGATTTGGCCCATGGAGATTTTCAAAATTTGAAAGGATTTTTAATTTCTAGAAAAGGAAATAAATAGAATTGAGCTCCAATAAATACCAAATCAATTCCAAAAATTGCAGAAAAAAATCAGAGATTCACTTTGAAATATGCTGGATTGAAATAAAAGCTTTTCAGTGCATGATCACAAGTTGTTTAATCACATTAAATCTTTTTGATATTCGGAAAATTCATTCAAGTAATAAATAAGTAAACAAAACTCAGAATTAAACTTTTTAATTGTAAAACTTTTAAAAACTTCAGTATTGCTTTCGAAAGAGGAGGTTCTTTCCAGTATTGTTGTGCCTCTCGCCTCTCGCCTCTCGCCTCTCGGCTCCTCAAGGATAGCTCAATCCATATCCCTCGTAGAACATACATAACACGTCTCCGGGTTAAAAAATACAGTTATCATGTTACTGGTAGAAATTATCATTTTACTCTGACAAATTACCCTAACAGCACTGGAAAAAACTTCAAACTTTGCAGCTTCGACAATACAAACTCCACAAACACGCACACGGGTTGCTACAACCAAGTGATTAGCGTTTGGCTGCAGAAAGAATACCTCTGCCGTGTTGCTAGGTCGAAGTACTCTCCCTGTCGTGTTAGAACCATCATCCTTTGGAACAGTTTGTAGATAAGTTGCATAGCTAGCAGGAGGAACTATCCTTCGGAACTCAACAGTTACGTACCGGGCCTTCCTGATACCACTCTGCCTTGCTTCCATACAAGGTTACGAGAATCGCGATCCTAAATCAGATCGGATATTCTTCAACAGAATCACGAATCGTAGGATCGATGTAGAATCTAATATTCTATCCGACTCTACCAAAAAATATTTTTAAAAATCTATCTTATATTTTAACATTTCTATATTTTTAAAACTATAGTTTTAAAACTTTTGTTTATCAAAATGTAGTGCAAAGGAAAGATCGTTTCTTATTTATGCAAATTATAATGGACATGAAGAAATAAAAAGTAAAAGTTTACAATGAAATGGACATATGTAAATAATTATTTGTAATAAATCACTAGAATCGGGTATAATCGTATGAAAATTTTGATCACGATCCTACAATTTTTTTGTTAGAATTCTAATAATATTAAGATTCTACCAAATTAAAACTCTACCATAGAATCGGACCGGTCCAGTGGATCTGGGTCGTAGGAACGTAGGATCGTATGACTAGAATTGAGATTCTGACAACCTTGTTCTTGATACATAATTACGCACATAGCTGACACTTTGATGACCACAAAAAAACAGATCCCCTGATGACATAAATCTTTTTGATATTTGGAAAATTCATTCAATTAATAAATGATCACACAAAACTCAGAATTAAACTTTTAAATTGCAAAACTTTTAAAATGATGCAAAATTTGGGATGTAACATACTTCAGTATTGTTATCAAAAGGAAGAGGTTCTTTCCAGTATTGTTATGCTATGCCTCTCGGCTCCTCAAGGAGACCTCAATCCATATCCCTCATAGCACATAAGTACATAATATCATTTTACTGGTAGAAATTACCATTTTACTCAGACAAATTACTCCAGGCGGTCAGAATGCACCCCATAGCGGTCAGACCGCGCTCAACCTGACAGCAATAAAAATTCAGACTTTGCAACTTCGACAATACGAACTCCACAAACACACACACGGCTAGTCCAAGTGATTAGCATTTGGCTGCAAAAAGAATACATCTGACAGTTTAGAATTGCAGAATAGAAGAGAAAAATCATTCACATGACAAAAGGTGCATTATAAACATTTGATGACCACAGAAATAGACCCCCTGACCACATAAAATGTTGGAAATATGCCCTAGAGGCAATCATAGAGATGATTATATTTCGTTATGTAAATAATTTATTGGATGATATGTTATCTTGTTCCAAGAATAATATCGTTGATATTTATTATCAAGTATGTGACTTTAATGTGAAACTCTATATTTTTGCATGATTATTCTTAAATGTTTCCTAGTCGAAACATATAATGACACATATGAATAGACTAACATATGTATTGGTTGATGACCATGTTTCACAGGTCATAGATATAGAGATATCAAACCAATAATATGGACACATGTTAGCAAACATGGGGTTGGATCGACCCACTATGAGACACTACGAGAACGTTGCTTTCTTACATGTCATCCGTTGGTCTCATTTACAATGTGTATGCTATGTCCTTAGACTTGAGGTTGTCGAATGTACTCGAGAAGCGTAATGGCTCGCTTAGGGGTTACCAAACGCTACTCTGTAACTGGGTAGTTATAAAGATAGCTTTCGGATTTTGTCTTCATGCATGTAATGAGACATGGTCGATCAAGATAGGATTTGCCCCCTCTATGCAACAGGAGAGATATCTCTAGGCCTCTCGAGTGATTGGATTCCGAAAATGCATGGCCATGCTACTCGCGGTTAAAGAGTTAACCGTAGTCGGGGAATTTGGGTCACATGATCAAGAAAGAGTGGTCAAGCTAGCCAACAAGGATGGCACGTACTCACCTTGAGCTTGACCAATATCGTGAGGCAAAAGGAAATGCATATAAGTTTTGTTGAGCTTCGTCTGATTGACCTTTACGTATACTTGGGAGTCGGCATGTCTTGATAGAGGCCGCTACCTATTAGTGGACGAGTAGGAGTACTCGAACTATGTCCAAATGTACGTGAACCTATAGGGTCGCACGCTTAAAGGGATAGGATTTAATTTGGATGGTGACCTAAATTCTTGTGAGCCACGAGTTCCTAATGGGTCTCAAAGTTTGAGACCCATCATGGATGCCTATATATAGAGGGGCGATGGCATAGGGTTACAGAGATTTTTGGAATTACCGAAACCCTAGTGGCCACACCTTCGTCATCCAATACCACGTAGCTAGCGCTAGCACTCCAGCGCGTGGTGTCCCTGCCCCGTGCGTGTGGATATTGTTGGGATACGGGTAGGCTATGCTAGCTGACAATTCAAAAATTCTACCACGTAAACCAGGATGTCATGCAAGCAAGAGATCATAGATCGTTACCACCAGATGCGCAGTGCAGTGGAAGAAATGTTGGAGCAGCCTGGTCCAACGAAGAGTGCGTCGATGTACTGCTCATAGTCGATCTTCCACCGTAGTCGATCGTCCAGCGTAGTCGATCGTCCTCGCAGACTCCTCTAGCAACCAATCGAGTTCCTCGCCAAGGTCGCGGATCATCCTTAAGCGCAACAACAACCGTAGTAGCGCCTCTACGGTATCCACACATCCACGGCAGAAACGCCGTACTCTGGTGTGCTAGCACCAACTCGCACGGGAAGGCTCTCTCAAGAAGATGGCGGCTAGGGTTTCGGAGGAACAACTCAACTCATGACTTTTGTGCATCTTGTCTCTTACGTGAATCTCCTCTAGTCCCAATAGCTTCAAGCATCTCCTTATATAGTGCCCGTGACGGATCCTATCCGAACACGTTTGACGAATCGTATTCGTATTGGTTTATTCCAACCCGTTAAGTGTGTGACCTTAAAGGTTCATGCTTAATCGGTTGTGACTCAAAAACCTTTTCTGACCACGAGTCATTAGCGGTACCTAGTTGGACATAACGATTCCCGAATACACACAAATTATATAGGACGAACCTTAATGCAATATGACATACGACCAAGTCCTTGTCACTAATGACTAGTCCGTATCTCTATACGACCAGTTCATATATAGTCTCGACGAGTTCGTAACTCCTTACGACCAGGTTTTCGACCACTTAGTGATCATGTTCGATTAGCCTACGACCAGCTCGTATCTCCATATGACTAGTCCATATCCTGTCGAACTGAAAAACCTACTCATGTATTCTCCCTTTGCCTCACAATATCTAGTTGAACTCTAGGTGAGATATTATATCATCCATGGACTGTTCAATACTTTCTTGATCAAGTGTCAGATAACATCATGTGGTCGAACTTTTCGACAACCAGTGGCATGGCCATGCACTTTTTCTATCCGACCACTTCGAGGAGCCCAGAGATATCTCTCCGGTTATGTTAGAAGGGGCAAATCCTATATCCGACCAGTCACATCCCTCTGCATGTTTCATAGCATACCCGAAAGCTACCTTTATAACTACTCAGTTATGCAGTAGCGTTTGGCAACCCCTAAGTGTTCTATTACACATGTAGGGAACCATGCTGATCTCAGGTCTAAGGATTATACATCATCATTGCTTGAGACCAACTGATGACACATAAAATCATAACAATCTCAACATTGTCTCAAGGTGGGTCAATCCAACCCCATGTTCTCTAACATGTGTCCACATTATTGATTCAATATCCCTATATCTATGATTGGTAAAACATGGTCATCAATCAATACATGTGCTGGTCGATAAAGCCACTAGTGTCCCAACCAATGACATTCGACTAGGGATACATTTAGAACGACATCATCATCAGTTAAAAGAGCTTCACCAACAAGTCACATACTCATTAATCTTTATAACTGATGATTCATTCAATGAACAGAATAACACTTATTCAATAACTCAGAAACATAGACGTGATGCAGTCATCTCTATGATTGCCTCTAGGGCATATCACCAATAGTCTCTCACTTGCACTAGAGTCAATCATATAGGTATCTTATACCCATTGCTCTTGTGTGCGCCTCTTGCTTAGGTTGCGGGAGAGGCTTTGTCAACGGATCAAATCCGTGTGCACTTTGCATATCTAACACAAACCCAGATTGCGATTTGAAATCATCCTTGTTGATTTGGAAGCTAGCACTGGTGTAACCATTTACGACCAGCTGCAACCATTTACGACTAGCTCTTCCTCACCCCCATAAATAAAGAATGCATCCTTAGTCCTTCCCAAGTACTTAAGGATATTCTTGACTGCTATCATGTGACCTTCACCTAGATCCGACTAATATCTGCTCGTAACACTTAGAGCATACGACACATCTGGTCGTGTACATAGCATGGCATATATGATAGATCCAATAGCAGAAGCATATGGAACTGTACTCATTTTGTCTCGCTCATCAGTGATTGTAGGACACTGACTCTTGCTAAGATTAATGTCATGTGCCATGGGCAAGAAACCTTTCTTGGAATCTTGCATATTGAACCGTTTCAACACCTTGTCTATGTACATATCCTGGCTTAATCCAATTATCCTTTTAGATCTATCTCTATAGATCCTTATAACAAGAATATATGCTGCATCTCCTAAATCTTTCATTGAGAAACTATTTCTTAATGAAGTTTTAATAGATTCAATCATCAGAATATTATTTCTGATTAGTAGTATGTCATCCACATACAAGATCAGAAACATAAGCTTGCTCCCACTAACCTTCTTGTAGACACAAGTTTCTTCTTCGTTCAAGACGAAGTCAAACCCTTTGACCACTTCATCAAAACAAATGTTCTAACTCCAAGATGCTTACTTTCATGCATAAATGGATTTCTTAAGCTTGCATACCTTTCTAGCTTCCTTTGGATTGACAAAACCTTTAGGTTGTGTCATGTACACATCCTCACTTAGGTTTCCTTTTAGGAAAGTCATTTTGACATCCATTTGCCATATCTTATAGTCGAAATATACAGCAATAGCTAGAATGATCCAAATAGACTTTAGCATAGAGGCAGGTGAGAAGGTTTCATCATAATCAACACCTTGAATTTGTTTGAAACCTTTCGCAACAAGTCATGCCTTATGAATGTGAATATTTCCATCCATATCTATCTTTTTCTTTAAAATCCATTTGCACTCAATGGTCGTAACACCATCAGGTGCATCAACCAAGTTCTAAACTTGATTGTCAACCAGTCCACGACCAACTCGTATCTCCATATGACTAGTTTGGACCTGATCGTATCACCATACGGCTAGTCTAGATCTGGTCGTATTACCATACGCTAGTCTGGATCTGGTCGTACGACATGAACACATGTATTTTATCTCGGATCTCATGGCTTCAAGCCATGACTCAGAGTCTGGATCCACCATCGCTTCGGCATAAGTTTTAGGCTTATCATTATTCAATAATAAAACGTCATACCCATACCTTATAGGCAATTGACGTCACCTTTGTGATCTATGTGGGGTTGATGCCTCATCTATAGGTTCAACAACATTTTGTTCATCCTGTAGAGGTTCAGTAGGATTTGAAACATTTTCAGATGGTTAACGAATTTCTTCGAGTTGTACCTTGCTTCTACTGACTCCTTTGGAAAGAAGCTCTTTCTCCAAGAAGACACCATTACTGGCAACAAACACTTTGTTATAAACCCGATCATAAAAATAATATCCTTTAGTTTCCTTAGGATACCCCACAAAGAAGCACTTATCCGACTTGGGTGTGAGTTCATCAGACGTCAAACGTTTGACATATTCCTCACAACCCCATATCCTAAGAAAAGACAATCTAGGACTCTTCCCGGTCCATATCTCATATGCTGTCTTCTCTACAATTTTCGATGGAACCTTATTTAAAGTGAAAGCAGCTGTTTCTAGAGCGTATCCCCATAATTGCAATGGAAGATCAGATTGACTCATCATTTATCGAACCATATATAATAGTGTTCGATTCCGTCGTTCAAACACCCCATTCCATTGAGGCGTTCCCGATGGAGTGAGTTGTGGAACAATTCCACACCCTTTTAGATGATCACTAGACTCATGGCTCAAATATTCACCTCCACGATCAGATCGTAGATATTTGATTATCTTGCCAAGTTGATTCTACACTTCATACTGAAATTCTTTGAACTTTTCAAAGGATTCTGACTTATGTCTCATCAAGTAGACATAGCCATATCTACTGAAATCATCAGGAAATGTTATGAAGTATTGAAAACCACGTCTGGTCAGAGTGCTCATTGGTCCGCATGCATCCGAATGCACTACGACTAATAAGTCGCTTGCCCTCTCACCTTTGGTTGTGAAGGGCGTCTTTGTCATCTTGCCAAGTAAACAAGATTCACATGTTTCAAATGATTAGAAATAAAATGAGTTTAGAAGACTATCTTTATGGAGCTTCATCATGCGCTTCTCATTTATATGACCTCATCGATAATGCCAAATAAAAGTAGGATCACTACTACAGAAGTTACATCACGCATTTTCGAATCGTCATCACGAACAGTTTCGAACCGCCTATGTTTGTTGGTGCGTGATAACGAGCCATTATCACAGACGGTAAAAACCGCTCTGCGGATACATAATATCACAAACGGTTTTACTAAAAACCGCTCAGGAAGGCTAGTATCGAGCGCATTTGGACTAAAAACCGCTCGTGATTTGTGACTATCACAGACGGTTCTAAACAAAAACCATCTATGATTTATGAATATCACAGACGGTTCTCAATAAAAGCCGTCTGTGATGTGAATATCACAGATGGCTTTTGTTGAGAACCGTCTGTGACATTCTAGGATCACAGACGGTTTGTTTTTATAACCGCTCAGGATATTTCCTTCATGCACGGTTTTAACAAAAACCGTCTGTGATAGCTCATATCCCCTGACCACAATATTGTTGTTTTTCTGGCTAGCCTCAGGAATTGCTAGCCATGCCCTCTGAAAACAAGCATGCACAAAAACAGATTCAAGCACAGATTCAAGCATGCACAAAAACAGATTCATTAGAGATAATCAATTGTTGACAACTCAAAGTGATCATTACTCAAAATAAATTACAAAAGATCGCATTTGTTCAAGTATTGTCGCTATAGTTACAACCGGATTACAATTGTTTACGTTAAGAGGTGTCGGCGGGGTGATGCTCTCGGTTGGCGGAGTGAAACTCTCCATTGTCGTTAATGATTTACGTGTTGATAAAGGTGCGAGCTTCCTCTAATGTCCTTGATCTCTTCCGCAACGAGTGAATCACATTGTAAATCCAAGACCTGTCGCTACCAATTAAGAGTAAAGTGGTAAGCTATATATATTTAAATTTATAATTAGGAAATAATTATTTCGAGATTGACAAACCTCAAGATCCTTCTTCCTAGCTCTAAGGATTAGCTGCATATGATAGCAGACGTAGATTGCACATAACTCATCATCTTTTTTTCAAGCTTCGCAAAAATAGAATTACATATATAGGTATAGTCGGTTCGAGACGCGTTATTATGAAGTATGATATAGGATTATCGTGTTGTAGCGTCATTGAAAAATCCATCATGTGTGTTAGTTGGGCGCTCTTTCCATCGTATATTCCTTTGTTGGCAACATAATTGATGAACGACCTACATGATTCAAAAAGTTATCCTCGGCCATTTCAAACGAATGAAGACTACAATAGAGTTATGTAAGGAGGAAATGAGCATACCTCTCAGTATTCCTCTTAGAATGTCAAGTCGTGCTTGTTGCGGTTTAGAGAATCAAGGTATATCACATGGTTCCTCTTGGGTATAATAACTAAAAGGATCCAAAGATGGTACCTACTCATGTATGTCGCTATAGTCATTAAACCTAAGTTCGTCTTTGCAGATAAAGTACAAATGAAATTTGTATAGCAAGTAGTGACACTTACCCCGGTTGTAGAGCACCACTATGTACTTCATGTTCATCTCAGAGAAGCAATGACCTTGTTATGTATTTCTCGGCGAAGGACTAGTCTTCTTGGATGGTTTGCAACGATACCACGTGTGGGTCGAGGAAACCCACCGGTTCTTTCCATTCCGGACATTTTGCGGCATGTATCTATACATAAGCAATGAGTTGTGATATTTATCAGATTACATGAATGTAGAACTTGATTGTACGCGACTTACGATTGTCCAACATCGAGAAGCGAGACGCCGAGGCCAACGAGGTTGAATAGTTCAAATAAGTCGTTGAAGCCCACGACGAAGTACCTCGTCCCATTGAAGAAATGCTTGTCCTCGATTCGGCGGTGATTCGAAGATCGCGGACTTCCGGACTTGGGAGGCGCTTAACGTTAAATCGATTTTGATTTGGCCTTAGCGATTGGCGGCGTCTTCTTGTGAGACGACTTCGGGAACCGACACGACGCACGCTTTTTGTTGTTCTTCGGCGTCTTCTCCACGGGGAATCAAGAGGTGGCCTTCGAGGCTAAATATGAGCTAGAGTCATCGAGGGTCCCGTTGAGAGGAATGGTCGTGTCCAGATCACGCACTATCGGGTCGTATGGCGATGTCCTTCTTGGGCCATGGATAAAAGAGAGGACGGCATCCCCTAGTGTTGTGATCTCTTCGTTCGGCAAACCTTCACGGACGGCTCGAAATTGACATGTACCATATCCACTGGACCTGGCGTAACTGCGCCACCTGGCACCATGTCAGACCGCTTGCCCTTCCTCGTATGGATACACCATCCCTGCTTGACCTCAATACAAAGGGACCCATCCATCCTCACTTGGAGCTTACAGGGCATCGGCTCCTACAAAACGATACGCAATTAGCTAAGGCGCCCTATCTTTGGTGCATTCCATAGATGTACATTACCTTGATGTCGTCTATCGGTAATCGGACGTCGTCATGTTCACAATTATACGTGGACGCGACGCTACTCCGACGCCGAGGAGGCCGCCTCCCGAATTAGCGGGCGCTTGCGACATCACGGCTCATGAGTATATCCATTTGACTCGCAATGCCGCCATCTCTGATTTTGAAATTGGTTAGTAATCATCTGCACCAACCGGTTGTCGTGCTCGACCTTGGATCTCTTCCTAGTCCTATACGCGAAGAGTCGTCCGCGAATCCATGACTCCAAGATACGTTAACCCCAAGGCCTCGCGTGCGACAAGGGTGCTCCTTGTTTCCCAAGGTCAGTAGATAGTATATCATTCTCCTGTCGCATGGAAGGAGCCTTGGGAAGCTTGGGCGATCAAGTCACGCCGCAAGAGGTCATCATGTTATTATAGGCACTATGAAGTTATGGACTTCTTAACAACTTAGTAGTTCGACATATTTACCACACGCTGGGACACTTCTGATCCGCTAAGTTTGTGAAGGAGATGCTGCCAAGATGAGACTTGTGCCCTCACTTTTAACCAAATTTTAGGGAACGCGGTGCAGAACATCGAAACAGGTTCTCCTTCTCCGCCGCCCATTCCTCGATTTACCGCGTGCCCGGCGGTGCCGAAGTTTGTCTTGGGTGAGTGTTTAGATGTCTCGAGAGCTTTGTGCACCGTGACTTTGCTCCTTAAATTCGCCGTCGTTTTCATAGCCACAAAGGTGTCCCATGCTTCCGCGTCAAGAATCCATCTTCGCTTGAAGGGCGTCGACCGTGTTCACGTTTCGTGACAAGAATGCTCTTGAAGGTCCTCCACGATTTACCCATCGTGAGCATCGCCGTCCGCCGCACGCCGCGTGCCACATGTGCTTCGAATAGTGAACTTCTCGAAAGTTCTGTCCCAGTAGCGCCTTCGCTTCTTCGTCAGTCCTTCCACCTTGGTGTGTGATGAGGACCCGTTCCTTGCAAGTATCCCGCAGATGGTCGAGAATCTCGCCACGATCTCTTGGGACGCAGAGGGACCCCAAAGTCACCGACCTCCGTGATGACCGATCGGCCCGTAGGCATTTTCGATTGTCCTCTACCATCTCGCTTAGTGTCATTATCGCCGACGGTGACGGCGGCCTCGTCGGCGCCTTCTTCCATCTCGGCGTCGGTGTCGTGGCCTCGTCAAGACCTCTTCCATCTCTGGCGTCGGTGGCCGGTGGTGAAGACAGTGCCTCCGCCATCTCGCTTACTTGCTATCTATATAAGTTACATATGCAATAAAATGGATTGCAAGTGTTCCAAATTAACATATACATTTAAACTTAATAATATGCTCAACATGTGCAATATTAGCAAATAATCATAATTAATTCCGGCATAAATATGAAACAATTAATCTCGGGAAGAAATACAGAGGTTGACTATAGAGATCAAGATGGCAAATGAAAAGTTGAATGAGCTCATACAGGACTACTAACATTCCTTAATCCACCAAACTTCTCTAAGGAAGCCTACTTCATCGAGGTCGACATCGAGTGTACCATTTGTTTCATGCCGTGGAGGGCGGCATGAAACAAAGGTACACTCAAGTGTGTTAGGATCGACGAAGGAAATGCTAAGCAAAGGTTTAATCTCAGAGGGCTCGCCGCCTCCTGCTCCTATTCTAACACTCCTTAATCCACGAAGCAAAGGTTTAATGCTTCATGTATGGAAGACTAGCCTTTAATGAAGACATAGAAACAAAATAGAATCAAGTAAAACTTTCTTTCGGATTGATGATATTATGTGCTCTCGTAAGGAGAGTAGCTAAAGAACAAGTCTTTGTCATTTCAATCCTATTGTCTATACTCTTCATTAAATGAATATGATAATATAAATTCAAACTATGAGCTCTAAACAATACTTTGCTTAAGCTGTCAAATGATCTCAATCGTTAATCTAAAACAGATTAAACTTCCATCAAACAGAGGTTGACTACAGAGATCAAGATGGCAAATGAAAAGTTGAATGAGCTCATCTGAGACTACTAGAAGAATCACAAACTAGTCATTAGATTACCAACTAAAACCGAATACTCTCAATAGAACTAAACATGAAAAATCGTAATAACTAGCTTTCAACCAAAAGTAACCAATTAACAAGACATCATATTGACAAGAGCAAGTAATACAATAGAGCTCAAGTATGAACTAACTATCACATTCAATCTCAAGATAAGACGAGTTCATCACGAGCATGTCAACAAAGCCCACCGATCAATTTGCAATATCTTCAGATAGATTGTAAATCGTAACTAATACGGATCAAGGTATCAACTAGCACTTGCAAATATATATATATATATATATGCAAAGATCAACCTAATCGCCACAGAGGAGCAATACTCACAGAGAGGATGCCGCACAAGAACTCACGGTGCACAGACACTATTCCAACATATTGATTGATGATATTATGTGCTCTCAGAAGGAGAGTAGCTAAAGAACAAGTCTTTGCCATCTCAATCCTATTGTCTATACTCTTCATTAACTGAATATGATAATATAAATTCAAACTATGAGCTCTAAACAATACTTTACTTAACTGTCAAATGATCTCAACTGTTAACGAAAACAGATTAAACTTCCAGTCAAACAGAGGTTGACTACAGAGATCAAGATGGCAAATGAAAAGTTGAATGAGCTCATACAGACTACTAGAAGAATTAACAGTAGATCATATTGACAGTAGCAAGTAATACAATAGAGCTCAAGTATGAACTAACTATCACATTCAATCTCAAGATAAGATGAGTTCATCACGAGCATGTCAACAAAGCCCTTGATCAACAAAGCCGAATCGCCACAGAGGAGCAATACTCACAGAGAGGATGCCGCACAAGAACTCACGGTGCAAGGAGGAGGCCGACACGGGAGGAGGACGGCGGGAGAGAAGGCCGTGCAGAGGGAGGAGGCCCACACGGGAGGAGGACGGCGGCGCCGAGGTCGGGCGGCGACGCGGGGCTTACCGGGAGGTGAACGGGGCGCAGAGGTCGGGGCGCCAAGACCGAGGTCAAGGCGCCGAGGTCGGGGGCGGCACCAAGGTTGAAGGCGCCGAGGTCGGGGCGCCGAGGTTGGGGGCGACGGCACCAAGGTCGGGGGCACCAATGTCAGGGGCGGCGGCGCCGAGGTCGTAGTCGGCGGTGAACTACGGGCGAGCCCTAAACCCTAGAGGAGGCAAACGAGCGCACGAGAGCCTAAGGGCGCGGAGAGGAAGTGACAAGTGAGAGCAAAACCCTAACGCTTCCGCCTTATAAAAAGTATATCACAGACGGTTTCGGCGAGAACCGCTGCAGGATAATATCAGCGGTTCTCGTTCGCTCGTAACTGTCGTAGATATCACGAGCGGTTCTCACTCTGAACCGCCTATGATATCTCGAATCGCTGCACGGTCCTTATTGAGAACCGCTCAGGATATTCATGACGGTTTGTGAATAGAACCGAAATGCGTGATTGGGATTATCATAGGCGGTTGTGAATAGAACTGCTCAGGATAATTCATGACGGTTCTAAAAATACCGCTCGTGATAGGCCTCCGCGCCACCCGCCGGGTCTCGGATATACCCAACACAGACGGTTCCAAAGGAACCGTCTGTGATGGGGCGTCTACTATAGCCTGTTTTGTAGTAGTGGATTCATATCATTAGGTCGAAGTCTCTTAGCATTTATGTTATAGACAGGCATATCCTCAAGATTTAAAACATACAATCCATTCACCAATGGAGCATGGCCATAAAGCATATCTTCAAAATAAATTGAACAACAATTGTTCTTTATTCTGAACTCATAACCTTCTGCTCCTAAACAAGAAGCAAAAATAATGTTTTTGCTTAAGGCTGGAATATAATAATAATTATTTAGTTCCATAATTAATCCTGAGGGTAAAGCTAATGGTAAGTGCCAATAGCTAATGCAACAACTCTTGCTCTAGATTGCCCATACGAAGATCAACATCTCCTCTTGCCAAACTTCTACTCCTTATCAGTCCCTTCATCAAATTGCAAATATGAGCAACCGATCTGGTATCAAATACCCAAGAACTGGTCAGAGAAGTGGCGAGATTAATTTCTATAACATTTATATATGAACTGAAGTCTTACTTCCCTTGTTCTTTTTCATCTTTGCTAAGTACTTCTTGCAGTTTCTCTTCCAATGCCCGGTCTTATGATAACGATAACATTCTGATTCAAGCTTAGGACACAGCTTGAGCTTCTTAATCTTAGCCTTGAGACTCTTGATCTCATCTTGAGTCTTTTCTTTGCCCTTTGCCTTTCTCGACTTACCCTTCTTCTTGAAGCTAGTAGTCTATTGAACCACCATCACATGATTGGAACTTTTCTTGATGCTCTCCTCAGCACCTTTAAGCATGCCATGCAACTCGGTCATTGACTTCTCCATGCCATTCATATGAAAATTCAATATAACAGGCTCAAAGCTCGTAGGGAGCGATTGAAGAATCACATCAGTAGCCAACTTTTGCCTAAGGGGAAAACCAAGCTTTTCAAGCTCTCAATGTGACCAATCATTTTGATCACATGAGGACTGACCGGGTTACCTTCTAATAGCCTACAAGAAAACAATGCCTTAGAGGTGTTAAACCTCTCTGCCCTTGCTTAATTCTGAAACATACCCTTCAGACTCACAGTCATATTGTAAGCATCTGTGGTCTCATATTGCTTCTGAAGTTCAGAGTTCATGGTTGCAAGCATTAGACAGTGCACATCGACTGCATCATTGCAATGCTTCTCATAAGCTTTTTTTCAGTTCGAGTAGCATCAACATTCGGTTCCTCAGGATAGGGACTCTCTAAAACATATTCCTTCTTTTCTTGTTTGAGAACAATTCTCAAATTACGAAACCAGTCAATGAAATTTGTTCCATTCAACTTTTCTTTCTCAAGAACAGATCGCAAATTAAAGGTAGGTGCAGAAGAACTAGTAGGTTCCAAGATCTACAACAGAAATATGTGCAAAGATTTAGTACTATGTTTATGTAAGATCTTCTATTAGACACTCATGTTGGTGGTTATGTTCGACCAGTTTACGACTAGCTCGTATCTCCATATGACTAGTCTGGACCCGGTCGTATCACCATACGACTAGTCTGGATCTGGTCGTATCACTATGTGACTAGTCTATACCAGGTCGAACTTAATCATCAATAGTCAATAAAAGATATTCCCACTATAAACCATGTTTCCCTCAAACAACATATAGTGAGTTCAAGATTCATAAATCATTAAGTCCTAGTGAGCTTTGGCATCACTGCTAGAAACTTAGCGAATTTAGGTAAGCAACCATTTGCTAATCATATCACGTATGACTTTTGTTTGATCGGTGACATCTACATGCACTTCCGACTAACACTACGCCCCAAGGCCCAAAACCGTTTTGATAGCCTTGTCAAGTTAAACCAACACTATGCATGTGGGTGTCGAACACCCACCCCATCTTATTAAGATATAGTTAATGGCACTCTACTTTGGTAGACCTACCAATTAACGGTCAAAATCGTGATGGTCGCAGCAATTGGAAGGCATCAAATTTACTTAATTTTTCTTAAGGGATACTACTCTATCATGTTAAAGCATCTAATGATCAAATATGATCAAATAGCATGACAGGAATAAACATTTACAGATAATCAAATTAAACTGTGAAATAGTATGGCCCTTATAATGACGATCTCCATCACAATGCTTCCTGTCCTTCGACCATCATGCTTGAAATCTCCGACCACAATCATCTACTAAGCAATTACTCCTAAAATATAGTAATGAATTGCATACGAGAATATCAAGCATCACATGTCAGTATGTAGACCATTATATAATAATATATAGCTCGATGGCTATCTCACAGCATGACACGCAGGCCATGAGAAATCCATACATGCATCACATGCACAATGGGCCACACTATTCACATCAATCCCTGCAAAAACGAGTTATGCATGGAATCCAATTCTATCGGGTGACATGAACACATACTACCATATAATGCGGCTATGGCCATGGTAGTCCCACTAGCCGGTTAGCGGGCGGGGTTCGAAGGGGCAATGCCCCTCGCTGGTCGAGGGCAGCGCGCTTGGAAACCTTTTCCAAGACATGAATCTCATTCACGTAATCAAGCCTTGGAAATCATCAGATTAATCATATTAACCCTATTCCGAGCCAATCTGATCACTGCCTTGATACGACCATGCACTGCGGCATACTCCGATGGCAGAATTCCGACCGATAGGAATATCATGCAAGGCAGTCAAAAACAAGTCGAGTAAATCATCTGGTGCTCTTAACTTGTACCTCTTCGCAAACCCATCTACTACCGCCGAAACCCGATCGATCTTATCGACCAGTGCCTAGATTGTTCCATCTATATGAACTGATCTAGGTTATCAAAACAAACCAGTAATAGATCCAATCTACTACTGCCGCATATCCAGTATATGTGACCGATCTAGATCAAAAACTATGCAGGATGGCTCCGATACCACTGTTAGGATACGAGTAGACTACGCTACCTGACAATTAAAAGATTCTACCACGTAAACCAGGATGTCATGCAAGCAAGAGATCATAGATCGTTACCACTAGACGTGCAATGCAGTGGGAGAAATGTTGGAGCAGCCTGGTCCAACAAAGAGCACGTCGATGTACTGGTCGTAGTCAATCTTCCACCGTAGTCGATCGTCCAGCGTAGTCGATCGACTCCCCCATCAACCAATCGAGTTCCTCGCTAAGGTCACGGATCGTCCTTAAGTGCAACAGCAACCGCAGTAGTGCCTCTACGGTATCCACACATCCACAGCAGAAATGTCGTACGCTGGTTTGCTAACACCAAGTCGCACGGGAAGGCTCTCTCAAGAAGATGGTGGCTAGGGTTTCGGAGGAACAACTCAACTCATGACTTTTGTGCATCTTGTCTGTTACGTGAATCTCCTCTAGTCCCAATAGCCTCAAGCATCTCCTTATATAGTGCCCGTGACAGATCCTATCCTAACACGTTTGACGAATTGTATCTGTACTGGTTTGTTCCAAACCGTTAAGTGTGTGACCCTATAGGTTCATGCGTAATCGGTTGTGACTTGGAAACCTTTATCGACCATGGGTCGTTAGTGGTACCTAGCAGGACATAACGATTCCCAAATACACACAAATTATATAGGACGAACCTTAATGCAATATGATCTACGACCAGGTCCTTGTCACTAATGACCAACTCGTATCTCTATACGACCAGTTCATATATAGTCTCGATGAGTTCGTAACTCCTTACAACCAGGTTTTCGACCACTTAGTGATCATGTTCGACCAGTCTACGACCAGCTCGTATCTCTATATGACTAGTCCGTATCCTATCGAACTGAAAAACCTGCTCATCTATTCTCCCTTTGCCTCACGGTATCTGGTTGAACTCCAGGTGAGATATTATGTCATCCATGGACTGTTCAATAATTTCTCGATCAAGTGTTGGATAACATCATGTGGTCGAACGCTTTGACCACCAGTGGCATAGCCATGCACTTTCTTTATCTGACCACTTTGTGGGGCCCAGAGATATCTCTCCTATTATGTTAGAAGGGGCAAATCCTATATCCGACCAGTCACATCCCTCTGCATGTTTCATAGCATACCCGAAAGCTACCTTTATAACTACTCAGTTACGGAGTAGCGTTTGGTAACCCCTAAGAGTGCTATTACACATGTAGGGAACCATGCTGATCTCAGGTCTAAGGATTATACATCATTATTGCTTGAGACCAACTGACAATACATAAAACCATAACAATCTCAACAGTGTCTTAAGGTGGGTCAATCCAACCCCATGTTCTCTAACATGTGTCCACATTGTTGATTCGATATCCCTATATCCATGACTGGTAAAACATGGTCATCAATCAATACATGTGCTGGTCGATAAAGTTACTAGTGTCCTGACCAGTGACATTCGACTAGGGATACATTTAGAACGACATCATCATATGTTAAAAGGGCTTCACCAACAAGTCACATACTCGTTAATCTTTATAACTAATAATTCATTCAAGGAACAGAATAACACTTATTCAATAACTCATAAATATAGACATGATATAATCATCTCTATGATTGCCTCTAGGGCATATCACCAATAGATACCTTGGAGGTGTTGGTGCGAAGCATCAGCACTAGGTCGATCTGCAAGTCATGACGATCACAAGCAGCTGGAAGAGGAGACATGCGACTAGTACGACTACCACCGCACCAACATGCTACATCGACTCTACTTCTGCTACGAGTATGCACGTCCAGTGGTAATCCTGTTATCTATTACTAGCAAAGGTTCCTTGTTTACGTGGTAAATTTTTGAATTTGTGCTAGTGTAGCCTACCCACCGTTCAACAATGGTATCAGAGCCATCTCATCTAGTTTTAGATTTGGTTTAGATGCATATTGTGATATGTGGTAGTCATAGCTGTGATCTATTACTGTTTTCGTTGGTCGTTCTATATGATAGATTATTTTTGGTGATGGTCGATACGATCGTCCATGCGCGGTGGTCTCAAGATGGGTTCATGATCGTGTTTTCTTGGTCGAATCACAACTTACCTCTATCGGTCGGTTTCCGCCATCAGGGCAGATAGTGAAGGTGCAAATCCATGGAGCACGCGAAGAACAATTTGGTCAATCGAATCGGAGTTGCGATCGAAAATGGTTAATGTGATTAATCCAATGTGATTTACATGGACAGAACAGTAGATTGCATCTACATAATCCAGAACCGCCGAATAGGACCATGGTGGACTAGGATCATAACTTGGTATATGGTATTGCTATTTCACCCCATCCGTTAGATAGAATGCGATTCTATGCATTTTTGTTTTGCAAGATTGTTGTGAATAGTATGGCCCATTATGCATGTGAATAATGTATGAGATGCATATATGTATGTAATATTCATGGCCTACATGTCATGCTTATTGTAGCCTAAGGTTGTCTATATTTGTATAACGACCTGCGTGTTGACTTGTGATGCTTCTTCACTCCTCGTAACTCTTACCAGTATGTGCTGTGGATTTATGGCTTAGTGGGAGTACTTAGAGGTTTTGGCCACTTGGAGACATGGTGAACAGGAAGCACAATGATAGAGATCACCATGTGGAAGGGTCATACTACATCACGATGCAATGTGATTATTTGTGAATGCCTTTACATTTCTATTCATTTATTTCTATGCATGTTATTTAATTGCTCTGAATGATTTTAACATGGTAGAAATAAATTCCCTCACATAATATTAAGCTGAATTGATGCCCTCCCAAATGAGCTGCACCATCCAAAGCCATGTATTTTAATGGTAGGTCTTGCTAAAGCATAGTGCCATTAATTTTCCTTGACTAGATGGGTTTGCGTCGGACACTTACATGCATAGCATTAGTTTAACTTGACAAGGTCATCATAACGGTTATGGACCTTGGGGCATAGGGTTGGGTGCAGGAGCATAGAGATGCTGTCCAACAACAAGAGTTTTATAGAGATATGATTAGCAAATGGTTGCTTACCAAATTCACTAATATTCTAGCAGTGATGCCAAAGCTTACTAGGAGATAAATGGATTATGGGTCTTGAATCACTAAATGTCATAAGAGAGATATGATATTTAGTGGGAGTATCCTTATTAAATTGTTTAATAGAAGTTGCTTATCTTGAACATAGGTCTTAGTTTTGCATATTTTATGTTGTGGATCATGACACCAATTGTTGTACCTACCTCTAGTTTTGCTTAACGTTCGATACTTGATAAAGAAAACTGAATGGAACAAATTTTGCGGATTGGTCCCGCAACCTAAGAATTGTTCTTAAGCTAGATAAAAAGGAACATATTCTAGATGAACCAATTCTAGAAGTTTCTACTGAAAATGCTACTGCTACTCTTAAAAACACTTATAAAAAGGCATGTGATGAGTCCCTTGATGTTAGCTATCTCATGTTTGCTGCCATAGACTCAGACCTTCAGAAGCAGTTTGAGAACATAGAGGCCTACGATATGATCGTGGCGCTCAAAGGCATGTTTGAGACACAATCAAGAACTGAGAGATATGAGATCTTGAAGAAATGGTTTGGGTGTAAGCTAGCTGAGGGCAGTCCGGTGAGCCCATATGTGATCAAGATGGTTGGTTACACATAAAGCATGGAAAAACTTGGTATTTTCCTTAGCCAAGAGTTGGCTACTGACTTGATTCTTGCTTCGCTTCCTGCAAGCTATGGGCAATTCATTCTGAACATTTATATGAATGGTTCAGACAAGAATCTCACCGAGCTACATATGATGCTCAAGACTGTAGATGATAGCGTTAAGAAAAGCAACAGTCATGTGATGATGGTGCAAAAGAGTACAAGCTTCAAAAAGAAGGCTAAGACTTGGGTCAAAGGAAAGGGCAAGGCTAAAGCTTTGGATGAGATCCATACAAACAAGCCTAAGCCCAATACTAAGTCCAGCCCAACTCCAGAGAATGAATGTTTTTACTGCAAAGAGCTAGGCCATTGGAAGAGGAACTGCAAGAAATACCTAGTTGATTTGAAAAAGAATGGTGGGACTAAGCCTTCCACTTTAGGTATTAATGTTATAGATGCTTTTCTTGCTGATTCTCCTGTTAACTCTTAGCTATTTGATACCGAATCAATTGCTCATATTTGTAATTCGATGCAGAGTCTAACAAGGTGTAGAAGCGTTGCAAGAGGCGAGGTGGGTCTTCACATCGGAAATAAAGCAAGGGTTGCTGCATTAGCCGTCGGGACCATGCCATTACATTTGGCTTCAGGATTTATTATGGAATTAAATAATTGTTATTGCATTCCAGCCATAAGCAGAAACATTATCTCTACCTCTTGTTTGTTGGCAGAGGGTTATAAATTCATTATTGAGGACAATGGTTGTTCTATATTTTTTGAATAAAATGTGTTATTGCTATGCTCCCATTATGAATGGGTTGTTTATTTTAAATCTTGATGAAGCACCCGTCTATAATATTAATGCGAAGGGGCTTCGGCCATATGATATGAATTCCACTTTTATTTGACATTGTCGTTTAGGTCACATAAGTGAGAAACATATGAAGAAGCACCATGATGATGGACTTCTAAACTTATTTAATTTGGAATCATTTGAAACATGCGAATCTTGTCTACTTGGAAAGATGACCAAGTCTTTCACTAGACGAACTAAGAGGGTGTCTGACTTGCTGACACTTACATACAAATGTGTGTGGGCCAATGAGTACGACATCTAGAGGTGGTTTTTAGTACTTCATTACTTTCACCGATGACTTTGAAAGTTCAAGGAGTTCTAGAGTAAGGTACAGAATCAACTTGGCAAGATAATCAAATTTTTATGATTTGATCGTGGAGGTGAATATTTGAGCCATGAATTTGGTGATCATTTCAAGCAATGTAGAATTGTCCCACAGCTTACACCACCAGACACTCTACAATGGAATGGGGTGTCCGAGTGGCATAATCGAACCTTTTTGGACATGGTTCGATCCATGATGAGCCAATCAGATCTGCCATTGTCTTTTTTGGGTTACGCTCTAGAAACTGCTGCTTTTACTTTAAATAGGGCACCATCTAAATCAGTGGATAAGACACCATATATATGAGATGTGGACTGGAAAGTGTCCTAGTTTGTCTTTTCTAAAGATTTTGGGATGTGATGTCTATGTTAAACATTTAACGTCTGATAAACTCACACCCAAGTCAGATAAATGCTTATTGATAGGATATCCTAGGGAAACCAAAGAATATTACTTCTACAACCGAGAAGACAGCAAAGTATTTGTCGCTCGAAACGGTGTCTTTCTAGATAAAGAGTTTCTCTCGAGAAGGGTGAGTAGTGGCAGAACCATGCAACTCGAAGAGGTTCGAGAAACTCCACTTGGGGAGGACCTGGCCGCAGACGCCCCAGTAAGAGAAAATGTGGTTGGGGAACCCGCAATTAGAGATACCTTGGTCGGGGAAGCACCAAATCTACGAAGGTCAAATAGAACATGCAAAGTACCTGCTCGGTATTCGTGTGATATATTGTTATTGGATAGCGATGAGCATGTGACGTTTTGATGAGGAGTTTTGGTTTCGTCAAAAACAAAGAAGAACCTTGTGTTTACATGAAGGTTAGTGGAAGCGAACTTGTAATCCTAATCTTATATGTGGATGACATATTATTGATTGGGAATGGCATTCCTATGCTGAAATTCGTTAAGGCCTCATTGAAAAATAGTTTTCCTATAAGGACTTAGGAGAGGCAGCATATATCTTAGGGATAAAGATCTATAAAGATAGATCGAGAAGACTAATTGGATTAAGCCAAAGTACTTATATTGACAAGGTGTTGAAATGGTTCAACATGTTGGATGCCAAGAAGGGGTTCTTGCCTATGTCACATGGCATAAGTCTTAGCAAGAGTCAGTGTCCTTCGATGACTGATGAGCGAGCCGTCTGAATGGTATTCCATATACTTCAGCTATTGGATCTATCATGTACACCATGATATGTACTCGACCAGATGTATCATATGCTCCAAGTGTTACAAACGGATACCAAGCTGATCCCGATGAAGATCACTGGACAGCTGTGAAAAATATTCTTAAGTACTTGAAAAGGACTAAGGATGTGTTCCTAGTTTATGGCGGTGATGAAGAGCTCCTTGTAAATGGTTATACCGATGCAAGCTTCCAAACTGACAAACATGATTATCGTTCGCAATCTGGTTTTGCATTCATTTTGAGTAGAGGAGCAGTGAGTAGAAAAAGTTTCAAGCAAGAGACAGTTGCTGATTCTACGACGGAGGTAGAGTACATTGTGGCTTCTAAAGCTGTGAAGGAAGGTGTTTGGATAAGGAATTTCATTACTGAGTTGGGTATCGTCCCGAGTGCCTCGATCCCAATGGATCTCTATTGTGATAATAATGGAGCCATTGCGCAGGCTAAGGAGCATAGATCTCATCAGAAGTCCAAGCATATACTTAGGCGCTATCATCTTATTCGCGATTTTGTGGATAGAGGAGACGTAAAAATATGCAAAGTTTACACAGATTTAAATGTTACTAATCCATTGACAAAGCCTCTCACACAGCCAAAGCATGAGACGCACACAAGAGCTATCGGTATTAGATACTTAAATGATTGACTCTAATGCAAGTGGGAGACTGTTGGAGATATGCCCTAGAGGCAATCATAGAGATGATTATATTTCGTTATGTTCATAATTTATTGGATAATATGTTATCTTGTTCCAAGAATAATATCGTTAATATTTATTATCAAGTATGTGACTTGATTGTGAAACTCTATATTTCTACGATGATTATTCTTAAACATTCCCTAGTCGGAAACATATAAGGACACATATGAATAGACTAGCATATGTATTGGTTGTTGACCATGTTTCATGGGTCATAGATATGGAGATATCAAACCAAGAATATGGACACAAGTTAGCGAACATGGGGTTGGATCGACCCACCCTGAGACACTACGAGAACGTTGCTTTCTTACATGTCATCAATTGGTCTCATTTACAATGCGTATGCTATGTCCTTAGACTTGAGGTCGTCGCACGTACTCGAGATGCATAATGGCTCACTTAGGGGTTGCCAAATGCTACTCCGTAATTGGGTAGTTATAAAAGTAGCTTTTGGGTTTTATCAGAATGCATGCAACGAGACATGGTCTATCAAGATAGGATTTGCCCCTCCATGCAATGGGAGAGATATCTCTAGGCCTTTCGAGTGATTGGATTCTAGAAATGCATGGCCATGCTACTCGTGGTTAAAGAGTTAACCATAGTCAAGGAATTTGAGTCACGTGATCGAGAAAGAGTAGTGAAGCTAACCAATAAGAATGGCACGTACTCGCCTTAAGCTTGACCGATATCGTGAGGAAAAAAGGAAATGCATATAAATTTTATTGAGATTCGTCTGGTATGATCTTTACGTATAATTGGGAGTCAGCATGTCTTGCTAGGGGCCGCTTCCAATTAGTGGACGAGTAGGTGTACATGGACCATGTCCAAGTGTACGTGAACCTATAGGGTCGCATGCTTAAAGGGCTAGGATTTAATTTGGATGGTGATCTGAATTCTTGTGGGCCACGAGTTCCTAATGGGCCTCAAAGTTCGAGACCCAACATGGATGCCTATATATAGAGGGGCGGTGGGATAGGGTTACAGAGATTTTCAGAATTCCCAAAACCCTAGTGGCCACACGTTCCTCATCCAATACCACACAAGCCAGCGCTAGCACTCCAGCGCGTGGTGTCCCTATCGTGTACATGTGGATACATTGGACGATCTGCAACTCGTGATGATCATAAGCAGCTGTGGAGGAGACATGCGGCTAGTACGACTATGTCGGGACCCAAAAATGCAATTTTGGACCCTCTTTTTATAACGCACTTGTCTAGGATCACGCTAGTGCACACAGTGTCAACATAGATGGATATCGATCCACACAGGGCGAATAAAAGAATAAACGATTAACTTGAATAGCAAATAGCAGTTTTGACCTTATGGTCGAGTTTACACTTATTAAGCCACGCAGGGCTGACAGTAATTAAATAAGCAGCAGCGGAACAAAAGCAACTTCAGTGAAAACCCACCAACTCGCCACAAGCAACCGACTGGGATCAAGACCTAACGATCAACAACCTCCTAGAACTCCCCCTCAAAGGCAAGTGATGATTACTCCACTTCAGGTGAATGATTAGAGCAAGAATGAGTACTCTGAGTACTCAACAAGTTGTACCACATAATGCAATTATAGATGATGGCTTATTACAAGAAAATGGTTTATGTGGTTATTTTGTAAGAAAGCAACATTTGCAATTGAATACAATTACTAGATTAAAAGCGTAATTCAAAACAAATAAACAATAATAATTTGACAATTATTTTCGCGAAGGACACAAAGCCTAATCAAATTCTTTCACACAGCCATATGAGTTAAATTACACAACCGTCCCTTCCCAATTGCTTTATGAAAATCTACCCCTCGTGTAAAATCCCTGAGCATGTCCATGACCGTAGACGCGGCTATTCAAATAGATTGATTAACACTCCGCAGAGGTAGTACACTTTACCCACATGATATAATCAGTGTAGCTAACACTAATCATAACAAAACCTTTCTGCAACTTCATCTCAACAATTGACACTCCCGATGTGTTTTACTGTCGGCACCAACCCTCACATAGAAAGTTAGCCCGTCGCACATCATTGGACCTGAAGATGGCGAACTGCTCATAAATGTGAATCGCAACATAGATAGAAACACACTTTCACCCTAGCACACATCTTAAACTACCTGCCTGAGTAATCAATGTCAAGACTCCATAGCTTACTAAGTTAGGCCCATCCCATCAGGCATTTGGTTGTATAGTTGTGGTTCAGTCCCACAAATTTAAGTCCTTAATTGACCAAGGCGAGACTGTTAACTTCTAACTAAGTCACAAAGATTCATAATTCCCAATCACAAAGCTCCACCGTATCACACAATTCCACCACTCATCTCAGTCTAAATCTTTTTCCACCCTGTTGGTTAAGTGCAACACATGCCATCAATGAGTAATAGCACAACACATAATTTTACACAAAGTTCTATAATCACTTAATCATGTTTATATTTGCAACTCAATTGAATGAATGACTCATTGCATAGCTAAGCAAACTACTACTCATATCTAACCAACCCACGTTGATGTTATAATAATACCAACTAAATAATTAACCAAGTTAGGGTGACAAAAGATCACGACATTACAATAGGCAAGGTGGATATAAACAATTTGGATGAATAACTAACCCCAAAGCATTTAAATAATACTTAAAGTAAATACAATAATTGAATCAAAGTAATTTTAGAAAACTAGGTTCAACATGGTCAAAGGTACAACTTGCCTTGGAATAGATCTTAGTACTGGTCTTGCTCTTGATCAACGCCCCCTTCCTCAAAATTCCCCGAAGTATCAACGTCTACTCGCAAACGAAGCAAATAAACAAAATAAATAAAAAAAACATAGATAAAAAAACTCCAAAAATTAAATAAAAATCTCATTAAAATAGATCTTGAATTTAGATGAATTTAGAAATTTGAATGGGCTCAATCGGAGTTCGTATGAGGAAGAACGGGCTTTTGGAAGATCTAAACCCTAAAGAAAAAGAAAAAGATTAATGTTTCTATTTCCCAAATTAATTTTCTACTAATAATTCCGATTTAATGCACTAGCATGATGTCAGCGCATGAAATCAGAACTAGAAAGAATTTCGAAAAATAGCCTCAGAGGCTGACATGTGGGCCTAGGGTCTATAGACTCGGTCCACGAACCTGGTTCCTGGGTCTATGGCTCATGGATCTACAGAACAGTGATCCTAACAAGTGGGACCCACATGACATAGGGATGGCTCACAATGGACTAGTTTCAGGTGAGATTGGACCTGGGTTTGGGGTACGGTGTGCCACGCGTGCATTGACGCGGCGCTGACTCGGCTAACACATGCGCAAAAAGGGCTGATGTAGCGGCTGACATGGACTGCCACGTCGACTAAACGTCAGTGAAGGCTCAGGAACCAAAGGTTCCTGTGAATGGCAGCGCTTGGCCGACTGGCGAGGGTACAAGCATGTAGAGGGTGCTACAGCAAACTCGATGCGCACCTGTGCGGCAAAGGGGTGTGAAGAATTGGACGGCAGCGAGGTGGTTCGGTCATTTGTCAACGACGAGCTCTGGTGATGCTCTGGTGAAGTGAAGGGGCACCTGAGGTAGAGTTCACAACTGCGGTGTCGAAGGTGCGGTTAGTGGCGGCGAAGCATCGACGGCGGCGGTGGAATTGGCGGAGAGAAAAGCTCCGAGGAGAACCCTAAAACTCAAATTTCGACGGCGCTAGGGTTCTGGAGGCGAGGTGAGTTGGGGATTCGGACAAGGAGGGGAGGGCGATCCCGAGGGTCCCTTTTATAGTGTGAGAGCATGGCCAAGATGGACTATCGGCGTTGGAGTTCAACTCGGAACTAATGTGAAGAACAAGGGATTTGGATGTGATTCAGAGAAGATAAGTGGCAAAATCGGTTGCGGAGAGATAGAAAGTTTAAAAGATTGTATCGATGTAGGATTCTTCGGTTGGAACGACCGCTGTCGGACGAAGCTCAAAAGGGCAACAATGGCGTTGTCGGGAGAGGCTCGCTGTAACGTCCCGTTTGTTCTGAGTTTTGAAAAGCTTTTAAATCAAAAATAACCATTTGGTTTTTGATGAGAGTTCAAATCTTAATTTGAAGATTTCAGAAATTTGGAGATTTAACTTGAACTAATCAAACTTCAATTAATCCCTTTTTGGTTGATCTGGAGTTATTGCTGTTCTTTGGCTTTTAGCCTCTTTTCTTTGTTGGCCTTGTTTGTCCTCCTGGCTAGTCTCTTCCCCCCCCCTCTAGGTCTTCCTCTCTTTCTCTAGACCTTCCTCTGGCTGGACATTTCTCTTATGCCCAGACCTTCCTTTCGTTGGACATCTCCTGATTTCCGGACATCTCATCTTTCTGACCTTTCCTTCTTCTTTTCTTCTTCTCTTAGGACCTCTCTTGAGTTCCTCCTTTTGGATCTCTTACCTTGGATCTCCTCCTTTTGGGGATACCCTCCCTTAGGTTTTCCCTTTCACCCAGACCTCCTTTCAGCTGGACCTCTTTATAGGTTCAACCCCTTCTGTTCTCTGGACCTCTCTTTGTAATCTTCTGTTTGGACTTTCCTTAGTCCAGACCTCTCCTTTGTTGGCTTGAATCTCTTTGTGTTTAGACCCCCTCTCGGCCTAAACCTTTCTCTATCTGGATCTCCTATTTTCTAGACCTCTTTCCCTGTTTTGACCTCTCTGGAGATCTTAACCGCTCGGACCTCCCTGAGTCCTTTCGGGCCTCCCTTTGTCCTTCGGACCTCCTCTGCGTCCTTTAGGACCTCCCCTTGCCTATTTGGATCTCCCCTGTGTTCAAATAGACCTCTCGGTGTTCCCTTTTGACCTCCCTTGGTCTAAACCTTCTTCCCTTGTCTAGGTCCCCTTTGATCTAGATCTCTCTCTCTGTCTTGGACCTCCCGTGCCCTTTGGATCTCCTTGAGCTCTTTTTGGACCTCCCTCAAGACTTGTGCGGTGCTACCGCTGCCTTGGCGTAGTATGCTGCTTGCTCCTTCTAACTCTCGCCCTTTTGTTGCGGTCGTACCATTCTGAGCTTAGCCACTCGGACCTCCCCCTTTGTTAGATCTGAAAGTTAGGACCTCCTCTCTGGAGATCTTAGCCGCTCAGACCTCCCCTTAATCAGATCTGGCCGTTAGGACCTCCTCGCTAGAGATCTTAGCCGCTCAGACCTCCCCTTTGTTAGATCTGGCCGTTAGGACCTCCTCTCTGGAGATCTTAGCCGCTCAGACCTCCCCCTTGTGTAGATCTGTCCGTTAGGATCTCCCTTTTGGAGATCTTAGCCGTCCAGATCCTTCCTCTGTTGATCTAAAGGTCCCGACCTCCTTAGGTCCAAGACCTCCCTAGCGCTTGGAGCCACCATTGGCTCTGCGATCATCGCTTGAGGCTTTGCCTTCATCACCTAAGGACCGATTCGATCTTTGTTTGGATGGCCCAATCACGAGGGCACGTTCATTTGGTCCAAACGTCCCTTCCCTCGGTAGTCCGATCTAAATCGAGCGGCTGGTCTCGTTGACCCGTTCGCTCGGTCCGAACGGCCCCTTTGTTTTGCGCCATCCGATCTTAATCTAATGGCCTCAGCTTTCCCCACGTATCCTTGTCTCCGCGGACCTCCCCTTGCTGTTGATCTTGACCGTTGGATCTCCCCTTTGGAGATCTAACCGTCAGGACCTCCCTTTCCTTAAGGTCTTGACCGTTGGACCTCCCCTTTGGAGATCTAACCGTCAGGACCTCTTTGCTCTTAGGGCCTCCTCGAGTGCCATATCCCCTGTGCTTTGGACCTCTTTTAAGGTCTAGCTTTCTTGTGATTTAGACCTCCTTGGGGTCTAGATCTGTTTGTGGTTTGGACCTCCCTTAGGTTCAGACCTCCTCTTTTGTGTTTAGACCTTTGTGGTCTAGACTTCCTCTTTTGTGTTTAGACCTTTGTGGTCTAGACCTCCCCGTTGCGTTTGGATCTCCTTTAGGTTCAGACCTCCCTGTGTTGTGTTTGGACCTCCCTTAGGTTCAGACCTCCTCTTTTGTATTTAGACCTTTGTGGTCTAGACCTCCCTGTTGCGTTTGGACCTCCTTTAAGTTCAGACCTCCCTGTGTTGTGTTTGGACCTCCCTTAGGTTCAGACCTCCTCTTTTGTGTTTAGACCTTTATGGTTTAGACCTCCCCTGTCTCTTTTCACCTCCTGTCCTTAGACCTCCTTGTGGTCTTTAGGACCTTCTGTCCTCAAAGATCTCTTTGTTTGTCTTCAGGACCTCCTCTAGACTTCCGTGTCTTCACGATCTCCTCAAGACCTTTTCCTTCTCCTCGCAGGACCTCCTCCTTGGACCTCCTCTTTGGACCGTGGACCATGCCCTTTGACTGGTCTGTGCACCTTTTGACTGGCTCCCTTGAAAGCCTTAATTGCATTTGATGTGGGTTGAGTCACATTAAATGCTGCCACCTACCTTTGTACTCTTTTCTACTTTTTGTCACATCCCTTGCTTTCTTTATCTCTTTTCGTACCTTGTGGCAGTGTGCCTTTGTACCAATACATTGAATTTGGTCACCTTCTGCTTATGGTGCTTCTATTTTCTTTTTCCTTTAAATAGAGCACCAGAAACACCCACTGCCTCCCTGTTCTTCATTTCGACCTCTGCTCCTAGCTCTTTCGGTTTTGGGGAGCTCTCCAAGCTCCTTTGGTTCGGACCTCCTTGAGTCCGAGCCCTTCATTCGTTGGACCTCCCTCCAGTGGGATTCCTTCCTCTCGGACCTCCTCCTCCCTGTGGACCTCCTATTCTCTTTTAGTTTCGAGTAAGTTCTTTTGGTTTTCTTGGAGTTTCTTTTGCTTATTTGGTTTCTTTTGCGAACGTGTAGATTTCGGTTGAATCGTTGAGAAGCTCGTGAATCAAGCTCCATCAGCCGAAGCTTTTTCTTTCTCCAACAAAGGCAAGTCGTGGACCTTGATCATCTTGATCCTATTTTGCAAAGCTATTTTGATTTACTAAACTTGCATCGCTATCTTTATAGAAACTGGTTTGGGCAATAGCTATATCCCTTGTTGATATTATGCCTCCTTTGTACATTTGAACTCGACATGTTGACATGGTCTCTTTGGACACCTTAGGATGGATACTTTAGTTGGCATCTTTTGCTATAGCCAACAAGGGACCGTATTCTTATTACTTAGCCTTGCTTTTAGAATCGTGGGTCTATGAATCATGCCTCATCATTAATAATCTTGTCTAATGAACTATGGAATCTGTGGTTGGTGCCATTGTTAAGCAACTATGGTGTGATGCCATAAGTTGTGTTGATTGTGGTGCGAGATCACCTTGTTAAAACTTGTTGTGCTAGGACTGGGTGGTCCAGTGGCCGAGTTGAACCCAAAATGGTTTTGCTTGGGCAAGAAGGCTGTAACGTCCCGTTTTCTTTTAAGTCCTTGCCAAGTTTTCAAAATAAAAGTAACCATTTGGCTTTATTGAGAATCCAAAGCTTAACCTGAGATTTTTTTGAATCTGGAGAGTTCAATTGGAATTAATCAAACCTTAACTAAGCTCTTAGTTGGTGTTCCTTGCAGGTTGTAGCTCTCTGTTGTGTCTTTCTTTGCTCTTGGGTTCTTTGTGTCCCCGAGCCTCCTGTGTGCCACAGGTTTTGTCTTCTCTTTTAACTTCCTTTGTTGGCTTGAATCTCTTTGGGACTCAGACCTCCCCTCTCTCTCTCTCATCTTTCCCCTCTGTTGGGACCCCTCCGTGTTTGGGTTTTCTTGTTAAGAACCCGGCTCGGGTTGGTGTTTCTAACCTCTTTGGTCTCTTCAAGCCACGCTTGGCTTTGCTTCTTTGGACCTCCTGTGGACCTCTCCACGCCCTTACGGAACCTCTGAGTTCTCTTGGGCGCTCGAGTTCCTCTGGACCTCCAGTGCCCTTTGGGACCTTTCTAGACCTCCTTGTGGCTATTTGGACCTCCTTGTGTTCAAATAGACCTCCCTTTGTCCCCTGAGACCTTTACTGTGTCCTCACGGACCTCCTCCGTGTCCTTTAAGACCTCCCTTGTTGAGATCTAGCCGCTCGAGACCTCCCCTTGTTGAGATCTAGCCGCTCAGACCTCCTCTTGTTGAGATCTAGCCGCTCAGACCTCCCTTGTTGAGATCTAGCCGCTCAGACCTCCCTTGTTGAGATCTAGCGCTCAGACCTCCCTTGTTGAGATCTAGCCGCTCAGACCTCCCCTTGTTGAGATCTAGCCGCTCGAGACCTCCCTTGTTGAGATCTAGCCGCTGAGACCTCCCCTTGTTGAGATCTAGCCGCTCAGACCTCCTCTCTCGGAGATCTTAGCCGTCTGTGTTCTCCTTTAGTGGGATCCAAGGTTCCGACCTCCTTAGGTCCAAGACCTCCTTAGCGCTTGGACCCATCTTTGACTCTCATGGTTTGTATCGCTTGAGGCCTTGCCTTCTTAACCTTAGGACCATCCGATGTGGGTTGGATGGCCCGATCCTAAGAACACGTTAGCTTGGTCGAACGCCCCTTTCCCTCCTTGCCGTCCGATTTTAATTAGATGGCCTAGTCTCGTTAGGTCTGCTCGCTTGGTCGAACGTTCCTTTCCTTTCCTTCTGGACCTTGGATTCCAATCGAGCAGTTCGCTTTGATCTTGCGTTTGCCTTTGTTTCAGGACCTCCTCTGGTTGTTTTGCAAAGACCACCTCCCGGTCCTTCTTGGTCTTTTGTAAGACCACCTCCTAAATCGGGATATTCTGTTGGTGGGGACCTTCCTGCACCCTTTGATCTGGACCGTTGAGGTCCTCCCTTTGAGATCTTGACCGTAGATCTCCCTTTTGGAGATCTACTCGTCGGGACCTCCCTGCACCCTTTGATCACGGACCGTTGAGGTCCTCCCTTGAGATCTTGACCGTTAGATCTCCTTTTGGAGATCTACTCGTCGGGACCTCCTGCGCCCTTTGATCTGGACCGTTGAGGTCCTCCCTTGAAATCTTGACCCTTAGACCTCCCTTGTGCAGTCCGAGTGTCGAGGGCCTCCTCGTTGTGAGCTTTGAGGACCTCTTGACGGGACCTCTTCTTGAGTCCTTGGACCTCTGTCCGGGACCTCCCTTTGAGTGTCTTGGACCTCTTGCCCAGACCTCGCGGTGGTCTTTGGCGGGAATGACCCTTGCGGTGGGACCATACCCTTGACCAGCTGTACACCCTTTTGGTGACCCCACTTACGGCCCCTCTCCACCTTGCAATTATTGCTCTTGCCTCAGAACTCATGCGCATTTAATAGGTGTCGGGTCACATTAAATGATCCCATCTAAGGTACTTTATTTCAATTCTTTTGGGCAAGCCACGCCCAAGTAGTCCCGATTGCCAACACGTCCCTAGGTTTCCTTGTGGTGCACACCACCATCTCGGCTATATATAGCACGGGAGAAGCGAGCTTTTGTAATCTTTTGCTCATTTCTTCCTTCCTGCCTCCTCTCGCTTTCGGTTCTTCCTTGCATAAGACCCTCCCGGGGAGCTCTTTGAGGCGGTGTTAAGCCTCTTGGTTTCCTTTTGGCTGAGTTGGTTTGAGTTCCTTTTGGTTCTTTTGTTGTTCTCTGGCTTAGTGTGGTTTTGCTTATTTGGTTCTCTTCTGAACGTGTAGATCACGAGTTCGAGGAGATCTTGGACCCGACTCTTCTTTGCAGAAGGCTCTCCTTTGCTTGACCAAGGCAAGCCACAGACCTCCTTTTGATCATCTTGAACCAAGCTTTGCAAATTTATTTCGGTTTAAATTATCATGCATGGCTATGTTTATAAGAAAATGGTTTGGGCTATAGTTACTTACCTACTTGCTGTTATGCCTCCTTTATACCTTGTCTCCATCATGTTGTCATGATTCACCTTGTGAGCCTTAGGGTGGATAATTTAGTTGGTGTTCTCTGTTATTTGCCAACATGGGGCGTAGGTCTTATATAGCCTCGCTTAGAAAATGTGGTTTGAGCGTATCATGCTTCATCTCCAATAATCTTGACTAATAAGTTATGAAATGTGTGGTTGGTGCCATTGTTGGCGACTATGGCGGGATGCCTAAGTTGTGGTGTATTTGTGGTGTGAGACCACTTGGTTAAAATTGTGTGCCAGGTGGGTGGTCTTCGGCATGGGCTAATACAATTGTTTTGCTAAGGCAAGAAGGCGGGGAGTGAGTAGTGGGTCTTTGTGCACCTTTGGTTTGTGAAAGTCTTGCCTTAGCACAATTAAGGACTTCACTTTGTATCTGTTTAATGGGCCAATCGGTGCAACCACAAGATCATTTTATGGGAATAGTGCAGGCTGAATAATTAGCAATGGATTGGCTTGGGGCTTCTTTGGGTTGGCGTGTGATTAGTTGGCGCAGAGGGCACCCCATAACCTGCGGACTTCTAGACCAAAGGGGATTAGCGAAACCTTAGCGGGCGACTCGAGTCAATTCAAAGCTTTGTAAAAGCCTTGTCGCTCTCAGATTGCTCACCTTGGAAGTGAGCAAGGGTGGACCGGAACCCGCCATTGGAGAGATCGTGGATTGTGGGTAAAGTTGTACACCTCTGCGAGTAAAAGATCTATTGAATAGCCAAGTCCTTGGTCATGGACATGCTCGATGAAATGGTGCAAGGGTAGATGTTTCAAAAGCTTGTGCCCTTGGACACTCCGCGAGATGCTTTGCTTTGCCTCGAAGAGACCTTGGCGGCTCGGAGGGGTCAAGGTTGGCTCGGGTAGTGGTCGGGGTTGGTTCGGACCTCTGGAATGGGTGTTCGAGTGGGTTTTGGGTGAGGACTGCCTTTGGTGTGATCAGACCTCCCCAATTTTTGGTTGTGGCCGTGAGTTGGTGCTCACACCACCTTTTATTAAAACATCAAAAGTATTATGTATTATGGTTTTACCTTCTTTCTTTTCAATATATTATTGCTATTATTGTCAAATTTGGCTTTATAAACTAACCATCTGACTCTCCATTGGTAAGTCCTTGCATGAATATTATTGCATCTTTGCTCTCTGTGACTTCTTGAGTACATTCCAAGTACTCATGGCTTAAGCCCTGTGTCAAAGCAGATTATGAGGATGACCAAGTGCGAGGCGGTCTGAGACCTCTTGAGGAGGAATTCTTGACGACTAAGATGCCTAGGGCGTCCTCCACCCGGCGACTGTGGTGCTTGTTGGATGGCCTGCGTGTTTTGGTGTTTGAGCCCTAGAGCTCCTTGTCGCTAGTTGTAAGTCCTCGTTGGTTTTGTAAGCCCTCGATGGCAGACCTCTTGTTAACAAGCTTGACCATAAGGTCCTATTATATAAAGTTTAATTTATGCTTCATCTTTGTTTGACCTCGTGGTTGTGGTATTGGCTTGTGTTCTTGTGCGAGCTAGCTCGATTGTCTGGGACTAGCTCGGATGCAGGCGGGACCACCGGGAGGTCCCACGATTTTCTTTGAGAGGTCTGCGGACCTCTCTTGGTGATGTGCTGGAGGTGCTCTGAGGCGGTGGCGGCCACGACCTCGGGAGGTCCTCAAGACCTCTGGGAGGTCGATGGCGAGACCAAGACCTCCAGGAGGTCCGCAAGACCTCTGGGAGGTCTGTGAACCTCCTCGGTAAAGCTCCATGCGGTGCTACCACATCCTTCCGTGGTGACTTCGCAGCAAAAAAAAAATGGTCCTCCCGGACCTCTTGCGGTACATCACGGGGTGGGTCGTCACAGTTGGTATTAGAGCCTAGGTCGGTGTGGGGCGTGGCCATAAGCGTAAAAGTCGATTTAGTTTTTATCCAAAAGTTATTTTCTAAAAGCAAGTCCACTTAAAATTTGTTTAGTAGTTCTTTCCTTGTCTTTGGTTCTATCTTGCCCTTATCACCTTAAAATCTTTTCTTGTCTGTTCTACTCTCATCTTAACTCCTCCTTAGTTCTCTTATCTTATCTCGCTTTGGAACCTTGATTTTGAATCTAACTTGACTTCCTTGCCTTTATAACTTCAATAGGGCCGATTGTAGAAAGGTTAGGATTAGTGGTCCTATTACGAGTCTCGCTTAGCTTGGGTCTTGAAGACCTCTGCTTTGAAGCTTCTGTTGCCTCTTTTGGCCTCCTGGCCTTTTGGTTCTCTCTTGGGTTAACCAAGTCACCCCTAATAGTTGCCCTATCTTTATTTCTCTGTATCCTCTTACCCTTTATGCTTTCCTTCTTACCTATTAAACCTTTAGAGTTTTGTCCAGATAGTGCAGACTCGGCGATCCACAAGTCGGTGAGCCCCTGGCAGCTTGCCTCCACCCCCACCTCCTCCGGTGGCGAATGCACTGGTTTTAGGCGGTTTATGGCGGACAAGCTCGATGATGAGCTCTATGATGCGAGAATATGAACAGATTATGGCTCAACAAAGCGGACCACCAATGCTTTACTTGCCATGATGAGTCGAGAATAGTCAGAAGCAAGGCCACCACCTCCACCCCGGCTCACCCTCAATCAAAGTGTCGAGTTCATGAAGACACGCCCGATTACATTCGAGCTCTCCCAGCCTTTAGATGAGATGATTGGTGAGATCAACAGAGAAGAAGTTGGATATTGCTCATTTGTGAAGACAGGGAGAAGGTTTTGTTTGCCTCACATCAAGCTGGAAGGACTGCGGTGAGTGGTGGGACACATTTTGTGCCTCACATCTTGACCCCGGAGGATCTCTTGGGCAGAGTTCTCTGCTGACTTTTCGCCACTCCCATGTCACGATGGGAAGGTAGAGATGAAAAAGGAAGAGTTTAGAGAGCTCAAGCAAGGCGGCATGTCGAAGAAGTGAGTATCTCACTAAGTTCACTCAATTGTCGCGTTATGCTCGTGAAGATGTGGCTACGGATGATGCGCGAAGCGTTTTAAGCGAGGCCTCCATCCCGGCTTAAAAGTTCAAGTTGTGAGCAACGATTATCCCGATTTCCAAGCATATGGTGAACAAGGCAATGCTCATTGAGGAATCGAAGAGAACTCTCTGAGTCCTACAAGAGAAAGGTGCCACCCTCCTGCTCAAAGAAAGACCTCCCAGGCGCCACAAAGCTTTTGTGCAATATCAACCAAGCGCCAAGGACCTCTGGACTTTCGGGACCTCTGCCAAGACCTCCTTGTTGTCCTCCTTTCGTGCAAGCATCACTAGCAAACACCAAGACAACCCTAACGACCTCCATAGCAAATTGGGATCACCGCTTCAAGTGTCACCAAGTGGGGCATTTTGCTAATCAATGCCCACTAAAGACAGAGCCAACCACCAAGACCTCTACTTGGGACCTCCCTCGGCCAAGACCCCTCAGCCGCAGGACCTCCTCAAGCAGAACCTCCCAAACTTTTGGAAGGGCCGTGTGAACCATGTGGCGGTGGAAGAAGCCTGAGACCTCCTCGGGCGTGGTACTAGGTATGTTCCTAGTAAATTGATGCCATTTGTAGTTTTATTTGACTCTGGAGCTTCCCATTCGTTTATTTCTCGGAGTTTTCTTTGCAAAGCACCGGTTTGAGTTGTTGCTCTTAAGTCTACCTTGTTGGTTCAATCCCTACTCGAGAACTAAGCACGAACCGGGGTTGTCCACAAGTGAAAATGGTCATAGAAGGAGTAGAATTTCTAGCCAACCTTATCCTTTTGGACACCAGGTCCCTAGATGTGATTTTGGGCATGGAGTGGCTAGCTAACCACCATGCCATGTTGGATTGTAGTGGCAAATGTATCTCTTTGACCAGCCCTAGTGGTGCCCTTTGTGAAGTTTTCGGCCACCTCAGAGAAACTCCAAGGAGCCCTATCTTGTAGTGCTCAAGTTTAAGTTTTGAAGGATGTCCCTGTTGTTAAAGAATTTGTGGATGTGTTCCCTAATGAGCTCCCAGGAATGCCCCCAGACATAGACCTTGAGTTTGTCATAAACCTTGTCCTGTGGACCTCCCCATCTCCAAAGGCCCTCTGATTGCATGTTGATGATCATGTGGAGTTGAAAAAGGTTGGAAGACTTGCGAGCAAGGGTTTTATTAGACCTAGTTTCTCACCTTGGGGAGCCCTAGTGATTTTGTGCCTAAAAGGATGGCACTCAAAGGATGTGTGTGGACTCTGAGCTCTCAATGATGTCACCATCAAGAACAAGTATCCTTTGCCAAGAATTGATGATTTATTTGATCAATTGAAGGGTCTTGTGTTTTCCAAGATAGATTTGAGAACAGGATATCACCAACTTAAGATTCGCAAGGAAGACATCCTAAGACGACTTTTTCAACTAGGTATGGGTTATTTGAATTCTTTGTTATGTCTTTTGGGGTGACCAATGCCCCGCCTATTTCATGAATTTGATGAACAGAGTGTTCATGGAGTACCTAGACAAGTTTGTCATTGTCTTTATTGGCGACATTCTAGTGTACTCCAAGAGTGAAGAGGAGCATACAAGCCATCTCTTTTCGGTTTTGGAAAAGCCGAGAGCTCATCGACTCTTTGCCAAATTTAGTAAGTGTGAGTTTTGGCTAAAAGAAGTGGTCTTTTTGGGGCATGTTTTGTCAAAAGAAGGAGTGTCTGTCAACCCTAGTAAGGTTCAAGATGTGCTCAATTGGGAACCCCCTAGGACCGTGCCTCAAGTTCGAAGTTTTCTTGGCATGGCCGGTTACTACAGAAGGTTTATTGAAGGCTTCTCCCGGATTGCAAAACCTCTCACTCAGCTGTTAAAGAAAGAAAAGAAGTTCCTTTGGACCTCAGATTGTGAGCAGAGCTTCCAAGAGCTCAAGAGAAAGTTGACCTCTGCCCCAGTTTTGGTTCTTCCAGATGTCAGGAAAGATTTCGAAGTTTATTGTGATGCGTCAAAGCAAGGACTTGGTCGTGTTCTTCTAATGCAGAGAAAAGTGGTAGCTTACGCTTCAAGGCAGCTTGAAGCCTCATGAAGCAAACTACCCTACTCATGACCTAGAGTTGGCTGCTGTGGTTCATGCCTTAAAAATTTGGCGCCATTACCTCATTGGTAATAGGTGTGAAATTTACACTGACCACAAAAGCCTAAAGTACATCTTTACACAAGCGGATTTGAATTTGAGGCAGAGAAGGTGGCTTGAGCTTATTAAGGACTACAATGTGGGAATTCACTACCACCCAGGCAAGGCCAATGTGGTGGCAGATGCTTTGAGCAGAAAAGTTTATGTCAATACTTTGATGGTTAAGGAGAGCCAACCTGCCTTGTATGAAGAATTCTTGAAGCTTAGACTTGAGTTAGTAGAAGAAGGGTTTTGGCAACTCTTGAAGTGCAACCTATCTTGCAAAAACAGATCAAGGCGCCCAAGATGGAGATGCTAGCATCCAAGAGATTAAGACCAACATAAGAGAAGGGAAGGTGCAAGGTTTTCTATGGATGACCTAGGTGCGGTTTGGTTTGATAAGAGGCTCTGTGTGCCCAATAACACGGAGCTCAAGGGTATAATACTTAAAGAAGCCCATGAAGCTTTGTATTCTATACATCCAGGAGTTACAAAAATGTACCAAGATGTCAAGGAATTGTACTGGTGGCCGAAAATGAAGAAGGAGATAGCAGATTTTGTGGCCAAATGTGACACTTGCCAAAAGGTTAAGCGATTGCACCAAAGACACGGAGGACTTTTAGTGCCCTTACCCATACCCGAGTGGAAGTGGGAAGAGATCGGCATGGATTTTATTCTTGGTTTACCTCGTACCCAAGCTGGTTTTGATTCTATTTGGGTCATAGTGGATAGATTAACAAAATGGCTCACTTTATTCTGTGAAGACTACTTATGCTCGAGACAAGCTAGCAGAAATCTACATGGCAAAAGTGGTGTGCCTTCATGGTGTTCCAAAGAAGATAGTCTCGAGCATGAGGATCTCAATTCACCTCCAAGTTTTGGCAAAAGCTACATGATGCCTTGGGCACCGAGCCTCAACTTTAGTACAAAGATACCACCCTCAAACAGATGGCCAACCGAGAGAGTTAACCAAGTCCTTGAGGACATCTTTGAGAGCTTGCGCTCTAGAAAGACAATCTAGTTGGGACAAGATGTTACCATATCTTGAATTTTCCTATAATACTTGACTACCAAGCGAGTCTCCAAATGTCCCCTTTTGAAGCTATTTATGGGAGAAAGTGTAGGACTCCCTTGTCCTGCCGCCCCTCCACCTGCACTTGAGGCGCGGATGGCGCTTCAAGAGTGGTTGGGGTTGAGGTTGGATCCATTTGATGGGTTGGGCAAGCCGGTCCGAGAAGCGGGTTCGTTGCGCTATATGGAGAGTCAGTTCAAAGCTTTGGAGCTATCTTCACACCATAGGGCCCGTTTTGTAGCCTTTCAGCTGAAAGGGCAGGCGGACATCTGGTGGGATGGCGCTCTGATGTCGAGGACCGCCGCTCGGCGCCCAGTTTCTTGGGAGGACTTTGTTGACTAGTTCAAGGCAAAGTTCTATCCCTATTCCTTTGTTGAGATGATGGAGGCTGCCTTGTCTACCTTCGTTCAAGGGAAGTTGTACATCGTTGAGTACGAGGCCAAGTTCAACAGCTTGGTTCACTTTGTTTCGTCAATGGTGAACGATGATCTGCAGAAGGCCAAGAGGTTTCGTCGGGGCCTCAATCCTAAGTACCGACATGTGTTGGGAGCCACTCCACTCCATGACTTCAGCTCTGTTGTAGAGCAAGCCACGGGCATGGAGTTGGAGATGTAGCTCACTAAGGGGTTGCAGACTTCTGGTGGGCCTGTTGCTTCTGGTGGTGACCAGAAGTAGGTCTTTTCAGCGGCCTGCTTCTAAGTAGTTCAAGGGGGGACTACAGTCTTTGTAGTTTTCCAAGTCTAAGTAGTCAAGTTTGTTTCCTTCTTCGGCGCCTCGTCCTTTTTGGGGTACTCTAACTCTTCGTCCTATCCTAGGACAGGGTATGCTTTGTTTTAAGTGTGGTAATGGTCACCGCGTTGCTGAGTGCTCTTATACAGGAGCTTACCGTCAATGTGGCTAACCGGGTCACAAGGAGCAAGTGTGCCGCCAGAACACCGCTCCGGGTCACAAGGAGCAGGTGTGCCGCCAGAACCCCACTAGTGTGATCAAGTAGGAGCATGTGCCTACGTCTTCTTTAGCAGGTCTTGCACAGGGGTCTGTCCAAATGATGGCCGCCCCTTGTGCACCACTACTTCCTTCAGCTTGGGCGTCTCCGGCAGGGTACTACTGGCAGTTGCCGCCTCCAGCACCACTTTAGATTGCTACTCCACATGCTTTACCTGCACCGCCACAACAAAGTGTCGGGGCTCTCGCCGCCCTGGTGTCGTCTTATTTTGCTATGGCGCCACCTGGAGTGTACGCCATGCCTACCGCGTAGTCCGCGGGTCATCCAAATGTGGTGACAGGTACTTTGCTTGTGGATTCATTTGATGCTTTAGTCCTTTTTAACTCGGGGGCTACCTATTCATTTGTATCGACAACATTTGCTAGGAAAGTGAACTTGAGTGTGCAATAAATCACTTAGTCTGTGTTGGTTAGTTCTCCTGGGGGTATTATTGCAAGCTCCACTGTTTGTCCTAGTTATTCTATTATTATTGATGGGGAGAAGTTCAAGGTGAATCTGATGGTCATTCAGTTAGAAACATTCGATGTCATCTTGGGCATGGATTGGCTGCATTCCTACTGAGCTGTGATATGTTGTTTCTGTAGGACCGTCTCCTTGCAGACTCTGTCTGGTGAGACTTTGACCTTTCAAGGGAGTGCGCCTCCGCACTCTCTTTGTGTGTTGGCTGGATTGTTTCCGGGTTAGCGTGCGGTGGAGACCGGGCTTCTCTTAGCTCTTGCTAAGAAGCCGAGTGTGGTTTTACGGATTAAGGAGATTCCAGTGGTTTGCGATTATCTAGATGTGTTCCCGGCTGAGCTTCCGAGGATGCCACCTGCGTGAGACGTGGAGTTTCGCATTGATCTTGTTTCGGGAACTCGGCCCATCTCATTGTCTCCTTATCGGCTGGCACATCCATTTCAGGACGAATTGAAGAAGCAGCTGGATGATTTGTTGGCTAAGGGTTTGATCAAGCGTAGTGTGTCGCCATGGGGAGCTCCCGTTCTCTTCACAGAGAAGAACGATGGGAGTTGGCGTATTTGTGTTGATTACCGTTCACTTAACTCAGTCACGATCAAGAATAAATATCCTTTGCCCCGCATTGAAGACTTGTTTGATCAGTTGAGTGGAGCCTAGGTGTTCCCCAAAATTGATCTTCAGTCGGGATACAATCAAATCCGTGTGCGTGAACAGAATATTGAGAAAACCGCTTTCTCCACTGGGTATGGGCATTGTGGGTATAAAATTATGTCTTTTGGACTAACTAATGCACCTGCTATTTTTATGAAGACCATGAGTAGTATGCTACATGAGTATCTGGATGACTTTGTAGTGGTGTTCATTGAGGACATTCTCATATACTTTAAGACCAATGAGGATCATGAGCATCACTTGAGGATGGTATTAGAAACTTTGAGAGAGCACAAGTTCTATGCCAAGGTAAAGAAATGTGAATTCTGGATTTTAGAAGTGGGTTTTCTGGGTTATGTGATCAATCCTCATGGCATTGTTGTTGATCCTAGCAAGATCTCTACAGTGGTGGACTAGAAGAGGCCAACCAATGTGAAGGAGGTGAGGAGTTTTTTGGGTTTGGCTAGCTACTACCGGCGATTTGTGCAAGATTTCTCTATCATCGCCAAGCTGATATCTCAGCTCACGCAGAAAGGCATGGGATTCCAATGGACTGACGAATGTGAGCGTAGTTTCAGCACTTTGAAGGAGAGGTTGGTGACTTTTGTTGGAAATATGCCCTAGAGGCAATCATAGAGATGATTATATTTCATTATGTTCATAATATTGGATAATATGTTATCTTGTTCCTAGAATAATATTGTTAATATTTATTATCAAGTATGTGACTTGATTGAACAAGATAACATATTATCCAATATTATGAACATAATGAAATATAATCATCTCTATGATTGCCTCTAGGGCATATTTCCAATAGCTTCTCACTTGCACTAGAGTCAATCATTTAGGTATCTAACACCGATAACTCTTGTGTGTGCCTCATGCTTTGGCTGTGTGAGAGGCTTTGTCAATGGATCAGCAATATTCAAATCCGTATGAACTTTGCATATCTTAACATCTCCTCTATCCACCAATTCGCGAATAAGATGATAGCGCCTGAGTATATGCTTGGACTTTTGATGGGGTCTAGGCTCCTTAGCCTGCGCAATGGCTCCATTGTTGTCGCAATAGAGATCCATTGGGCTCGAGGCACTCGGAATCACACCCAACTCAGCAATAAAATTCCTTATCTAAACACCTTCTTTTGCAGCTTTAGAAGCTGCAATGTACTCAGCCTTCGTCGTGGAATCAGCAACCGTCTCTTGCTTGGAACTTTTCCAGCTCATTGCTCCTTCATTCAAAATGAATACAAAACCAGATTGCGAACGATAATCATCTTTATCGGTTTGAAAGCTTGCATCAAAGTAACCATTTACAACGAGCTCTTCATCACCGCCATAAACTAGGAACACATCCTTAGTCATTCTTAAGTACTTAAGAATATTTTTCCTGTTGCCCAAAGGACCTTCACCGGATCGACTTGGTATCCGCTCGTAACACTTAGAGCATATGATGCATCTGGTCGTGTACATATCATGGCATACATGATAGATCCAATGGCCGAAGCATATGGAATATCACTCATTTTTTCTCGCTCATCAGTGGTCGTAGGACACTGATTCTTGCTAAGATTAATTCCATGTGCCATGGGCAAGAATCCTCTCTTGGAATTTTGCATGTTGAACCGATTCTACACTTTGTCTATGTACATATCCTGGCTTAATCCAATTAGCCTCTTAGATCTATCTCTATAGATCCTTATTCCCAAGATATATGCTGCATCTCCTAAATCTTTCATTGAGAAACTATTTCTTAATGAAGTTTTAACAGATTCAAGCATTGGAATGTCATGTCAGACCAGTAGTATGTCTCCTATTCTCACTCTTCCCGAGCCATGGAAGCGCTTCACAGTCTTTTCAGATGCATCTCGAGTGGGTCTTAGCTGTGTGTTTATGCAAGATGGCAAGGTGATTGCTTATGCGTCGAGGTAGTTAAAGAAGCACGAGCAAAATTATCTCACTCATGACTTAGAATTGGTTGCGGTTGTCTTTGCTCTCAAGATTTGGAGCCATTATCTGTACGAGGAGTCTTGTGATATTTACACAGATCACAAGTCTCAAGTATATTTTCACTTAGAAGGATCCGAATCTGAGGTAAGGAAGGTGGTTGGAATTGATCAAAGATTATGATCTTACTATTCAATATCATCCAAGCAAAGCTAATGTGGTTGTTGATGCCCTTAGTAGCAAGGCGACTCCTGCTACTCTAAATTGCCTTATTGCTGATTTTGATCACATAGGGATTTCTTGCTGCTATGCGAGCACAGCACATATTGAGACACAGTTGATCCTTGAATTAGTTGTTCCAGACCGTGTGCGGGAAGTGTAGCGGAGTGACCGGTTGTTGTAGGAGATCAGAAAGCGTTTGGATGAAGGCAAGATGGGGGATTTTAGCATTGATGAGTCTGGTGCTTTGCAGTTTAAAGGTCGCCTTTGTGTGCTACAAAAGGTGGAGGTCAAGGATGACATCTTGAGGGAGCTCATCGCACTCCGTACACTGTTCATCATGGTGAGACTAGGGGTGCAAACGGAGCGGATAATTACCGACCGACCGACCGAATAAATGTGGGCAAAATTCGAAGCTTTTTCCCGGATATTCGTTTTTTTTATTCGGATTTTTCTCGTCGGATACATATTCGAATTCGGTAAGCAGATATCTGGTGTATTCGGAGCTATCCGGGAATTAATTTGGATATATCCGAGAAGTAATCCGAGAAGTATCTGAGTGGCTATCCGAACAAACTCAACAGTCGACAGTCAACACCATCATCCCGCTTCCCGCACAATCGCATAGAGTGCACAGCACAGTCCTCTCCCGCTCCTCCCGCAATCCTGCGCCCGCATCTCCCGCCCACAGCTCCCAAATCCCCTAACCCTAACCCTCACTGTCGCCGCCGCCGCCATGTTCCTCCTCCTTCGCCGCTGCCTCCCTTCCCTTCCCGCAATCCCTCCTCAATCGTCATCTACACAACCTCCCCCCACCCGTAGGCTACCGGTGCCCATCTGGCTTCAATCCCCAGTCTCCCCAAACCCACCCCTTTCTCCTCCCATCCCCCACCACCATCGCTGATGAGATAATGGTGACCCTCCTTCGGCGATCCACCACACACGTGTGTTAGCTCCTCCTCCTCCCCTGCTAGCTTGGCCCCTCCTCCTCCCGCGCCTTCTCCCGCTACAACTCCCACGACAATGTCTCACGGTGTGCCAGACCAATTCTTGACTTCAACCCTAGCACCGCCCTTCCTTGTAGAACGTTCTAGAAGCAATTGACATTTTTGCTTGCTTGTGCGAGCAAGGTACAAGGCGCTGAGCATGCCGATGAAATGGGGCGTGAGCATCGTGTCGAAGAAGAAGGCGTTCGTGGTGGAGCGCTTCGGCAAGTACCTCAAGACCCTCGGTGCCGGGATCCATGTGCTCGTCCCAGCCGTCAACCGCATCGCCTACGTCCACTCGCTCAAGGAGGAGGTCATACCCATCCCCGATTAGTCCGCAATCACCAAGGATAACGTCTCCATCCAGATCGACCGCGTCCTTTACGTCAAGGTATACAAATATAGCTCATCATCCTCGCCTTGCCCTGTGGTTATCGTTAGTGATGTTGTTGGTAGTTTGGTAATTTCCGATTGTTGGTGTGAATGTGATGCGTTATGGTGAGGGTTTTCTGTAAATTGATTTGGATTTGTGATTTGAGTTAAGATATATATTAAGTAAATGAAATTTTTTGTAGTTAAGATATATATTAAGTAATTGATTTATAATAATCGACTCTGTTGAGGGATTTGCATATTACTGTCAGTTTTTTGTAAATCAGGGTCTGTTGCTAGCAAGTGCTTAGTGTTAATTCCTATTTCATTGTTTTGTGAACTTTGTAGATTGTTGATGCTTACCTTGCTTCCTATGGCGTGGAGAATCCAATTTTTGTAGTCATTCAACTTGCACAAACAACCATGAGAAGTGAGCTTGGAAAAATAACCTTAGACAAGACTTTTGAGGAGAGGAACACATTAAATGAGAAAATTGTGGTATGACATCTTGTTCACATCATGTGTTGTTTGTTCTACTTTCCATACCACGACAATTGTTGTGGAGAACAATGCATACAAGTTATAAGTACTTAAATATGCAATTGGTTGTGTTATGGATATACCAAGAAATCAATGTTCTCGTGCCTCATTTATTCTAAATTGCTAGTCTATTTTATGTATAGTTGCATATATTCTCCTGATGGTAAAATGAATGTTGATGTATTAAATAATCTTTATGAGGACCACGAACTAGATTACTAATATAACATACGAAACACATGGAGAGCAGTTTCAACTTTAACCTGGACTTTCTGACATAATTTACATGGTAACACTAAATGGGACGGGTAAAGAATAAACTTGTGTTGCATCGAGTTTTCGATAATGAGAACCCTATTTAATATTTATCAATTCTATGTTTCAATTTCCTCTCTAAACAACACTTGTTACAATTTCTTTGAAGTGTCATAACAATTACCTTATAATGGCATTCTTTTACGTGTATCACCATTCTTGAATGGTTGTCTACTACTCCTATGTTTACTATCTTTGAAAGGGCAAAAGACTTCATGAGACCCACGAGCAATGAATTTCTCTCCATCTTATTTTGTTAGGGTGGTTCTAATGTTGTATTGAAATTCTTGCCCCTGATAACTAGTCAACTTTTAGTGATAGCTCAAGCAAAAGAAAAACAAAATAACATAATCATACAGATGTTCTTTGAGAACCTTTGGTAGTGGTCGTTGTCACATACTCTTTCTCTGGATGTAGTCTGTCTCATGTTTTTCATCACCTCGTCATAATTTATAAGTTCTATGAGCTGCCTTTTGATGTATTTTCGACAATTTTTGCGAGAGGTCCATAAATGAAGCCGCAATAGATTGAAATTTGAAGTGCCTCTGTTATGAGATCGATATGTTTCTTCATTTTTCACTATTGAGTTATACACTGTAAGCACAGCTTTTGATGCTTTTCTAATGTTTTAAATTGACTTCATAGGGATATATCTCCTCCACGTGGGGTTAAGGTGGCTATGGAGATGCAAGGTAGCGTAAAGGAAAAACATGCCCAAATCCTTGAATCGAAGGTGATGAATGCATGATCCACGAATCCTTCGCCACCTTCATTTCTAGCTTAACCTACTTCAATACATCCTAAATGCTTTTACTTTGATGTAATTTATCTCAACCTGTATGCAAGAGCAATATTGGATTTCAGTATATGAAAGATGGACTTCTATTTGACACTTTTCATTTATTCTACCGGGAGCTATGTTGGATCAGGCAAATCACACAAAGGGTATGTGACATATGTTCATTCTAAACTTTTCCATTTTCTATCTTCTCCATGATAACCTGGTCCATAGATTTGTTCAGCATGCATCCTTCTGTTTGCTCCATTTATTCTGCTATCATCTTGCTCGCTTTTGAACTTTCTCATTTTTCGTGTTCCTCATGATAACCTGGTATGTAGATTTGTTAAGCATACATCCTTCTGTTTGTTCCATTTATTCTGCTATCATCTTGCTCGCTTTTGAACTTTTCCATTGTCCATGTTCGAATGGTTCTCATGACAACCTGGTTTGTAGATTTATTCAGCATGCATTCTTTCTGTTTATTCCATTTATACTACCATCATCTTGTTTGCATTTGAAGATTGGGTTGCTTGTGTAGATTGATTTGGTTACTTTGAAACATTTTGTTTTGCAATTATTTTCCTGAAGTGTATTAAAGGATTTTTAGTTACGACAGGATTGTTATGAGAATTTTGACAGATTTAAATTTGATTGTTAAACTACTAATGTAGTTGTATTTTGAACATGTAGTATGGTTGATTGATCTTTATTTGTGCGACATATATGGTTTCGGTTTTCGCGGATATGTTTCTGTTTTCGCGCAATATCCAAATAAGTATTCGTGACCCAGACAATCTGATTCGGTTCGGCATGTATTCGCTCGGTATTCATGACCGAGACTACCCACATTCGTATTCGTATTTGGCATTGTCCGTGTCCAACTCCGAATCCGAGAAAAAAATTTGGAAAAGGATACAGGATTAGCGATATCTGTCTGTATCCGCTCCGTTTACACCCCTAGGTGAGTCCAAGATGTACCGTGATGTGAAATGGAATTTCTGGTGGAAAAGGATGAAGGTAGACATTGCTAATTATGTGGCTTGTTGCGGAGTTTGTCAACAAGTGAAAGCCGAACATAAGCATCTTGCAGGTTGTTGCAGCCTTTGGAGGTTCCCAGTGGCCTTGAGATGATATCTCTATGGACTTTGTGGTTACATTACCTCGTTTTCCGCAAGGGAATGATGCAATTTGGGTAGTGGTGTATCGTTTCAGCAAGTTTGTGCATTTCATTCCTATCTGCACGACACATACAATGAGCGATTTGGCTCCTATTTATGTGGGAGATATTGTGAGATTGTATGGGTGCTAAAGACCATCATTTCTGGTAGAGATACCAAGTTTGTCTTCAAGTTTTAGGAGAGTTTGTAGGGAGCGTTGGGCACTCAGCTTCGTCTGAGTACGATGTTTCACACTCAGACTGATGGGCAACTAGAGCGCACTATCCAGACCTTAGAGGATATGTTGAGGTCCCGTGTTTTGTCCTAGAAGGGTAGTTCGGAGGATCCGTTGCCTCTTGCAGAGTTTGCTTACAATAACAGCTACCATTCCAGTGTTAGAGCTACATCGTTCGAGGTTCTGTGTGGACGGAAGTGCAGATCACCGCTTTGTTGGGATGCAGTGGGTGAGAAGGCAGTTTTGGGTCCGGATTAGATACAAAAGACCATTGAGCGTCTGGCCATGCTGAAGCAGAATCTGCTAACAGCTCAGAGCAGGTAGAAAAGCTATGCAAATGTGAGGAGGCGTAACCTAGAGTTTGCGGTGAGTGATCAAGTACCCTTGAGAGTGTCTCCCACCAAAGGTATTGTCCGGTTCGGTACCAAAGGGAAGCTTAGCCTGAGGTAGGTTGGATCATTCCCGATTATTGTAAGAATTAGGAAGTTGGCTTACCGCTTGGACCTTCCTGAATCCATGCGCGGAGTTCATAATGTGTTTCATGTCTCGATGATGAGGAAGTTCTTGAGAGACCTAGAGCATGATATTTCGTTGGAACGACTGACTATTGAGAAAGACCTCTCTATTGAGTCGTGTCCGGTGCATATTTTAGAGAGGTCAAAGAGAGTGTCGAGGCACAAGACGTTGGTATACATCAAAGTGCTTTGGACGCAAAATTCCAAGAGGGAGGCGACATGGTAGTTAGAGTCTCACATGCGTGAGCAATATCCAGAGTTGTTCATATCAGGTACATGTTGAATTTTGTTTAATTTCAGTTGTGGGTGTTCATTCGAGTAGAACAACGAGTAGAATTCGAGGTCGAATTCTGTTTAAGGGGGTAGAATGTAATATGACAAAACACATTAGAGAAGGAATTAAAAGACTTAGTCATAATTAAACCAAGGATTAATTAAACCCGTGTAATTAATTAATTAACTAGCAATACGAGGGAATTCCCCACCGTGCCGCAGATGAGGATTAATTAACCCATGGTGCAGACGAGGATTAATTAATTAAACATGTGTAATTAATTACACAGTGGGGGTTAATTACACGACTAAATAATTACACAGTGGGAGTTAATTAATTACGACTAAATAATCACACGGTGGGGTTAATTAATTAACTCGTGTAATTGATTAGTCATAATTAATTAGTTGTAATTATTTAGTCGTAATTAATTAGTTGTAATTAATTGGCCTTAATTATTTAGTTGTAATTAATTAGTCGAAATTAATTTAGTCCTAATCAATTTAGTCATGGTTAATTAGCCGTAATTAATTTAGTCATAAGTAATTATTCATAATTAATTAGTCATAGTTAGTTAGTCATTATTAATTAGTCGTAAGTAATTAGTCCTAGTTAGTTAGTCCTATTTATTTTGTCATAATCAATTTAATCATAATTAATTAGCAGTATAAGGGAAGCCCCCCTCCTCAGGAGCGCAGACGAGGGAAGTCCCCTCTCAAGGAGAGGGGACGAGGACACATGCCGGAAGTCCCCTCTCTAGGAGAGGGAATGAGGGCGTCCATGCACCCATGCCACGGATGAGGACATGTGTCGTCTGACGGCGAGTCCGCGGTGCCATTTTTGACTTTAATCTCCGAAGGGGGCTAGATTCGCTATTTCGTGTGCAAATAGTGCTATTTTAGCCAAAAACTCACTTTCGGCCCACAATACTGTGGCCCAAGGTGGCAGCCTTGGCCTTAGCCGCCACCCCCTACCACGCCTCCCCTCCCCTGCCCCTACTGCCCTAGGCACGCCGCCCGTGTCACCTGGCCATGCCTCGCCGCCTCTACCTTCTAGTCTTGTTGCCACACCCCACTATCAAGACTGCCACACCGCCTATCATTTGGGTGGTCAGCTGTGGGAAGGAGGCCAAGCAAGGAGGAAAGGAGCAAGGAAAAGGGAAAGAAGGAGGAGAAGAGGAAAAGGAAGGAAAAGAGGAGGATTTTCGTGGGTTCTCGTGACCTTTCATGTTCGTCAAGGGGTAAACCCTGTTAATCCCTAGGATTTGCCATGGTTTAGTCACTGTTAAGATAGTAAATCGTTTTGCTTAGGGAAAGATTGATTTTCAGCATGCCCTAATTCGTCGAGGTTAGATGTAGAGCCTTGTGGGATTTAGAGGTTGGTCCAATTAGAGAAAAGTTAGATAATCTTGTTAGCTTTCCAGGAATGTTTAGATCATTAGAATCAAAGTAGTAATAAAAGAGTTACGACATCGGGAAGGTCGCTGTCCAGAATTTGGACGTAGCTGAGAGATGTTGTGTAGATGGGCCGGTTTCATCTCGTAGATGGTAAAATTAAAATGTGGTGATAAATTGAATAAGCTAGGAAATGTTGTGTAATTTCTAGAACTAGTATCGTTCATATATTTTCAAGTTTTAGAATTAAAGATATAAAATTATGAAGTGGACTGTCCTAACAGATTCTAGGACGATCTTCGGGGAAGGAAACAGGGCAGAGAACGGGAAAATCAGAAATTTGTCATAACTAGGAGGTTGTAGGATTTTTCATGAGGATTCCATAAAGTAGTGGATGTCGAGATTTGGAGTTTAGATGTATAAGTTAGAACCGTTTTACTACTAGGACAGCGGGTAGTGCGTCCGGTAGTTTTTGGTTAAAAGGGTCGGTTTGGCGTAGACACACGATGAAGATAAGTGTAAAGTGTGAGTGTTGTGATGTTGTGATTTTGAGTTGTGTATTACAATGTTTATCTAGGGAGTGTGGCCTTTAGTGCCTTGCTGCCGCTTCGCTATCCAGCTCCAATGGTAAGTGCTTGGTAGACAGTGATCGATGGTTGGATCGCTGCATTCTTTATCATTTATTACCATTATATTGTTTATGCTAGTACCTTGTTTAATTACAAGTCTTGTGAATGGATGCAGCAAAAGTAGTGTGGATGAAGTCATGAAAGGTGTGTAATGGGTTTAATGATAACTTATGTTAAATTGTGCATTCATAGTCATCATTGCATGAAGAGAAGGTGATCATGGTGATCACAGATCTTCCTTGTTGGTAGAGACTCCATGGGAGTGGAGGAGGTCCTTGATTCTTTTGGAGGACAAGCTTGAGAGTGAACATTGTCGCGAGTGTTCACTCACGCTATACCAGTATATGCGAAAGGAGTTGCATGTGGACATGTAGTGTTGGGATATCTTGCATTTAATGAAAAGAGAATTTGATGATTGAGCGTGAGAATAAAGAAAAGTAAACAAATGATGTTGATGATGATATTGTTTACAATTGACTAATCATTGTACATTGTTTATTATCGTGCTTGCTGAGTCGTGGCTCGTTCTTCCTCTATTGTTGTTTCTAAGTGACCGTTGGCGATGTTGTACATAAGAAGGTCTAGCGCACTTGGAACCACGTCATACACGCAAAATACTTGAGACACTGGCCATGAGACACTTTATTAGCATGATGATTTATAATTAGGACTCGATAGTATTTCTTAGCCATAGATGATAGATTGGAGTTGATTATTCATTTAATAGACTTTATTTTATTGGTTGGCGTAAATCTTAGTTTATTATTTTGCTATGCTTCCTAGGAATTAATTATCTATGCATGCCTTATCGTTATGCTTGTGTTAATGTGGCCCGTGGACGGGTTTTACCATTGATATGTTAGCTGTAATTTATTGTTAATTGATGTAAAAATTGATAGTTATAATTTAGTAGTATTCCGGGCTTCATATTGGGCCGGGATGTTAGAGACACGATTCCAAAAACATAACTTTGACGATTAATTTCTATTGCCATATATCAATAAAATATAAAATTACAATCTTATGAAATTACCTTTTTAGACAATTCTACACACAATTTTCAATTGTCCAGCCAAATATTCATAAAGATAACGATTGCCGAAGTTTATAAAAGTTGATTGCTCGTATCTAAAACGACACTCTTACCATTGGAGGGGGCTTTTAGCAAACAAAGATCTTTGCAACTTTAAGTAGGGGCCTAGCCCACCCAACTCGACTAACCACAGCCCTCGTCCGGTTCGAACCCACATCTCCCGTGCGCGTACATCAAAGCGACCCTTCCCCCGTCGACTCGTCGCCCTTCCTGCTGGCGATGAGCACCTGCGCGAGACGGCTCTGCGGCCACTCCTCCTCCTAGAGAGAGAGACACAGAGGGGAATGAAGGAGGGCTAGAGAGAGAAACTAGGGTTTACGGAATTTGAGGAGCGAGGAGAGGAGAGTGGCCGGGATGAGCATCGTGCCCAAGGAGACGATCGAGGTGATCGCGCAGAGCGTCGGCATCGCCACCCTCGCCGCCGATGTGTCCGGCGCGCTCGCCCAAGATGTCGAGTACCGCCTCCGCGAGATCATGCAGGTCCGTATTGCGCCGCCTCCCTGCCCGTGCCCTTGCATCTACCCTAACCGCTTCCGCATTCTTTATTAGCTCTGTTAATTTCAGGTGCTGCTTCTTGGGATTCTTGGTATGGTTCCGCCATTCCTCTCCTTAGGGTTAGTTATGCTTGGAAATACGCGGCGAGGCAGGCGATTGCTCTTCGATTTGTAGGTTGCGGCGATGGTTTAGGGGCTCATTAAGGGATTATTTTTCTCTTCTTTCCCTTAATTGCTTGCAATTGTCGTGGTTGCGCAGCTTGCACTCGCCATGTGTTTGGGCCCCCATATCCTGGGCGGGTGTACGTGATGCGTATTCCTTAGTTTTTTTTTTTGGGGGGGGGGGGTTGCTCGCTTCTTAGGATGCTTGCTTGTGATGTCGTGGGATGGAATTTGCGCAGAGTTGGTCGAATGCGTCCCAGCGCACAATATTGCGTAATTGGTTGACTGTATATGCTTCCTCCTTTCCTTTTAGGGGCTACAGCTCGGTTTGTTACTTTTTTGTTGGGTATTTGTTACAGTTTTAGGGCCAAAAATTAAATTCGAGGGCTCAATTGCCAGATGGTTTATTAGCCAGTCTTGCAATTTGGTACTATATTGATACAATTTGCGGTATGTCTGCTATTTCTGCTAACTTCATCATTAAAGAAGCTTTCATGAAACCCTGAAATTATATGTTACTCCTTGGCATTATATTGATTCTATTTTTATGTGGATTGTTGCAGGAGGCTATCAAGTGTATGCGGCATGCAAAGAGGACAGTTCTGACCGCTGACGATGTTGACAGTGCTCTCAGCCTCAGGAATGTTGAGGTGGCTAATGGCTTCCCTTCCAATAATAAAATTTGAGGATTATAAGAATGTAGGTTTTGTAGATCTAGTATCTCATGTATGCCTTAAACCTGTGACTTGGTATAGTTAAAGAATCGAGTATCTTTTTCCTTGGTATTATTTTTTGGAATCTTGCTAAATGTATGACTATAGTGCAAATGCTTAAGAAGTTTAGAGTTTGAGAGGTGTGCTTATGGTAGCCGAAAAAATTAAATGTATGCCCTGTAGCTGTTTCTTTGGTTGGTTAAACTATAGAAATTTTAGTTCCAGCCAAAAATTGTGATTCTATAGCTACTAACTCCAACATTATCTTGGAGTATTACTTTGTGAGATAATAAGTTGAGAAAAATCTATAGTACTCTTTGAATTGCAATTTTGCTAGGTAGAACCTCTCTATTGGTTGCTGAGTTTTACATCATAGATGTGATCTGATAAGTGTTAAGTTCTAGTGTTTGCCTAATTGGTTTATATGTCTGACTTTGCGGGTAAGTATTTCCTACTGTTTTCTTACAAGTAACATAATGGCCTCTTAGAGATTCTGCACTCTGATTGGCTACAATTTCTTGTGGCACTGTCAATGTTTTGCCTGGGAAGATGTAGACTTGGTTTAGTATGTTAAGTTGGCTTCTTAGATCCTTCTTTTGCTACATAACTACCTATTTTTGTTAAAATTGTAATTATTTTAGTGCTCAGTTTATGTGGGATATCATTTCATCTCGGTGTCTATGTACCTAATCTAGTAGATCATTGTATCGAGTAGTTGGATCATTGTATGGAGTAGTTGGATCATTGTATCGAGTAGTTGGATCATAGTCGCTTAGCGTACATGATTGCACGTGCTGACGTGCAGCAGCACCAACTATTATAAATCTGCTGATATATTAATATTTGTGGTTCTTCTGTGTTATGAATGGTTTAACTGTCTATAATACACATTCTTTCTGTGCACTGACTCTGCTGTCATTTATTTGATTGCTTTGGATTTTCACTTAGCCTGTATACGGATTTGCTTCTGGTGATCCCTTGCGGTTTAAGAGAGCTGTGGGCCATAAGGATCTGTTCTATATTGATGACAGGGAGGTAGACTTCAAAGAGGTAGGGGAAATACTGATGAATGAATCAAATAAATTTTATACTTATTTTATTTGGATAATCCATTTGAAATGTGTCTTCTTGATTGGAGTCATGCAGATTATTGAAGCTCCTCTACCTAAAGCTCCTCTCGACACAGCAGTTGTAGCTCACTGGCTGGCCATTGAGGGAGTTCAGCCTGCAATTCCAGAGAATCCTCCTATGGATGGTTAGCTCTTGTTTTTTATTAAATCTATGTAGACAGTTGTTAGGAAGTAGCGTACCATGGTTTGTTTATTTACATCCAACTCTTATTCCTTATTATTTCTTGTCTTGTTTACAGTTCAGAAGTGTTTTTTTCTTTCTAGATTTTGGGTTTCTTTGACAATTATTGTTTTGCCTCAGCACTTGTAGCACCAACGGAAAATAAAAAGACTGAGCATGGGAAAGATGATGGACTTACAGTTGACATCAAGCTTCCTGTTAAGCATGTATTATCTAGAGAACTCCAGGTATTGTGATTATGTTATATTTAACTATCTATTAATTTAGAGCTTTACAAGAAATTTATATTTATCTTTACTTGTGGACTTTGCAGATGTACTTTGATAAAATAGCTGAGCTGACTATGAGTAGATCTGACACCTCACTTTTTAAAGAAGCATTAGTGAGCTTGTCAAAAGACTCAGGCCTTCATCCATTGGTTCCTTACTTTTCCTACTTCATTGCAGATGAGGTTGTAGTCTTGCTTTCAGAGTCATCTGTGTGAATTGGCATTACCGTAAAATGCATATCTATATAAATTTCAGGTTACCCGGAGTTTGGGTGATCTTCCTATTCTATTTGCTCTGATGCGTGTAGTTCAAAGCCTTCTCCGCAATCCACACATTCATATTGAACCATATGTAAGTGGTTGACCATTAAGTTTTGATACTTATGTGTGCCAAGCATTGCATAATTTTGTTTGCAGCATATTACTTTTAAAAAAACAATATTTCTCTTGATTCCAGTTGCATCAGTTGATGCCGTCAATGATCACTTGCATCGTCGCGAAAAGGCTAGGCCATAGGCTTTCAGACAACCACTGGGAGCTTAGAGACTTCTCTGCCAATTTGGTTGCTTCAGTATGTCGGAGGTGAGTGTATGCCAAGAGTCTCAATAGATGCTATGTACAACAATTAACCATTATTCTACTCAGATTCAAATGTGTTTATATAGATTGCATGTAAGCTTTGTAAGTTCTTAATGGTCACAATTCCCAGATTGTGATCTTTAGGATCATTCATACAAAATATATTATAATTCTGCACTTCCTCTACACTTCTACTAAATCGTGTACTTTTGTGCCTACTTTAGTTTGAATGGCAAGGCAAAAGAGGTTCGACCCCCATTTCCCACTGTTCCTCTAGCAGAAACTTTTTCATTTCTTGGGGCCATCTTAGGTATGCATTAAACTATTGCATAGTGTTCAAGAGTCACAGATTGCTTGACCGCACCTCTCAAGAAGATATCATGCCGCCGCAATGAAGCCCCAATAAACAACGCCAGAAGCTCCCTCTATCGCCGACCAAATGCTGACCTCGGCGGTTCACCGCCTAGGCCTCAAGAATCGGGGCTTGGTCGCTCAATCGACCGGGCGAAGCGGCTTATAAGCCGCATGGTTCGGCCGAAAGGCGACCGGCCGTGAGGCGTGGTGGCGGCGTGGATGTGGTTCACACATGGCCACGGCGACGCCGGGTCTGGCCAGTGGGGCGGAAGGAAGCAAGGCCACTACGCCAAAGATGCTGTGAGGCAGACACCAGATCGCAGGAGTGAGGGTAGTCCGTGAGTTGAGTGAGTAACCTTTGACGCTTCGCCATGGGCGGCGGCTCCGTTTGCGTGGGGCTGGAGGACTCACCTCCTCCGCTCCCACCGTCTCCTCTGCTCCCCCCTCTCACCTCCTGAATCTGGCGCTAAATCTCGCCGGAATCCACCGCGTGTAGCCTCGGCTCATCTCCGGAACACGCGGCTACGTCAGTGTGGGGCGGGAGGAGGGTCTAGCTGGTTCGGGGGCGGCGGATCCCGGGGGTTCTTGGAGGCGTTTCGGCGGAGGAGAGGCGCGTAGTGGCCGTGGGCGGCAACTTCATTGGCGTGGGGTGGGAGGACGACTCGGTCCAGTCCGGCGGCGGCGGCTTCGGAGGATATGGTTGTGGGCAGCCTCCTTTCACCGCCAGTACCTGCGGCTCCATTGGTTGGCGTGGGGCGGGAGGTTCTTGGGGGTGATCTGGCGGAGGAACGACGTCGCGGTAGTGGCGACTTCATCGGCGTGTGGGCGCTGCCTGGTGCAGGCATGCAACATAGGTAATTTTGGTTTTGAATTTGGTTCAGATCAGTGAATTTGGTTCAAATACGTGGTGCGGTCTAGGTTTTGAACCCCTTCAGGGCTTGTTTGGCTAATAGGAAAATCTATCCAAGAGAGAAACAATCCAAGATGGGATTGGGTTGATCCCCCTCCCTCCACCCAATCCCCTCCCCGATTTCTTTACTCTACAGAACAAGCAGATCATTAGCTTAGCTTTGCTCTCTTCTTTCCTTTCTCTTTCCTTTTCTTCTCTTTTCTTATTTTTTTCACCTTCCTTTCTCTCACCGTTAAGTTTCAACAAAGAAGAGGAAAATAGAAGGAAACTTGGCTCGAACGACAAAGGCAAATTGCTAAGAACAGATTACGATTGCCCTAGATTGATTAAGCCAAAGCATCCCCACTTTGTTTCGCTTCTTGCATCGTGATCCTCCCGACTCACGACGACGCCTCCACCGCCGCCTTTCATCACGCCTCCATCACCGAGGCATGCTTTCTCAGATTTATTTGCCTCCATACCACAAATTGAGACAAGAAATGAACAGATTTTGCATCAAACTTGTAAGGATCACATATCGGGGAATTCACTAGTTGGATTTAGAACCGACCAAATTGATCGATCCGCCACTCTAGGCCCGGTTATCATTCTTGCGATCGCTGCAGGTAAGTCGCGCCTCGCAGAATGAAAGCCGGCCTCGTTTACCGCGCTACTCATCTTCAACGCCTTGGCCTTGAGCGAGTTGGTCCCAAGACGAAGAAGTCCGGCCGAATGTCTTGGATGATGCGCAATTGGGCAATTTTGATGAAGACCTGTGGTACGTAAGAGGAATGCGAGGCGCAGGCACGACGTAGTAGAGCGAGTGATGGGGTTGAGAGATGCCCTTGGAGGCGAGGAGGATCTCGACGAGGACGAGGCGTGGCCTCAAACGCGACGGCGGCGAAAGCTGAGCACGACAACGCGGATGTCGGCGGGCCTCGCCAGAGGCGGCGATGGCGACGCCGGAAGGAGATGGAGAGCATGTTGAGCATGGAGAAGACCAAGGTCTCTTCTTGAAAGCACCCGACGGAGTAGACGGATTCCAGTGGTTCTTCCGCCGCTTTCTACTTGAAGACGACTTCGCCACGGCGATCGCGAAGGCCACGACGGAGAATCCACGACGGCCGAGAGTGCAGATTTCGTGGATCGAGTGGAATGCAAGGGGTTTTTGATTCTCGGCGTACCAAGGTAGCAGAAGGTTGTTTTTGATTTCTATCCTCACGGATTTTTCTCGTTCGATCCCGGTGGATCCCTGTTGATCCCGGCTCTGCCAAACAAGGCCTCAGTGATCGTGTTTCTGAGTGCGTTCTCTTTTTTCCTCTACCCCGATCCCTTCCCTCATCTCCACAGTCTCATTGGTACTTGTTGGTCCTCACCTCGTCTTAGTTTGGGGTGAACAAGGGGCACTCCTTGGACTGCCGCCCACCCTTGGCCTTGTGCGTGTGTGAGACCCTTGTGTTTTGGTGATGGCTGGATCGAGGGAGGGCGGGGTAGTTGGAGACAAGGTGGCGCAATTTGATGGGATCAAGCGGCTTCTACCTGAGCCGAGGCGATCTGTTAAGGGGAAAACGAGTGCGGCGGTTGATGGGGAGGCGATCGTATCTGAAGAGCATGTAGCGGAGATGATGGGTGCCTTCGCCTTACTTCAAACGAGGCAAAGGTGGTTGTCTTGGACGATGAAAGCGACGAGGATCTTGCCCATCCGGATTGGGCTGTCGTCGGTAAGGTCCTCGCGCCTAATGTTCTCCATATTCATACCATCAAGTCGGCATTGAGGCCGACATGGGGCAACCCGAAGGGCTTGGTGATGAGCTCTGCCGGCGACAACACTTTCGTGGCGGAGTTTGCCTTGTAGGCAGATAGGACTCGTGTGTTGGAGGGATCTCCCTGGATGGTGGGTAGGCACGTAATCCTGCTTCAGAACTATGATTTGAATCTTAAGCCCTCCCAGTTTATTTTCAACAAGATGGCTATATGGATCAGAATCATAAACCTTCCGCTTGGCTGGATGACCGAGCACTGGGGTAAGACGCTTGCTGAGCAAGTCGGTGATGTGAAGAAGATACATGTGGATGTGCAAGGGCGTTGCTAGGGTACTTTGCGCATGCGTGTGGAAGAAGATGTTGACAAACCACTCGAGGGGCATCACTGTTTACTCGAATCGCAGGAAGACGACGGAATGATGCGATGTTTTGTATGAGCGCCTCCCACTCTACTGCTTCTCGTGCGGCCGTTTGGGTCATTCCTCCTTGGAATGTCCAACGCCGAGGGAACGAGATGTCGATGGGAAGTCACCGTACTCTAGTGACCGTCTTTGTGCGCCGTTTTCGTGTAAGGTCTCGTCAGGTGTATGGTCCGGCAATAATTCATTTTCGACGGATTGTGGCTCTGCTGCTCATGATCACAAGGAGCCATCGAGTGGTACGTTTAGGGTGCGTTTGGTTGGGTGAATCAGGGTGAATGGAATGGGATGGTACAGGATGGATGAGATGATTCTGGATGGGATGATACAAGTATGGAAGTTGGTGGGATAGGATGATACATGATTTTGTTTGGTTGCTTGGATAGGATAGTCCTGGATGGTTCAAGATGGTGTTTGGTTTGATGAATAAAGGTTGTATTTGGATGACCATAAGTTTTTTCCCCTTTTATTTTCTTCATTTCTCTTTTTTCCCCTACTTTCCTTCATTTCTTTTCCCTCTTTTTCTTTTTCTCCCTAATCTATCTCCCGCCGCCGATGCTTTTTTCTTAAATCTTCTTCTCTCTTCGTTCTTCATCCTCCTCCTATTTCTCCTCGGCTTGGGCTCCCCATGGCCGCTCCTCCGGCCACCTCTTGCCTTCTTGCGTCTTGGCTCCTGCTTTGGCCGCCATGGCGTCGCGCCTTCCTTCCTTGGCTTGGGCTCCCTAATGCGCGCATTGTCGAGCCGCCTCGGCGCTCAACGCCGCCGCCGGCCTCTTTATGCGTTCGCCCATGGCGCCACCATCAACGCCACCGAGGCTCGGCCTTCTAACGCTCGTGTGCCATCACAGCATCGACGCATCGGCCAGAGGCTAGAGGCTCGGCCTTCTGTGGCCCCGCCCCCACTGCTCTCCATGGCGATGCTGCCTCTGACCTGGCTTGGTCCCGTGCCTCGCCATGCCACACCATCTTGCCCGCTTCCGCCTCAACCTCCGCGCCCGTCGTGTTTTGGAACCAGAGTGAACGGCGTGGTTCGGCATTTTTTTTTCCGAACGGGATGGTACAACATAAAAATGGAATATTCCTATTTCTTGAACTATCTCATCCCGAATGGTTTGGTACCATCCAACCAACCAAACACCTGAATGAGCTTATTTTCCGTACCAGATGGTTCAGGACCACATGATTCAATGAACCAAACAGACCCTTAATCACTCGAAATTACCAGGGGCTAGAAGTTCTAGTTCTAGCCGTGGTGTGCATGTTAACCCGGACAAGGACATGTCGCCATCAAGACTTATGGTCGAGGTGCTCCTATTAGCCCGGTTTCAAAAACCGTTGATGTGATGAACCGCACAAGTTCTGTTGCTGGGAAGGATCTCTCCCAAGTTCAGATGTACAAGAAGAACATTGTGGGGTTTAATCACAAACAACACAAGGAGCATAGGCACAAGGACTCTTCTATTCGCTCCTGCTGTTGAGGGGGAAATATCTTTGGTTCTTACAATGGTGTAGAAAGGTACAATCTCGGCCTTGGGAGTCACAGAGTAGCTTGGTTCCGACGGTGTGGAGGAAAGTTGTGATTCCAACAAGAAAATAAAAAAGGACTCGACAGATGCTTCATCTCGATCGGTGGATCCGGCGGCAGCTGTTGTACAGCCTCGCCACACGCAATGAGTCTCTTGTGTTGGAACTGTCGTGGTTTGGGGACGGACTCGACACTTGGCGAGCTTCGCTGGTTAGTGAAGACTTACCATCCTGCCCTCTTCTTGTCTGAAACTAAGATGAGGGATAATAAAGTTTGAAACTTCTTGTGGTCTTTGGGTTACTCGAGTTGTTTTGCAGTCAGTTGTGTAGGCCTTAGTGGCGGCCTAGCACATTTTTGGATGCAACCTTATAAGGTCTCCTTGAAAGATTTTAATTCCCATTATATCAATGTGCTTGTGTCAACGGAGTCCAGTGCAACATGGCGTGCTACCTTTGTTTATGGTGAACCTCGAAAAGAATATAGGAGCGAATTTTAGGATTTTCTCAGGTTCATGCATGCCCAATGGAATGGGCCATGGATATGTTGTGGTGATTTCAATGAGGCCCTTTGCCATGATGAACACATGGGTTTCAGAGATAGGTCTGATTCCCAGATGACCTTGTTTTGTGATTGCTTAGATGATTGTGGGCTTTTTGACCTGGGTTTTTCGGGACCAAGATTCACGTGGACGAATAAGCAGGATGCTGATTCTAATGTCAAAGTTCGACTTGATCGGGCAGTGGCAAATGGTGAGTTTTCTCGCTTGTTTGAGGATTGTCATGTGGAGAACGTCATAATGACAACATCTGATCATTATGCTATCTCCATCTCCTTGTCCTCTCAGAGTGGGGGTGGTAAAGCGCCCTCTGGTGCAGCAGGGGTTCCGTTTTGAGGCTATGACTGCGCGCACCAGATTATAAGGAGGTGATGGAGTAGGCTTGGGTAGAGGGTAGCGATGGCACTCGTTCGCTACAATCTACTTGGACAAATCTGCACAAGTTGACCGGTTCTCTTGGCCGATGGAGGCAAAGTGTCCTTTGGTTCGGTGCGCAAGGCGATACAAAAGCTTGAGCGCCGAATCAAGTCTTTGCGCTTGGCGCATAATTGTGTTGGAGTATCAGAGTGCTCTTGTCCCTGGAAGGCTTATTACTGACAATGCTCTTATCGCTTACAAGTGTTTACATACCATACGAAGACGCTGTATTTTGCTTTGAAGATTGATATGATGAAGGCGTATGATCGTGTAGAGTGGAATTATCTACATGGTTGTCTTAGGGTGCGTTTGGTTGGTGGGATGAGGTTAAATGGGATGGGATGGTACAGGTAGGATGGGATCGTCCTGGATGAGATGATATAAGTATGGTGTTTGGTTGGTGGGATAGGATGATACATGATTTTGTTTGGTTGGTGGGATAGGATGGTCCTGGATGGTTCAAGATGGTGTTTGGTTTGATGAATGAGGTTGTATTTGGATTGCACTAAACTTTGGCATGTTATGACACGTGGGGCCTGCATGATATTTTTTGCACTAAAATATGCCAAGAGTGGTCTTGTTTTGTTGATTAAATGACAAGGAACACAACGGTTCAATCGGATCGCAAATCGGATACCCGGTTTAGGAAATATGGTCATTTGACGCTCGTAAATCAAGCCGCCACGTCACCAAACGCCTTGGAATTCGAGTGAACGGTGTGGTTCGGGATTTTTTTTCCCGAACGGGATGATACAACATAAACATGGAATATTCCTATTTCTTGAACCATCTTATCCCGAATGGTTTGGTTCCATTCAACCAACCAAACACCTGAACGAGCTCATTTCCCGTACCGGATGGTTCAGGACCACTCCATTCAATAAACCAAACGCACCCTTAATAAGTTGGGTTTTGCTCCTGCTTGGATCAGTTCTGTCATGTGGTGTTTTACGTCTACTTGCTATGTTGTTCGGGTTAAGTGAGCTGACTATGCCGGTGGTCCCATCCAGGGGTATTAGGCAGGGGGACCCTATTAGCCCCTATTTGTTTCTGTTATGCACTGAAGGTTTGTCATGTCTCTTGCAACACAAAGAGGGTCAAGTAGCTACACAGATTCAAATGTCGGCCGCTTCTATCACATCTTTTATTTGCAGACGACAGTATTTTCTTTGCTCGGAGTGATGCAAAAAGTGTTGATGCGTTGAAAACTACGTTTCATTTGTATTGTAAAGGTTCTGGGCAGAAAATTAATTTAGAGAAACCCTCTATTTTCTTTGTCTTGCATTGCAACGATGGTGTCAAACAAGGAGTCATGGCTCGGCTGGATGTTCATAATGAAGCCCTCTAGGATTCCTACCTTGGGATGCCGACTGACGTGAGTCGATCACCGGCGAGTTCTTTTTATTTCTTGCTTGATAGAGTGTGGAAGCGGATCAATGGATGGACCGACCGACCGTTGTCACAGGCGAGGAAAGTAGTCATGTTACAATCGGTGATCCAGGCTATTCGAACTTATGTTATAAGCTGCTTCTAGTTGCCGGTCTCAACGTATGAGAAAATGAAAATCTCCATCTGTAATCACTGGTGGGGTGTTGAGAATGGCAAGGAGAAAATGCATTGGCGCTCATGGGACTGGCTGTCTACACCTAAAGCTTTGGGCGGTTTGGGCTTTCGTGATCTTGTGCTCTTCAATCAAAGCCATGTTAGGTCGTCAGGGCTGGCGGCTAATGATGGAGTCGGGGTTGCTTTGTGCGAAGGTATTGAAGGGTCATTACTTTCCTAACTGTGATTTTTTGGGATGCCCCTCGTCCAAGATCTTCTTCGTATACTTGGAGGAGTATCGCTGGGGAAAGAATTGCTCTGTAAGGGGTGTACGATGGGGAGTCGACAATGGCAAAAGTATTAAAATCTTATCGATAATCGAATACCGGCAAAGGCACCCAATCGTTCAAATTGCTGGTGTCCTTATCTGTGGATCAAACAGTTGATTTTCTTATACAGGAGGATAATGGTTCTTGGGATGTTGACCTGGTTCGTTCTATCTTCCCTGAGGTGGTGGCTGATCAGATTATCCAGGTGCCCATCAGTAGGCAAGGCAGTGAGAATTTTGCTTCATGGCCATGTACAAGACATAGGTCTTACACGGTATGTTCTGCATATTTTTTTAGCTCGGATAGAGTGATTTTATTCCTCTCGAAGTGGCTCTTGGCATAGTCTCTCCTCGGCGTACAACGCGGATGAAAAACATTGGAAGTCACTCTGGGCCATAAAGACACCGAACAAGATGAAAATTCTGTTATGGCGTTTCGCACATGACTGCCTCCCGTGTGGTTTCCAACTAAAACGGAGGTATATTCCAGCGAATGATACATGTGTCTTTTGTGGGAGGGAGGAGCGTATCGAACATTCCTTCCTCTTCTGTCAGTTTGCCTGTGAGGTTTGGCATGAAGTGAAATTGGAGTATAGCTTCCATCTTTGCTACAAGACGTTGAATTGTGCTTAGCAGTGGTTGTTCGATTTCCTGGGACATTCCTCGATTCTAGAGGCAACGGTTCTTGCTGTTTCTCTGTGGTATATTTGGGAGGCCTGTAATGGTGCACGAAACGTTGAAGGTTTGTTGCATCCTCGAAGAATAGCTGTGAAAGTTAAAGCTTATGTTGAGTTGATAGTGTTGCATGTCTTCAATCCAGATCTAGACCATAGGCGAGTCCTTGCATTCAGTCCCTAAATGGGCTCCGTCACCGGTGAGTATGGTCCTTATTAATATCGATCCAGCATTTTTTGCTGCTTCTCGTCAGATGGGGGTTGGCATGGTAGCCTGCAACCACATTGGTGAATGCTTGGCTGTCTGCAGCGAGTGCCTTGATGTGATCACTACACCGGAGTTAGCAGAAGCATTGTCATTTTGCCATGCAACAGCACTCGCCCACGATGAAGGATATCAAAATGTCATCCTTGCTTCTGACTGCTTGTCTATGGTGCAATGGTTAAATTTGTCGATGCGGGATCGGTCCTCTGTTGGTGCGGTTATCTCTAATATCAAGTCCATGGCAGAGGGCTTTTCCTCAGTTGTTTTTCGTCATGTTAGTCATGTGGTGAATGTCGTGGCACATAATCTAGCTAGATCTTATGAGCACTCTGTTAGTTCTTTTACTCGCAATAGTGTACCAGAGTGTATCCTAGAGACTTTTTTATAATGACGTTTTGTGATCAATAAATTACCGGCATTCTCTCTAAAAAAAGGTATGCATTAAACTTCAAATGAGACATGAACTGTTGCGATTAGTTAATTTTCTACTTAAATGGCAAAAGCGGGACCACTTCCCATTGCATGGTCCTGCTACAGTGCATATATAGTTGTTATGTACAAATTTCTTTTGTAAATCAACTGTTATATTGTTTTTTCATATGTTTCTCTAGGCCATATGTAGACAAAAGTTTCACTCAATTTTTACCTTGATGCATTTCTTAAGTGGGTAAGAACTCCTCTATCTTATATTTCTCCCATAAGTCCCATTGTCCTCTTTTGGAAGTGACAGATCTATAGCTATTTACATACTTTTGCTTGTGAAGTTGGGGTGATTGAGTGTTGTTATGAATATTGTGTATGTATTCATGAGGCCCCATGAGCCCTATATATAGGGAGTACAAGGGGATATTATAAAGGAATATGCAATACATATATAAGGAAATATAAAAGGCATATAAGGAAGCACAAAGAAATTCCTATTCTAACACCCCTCTCAAACTCATGGTGGATCACACACACTGAGTTTGGAGATAAAATACAAATGTTATACCTTAGTCCGAGGCTTCGTGAAGAAGTCAATAATCTATAACTCTGAGAGCACAAACTATAAAGCAAGTACTCTCTCCTGCACCTGTGAGCGAGTGTATGAAGCATCTATACCAATGTGTTTTGGTGAGCTCATGCTTCACTGGGTCACGGACAATAATGATAGCACCTGTACTGTCAAACAAAAGAGTCGTAGGTCACATCACAGACACTCTAAAATCTGCAAGTAGCCACCTCAACCAAGTAACCTCTGCTGTCACTACTGCTATAGCTCTCAACTCACCTCGCGACTCGAACTGAAATCGCATCGCTTTTGTCTTCCTGCAATCAAGGAGCCAAGAAAAACACAGTAAGAAGAAAGAGAACGACGATCAGAAGGATCATTAGCCTGTGTCGACGGTACGCTTGAAGCCATTGTGAAAGCGGCTAGGAAAAACAAACGACGAGAGATAGTCCCACGCAAGTAGCGAAGAACGCGAAGAAGGTGACTGTAGTGAAGATGGGTAGGATGAGCCATGAACTGACTCAAAATATGAACAACATAATCAATATCAGGACGAGTGCTCACAAGATACACCAAACTCCCAACAAGATGGCAATATCGAGTAGGATCCTCAAGAAGATCACCATCAGTGGCACGAAGCTGTAGGGATAGTTCCATGGGAGTCTCAGCGGTGCGAGTGTCAGTCAGACCAGAATGATCAAGAAGATACTGGACATACTTCTGCTGGGAGAGGTAGTAGTCCTCAGGCATGGAAAAGACCTCAATCCCAAGGAAGTACTAAGAGAACCAAGACCAGTCATCAAAAACTGCTCACTGAGATGCTTCTTCACATTCGTGATGAATGAGGAATCATCATTCGTGATGAATGAGGAATCATCATTATCATTAACATACAGAAGAAGCAATGTCCTACCCTGAGATGAGACATGGACAAGAAGAGTAGGATGGTGGAAACTAACAGTGAAACCGACAACAATAATCACTGAGGTAAAACATGCAAACCAGGCACAAGGAGCCTATTTGAGGCCATAAAAAGCACGACGAAGACGACGGATGTGCCGATCGAAAACAGAATATCCAGGTGGTGGCTGCATGTAGACCTCATGCAAAAACCATTAAGAAAAGCATTATTAACATCCAGCTAAGATAGACCACTAACGAGCAGAAGCAACCGCAACAAGAGTGCGAGCAGTGGTCATATGGGTAACAAGGGCAAAAGTCTCATTGTAGTCACGACTGTACTCTTGCTGAAAACCGTGAGCCACAAGACAAGCCTTGTAACGCTCGATAGTACCATCATACCAGGCCTTAATCTTGTACACCCACTTGCACGTGATAGGACGAGCATGCACAGGTGTCGGTATAATATCCCAAGTCTTCGTATGCCGAAGAGCATCAAGCTCCTCGCCATAGCGAAGCCGCCACTCGTAATGAGGAGCACTTAACGATAAGAACTAGGCTCAGTGACAAAGAGAGCATGAGCTATCGAAGCAAATCCAAGATGATCAGGATGTCGAAGGGATGTCCGGTCACGAAAGGCGTAATAGGGAGCATTAGATGTGGGTGTTGGCAAGATACCATGAGAGGAGACTGGTAAAGGATGAGGACGCCTGGAGTAGTGAATACCAGAGAAACGAGACAGTTGTGCTACAGGAACAAGAGGTGGTGCTGTAGGAGGCAGCACCAGAGGCGGAGGTACAAAAGGAATCGCTAGAGACAGACCAAGGGAAGACTGTGATAGTGGAGAAATAGGTGAAGAGTCAGAAAAAGACAACCATGAAATCGACTCAACGGTGGATATAGGACAAGGAGCTGAATCTCGATAGAATTAAGGTCGAGATTCGTCAAAGACAACGTCTCGTGAAATCCTGACCCGTCGCGCAGAAGGATCATAGGAGCGATAACCCTTATGCTCAGAACTATAACCAAGAAATACACTCAATTGACTGAGCCGATAGTTTGGTGCGCTCACGAAGCTGCAGCAGAACAAAACAAGTACAGCCAAAAACATAAAGGTAGGTGTACTAAGGGGCTCGAGAGTAGGGACGCTATGTAGGACTGACACTCTTAAGAGTAGTGGAAGGCTGCATATTGATGAGATATGCAGTTGTAGAAACAAATTTCACCGTAATCGTGGTGGAACGTGAGCGCAAGGAGAAGAGCGCCGCCTCAATCGATGACGATATTTGCGCCAAGAACCCCATTTCGAGCATGGGCACCGTGACAAGAAGATCGTAAAGAGTGCCTCGCCGTAAAGAAACCGCCTAAAAGCGCCGTAACAAAGACTCGCCAAGAGAATCATAGCGAAAAGTACGGATAGAAGAATTAAACTGAGTACGAATCATCGTTGCAAAGTTACGATAGATCGCAAGAAACTGACCACGATTAGACAGGGAAAATCCATGTTAAACAGGAATAATCATCAATGAAGATCACATAAAACTTATACCCGCCTTTAGAGATAATAGGTGCAAGTCCCCATACAACTGAATGAACAAGTCAAAAGGACGAGAAGATAAGGACTCACTAGAATGGTAAGGAAGCTGTAGTTGTTTGCTTAGCTTACAACCCTGACAAAACATGATCGTGTCAATAGTAACACGTCAACACCTTGACGAACTAATGAAGAAAGGCGACACCCACACAAGTAACCTAGACGATGACGTCACTACGCAAAAACTCCAGAGGTGGTGGTAGCAGTGACGGTGGAGGTAGAAGTAGAGGTGATAGGAGCAACTGAAGTGGACGGAAGGTGGAGGCGGTCAAGGATATAGAGACCCTGACAATCTCTACGGCACTGGCCAATTCCAAGTATCATCTCTGTCTGTTGGTCCTGGACGAAACAGGAGAGTCAAAACCAATCCTATAGTCGAAATCGGTAAGCTGACCCATTGAGAAAAGCTGCATTGTAAGCTAGAGAACATAGGAAACAACTGGAACAGTAAAATCAATGGACAAAAGAGTGCTCTGATAGCTGACAGACAGAGGAGCACCGTCAGCTGTCTGAACAGAGATAGGAAAAACAGGAGGTTCTACTGAAGTGAGAGATGTGGAGTCCGATGTCATGTGGAAAGAGGCACTAGAATCCAGAACCCAAGAAGTACCCGGAGGAGACGCTCGAGCGAGACCGCGTAACTCGCCGAGCCGTGGAGAGCAGCAAGTAGAGCCAAAGTAATCGCCAACAGAGTCACCTCGTTGAGAAGGTCCTGACATGCTGGTCAGTCCTCCCATCGAGGAAGGGCCTCCCTTGCATTGTCCACCCCACGCGCCTTGTTTCGCCGCACCGCACAACTCGTAGTCGTGCTCAAGTTCTTGCAATAATTGCATCAACCCCGTTGGTGCAAAAATCGAGCGTAAAATGACACCGAGGGATCAGAGTCGGCGCAGAAATCGCTTGCAGAAGTCGGTTAGGGGTAGCAAGTACAACCAAACAAACCGCACTACTAACCCACTGCAAGCTTTTTAGCACGAAGCGCCGAAGAGCCTCAATGACCGCTACCATAGCGAAGCGGCCAAGAGTTGAGCCTCGACAGCTCAAACTCTAGGCGAAGATGACTGACGAAGTCATAAAGGTGAAGGCGATCACGATCCGTCTTCTGCACCTTATGACACTTCTGGCAGAGCGGAGAAGCCAGCTCGTCCCACTGGCGCTAGAGACTGGCCAGGGTTCGGAAGAAGTCATCGATGGAAGAGTCTTTCTGGTAAAGTGTCTCTAGCTCACGCTAAACCGAAAAGAATTGAACATCACTACTCTGCTAGTATCGCTCGCGCAAGTACTCCCAGATCTGACGAGTAGACCGCAGACCAACATTGTCTGACTGGATGGAGTCGTCGATGCTGACCGCCAGGATGTCTCGAGCACAAGTCTCCTCAGCACACTAGCACTTGAAAGCGTTAATGGCGTACTGAAAAACCTCATCAGCGGCATCAACAGCAACCCCTGCCTCCTTGACGGTCTCATCTTCTGCAGGAGGTGCAGAAGTAGGCTACTTGGGAGGAGGCTGAACCAGCGGTGGCGGAGACGTGCACCAGTGATATGTCCCCAGAGACGGGGACCATTTAGTGTGATCTTCATGAGTGAGGACCACAACCTGTAGTTCGTCCCATGGAGTTTTGTTCCCGAGAATCAGATCACAACTGAAGGAACGAAAGGCATAGGTAGGTGGCGCTGGCCGGCGCGGCAACCAAGGCAACAAAGTTTAACTGGCGGCGATGGACGGCGCAGCGGTTAGATCAACATGAAAAGTACTCTTTTTTTTGGAAACTCTGTTTTTTTATAGAAACCGAATTCGGTATCTAAAAAGAACAGAGTACTGCTCGCTCGATCCAATCGCAAGGACGGCGGCGGCGGCTCCGGTGAGCGACGGCTTCAACGGGCCGGGTGAGCAATGCAAGCGGACGACAGTGGCTGGGCGAGTGCGAGGCGATGGTGCGGGTCGGGGAGGATGGCGCAATTGGCGAGGTCGGCGTGCGCGTCGGGGAGGACGGCTGCACCTCTATGTCGGGGAAGTCCCGCCAAGGGCGGCGCTCGGTGAGGGCGACGTGCGCGTTAGGGAGGACAGCGGAGCATCGGGATGGCAGCGGAAGGAGATAAGTTAGTGCCCTAGCTCCGATACCATGTTATGAATATTATGTATGTATTCATGAGGTCTAATGGACAATATATATAGGGAGTATAATAGGATATTATAAAGGAATATTCCATACATATATATGAAATACAAAAGGCATATAAGGAAACACAAAGGAATTCCTATTCTAACAGTACCGTTGTTTAACGTTGGTCTCTGGCCTTTTGCTAATCAGTCCCTGGTGTTTGTGCTGGTTGCTTTGTTATGTTGCTCACAACTTACTCGAAATGATTTTTTTTGTAGGTTCGGTCATGTGTATCACAACCTCCAAACCCGGTTAACAAAGACGTTGATCCATGCATTTCTTGATCCTCATAAATCACTGACACAACATTACGGTGCTGTTCAAGGGATATCTGCATTGGGCCCCAGCGCGGTAGGTCCTGTTCAATCTTCACTTGTTTTAAATTTTGGTGAAATATTAGTTGACAACTTTTGTCGCTTACCAGATTAGACTGCTGCTTTTGCCCAACCTCGAGACATATATGCAACTTTTGGAACCAGAATTGCAACTTGAGAAGCAGAAAAATGAGATGAAAAGAAAGGAAGCATGGCGTGTTTATGGTGCCCTTCTGGTTAGTCTCATAGTTTGCAACCAATATATTATCTTTTGCTGCACCAACCCTATGTCTATTTACGTTGCTTACTAGTGGATGCATTCTGCAGTGTGCTGCAGGCAAATGCTTGTATGATCGGCTCAAGTTGTTTCCTGGTTTGCTTTCTCCATCAACACGGCCTCTTTTGAGGAGCAATAAAAGAGTCACAACTAACAACCCAAGTAAGTGCTGCTTATCATAGGCATGCTGCTACACAATAAATAACAAATAAAAGTGTCCCTCAGTTACGCAATTAGTTTTCAACGCCTGCAGTCGATGTGCAATTTCATCTTGAACACATAATACTGCGAAAAGTTGAAATCATTAAAAATGTGAAGGTAAGGGTACGTTCTTTTGCAAATTTCAGATAAACGGAAGTCTTGTACAGATCTCTCAGCATCCCAGCCACCTCTGAAGAAGATGGCAACAGATGGACCGATGAATTCCATGGCTTCCGTTCCCATGGCAGGAACCATGCCAGGGACCATGGATGGCTTCTCCACCCAGCTACCCAACCCCAGCATGATGCAAGCTTCATCCTCTGGACAACTGGTGGAAAGCATTGCATCAGGTGCGATCCGGAGAGATCAAGGAAACATCCACGCACAGAGAGTTTCTGCAGTGCTGAGGCAAGCCTGGAAGGAGGATCAAGACGTGGGGCATCTCCTGGGGTCACTGTACGAGGTATTCGGTGAAGCCATCTTCTCCTTTGTGCAACCACCAGAGATATCCTTGTTTGTGTAGAAAGGAAATGCATAGGCTAACAAAGATGTAATCTGCGCTGTTGTACCATCAGGAACGTCTTGTGGGCTCCTTGAAATGCAAATTGACGTCAGGGAATCTTGTAGTGATGTAATGCTAGGTATTATTTACGTAGTGACTAAATTTATGTGTAATCTTTGTTTTTTAGCTTCTGATGTGTTAAGCTATTTTACTGATTCTTCTAGTCAATTTACTTATTGTATGCATTTTGTCTTTTCTGGTAATCACTTGATGGCATGTACATTTTTTTATCTTACGGATCCATTGCAGAGATGTGTCATAGGGTAACATCCCAAAAATCCTAATTTTGGAAAAGTATAATGAAAATAAGTGGGAGAATAATTTTTGAGCATGTTTTTGCATGGAAAATTAGCATGATTTTTTGAGCTTTTGCATAAATCAAATAGTGAAATCACATACAAATAACAACTTGTAGGAATTTTTAAGAAAAGCACAGAGCAGATAAGATCCTGAAAAATTTACACAAGAAACTATACCAAGTTAGGAACTGTAACAAAAAAAAATCTCTGTTGGAAAGTGTAAAATTCACTAAAGCTCAGAGGAAAATACGTTTTCTCTATTGAAAAACGTAAACCTTAGAAAATACACTTTCGACGTGAATTTTTTTTGAAATAATACATTTTTTAAAACAAATTACAAAACTAGGTTATCATCTCAAAAAATTGCAAAAATAGGTTCTTGTCGCCATTTCATCTGGCGACAGGTTCCTATCGCCAGATGAAATGGCGACAGAAACCCTGTACACTGGGGGCAAGTTCCTGTCGCCATTTCAAATGGCAATAGGAATGTATGAATTTTTAAATATAGCAAATAAACTTAAAAAATTACAAAAATTTTTGTGGAGTATCAAGATAGAGTGTTCTTACTTGTGTAATTTTTTCATAATTTTATCCATTATGAATTTGTCTCTAAAATTCATTTAAGTATACTATTTGTACAATTTGTAAATATACTAAATGTGGTTCAAAATTATGAAATTTTTGTGAACGCTCCTTACATAGTGTAATTGTTTGTGTAATTTGTTCAGAATTTTATATGCTCAAATTGTCTCTAAAATTTGAATTTAGGTTTCGATACTGATTGTACTCAATTGTGTACCCTTAATTGTTGAGATAATTTCATAGCATATAAAATTCTGAAAAAATTACACAAACAAGTTCACTATGTAAGGAGCAACCATAAAAAATTTCATAATGTTTGGACCTCATTTGGTATATTTAAAAATTCTACAAATAGTATACTTAAATGAATTTTAGAGACAAATTCATAATGGATAAAATTATGAAAAAATTACACGAGCAAGAACACTCTATCTGAATGCTTCACAAAAATTTTTGTAATTTTTTGAGTTTATTTACTATATTTAAAAATTCATACATTCCTGTCGCCATTTGAAATGGCGACAGGAACCTACCCTCAGTCTGTGTGGTTCTGCCGCCATTTCATCTGGCGATATTTAACTGTCGCCAGATGAAATGGCGACATGAACCTATTTTGTAATTTTTGATATGATAACCTAGTTTTGTAAATATTTTTTTTAAAATATTATTTCAAAAAAAATCCTTTCGACGTCACCCTTTTTATAATTTCGAATTTTTAAACCAAGCAAATTAAAACGCTAGTAACTTTTGCATACGAACTCCAAATAAGATGAAACATTTTTATAAATTCATCTAAAATCATGCTCTATATGATTATGCAAAAAAATTTGGGTTTTATTGCTGTTGAAATTATATTTTCATATTTAATTTGCTCCCAACTCTCTTTATTAGAAGTCAATTGTTTGAGCAAATTTTACAATGATCCTCCATCCTCGCAATTAGAGCAATCAGAGCAAGGCAAGCACCCCTTTTGACCATATTGGTCATACTTTTTGAATTATTGTACTTCTTTTTGCAAAATCTATTATGCATGTGTGTATGTTTGCTTAAAATTCCTATATTTGGGGATAATGGTAGTTATAGTCCCATTCGATACATGATCCTCCTTGAAATATTGATATTCTTAGTCCCCATTCGATACATGATCCTCCTTGAAATATTGATATTCTTATTGTTGTAGGCATTAGGGTATGATTTAGACAATGAATGATGTCAAATTAGGTTTTTCGACTACGAATATCGCATAAATGCTTTGCTTGGTTTTAGTCTCTACTAAAATTAGAAGAATGGATGACATGTTGAATATGAGTTTGGGAGATTTTGAAATGATGGTCAAGAGGGGTTTACCTTTGTTATTTTGTATAAAAATAAAAAATAAAAAAACTTAGTTTGTGTACGGGCGAGTTATATTGTATTCTGAGAAGTGTGAGAGGTGTATCTCACAAGTAGATAGGGGGAGATCCTCATCTGGGTAAATTAAGGACCGGACACTAGTATATCCAACCTAAGCATAAGCGTGCAACCACATGTGCTAGTATGTGACGGCCTTAGCTAATTAAGTCATCGAAAACTAGCCTTGCATATTGGTAGGCCGTGGTAGTGTGAGTAGAACCGGTGTAGGCATGTTCGAAGAGGTTCCCTGTAATATCTCAAATATTTAAAGAGGAGAAAAACTTTACGGATGCGAATTGTTTTAGAGAATGGTTTTAACCGAAGTTTCAGGGGGGTTTTCACGTTATTCAAAGAACCTGGGTTATGGGCCGAAAGCCCACAGCACCTTGGCCCATTAGGGCAACCGTCCAATTGGAGAGGGGCAGCCATGTACTGTAGAGTGCACTGTAGCACCGTCATGTAGCACCCCATTCCCTCCCCATTGCGCCTCCACCTCCTTTCCCCTCCCTTGTGCTTCCTCTCCCTACTCCCCCTAGCAGCTGCCACCTCCACTTTCCCCTTGCGCCCCCTCCTGTCCAGCATCATCTCCACACCCTTCCCCCCTTGGTGGTTCCTCCATTGTTGCTGGCCAAGAAAAGAAAGGAGGAAGACTCTTGGGTGCTGCCGGCAGAAGAAAGAGGGGAAGCAAGGAAAGAGAAGGGAAGAAGGAGGGAGGAAAAGAGAAAGGACCAAGAACCACGTTTTCTTCTTTAGATGATTTTCAAGGGTAACAATCTGGAAGTCTTTGGCAAGCCCTAGTTTAATTTTGGTTCGATTTGTAGATCGTTTAGCCAATAGGAAGTCAGGTTTCGGTTCTATCCAGATTCGTCGGGTTTAGGGCAGTGCGTTGCGAGGGTGATTTGGGCTAGTTAAACTCGAAATTAGGACTATGTATGGTTAGATAAAAGATATGTTATTTCGATATCTTTCTTTAGAGTGCTGGATCACAATTTTTGGACGAGTAGATAATTAGTTATGATTTTTACAATCTGTCAACTTGTTCAGTTCCTCGGTTTCGGGCAGCATGCATGGTTAAAAAGATTAGATTTGGTAAATGGACAAATTTAGACTTTTGATCTGCAGGAGATAGGTAGATGACTTTATAAAGATTCCAGAAAGTCCAAGATTACTCATTTTGGATAAGTATAACCATAGTTATAGAATTTTGAATTGTGCAATTTAGTTCTGACTTTCTATTGGGGAAGATCGAGGAAAGATGTTAAGCTAGCATAAATTTACGTACAATAGAAAAATTATTCTAAATTTATTATGGAAGTTAATTCTATGTGGATTCCAAAATGTCCTAGATCACTGTTTTTGGATGAACCAATTAGAAGTTATGAACTTCCTAAGTTGATAGTACCGAAGATGACAGATCTGTCTTCGCAATTAAAGACAAGGGTTTAGATGAATTAATCTGAACTTTTGATCACCTGAATAATTGTGGGTTTATGTGTGTAGTTTCCAGAAAGTATGAGTTCATAATTTTTGGAGCTGTAGGTCAAAAGTTATGAATTTTGTTTATAAGGTGACTATTCTATTTTGGACAGAATAGTGTTTGGGAAGGGTTGGTATCGTTTCGGCTGCAAGTAGGAGCGGATATGCCTGCGAGTAGGAGCGGATATGCCTATCTAGTTTTATTGAAAGGTTGTGTGCTTTTGGAAGGTATTCTTAAGCATGTTTGACAAATGCTAGGTGGTGGTGTGAAACCAGGGGTAGAGCCCTCATCTCGTCATCCATTCTTTGGTTGAGGCAAGTACAATTTTAGTATGATATTATGTGTTTGGGCAATATGGTTGATTTGATGCGTGCTTAATATGATTAAGCATGATGAAAATGTTTATTTCACATTGTGTCTATGATCATCGATATTTGATAATTCTTATGAAAACATATTGTGGATTGTTCATTCTATTTCATATCAAGCATGCATGTTGGCATGATATACCCACGGGAGTGGGCATTGAGATCCCCATATTTAAGATATGGGCAATGGGTCCCGATCTGAAAAGGATGGGCAATGGGTCCCCGCATTTGATATTGCGGGCATGAGTGAACACCGACGGGTATAACACTTCGCTATACCGGTATATGTAGAAGAGAAGATGTGGCATGGGCATGATTTGCATTGCATTGCACTCATGAGACATGAATTGTATGTCTTATAATGAGAACGTATTGTTGATGAAATGATGCTTGGGTATGGCAATTCTTATTTGTACTTGCTGAGTCTTGGACCCACACTTGTTGTTATGTTTTTTTAGGTACTCCCTATGAGAGCGACATACGTGGGAAGGGGTAGAAACCTTGGTGCACTTCACTTGAGATTCACCATGACAAATAAAATGGCACTTGCGATTAAATTGAAGAGAACCCATTATTTACTCTTATTCTAAGATTGTGTTCATCTTTTATGATGACTTAATTACTTTGTAATTGAGCTAGTCGAGTACTCCATGTGGTTGTTATTGATTTTGCTTTAAACCTTCATTATTGACTTATCAGGCTATTACATGTTAGATTGTTCCAATAATCTGGTTTAGTCATAAATCCAAGTGAAACTCTGTCGAAATTTTTAAAAGAAACTCATAGCTAGTAAGGAACTCTTGCTTCATTATGATAGAATACTTTATTATGACTGGATAAATTGATAAGCAAGGACTAGATAATGGCTTAGACTCCTTTTATTCAATCCATGGTGTTTATCAGCTTGACTATGTGTAGCTTGTAATTGTTATCTTCTTTGCTACTAGCTTAATTGATAATGGGAAGCTTGCTGAAATTTTATTGTAAGTAGATGTAGAGTATATTGTTAAGATAGTTTACTAGCAATCCAGGCTCATTGTTGAGCTGGGGTGTTACACTCCCTTCATCGAGGCATTGGGAACAAAGCCTTCCGACACAATAGTGGATGCTTCATTGAGACGGGTGTACCTGGGTGAAGTGAGGGTGTTCATTCGTCGGGCTGGTGCAAGGTTAGGACCAGGTGATGTAAAGGCTTCGATGCGTACTCTAGACTACTTACCAAAGGTTAGTGAGCGGTGGTATTGACGGATGCTGAATAAATTAGAGAATTCATGTGCTATGGGTAAAGTTGTACTCCTCTGTAGAGTGTAAATCTATTTTAAATAGCCATGCTTGTGGTGATGAGCATGCTAAGTGTAGTATTGCTAGGTATAGTATTGGTTTGTACAAAAAATGGTTCTTGGTGGAACATGAGGGAATGGTTTTTATTGTGTTACTTGCGTTGAGCGCCATGTCTATGGCTGAGAATAAGATGTTGATCACAACCAAGGAGGGTTGTGATTTATTATTTATCAAGTACTTACTTGTTGTCCTTTATCTATTTAATTGCTCTTTAAATTTCCATTGCAAAGTACTATGTATTGATATTGCAAATAAAACTTGCTTAATGCTGAAAATAACTTGTAGCATAGAGCCTCATCCTTTGTTAGCCATGCATATATATACACTACTACAAAAAGGCTAATACTAGACGCCTACTCCCCCGAGCCCATCGCCTCCTCCCCAAGCACGAGTCGCCGCCTCCCCGAACTCGGCGCCTCTCCTCCCTCGAGTTCGGCACGCCTCCTCCCCAAGCTTGCATCCTCCCCTCCCCCGAGCACGCGTCTCGTCCTCCTTGAGCCCGGCGCGCCTCCTCCCCCGAGCGCCTCCCAAGCACCATCGTCTTTGTGAGTATCTCTGTAATCCACTTTGCAATTCACTTCGCATATATATGTTGTACTTGTCAAAATCTGAAATTGGTTTGATTTAGTACTGGGAGATATAGCAAGTGTTCCTGTGGATTCGTTTCATTAGCTCAATGATGATTATTGTCATATTATGATATTGGAATGGTAACTAGAATCAGACTTGAGCTTTATTTCAATTGCTTATTGTTGTCATTTTGGTTTCACAAGACATTGGTTACGATCATCGTTTGTTTTTAATTTGTATATAGATAGAACTTAAGAATCTTTGTGCTCGTTGATATTGCCGATTCCCTATTTTCAGATTGTCTTAATTGTCGAGTTAGTAATTTCTATGCACTGTTAGATGATCAATTATTTGCTTGCCGAAAATTAAATATGCTGAGATAGTGTCTCTTTTGCACTGTTAATCAAAAGATCCTTTGTTGACTAAAAGGGTAATTGGTTGTCCTGAGATAGTTCTTGACATATTAGTAAAGCATTAAATTTTGAGCTCAAAGTTTGATTTAGTGTTATCATATTCAATTAATGAAGAATATTGGCATAAATACTGTGATGGCCAAGATTAAATCTTGTGCAACTAGTTTTTCAAGAGCAATAATCAATATTCTATATCTGAGCTTTATGCTGATTTCATTAGTATACATGTGGCATATGTTGTGCACAATATTCATTTTAAATGACTTAGAGAAATTACATGTGTATGTGTGTAAATTATGAATACAGACGGTTTACATTTCTCTAACTCTCCTTCCTCCCCGAGCATCTTGCCTCCTCCCCGAGCACAAGCCACCACCGATCTCTTCTCTATAAAGTCTCCAAACAGTGGTTGCTTGTGCCTTTAAAATCTGCTTATATATATATATATATATGTATATATATGTATATATATGTATATGTATATATATGTATATGTATATATGTATATTATATATACATATGTATATATATGTATATGTATATATGTATATATATATATATATATATATATATATATATATATATATATATATATATATATATATATATATATATATATGTATATATATAGTTCAGTAGTCCTCGGTTTATTTTTTGGGGTCGTCCACGTAGCATGATAAGGATGAGACAGCAGCCACAGTCTACTTCATTGAGTCTGCAAGTTCAAGAAGTATGGCTGCCAGGAGAGCACGTGGACATCCAATTACTTAGATGTCGTCAATAGGTAATTGGACATTGCTATGTTCAGAAAGTAGCGTGGACGTGTAGGTACTCTGACTGGGAAGTGGCATCATGTATCAGCAACAAACCATTCCTTGATGTCAAGTTCTACGGTGAGACCATCCTTACATATAAACCAAAACTCAAGTTGCTTGGTGTTCTTGTTGGGTTTAAAGACAATTATATGCTTGTAATTAATAACTTCAAGTTCAGTTATACTACTATTACTTCTGAGGCCGTGGTTTAGGAGAATTCTACAAGCATTTGGAGGATTAACATGAAGCAAATCACACACTCCAGTGTGTCAGGTTCGATGAAGTAGGCCGTGGTTCACCTGAACGTTTAAGATGAACGCCCAAGGAGCGAGCTAGCTAGCTGAATTCAGACCTCGAGTTAGCTAACAAGGGACTACGAACTATATATACATATACATATACATATGTGTGTGTGTGTGTGTGTATATATATAAAGGCACAAGCAGCCACTGCTTGGAGACTTTATAGAGATCATTACAGACGGTTCCTTAGAATAAACCGTCTGTGATACATCAACTATCACAGACGATTTCATTTACAAACCGTCTGTGATACATAAGACTTCACAGAAGGTTTCATCTACAAACCGTTTGTGATAGTCAACTATCACAAACGGTTCTGAGTTAATAACCGTCTATGATAGTCTGGATCACAGACGGTTCGAAAACCGTCTGTGATGACCTCATGTCATTACTGACCCATAAACTCAGACGGCTCACGAAACCGTCTGTGATGACTTTTTTTGTAGTAGCGATAAATTTTGTGATACACTACAAGTCTTGCTGAGTATGCAATGTATTCAATCATGCTTAAATTATTGTTTAGACTTAGAGGATGAGCCTATACCGGACGACGCTTTCTTTGCACCCGGTACCAGAGGGTTCGGTGATGGGTCTTTCTAGAACTTGTTTCTTGTCAGTTGCCTAAGGGTTTGGATGGGCATACCACTGGACCATTTTGGTTTATTTACTATGTTTTCCACTGCACTTTGTTGTTACTTGAGCATTATTTGGCCAATCGGCCCTTGTAATGCAAAGTTTGTAATCGTTTAAGTTATGTACCATACTTGTTTCATTTTGTATGTATGTATGTATGTGTATGTCATTATTGTGGATGTATGTACTAGCCACTAACTATAAAACTAGTTTGGTACACACGAGAGTTTTGGATTTTCTACACCCGGGATCCAACACATAGCATCATGTGTTGGATGATCGTCCTACTCCTAACTCCTATGGTAGGACGAAGATCTGAGTTTTTATTTTTTGTATTAACTAACTAATATTCAGTGGACAGATTCCTGCTATTTAGTTAAGAGTAGATTGAAAGAAGAATCTTGATAAGAAGAACAGTGGATTTTGAGGCGCATGCGATGTTTACGCATTCGAAACAGGGAGGCGCCGCTCAGACGTCTAAACTCTAAATACCAACATAGTCCAAAATGCAATATCTCGCTCTTTCCACGGGCCCATATGCAGACAAACCAGTGAAGCATCTCAGCAGATAACCAGGGTATCAGCTCCCCGGTGCGACATCCAACGAAGGAAAGGGAGGAGATTTTCCTTATCCTCCTGATGCCGCTTCTCCTGCTCCTCTCCCCTCCGGCGGCGGCGGCGGCGTCGCCGCCTCGACAGAGCTCCGGCGTCGCCGTCGAGAGAGCCCATCCCGTCCACTTGGAGACCTCGAGTGAGTACTCATCTCATCCTCTCCCCATTGTTCCATTACTGGTTGACATGTATTGATTGATATTTGTCCTGCAGAGCGAATGTTTCTCGTTCCATTACCGGTTTACCGGGTTGCAAGGTTTTCCTCGTCTGCCCAGTGTTCTGTAGCTCGATGCGCCTCCTCATCAACTGATCCCACTCGTTCTAGCAGCGATGGCGTGCATATTGCTAATGGTCAGGGCCATTTTCTTATCAAGTCTACATATGATCTTCAGGTATGAATGTATGATGGTGAGTCCCTTGCTCTATTTTCAGCCTGAATCATCTAATAACTGAAACAAAACACTGATTTAATATAAGGCTGAAACAGGCCCTTGTATTCAGTTGCATTATTTATTCCCCAACAATAGTATTGTCTTATTTCAATTCTCATTGCAGCTCAATATTTACTCCTTGCAGATACAGTTGTGTAAATGTTTCAGCTATAGCGTTATACAACTCATCTTTTCTTTGCAGAAAGCCGTATCTTCTTGTTTCGGGAAAGCATGTCTACTTAGTAGTGCTGTCATGCTTGTTCTACCACCCAGCTGTTTTGCAGAACCATGTGAGCCGGAGTACTCCCTTCCTAACATGCCTTTGCTGTTCGCGATAGCCATGATTGGTGCTACTGTTGGAGGTAGGATCACCACACTGTGAACTAAAGAATTGTAGGCACTTAGAAAAAGTGTTTGTGGCTAGCAAACTGCTATAAATTTTAGCCTAACAATACATAACGATTTTTTTCTTATAAATGTGTTTTAGTTTTCTAATATTTCATCAACATCTTGTGTAATTATGAATCTCTGAAACATACAAGCTTATTGAAGACACCAAACTTGAAATGCTGACAATTTCAGCAGAATAAATTGAGGGAGGCACATAAATGAACTCTGGAGCCTTATAAAGCTAATATTTGCTAATCAACCATTCACGTTTGTTTTTTTGCTCTTTATTTCTTAGTTGGCAGTGGCATCTGGTTAAATTTAGAAAACTATATTGGTTCTTTGCAAGTTTATGAGTTTAAGTATGCTCACTGCTACCTAAATTGTAATGTAACATCATATATAGAACAGTCTGGTTCGTATTGTTATCATTTATACACATCCAAATATCCTCTCTCATTTTTCACTTATTCGATAAATTGTTATTTATTATATCAAAAAGTTTGTGTATCTGGTCAGATAGAACTGAATCCTTTCAGATTATTCAAGCATGGCACAGTTTTCTTTTGCCTCTGCAACTATTTGTGCCAATACACTTTCTTTTTTGATGTCCATCTTCGTTTCCTGTTCTTATATATATATATATATATATATATATATATAAAATGAGTTGGTTGGTTGTTCATACTACTTCTTTATGCTTAAGTTGATTTTTCTTTATGTTTTATCATATGTATTGCTTCCCTCCCTTAATTATGCAAGATACTTTATGTTGAACAATTCAGAAATCCTGTAGGGCTCCTTGCAAGACAAAGGAGAGGGGAGCTTAAACGGCTGAATGATCAGCTACGTCAGATAAATGCCGCACTGAGAAGACAGGCCAAGATTGAATCTTATGCTCCTGCTTTGAGCTATGCACCAGTTGGTAGCAAGATACCAGAATCAGAAGTTATTGTTGATCCTCAGAAAGAGCGCCTAATTGCATATCTGAGGTCTGGGAAGAACTACCTGAGAAACCAAGCCCCTGATAAGGCATTTCCTGAGTTTAAGGCAGCTCTTGATCTTGCACAATCTTTGGGTGATCATCTTGAAGAGAAGAAGGCGGCACGAGGATTAGGTTTGTTCTTTGTTTGACATAAACTTCATTTATGGTTTACTTACATGGTCATTTAAAACTGAATGTGCCTTCATTGTCTGGAGAGCCCCACAGAATTGCTTCCCCTGAATTTTGTATAAATGCTCAACAAGGCAATGGAAGTTGAATCATAATAATGAAGGAAATTTTTTGTCGTCATGCTTAGTACCAAATTGAAATTGTATAAACATGTTGGAAAGGTGTCAGTACTCAGTATGTCACCTGAAAAGTGGTAACTGGAAACATTCTGATGTGTGTGTGTTGCCAAACCCAAGTAACAAAGTTGCTTTGCATTCTTCAGGAGCGTCGTTGCAAAGACAAGGAAAGTATAAGGAAGCAATAAAATACCACGCCATGGTGCTCAACATCTCCAAGATGACCGGAGAGGATTCGGGTGTCACTGAAGCGTACGGAGCAATAGCAGACTGCTACACCGAGCTTGGTGAGCTCGAGAAGGCAGGTAAGTTCTACGACAAGTACATCGCAAGATTGGAGACTGACTGAAACCAAGAGCGCTTGTGCCACCTGTGAGAGCACGAATAAGGCTAATCTTTGCCTTTTTTGCTAGTCATTAATGTTTTGGAGATGTGCAGTTCCTGGCTGGAACTGAGGTTTGTTATATCTTTGAAGTTCTTTTTTGCTGAGTTATGTAAGACTAGATCCCGGCGCGCGCGTTGGCGCGTGTGTAGGAATCGTCATGTTCATTATCCAGAACAGATTTGACGCATCTCATTTTTCTTTCTTCTTGTAGAGCATTTCCCCTGGATTATCATTGATCATTAATACAAGGAACACACAACAGTTAAAATTCAGTCATACAAATACCACATCGATCATCTTGTATTCTTGTAGAGCATCCGAGCCCCAGGTTTCATCTTCATTCTGGTTATCCAGAACGGATTTGACGCATCTCATCTTTCTTACTTCTTGTAGAGCATTTCCCCTGGATTATCATTGATCATTAATACAAGGATTTCCCCTGGATTATCATTGATCATTAATACATGTCCAGCTATAGCAAGTAAGGTTTTTGTGCCTCATAATTGCAAGTAAGTTCTCAGTATTATAATTTAATAAGTTATCACAAGGAACACACACTAGCAGCTGCAGCTATTTTTCAGTAAAGGGGAGCAGTGGGGCAGAGACTGCTTGTTTATGTCGCTCAAAAACTTGTAGGCAAACACCAGTTAAAATTCAGTCAAGCTAAGAAACAACACAGATAGAGGAACTGCCTCTTGTGAATTTCATGTAATAATAAGACAAATTTAATCCAATTCCTGATCAAAGATTGATATTCAACCTAACCAAAGTAACCCAAAGGTGAATATTTTTCAAACTACTGCAAGATAGAAGCTTCCGTATACGAAGAGCAGTTTTGGTAACTTTGATATTTCTGGGGAAAGATAGCCCGACAAGATATTGTTATCCAACAATCTGCAAATGAATTTATATTGTCAGTAAAGTATAAATAAAGAACAATATTATGATAGGTGCAGTGGTCAGGTACTTACAGGTGAACAAGTGAAGGTAATCTGGATAATTCAGGTGGAATTTGACCACTCAGTGAATTGTTGTTCATGTGACTGGAAAAAAAAACTGGAAATCCATTAGGGTAAGGATAACTATTCCTCACAAACAGAGATGCAAAACCATATGCTACTCACAAGTGTTTGGTTTTGTTCAGGTAAGCAAATGTTTTAGGTATGAGCCCAGATATATGGTCCTGGTCGGTCTGAATCCTATCAAGGTTAGGAAGGAACCCAATCTCCTTTGGTAAAGAACCAGTCAACTGGTTCCCATTTAAGGGCCTGCGAATATAGACAGTGGACATCTTGTTACAAGACCAGAAACAACAGTATGAAAGCAACACTAAATCACCGAGCCCATTCCGGCTTCCAGAGGACATGACAACAATGACACACCTAGCAACAATTTATCTCAGAGAAACAAATTTTTATTTAAAAAACTGTTATATTATGAAGGACATGTTAAAATGGAAAATAGAAATACAAAGTATCATAGTGCAGACTATATTTAGTCAATTACAGTTGTATAGCAAATAACTAAGTTGACCTACCATATCAAGACACAGGATATGAAGGAAACTGATTCAGGCGGACCATGTTATTATCCAAATTTGTAATCACTGCTGCAGATTTCGATTTACAATAGTTTCAGAGAAGTGATGTTGCCAATCTCCTTAGGTATGCTCCCACCAACTGTATTCTACATAAAATCCCTTCAAAGGCAAAAAAACAAAAAAACAAAAATAAGTACTCAATCCCCCTTGTGTATGTAGGATTAAAGGAATGGGTAATCCACACCACCATATGGCAACCTAAGGATAACTCAGTAATTAATTAGCCAGCCCAAATAATTCCACCTATATTATTTTTATGTGAGCTGTGTCATCCAGTTCTCATGTCCAGAGGATACGGTTCTCTATTTACCAAGGTGAATGGATTCATCTCAAGAAGTGAAAAATCCAAGGCTGCCTAAAGAATTTATGAGTATAACATGGTGTCAATGGCAAAGAAACAATTTCAAATTATCTTCCTTCGAAAAGAAAGTGTGAGGTACCTTGGAAAACCAAAAATACTCTTCTAGTGAAACCACCTATTTTTGTGCAGACCTGAAATTCATGATTGAACTAAGCAGATGGTTAATGCATAACTAAAGAATTATACGAAGTAACAAGTTGTAATCTATGAAGAACATAATAAATAGCATAAGACAGGAAGCAAGTAATATAATGCGAGAGCTCACCTCCAATGGTAGGGTGGCAATCAAGGGAGCACAAGGGTGGCAATCAAGGGAGCACATGCATCAAGTGTCACTTGCTTCTCTGTGGGAAGAAAGATCGTCTTAGCCTTGCCCCAGTTCTCCTCAATCTCAATACCTCCACATTCTGACAAACGAATGGTGCAGCCAAGCATCTCTGACACAATTGAAAGTTAGTACTCTTGATCATGGGGCCAAAAAGGCTCAACTATGAAGGCTGTAATTGGAGCCTTGCAGCCGCTCATCTCAACCTAAAAACACAAGCATATACAGATAGATTAGAGAATGGTTCTAATTATCAAGCTTGTGGAGGAGAAGCATGGAAAGATGTTAGTTCTGTAACTACCTCTACTCCCAACCGCTCCTTGACAAACTTGCAGATTTGAGCAAGATCACTCCTTATAAAAAGGAAAGTTAGATAACACCCTATGATTTCACATTCACCTGCCTCAAGCTATAATTGGAACTTGTACCGATCATATGATTTAGTTAACACAGTTTCAGGGTAAAACACAAAAATGCATCATAGTTTGGCACCGAAAACCTAAAAATGAGGCCCCTTGCAAATCATACGATTACCCAATCCGTTACTCACTAAAATCACGTGAGCATCACCAAACCACATTGAGCGATCACATCCCCCGAACACCCACAAGGCCTCAGCCCAAAATCGCAACCCCTAATTCCTAATTCTCACCACACCACATGCGTGTGTTGGAATTTCTCTATCGAGCATCGACCAGCCCACAACCGCGCCACAGGGACAAAAAGGAGTAAAGGAGCCGCTTTCGGGGCTTCGGCAGATCACTCAGCTCGCTTCGCTTCGGCGGTGAGAGCTCCACCCGGCAGCCACCTCCGCCGACACCTCGATGACCTCAGAGTTGTCCAGCGCCAAGCTTCCCCAAAAGGGACAACTCCTGCGGCCAAAACCAAAAGCCCAAAATGAAACAACATATCGGAATTTATTCGCCCAAACCGCATAAGGGGAGCGCGAAACGGCGCAGAGAGCGCGGCGGGTTGATCGGAGGCAGGCGGCGCACTCACCTGGAAGATCCCTCCGCCATGGGAGAGGGGCGGACTTTTTGCGGGGCGTCGAGGCGGATCCAGCGGTTCTTGCCCCTCCGATGCGCGGCGACGATGGTCCTGCCGACCATGGCGCTCTCGAAGGCCATGTGGGTGACGTCGGACCCGGGCACGACGACCTTGGGGTCGTCCATGACGGCAGTACAAGAATGCGCCTTCCCACGCGAAGATCGCCTCCAGCGCCGTGGCCGCCCACCTCCCAAGATCCCCACGATCCTCTTTTCTCTGCCTCTGTTGGTGGTGGAAGGAAGGGGGGAGGGAAGGGAAGAGGGAAGGGAAGGGAGGGAGGGGGAGGGCGTGCTAGCTCATGGAAGGAAGGAGAAGGGGAGCTCGTGGGGAAGAGGAAGGAGGCGGGGTGACCGAGGCGAGCAATGAGTGGGGGCCGGAGCGGCTGGAGGCGGAGCTAGGCCGAGCGAGGCATGCTTGCTGGGCAGTGCAAGCCACACAGGCAAGACGTCGGAGGAACAGGCATAAAGGAGGCGGGTGAGCCGGGGCGGAGGCGGGGTGAGGCAGCAGACAGAGGCAGGCGCGGAAGCCAGTGGAGGAAGCTCTATGGCTCAAGAGCTTCATTCGGCGAGGGAGCAAAGCTCCAGGAAAAATGAAGGCATGAAGAAGAATGAGGAAGATTGAGGAAGGAGGAGCCGGGGGAACGCAAAAAAAAAAAAAAAAAAAAAATCCAACGGTGATGACGCAGAGGCACGCAGGATCAAACGGGGAAGAAGAAGCGGGGTGACGTAGCCACCACGGGCTACGCAAAAACATGCGGCCCTTTACCCGGTAGGATATTGTGGCACAGATCAGTACCATGCTGTGTAGTTATTTTGATAGTGGTACCTTAAATGTTCAGTACAGACTCTTGTGAACATCCAATTTTCTCATATTTAAATTTTAACAAAGCCACCTTAAAACAAATCCCGCTACCTCCTAAACTACTCCTCTTCGGCATCTCAGGGGCAACAAGCCCCCCGCCCCCCGTGGGTGGCACTCGACTGGTGGGCTACCTTTGGTGCGCGTTGGTGCGCGTCGGGCGACGACGATGACTCTAGACGAGCGGCGCGATGGTGCGGTTTGGACATTGTCGGCTCAATTGGGTGCCACGACAGGTGTGGGGTTCTACGCTTCGACAGAGGGGTTGCGGTGAAGTCAGAGTTGTTGCATTGCGGTGGGCCGCACATGCGCACGGGAGCGCGGCACGCCTCGTTGGTGTGTGGCTACCTCTGGGGTGCACGGGGCATGGCCGCGCTGCGCGTGGTGCGCGATAGGCAACGACGATGGCATGCGGCGTGCACCGTCGGTGGGTGGCGCGCGGGTGATGATTGTAACAGCCCCAAAAATGGGACCGCTAGATTCTTTACAACTGTCCAGGATATACAGTTGTAAAGTTGTAACACCCAGCCCAACTAGAGCCTGGCATGTTACTAACTAAACATAACAACAATTTAAACACAAGGCATAGATCTAAATTTCGACAGAACCTCCTTTGTATAATTAGTATACCGAAGGTTCCAACAGTTGCAAAATATCCTAAACAATATCTCAACATCCAAGACTCAATCAAGCATTCAAGATAATCTTTCAGCTAAAGTAGTATCAAGCATAATCAAAATTTACTACTCTCATTATTACAAATATTCCAAAACATTCAATCATAACCATAATTAATCCTCCAACAGTTTACTTATTATTAGAGTATGAGCTAAATGATGTTCATCAATTAAAGTGTGTGATCGTGAGTGCATCCATGCAAGACTACTCCCTCCCATGCATGTCGTTCTTGCCAGTGGTACCTAAAAACACAACAAAGCAAGAGTGAGCCCCAAAGACTCAGCAAGTATCAATAAAGGAACACCAAACTCACAGTTATAGCATCAATATACCAAAAGAAAACATTACGCTAAAGACAACTCCCATGCTTATGTAATGCGGACATGCAATGCACCATTTTATCTTTATCTCTTTTCGCATTTTACCGGTAATGCGGGGTATACAACCGTCGATGTATACCTTTGCCTGTGCCCTCTGGCACAGGGACTAAGAGCCTATACTCCATAAGTATAGGGACCATTGCCCATCATCTTTATGATGGAGACCTCTATTCAATACCTACATTCCATGAATGTGGGGACCACAAGCCCGTCATTTACATGACGGGGACCTCAACTGTATATACTTGGTCACCACGTGACCAAGTCTCAGGTATGCTCCCAATATGCGTATGTACTATGACTCTATCTTTCATACATATGAATCAACAAGTACATACCAAAATCTCAGATCTCAAATAACATGTAAGGCATTAACAACATACATAGGTAATCTTTAGCCATAAACATGCATTCACCAAGTTTTATTCATATTCATCACACTATCATCCATGTATGGCTAATATGAGTAAAACGCAAGCATTCACATCAAACAGTCGTAATTATGCTACAATCAGGATACTTGCCTCAACCGTGCGGAAACGGTTAAACCCCCACCTGAATATAATTATAAACCAAGCTAAGACAATCATACTGGACCAAAGGCATAATTAACAGCACAAACAAACTCGCTAAACCCCCAAGCGCCTTCCAAACTTCCAACTTCTAACGATCGATCTGTCCCCTCTGCGGACAGTCAACTTCTAAAATCCATAACTTTCACTACAGGGGGTCCAAATAAGGTGTTCTAGCACTTCACGAAAAGATGGCGACGTCCTCTACAATACTCTAGGAGACGTCCAGAACTAATTCCGCCTTTAAGCACATCAAAACCTCGATCTACTCTAATTTGTTCTGAGCAGCCCTAAATACCGATATCGCTAGAACAACTAATTAAACATCTAAACAAGGGGGAACAGCGATTACCCTTGATGAAACGACGAAGGGCCTGCTGAGCACGATGATCCCGCGCCTACGATATCTTCCCTTCCTCTCTTCTTCCTCTTCTCTCTTCTTTTGGCCGAATCACCGCCAATCCCTGTGTCGTTCTTCCTCCTCCAATCGGCCGGCAGCTATGGGGATCCTCTTTGCCGGCAGCGGGGGATCTCACTGGAGGAGAAAGGGGCTGCTGGAGATGGGGAGGTGCAGGGGAGGAGGACACCATGGTGGCGACCACAAGGGAGAGAGGAGGGGCGGCCACAATAGGGGAGAGGGGGAGGTAAAGTGGCGGCTAGGGTTTTGGGAGGGGGAGGGTGGAGCCTCCCTCTCCTTGGCCGGCCACCTAATGCCCACATGGGCCAAGGCCCAGGCCCAGGTTGTCACAATTTGATGATTTCCCCCTTGACTAACTACTTAAACAACTATTCTCCATAGGATCCTTCTCCTAAATCAATTTCTAAATAGTCCTTCTCCTAATTCAATTTAATTTCTCCCGAATACTCTTTCGAATATTCCCGAATACTTTTGGGGTATTACAAAAGTCGTGGCTTCACAAGCAAGCTTACGTTTACAATAAGAAACAAGCTTTTACTACAACAGTTAATTAAAGCAGAAGTGGGCATCTAAGCCCAAATATAATATATTACAATGCAAAAGAGCCAAAAATCCACAGGCAAGCTTGGGTGCAGAAGAGATCCTAATACCAATAGTTGTCACTATCTAGTGGCTCCTCCTGATCGTAAGGATCACCTGCTTCCTCCCAAAATTCTTCTGTTGGTGTTTAGTAAGAATGAGTACAATTGTACCCAACAAGTTGCATAGAAAATTCTAATTTACTAAATGCCGGGATTATCAAAGGAAGGGTATAGTTTTACTGTAACAGGTATATGTGGAATGCAAAAGCTGAGTTTAAAAGCAGTATAGCATTTAAGAACAGTAAAACAATAGTATGTATAACAACCGAGGTTTACAACCTCTGTATTTACCAAGTTAATATATGTAAAATCCTACTTATGCCTTGTATATTGGAATCACCCATGAACACATCTTAATTAACCGAAAGCACAATGTATTCGAATACTATTAATTATACTCTGCAGAGTTGCCAAACTTTACCCACAAGATATCTCAGACTCGTACTATCAAGCTACATACATACAACCAGATAGCGTGTGACTGAGTTGAGATAACAATGTCTTTTCCATTGCTCAACCTTTTTAGTATCTACCCAGTAGGTTCAAGGTTCATACAGCCATCGGGAGACCACTGATCAACAGTGGAATCCGTACTCCGAGGCTGATGGGTCCATACCGTTGTGCAGTTCAGCGAGTGCCCTAACCGGCCCACTCTTGACTCACCCCCAATCCGCGGCTACTCTATCACACAAGAGTAGTTGACAACCTGTAGATATTCAATTGGGAGAGCAGTGTACTAAGCCAAGTTGAATAAACCATGTTTGTGGTTGAGCAAGATCTATGTCTGTTTACTTGGCATAAGATTCTTGTCCTTACTTGACATCTAGTGAGGCGATGGACCATTTACCAACTCGTGGCCATCCACCTCCAGGTCTCACCGATGTCTCACTTTTATTAAGTATATTGGGTTGTCCATCCATTTGGTCTCAACCCTCAACTTTCCACCAAAATCCTATTGGCACAATGCCAACCTTCCTTATCAGTGTTTAGAAAGGAGTTTTGTATGACATTGTGGAATATTTGCTATTATTTTATGTGGACTAGAGTTCTCAAGGTGAATATGGCCTATACGAATCGGTGGGTTGGTATGTGGGATGAAGGGTTTTATCTATTCAACATGGCATTCCAAGGTATTATTTCTTTATTGAAATAATTGGCTAAAATACACTAATGAAAGTATTAGCATAAATTATATGAAATACAGGTTCAATACGTTCAAGGTATGCAACTTGCCTCCTTGCTGAGGTCCTCGAAAAGTCCTGCTACTCCATTGTCTTGTCCGATGTTCTCTTGAGCTTGATCGTCGAACTCAAAACCTAGTGCAACACAAATAAATCAAACAAATATCCGGTTCGACAAGGAATGAGCTGGGAACAATATGCAAGTGCGATAAAATCCAGAAAAGAGATAAAAGAGGGGGGTAAAATGGTAAAAAGGATTTATTGGGGCTCGATACAGCTGAATTGAGTCAAGAATGGGCTTTATGGGTTCAAGACGGTTAGAATGGATATAATATGTCAATTTAGGGTTTGGATGAATAGTGTTTCTTTTATTGTTCCTATATGAAAACAGATGATAAACAATAATGAGCCACTATTTTCGGTTAGTGAATAGTAATCAGGTTTACTGTTTTCGGGTTGTGAACAGTAATTCATATGAACAGTATGAACAATATTGGGCTGCAAAGAAAGGAACAATGTTGGGCTATACTGAATAGTATTGGGCTAAACCCAATACTCTTATTGGGCTACCGGCCCACTTAGGCCAGGCCATAAGGCCTTGGAGCGCGCATGGCTTTGAGCCAGTGTGCGTCCCTTGTGCTCTCGAGCCGGCGGAGGTGTGCGGGAATTAGGGATGGTGCGGGGTGCTTCACCGAGGTAAGGGAATTTCGTTTTGGGGTTTTGTGCGGGCTTTGGGGGGGGTGTTTGGGCGAGGGATTGTGACGGTGGTGGCGTACGACTGTGGCAGGGGATGGAGGCGGCGGCGGCGGCGGCGTGGTGGTGCTTCGGCCAAATTGGCCAGGGCTTGGGCATGAGGGAGTGGGGAGGGGGTAGGGATTTTGGGGAGAGTGATGGTGGGGGCTGGGGTGCTTCGTGGCGGTTTGCCCACGAGAGCCATGGATGGCGGCGATGGTGGGGGTGTCACCGGCGAGGCTCCAGTGAAATTAGGGCTGGGGATGTTAGGGGAAGGGCTTAGGGAGGCGAGGCGGTGGTGTTGGGGGTGTTGGAAGGGAGAGGAATGGATGGGAAGGCGAAGTTACCACACGGGCTCGTCGGGGAAGAAGCGAGAGTGGCGGCGATTCCGTGCAATTCGCTGGCCTCGGTGACGAAGGGAGGTAGGGGAGGGTGGTTGGTGCTTGGTGAGAGAGAGAGAGAGAGAGGAGAAGCGCGCAGTAGGGCTTTTATAGCTGATTGGAGGCGGTAGGAGTAGGAGCAAAGGTGTGGGGCTTGCGGCGCGCGGGCGGTGAGCTGTGCAGCCGAACGGAATTTGCGCCAGGCAGGAGTGGGGTGGAGGCATGGGCACGAGTACGACGGCGTCGTGGTGGCGGTGTTTCCTCACTAGAGCAAGGGCCAAGGCGGGCTAGGTCTTGGCGCGTGGCGGGCGACTAGGTGGGGCGAGGTTTGCGGAGCGGTCAGTCTCTTGGTAGCTTAGGCGAACACCCGCATTCAATGCGCGGAGAGCTGGCGGTGCTTGGTGTGGCTTGGCATGGAGTGAGGTGGTGAAGGCGGTTGAGGATGACGACCTCGGTGATGACGCGTCAGAGGAGCAACAGAGGCAGTGGCGGCTTTGGTTGAGGGCACCTCTGGTGGAGGAAGATGGGATGGACAGAAGAGGAAAGCAGAAAGGGCTGGGACTTGCCGAATTGGGAAAGGGTTCAAATTCAAACCGAAAATGGAGAAAATTCGGGTTGTTTCAACCTACCCCCCTTAAAAGAATGTCGACCCCAAGATTCATTCAGGACCGGGGAATAGGTTGGGAAAATCTCGCTGTATTTTTTATTCCTTTTCCCCATGTTGCTTCTTCCTCTGTATGATTTTTCCAGAGAATCTTGCAAAATTTGACATTCTTGCTTTTCAACTGCCTTTCTGTGGTGTCAAGTATCAACAGGGGTTCTTCCTCATAGATCAAATCATTCTGTAGTTCTATCTCCTCAAGTGGTACTTGCTCTTTTGGTTGTCTTAAACACTTTCTGAGTTGTGATACATGGAACATATCATGTATACCAATCGGATTTGGTGCCAGATGTAACTTGTATGCTACTTCTCCTACCCTCTTTAGAATTTTTTATGGGCCAATGTATCTTGGGGCTAATTTTCCCTTTACTTGGAATCTCTACACAAAATCTCTTGTTTCAAAACTAAGATCTTTTATGTGTTTGTCTACATATTCCTTTTGACGGCCTTGAGCAATTTTCATTATGTCTTTTATCATTTTGACTTGATCTTCTGAGTCTTGTGCAATTTGAGGACCTAGTAACTGCCTTTCCCAAGTGTTTGTCCAGTTCAGAGGTGTTCTACATTCCCTGCCATAAAGAGCTTCAAAAGGTGCCATTTTGATGCTAGCCTAATAACTGTTATTGTAAGAGAACTCTGCAAAAGGTAAACATTTATCCCAAGTTGCTCCATAGGCTAATGCACATGCTCTCAACATATATTCTAATATCTGATTCACTGTTTCTTTTTGTCCTCCAGTTTGTGGGTGGTAAGCTATGCTGAAAGCTAAATCATTTCCCATTGCTTCGTGTAACTTCTTCCAAAATTTAGATGTGAACTGCGCTCCTTGATCTGAAACTATTCTTTTTGGAATTGCATGCAGTGATATTATTTTGGTCATGTATAATTTTGCCAGTTTATTCTTTCCATAAGTTTGCCGGATTGGAATAAAATGTGCCACTTTTGTTAGTCAGTCTACTATTACCCATATTGCATCATATCCTTTTTTGTCCTTGGTAATCCTGTGACGAAGTCCATACCAATTTCTTCCCACTTCCAATCTGGTACTAGTAATGATTGCAGTAATCCTACAGGTTTCTGGTGGTTTATCTTAATCTTCTGACATATACCACACTGAGTTATGTATTCAGCTATCTCTCTTTTTATGTTTTTCCACTAGAATCTTTTCCTCAAGTCTTGATATATTTTTGTTCTTCCTGGATGTATTGATAATTGAGATGAGTGAGCTTCTAGTAGAATCAACTGTTTCAACTCCCTTTTATCTGGTACATATAGATGGTCTCGAACCATATTATTCCTTGTTCATCTTTTCTGAACTCTATTGATTCTTTATCTTGATTATCTTCCATGAGTTGCTGAATTCCTTGATCCTCCTGTTGTGCTTGTTTGACTTGGTCGATTAAATTTGATTGTATTTCCAAAGTTGACATTGACCCTTGCTCGACTATCTCCAAGTTCAGCTCCTGCATTTCCCTTAGTAGCTGTGATTGACATTCCTGCAGTGTATTCAAACTATGATATGCCTTTTTGCTGAGTGCATTTGACACAACATTTGCTTTTCCCGGGTGGTACTGGATATCAAGATCATAATCTTTAATTAACTCTAGCCATCTCCTCTGTCTGAGATTCAGATCTGGTTGGGTGAATATATATTTAAGACTCTTATGGTCAGAAAATACTTCACAATGATTTCCTAGTAGATAATGCCACCAAATTTTCAAAGAATGAACCACTACTGCCAATTCTAAATCATGTGTAGGATAGTTTTCTTCATGAGTTTTTAATTGTCTTGAAGCATATGCCACAACTTTTCCATCTTGCATCAGTACACATCCTAATCCTTGTTTTGAAGCATCACAATAAATCTGAAAGTCTTTTTCAGGGTTCGAAAGTATGAGTATTGGGGTAGTGGTCAGTCTGACTTTTAGTTCCTGAAAGTTTTCCTCACATTTGTCTGTCCATTTAAATGGAATATCATTCCTAAGAAGCTGAGTGAGTGGGTGAGCAATCTTTGAGAAATTCTCTATAAATCTGCGGTAATATCCTGCTAAACCTAAGAAACTCCTTATCTCGGTTACTGTCTTTGGCAGTCTCCATTCTTGTACTACTCTGACTTTTTTTGGGTCGACTTTTACTCCTTTTGCGATAATGTGCCCTAGGAATGAAGCTTCTTTCATCCAAAATTTACATTTTGAAAATTTTGCATATAACTGATGCTCTCTCAACTTGGTCAAAGCCAGGTGTAGATGTTGTTTGTGTTCTTCTTCACTTTTAGAGTATATCAATATATCATCCACAAATACTACCACAAACTGATCTAGAAATTCCATATAAACTTGATTCATCAGGTTCATAAAGTAAGCTAGAGCATTGGTTAAACCAAAAGGTACCATTGTTAACTCAAACAGTCCATATCTTGTAGTAAAAGAAGTCTTTTCTCTGTCTTGTTCTCGAATCTTGAGTTGATGATATCCTGATCGAAGATCAATTTTTGAGAATACCTTCGCTCGTTTTAGCTGATCAAATAAATCATCAATTCTTGGCAGAGGGTACTTGTTTTTAATAGTCACTGCATTCAAGGCTCTGTAGTCCACACACATTCTCTAACTTCCATATTTTTCTTGACAAACAAAACTGGTGCAAACCAAGGCAATACACTAGGTCGTATGAAATCTTTTTCTGCCAATTTGTCCAACTGTTTCTTGATTTCTTTTAATTCACTAGTTGCCATTCTGTACTGAGGCTTAGTCACAGGCTTGGTTTCAGGTACCAATTCTATAGCAAGCTCAATCCTTTTATCTAGAGGTCTTCCGAGCAGTTCTTCGGGAAACACATCTGGATATTCCTCAATTACTAACATATGCATGGTGGCTCCTGAAATAACACTGTTAATCTTCTTCTTCTGTTCTTTCATCAATAACTGATCTGTTGTAACTGAAACTTCTTGGCCCTTTGTGTTTTTCAGTGTTACTGACTTCTTCTCACAATCAACTATGGCCTTGTACTTTGATAACCAATCCATTCCTAAAATAACATCTATGCCCTTCATCTGAAGTACCAACAACTATGTTGTGAAACTAACCCCTTGGATTTCTAGGTTTAGGCCACTACACTTATATTGGGATTTCATTCTAGTCTTGGGTGTTTGCAACACTTAGGGATTTGGTAAAGCAATAAAAAGCAAACAACTCTCCATAGCAAAATCCAAAGAAAGAATGGAATGGGTAACTCTTGGATCAAAAAGAACTAAAGCTGATCTTGCATGGAGTAGAAACATACCGACAATAACATTGGTGGCTTCGGTTGCATCTTGGGTGGTGATGTGATTAATTTTGCCTTTGTTGGTGCCGGTGTCGGTTGCTCTCCTCTTGAGAATTGTCCGGGCTTCCTGGGTTGGCCTCTAGGCTGTAGCATTCCCCCTCTGTTGGCTTGGAAGGTGGGAGGGGTCCGATTGCTTTGTGCCTAAATTTTTGCTTGGGCTTTCGCTGCATCTGTTGATATATTCTTTAATGGGCATTGTCCTTTGAGGTGACTAGGTTGTCCACAATGATAGCAATTTGAGGACTTCTGAGGACAATCCCTCTGATAGTGGTTTCCTCCACAAATGTAACATTGAATTATGGTTGGTCGACTCCCACTGATAGGTGGTCTTGCAGTTGGTTTCATGGGTGGTCTTGGCTGGGATCTGAAGAATGGTGGTGGCATCATTCTCCCCCTTGGTGCACTTGCAGACGATGCCATTTGTTTTATCTTCCTTTTTCTTGTTTCTTCCATTTCACCTCTAGCTTCTTCTGAGATCAGCAGTATATTCACCATGTATGCTAGATCATTAAAGTCAAGAGCTGAAATTTGGAATTTTAGTGACTTCTGCAGTCCCTCTAATTTTTTTTTTCCATTTTCTTAGCTTCTGTGTCCACATCCTGTGGGGCATACCGTGCCGATTGATTAAATTGTTGCAGGTATTCTGTTATAGTATGTCCCCGTTGCCTGAGAGTAAGAAACTCTCGGCATTTAGCAGCAATCGTGCCTAAGGGAACATGTGCTTTAAGAAATGCTTCCTTAAATTCTATCCAGGGTATATCTCTGCTTGGATGAAGAGTTTGGTGGTTCATCCACTAGGCTGCAACTTGTCCTTGCAGTTGACGAGAAGCAAATAAAGTCTTCTCCTTGTCATTGCATTGTATGGTATCCAGTTTTCTTTCTATATCCCTTATCTAGTCATCGACTGCCAAGGGTTCTGGTGATACTGAGAATATTGGGGTCTTGTCTTCTGGAAATCCGTCCATCTGAATCCTGGGGTTGTTCCCCCATTATTGGTTCTGGGGTATGGTCCAGCTGGTGGCCTAGCAGCAATCTGCTCAAGGAGCCTGGTGTGTTGTTCCATCATCCTCGCTTGGTTCTGCTCAGCTTGATATCTGTTCCTTTCCATCATGGCCATTACTTCTGCCATGCTTGGCTGATGCTCTGTTGAATCAGGCTCATTGTTGGTGTTATTTCTTGTTCTCATTCCGGACATCTCGGGAATGTAATTCTACAGCGGTTTTGACTAAACACAATAAGATAAGTAATATTCAGACTTAGGTTAAGTGGAGAAGGAAACATGTAAGGGTTAAGATGAAAAGAAGGAAATGAATTTTGACAAGGATGATATATAGGTATTGGTAGAGAAAACAAGTTTATTATATTTCACGTAGGTTACACAAATATCTTACAAAAGCTGGACATATACTACTCAGAGTATATTACACAACCTTTATTACAAGCAAAAGTCGTACTTAACTAGGGTGACTTTACAATACACTAACGTGCTCCGCTGGCTGAAGAGGACCTCCATACACTCTCCATTAGATGGAGTGTGATTGGTGGTGTAGATGATTCTTTCCTCTAGATCTTCTTCTTCTTCTTCGGTCTTATCCTTCTGATGGCTGGGTGCCAGGTCTTCTACCTTTTCTTTCCCCTCGGAGGATCCTCGGAATAGGCATCGGAAGTTGTGCGCTATACCCGTTGGGTGAGGGCGAGCGCCAGGTGTCTCTGGTGTATAATCTGGTGACTTGGATGTGTAGTCAGGTGACTTTGATGTGTAGTCTGCTACTGGTTCAGGTGGAGGATTAGGACTCTCATCACAAACGGATCTCGCTCCCATTTCCAGTACATCCCTACGAAGTAATTCCCTTCGCAAATCACGCCTTTCTTGTTGGGCCAGATAGTACTTCTGATGGATCCCCTGGTATTCACTCAGTGTTCTGGCATACAAAGCTTCTTGGGCCACTATGTGAGTGGCAGCTTCATGGAGGCGTTGGTCTTCATCGTCATCCGGCAAGGGAACAAGGACACTGAACCCATTATGTCCTTCTTGCAGAATGAGCTGGAACTCAGAGTCTTCGAATTCTTCATCATAATATTATCGGAGGTGCAAGATAGCCAGTCTTGCTGCATTTTGAATTGCATCCCTTTCCCTATGGCGGTAGCCCACAAACTGACATTCAACATTCGGTCTGTAAGCTAGTGGGATTAATGTCACCCAGGCTTTCCATTGGTATCGTCTGCCGTGGATCATTTGTTCTTCGATATGAAAGATAGGCAGTTGCCACACAGTTGCACCCATGTACTGCATCATTCTCCAGAGTCTTGCGGCCCATCCTCTCAATTTGCAACGGTGGAGTAGGAGTTCGGCATCTTCTTGACAGACAAAAAGTTGAACATCAGTTGAGAGGAGATAAATACTTTGAGAAAACAAACACAAGTTTTCAAAATCTATAGTTAAGATGAGGTAGCAAAAGAAGGAAAAGAACAATTATTACTGATATTTTTGTTCTTTTAGAAATCCTTCTGTAATTTTTGAATTTAGAATTTTTAAAGTTTTTAATCCTATAACCAACCTAAGGTCTCAACTTACGGTCAAGCTGGCTCAGATACCACTTTGTAACAGCCTAAAAAATGGGAGCGCTAGATTATTTACAACTGCCCAGGATATACATTTGTAAAGTCGTGGCTTCACAAGCAAGCTTACGTTTATAATAAGAAACAATCTTTTATTACAACAGTTAAGGCTTAACAGCCAGTTTGAAAGCAGAAGCGGGCATCCAAGCCCAAATATAATCCACACTCCGAGGCTGACGGGTCCATACTGTTGTGCAGTTCAGCGAGTGCCCAAATCGGCCCAATCCTGACTCACCCCCAATTAGCAACAACTCTATCACACAAGAGTAGTTGATAGCCTGTAGATTTTCAATTGGGAGAGCAGTGTACTAAGCCAAGTTGGATAAACAACGTCTGTGGTTGAGCGAGATCTGTGTCTATTTACTTGGCACAATGTTCTTGTCCTTACTTGATATCTAGTAAGGCGATGGACCATTTACCAACTCGTGGCCGTCCACCTCTAGGTCTCACCGATGTCTCACTTTTATTAAGTATATTGGGTTGCCCATCCATTTGGTTTCAACCCTCAACTTTCCACCAAAATCCTATTGGCACAACGCCAACCTTCCTTATCAGTGTTTAGAAAGGAGTTTTGTATGACATTATGGAATATTTGCTATTATTTTATGTGGACTAGAGTTGTCAAGGTGAATATGGCCTATACGAATCGGTGGGTTGGTATGTAGGATGAAGGGTTTTATCTATTCAACATGGCATTCCAAGGTATTATTTCTTTATTGAAATAATTGGCTAAAATACACTAATGAAAGTATTAGCATAAATTATATGAAATACATGTTCAATATGTTCAAGGTATGCAACTTGCCTGCTTGCTCGAGGTCCTCGAAAAGTCCTGCTACTCTGGTGTCTTGTCCGATGTTCTCGTGAGCTTGATCGTCGAACTCAAAACCTAGTGCAACATAAATAAATCAAATAAATACCCGGCTTGACAAGGAATGAGTTGGGAACAACATGCAAGCGCGATAAAATCTAGAAAAGAGATAAATGAGGGGTAAAATGGTAAAAAAGGATTTATTGGGGCCCGATACAGCTGAATTGAGTCAAGAATGGGCTTTATGGGTTCAAGACAGTTAGAATGGATATAATATGTCAATTTAGGGTTAGGATGAATAGTGCTTCTTTTACTGTTCATGTATGAAAATAGATGATGAACATTAATTAGCACTATTTTCGGTAAGTGAACAGTAATCAGGTTTACTATTTTCAGGTTGTGAACAGTAATTCATATGAATAGTATGAATAGTACTGGGCCGAAAAGAAAGGAATAGTGTTGGGCTATACCGAATAGTATTGGGCTAAACCTAATACTCTTATTGGGATGCGGGCCCACTTAGGCCAGGCCATAAGGCCTTGGAGCACGCATGGCTTTGAGCCAGTGCGCGTCCCTTGCGCTCCGGAGCCAGCGGAGGCGATCTGGCGGTGATTCCGGTAGTGACAGTGGTGGGCAGCAACGGGGGATGGTGCGGGGAGCTGCACCGTGGTAAGGGCATCTCGTTTTGGGGTTTTGTGTGGGCTAAGGGGGTTTGGGTGAAGGATTACGGTGGCGGCGGTGCACGGCCATGGCAGGGGATGGAGGTGGCCACGGTGTGGTGGTGCTCTGGCCAGATTGGCTGGGGCTTGGGCATGAGGGAGTGGAGGGGGTTTCGGGGAGAGTGACGGTGGGGGCTGTGGTGCTCCGTGCCAGTTTGCCCACGAGAGTCGTGGATGGCGACGACGGTGGGGGTGTCACTGGCAAGGCTCTGATGAAATTGGGGTTGGGGATGTTAGGGGAAGGGCTTAGTGAGGCGAGGCGGTGATGTTGGGGGTGTTGGAAGGGATAGGAATGGACGGGAAGGCGAGGTTACCTCATGGGCTCGTTGGGGAAGAAGTGAGAGCGGTGGCGATTCCGCGCAATTCGCCAGCCTCGGTGACGAAGGGAGGTAGGGGAGGGTGGTTGGTGCTTGGTTAGAGAGAGGAGAAGCGTGCGGCGGGGCTTTTATAGCCGATTGGAGGTGGTGGGAGCAGGAGCAGAGGTGCAGTGCTTGCGGCACGTGGGCGGCGAGCTTTGCGGCCAGGCGGAATTTGCACCGGGCAGGAGCGGGGTGGAGGCATGGGCATGGGTACAATGGCGTCGCGGTGGCGGTACTTCCTCACTAGAGCAAGGGCACAAGCTGGCGTGGCCAGGTGCGACGTGGCGAAGGTGGCGACTCAGTGGGGCGAGCTTGCGCGGGAGCGGTGTGAGAACCCGGGGTATATAGCTTGTAATGCCTAGTTATCCACTTGACTCTAGCATCACAAACCAAATATCCCATGCCTCGGCATACATGTACCTCCTAGAATTGCAGTACAGATACCCCATACAAAAATTATGCATCAACTCCACACACAAGTCATGACATTACCGAGTCTTCAAACTTACAACGCAAAGACATACAAGTCCAGAAACAACAGTAGGGCCGACTGGCCAATTGACTAGGTAAATAAACAAAGTAGCAGCAGAAACAAAAGGCATAAGATAGCGAAAAACAAAAGCTAACTGGTTTGCCATTACCCACAAGGCAACCGACCGAGTAGTCATCCTACACGAAGTCGGTCTCACAATAGTCAATCCCTTGGGGATCAACTTCCTTTGCAGCATAAACAAAGCAACTGAGTACAAAGTTATACTCGCAAGACTTACAAGCAAAAGAATATATAGATGCACATCTAGGAATCAAAGGAAGGCTACTACACTAAGCAGTTTTCAGCATAAAGCAAATTTTCCTTTGCAATAAAGTAATAGATCGTAAAGCAATTTTAAGCAATCTGTTTTTATTTGTTGAAAATAACAGCGAGACAATAATTATAAACACATAAGGAATAAGTCTAATTTACACCCTTGAACTATGGCCCGAGTCCAAAAAACACCTTCAACTACAAAACCGTTCACTTTACACCCCCTAATTGTCAAAACCAGATCAAATTACACCCTTGGTTGGTTTCGTTGGTGGTTTTAGCCATGGGTCCCACATGTCAGCCCCATCTCTTTCTCCTCCAGCCCGGCCCAACCACCCCTTCCCCCTCGTGTGCTCTGGAGCTCCCCGCATGGCGCCCTCGCCGCTCGCCTGCACGGTGCGTCACCCCGTGCCTCCCAGGGCCCTCCACTTTTCCCCACCTCCCCTCTTCTTCTTCATTCTTGAGCTAGCACGGGCAAGCCCCATCTCACTTGGGTTTGGCCACCACCGCCCTTCTTTGTTCACCAAGCTGGTGAGTGTTTGCGAAACCCTTCGTCACCTCGCGCCCCAACCCCCTCTACTCTTCCCCACCTCCACCCTTCTTCTCCGTAGAAAGCTCCCTGCCACCACTCCTTCTCCTCCATGGCAGTGCCGCCGCCCGCCACCACAGCCACCCCAGGCTTCCTCGACCCCACCCCACCTCCCACCCTCGGCGCGGCAAATGCCTCTTCCTCCTCCCGCGCCACCCAACCACGGGCAAGCCCCATTTTGCGGTGCCACCACCACCACCCAATCGTTCAAGCCGGTGAGTGTTTCACTGGACCCGCCGCGTCACCTCGCACCCCAACCCCCCTCTACTCTTCGCCCACCTCCACCCTTCTTCTCCACCACCGAGAAGCTCCACCGCCCCTCCTTCTCCTCCGCCCACAGTCGCCGCCGACCCGCCACCACGGCCACCCCCAGGCTTCCCCGACCCCACCGCTGGTCATCCAAAACCAGTAACGTGGCTGCCAACATGTCCAAAACCACCAATGAAACCAGCGTAGGGTGTAAATTGATCTGGTATTGGCAGTTCGAGGGTGTAAACTAAACGGTTTTCTAGTTTAGGGTGTTTTTTGGACTCTCGCCAAAGTTCAAGGGTGTAAAATGGACTTATTCCTAAACATAATAACATCTTAGAGATGACTTCCCAGCAGCCACCACAACATAGCACAAATTACCCATTCATACCACCCAAAGTCAAGTTTTATCGAAAATGTTGAGTCTAACTCTTGTAGAGACCTAACCAAGCGTGTCCATGACCTAGGGCGAGGCTATTCGAATAGATTATACCCTACAGGGGTGTACCAATGTACCCACATGCTAGATCACCTCTTTTGCCACTGGATAAAGCACACTTAGAAGGTATCTTGCGTGAGCTAAGTCCCTCTGAGCGTTTTCCAATATTGTGTATTAACTACGAGCACTTTGTATAATGGAAACCATACATTGTGTCGGAGTCATCGGCAGAGCGAGAACTTACCGATGCTCCTATGGGTAGGGAACTTAAACCCAGAACCCATCCTGTCACGCCCAACACACACAAAGATTAATTTCTTTTTCAACACAACACACACAACCTCCTGCGACTCGGAGCTAACACACGCCAAAGTACCAAGTCAAGAGAGGTTCCATATCCCTCTCATGTGGTTAGAATGCAAAAGTGCTTGGGTCAGTGTCCAAGATGTTCGGTCCTTGTTGACTCGGGCACCATCTATGCACACCCGACAATCACACCATCCAACCAATATGCCCAAGTCTAAAATATTTTATTTTCAGTTTTAGTTTCTCAAATACAATAAATACATGGGTACCCTGACCCAAGTAATTTAAAGTGATGATATAATGACCATCACCGAGGCGATGATCCCCATTCTACCGTTCTAAGCAGTGCTAAGCGATACAACTCGTATACAACATATTATGACCATAACTCATCCATCGAGCTCTAATTCATCGGCGGGGATATTAACCTAAGTTCAGTGGCAAAGGATAACATTTACCTACAGCTTATGCAACTACTCGGATTAACTACTTCTAATCGAGAAATTAATCAAAGTAGAACATGCATACATACAGTTGTAAAACAAGATATTGTATTGAAAGTAATAGGATCAATATGATCAAGGGGGGGGGGCAGCTTGCCTTGCTGGAGATAATCTTGCTGCAGAGGATCACTCTCGTACTCAGCGAATTCGTCGGAACCTATCGAAAAATTCGAGAAGACCAATAAGAATGAATAACACCGAGAATACTCAAAATTTCAAATTCATCCAAAAATCATGAAATTTTCACAGAAGGTAGAGCATGATTTTAAATGAATTTAGCAATAAAAACCAATTGATTTGGAATTTGCATGCAACAGTTATAGCCAAAACAAAATCAGCCTTTTGAATAATTGCTGGAAAAATCCGTCTCGGGTATTGTTCATCCAAAATTAATTTTTTGGTGAAAATTTCCAAAGAGGTGGTGAACGTGAAAATTTTATGTTAGACAGAGCACCACATGAGATGAACAATGGAATTTGATTCACCTCATTTGGGGCTAAAATGAATTTCTCCGGCTCTCCCACTAACGCATAAGTCCCCTTCTTGTCTTCTTGATGTTGTCTGGTTGTTGGTTGATGCTGATGGTGATGGCCATTGGCTAGAGCCCAGATGCTAAATGTGTAATACATACATACGTGAAGAGAAGTGCATCATTGTAGAGAAGTGTAAATGTGTAATACATACATGTAGTGAGAAGTATAGAGAAATCATAAATATAAATCAATGCAATGATCATGCAGATGCTTGTTGGCTAGTGGCACCTTGCTAGCTGTTGAACTGCTCAATGATATTAATAGTCTTATGTTGAAATTGAATTGATAATTAGTTCATATCAATAGTCCCCTTGCTCTGTGAAATGTAAACTGAGGGCTATTGGTGTATGTGCATTCTATATATATGCATCTTGCTTAGTTCATCTTTGTGGGTTCAGATTGACAAAAATGAATGGGGATGGTGGGTTTGGTTAATGCTCTCGATGGATCTTGAGGGTTATTGATGCGGTTCTAGCTTTGTGCTTGGTTGGCTTATATTGGATGTGGTTGGGATGGGGTTTGGTGCAATTAACTTTTCAGATTTGTAAAGGTTGAGGCTTGGTGTGTATTGTATTGAAAACAAGACCAAATGAGTCAAAAACTACTACAACACCTCTTCACATCTCTCGCCATTCATTTCACCTTTGTTTGTGTAGCTTGTGTTCATGCTTGGTCAAGTTCTCCTACCTTGCGTCCCGGTACATCCTACCATTCCATTCATAATCTTTTCTCTATAAAGTCTCCAGCGGTGGTGCTTGTGCCATTAAAACGCAGCATATATATATATATATATATATATATATATATATATATATATATATATATTGTTCATAGTCTGACCACTTCGAGGGGTCATCCACATGACATGAGAAGGATGAGGCAGTAGCCACGGGCAACCTCATTGAGCTCCTACAAGTTTAAAAAGTATGGATGCAAGGAGATCGTCAGGACATCCAATTACCTGGATGTTGTCGATAGGTAATTGGACGTCGCTATGTTCAGAAAGTGACGTGGGCCAGAGGTATTCGGTAGGACATGGCATCATCTATCAGCAAGCAACAATTCTTGAGCATGTAATTGTCTTTAAACCCAACAAGAACACCAAGCAACAAGTTGAGAATTCTTTTGAAATGTGAGAATGGTTGCTTGGTGTTCTTGTTGGGTTTAAAGACGATTACATGCTCAAGAATGGTTAGTTGTTGATACATGATGCCACTTCCTATGGAATACGTATGCTCACGCCACTTTCGAACATAGCGATGTCCAATTACCTATCGACAACATCCGTAATTGGATGTCCTAACGATCTCCTTGCATCCATACTTTTTAAATTTGTAGGGCTCAATGAGGTTGCCCGTGGCTACTGCCTCATCCTTCTCATGTCAGGTGGACGATCCCCAAAGTGGCCGAGAGACTATAACATATATATATATATATATATATATATATATATATATATATATATATATATATATATATATATATATATATATATATATATATATATATATATATATATATATATATATATATATATATATATATATATATATATATATATATATATATATATATATATATATATATATATATATATATATATATATATATATATATATATATATATATATATATATATATATATATATACATATATATATATATATATATATATATATATATATATATATATATATATATATATATATATATATATATATATATATATATATATATATATATATATATATATATATATATATATATATATATATATATATATATATATATATATATATATATATATATATAATATGATGCCGGTTTTAATGGCACAAGTAGCCACCGCTGGGGCTTAATAGAGAAAAGTCATCACAAACGATTCGATACCATAAACCGCGTGATATATACTTATCACAGACGGTTTGTGGTCGAACCATCTATGACGAGTTCCTATCACGAGATGGTTTCAACCATAAACCGCTCATGATAGGTTCCTATCACGAGCGGTTCTCGCTAATAACCGTCGTGAAAGTATGCATCACGAGCGGTTTGAAACTTTCGTCTGTGATGACCTCATGTCATCACTAACCCATAAACTTCAGGCGGCTCACGCAAATCGTGATGGCGTTTTGAACCATCTGTGAATACCTTTTCTGTAGTAGTGACACAAATGCAGTGCAATCCGCATGCAACTATCGTCAAGATGGCTACAAGGAGTGTGCCGAAATGATTGACATCATGCAAGTTGCGGAAGTTCAAGATGATGTTCTAAGGAAGAACTACATCTCACAGCCGCCTAGAAACAATGTTGGCCATGAAGCCAATGATAGCAGCTACAAGGTGAGGAAGCCTCACTCAAAGGAAAGAGGTAGGTAGGGTAAGGTCATGGGTCACAAGGCCAAGCCAAATGCTTAAACTAAGAGGGTTGGACAAAAGAAGCATGATGACAAGCCCTATGACCAGCAGGACCAAGGATGCTACAAATATGACACATGGGGGCATTGGTCACGGGTTTGCCGTGAGCCGCAACACGTCATTGATGCATTTCAGTATAAGAAGAAGGGCAAAGGACAGCACGAGGCACACCTCGCCATTGCAGGCACGGAGGAACCACAGCCATTGGTTGCACTCATGGATGTGGATAGCCCAGTAGCAGCCCCCATCACTCCTTCTTTGGACATCGTAGTGGCCGCAACCGTAGCTGCCTAAGAGGAGAAGATGGACATGGAGCAGATTTAGGCAGGCAGAAATTTCTTCGTACTTCGCTGATTCGATCTAGTGCACGCATTGCACTTAAATTTTTTTCATTTGCAGTTTATGGTTGTGATGGAACATTGAATTATTGAATAATGGTTGTAAGCTCTAGGAGAGCAAAGCATTAAATTCTTATGATGAGTCTTGCATGGCTTATTTTCCTGTATTAATAATAGCAAGTTATGTTCTATTTTTGGAGTATTTTATTTATGTGTGTATTGCTTCCTACCTCATATTAATAAATACTTTATATATCAGAACGCGTGTGGCGCTCTATGGAGGAAGTGTGCTTAGCGGATAGTGGCATAACGAATACCTCTTAAGAGAGACGAAATTTTTCAGTCGATCAGCAAGAATGTTGGTAGTCTTACGACAATCGCAGGCAGTGATACTTGTATAATTGGCTCAGAAAGAGCCACAATTATACTCCCAATAGGCACAACTTTCGTCATTGAAGAAGTCTTGTTGTACCCAGAATCGACTAGAACTCGAACTCTCCTAAGTTTTAAGGATATGCACGCTAATGGTTTCCATGTAGAGACTGAAGAAGAGTATGGTAAGGAATACCTGCTCATTACAAAGCATGAAGAAAGTGAAAAAGGGGTATTAGAATGATATATGAAACTGGGCTATACTACACTAATATTAAGGCACCTGCAGCCTCTACTGTCCTGAAAACTGCATTTAGAAGCTCTAAACTTTTCTGTCTCTAGCATGATAGATTAGGCCACCACGGTCTTAGGATGATGAGAAATATAATTAACAATTCTCAGGGATATAATATCAACATAAAGAATTTTCCAAATTAGGAAGATTTTGTGTGACATGCATGTACCACCAGGAAATTAATTACTAGACCTTCTGCTCTAAAAGTGAAGGATGAAATTCTTGCATTCCTGGACCGTATCCAGGGAGATATTTGCGGTCCTATACTACCCTTATCAGGGCCATTTAAGTACTTTATGGTGCTCATCGATGCTTCCTCGAAATAGTCGCATGTGTGCTTACTGTCTACGAGAAACCATGCTTTTGCAAATATGATCTCATAGATAATTAAAATTAAGATTAATTTCCCTGATCATTATGTGAAGTCCATCAGAATGGACAACACCGGATAATTTACTTCAAAGGCATTTGACAATTATTATATGGCAATGGGAATTACCGTTGAGCATTCTGTACCACATACCCACACCTAGAATAGACTAGTAGAGGCATTAATTAAACGAATTAAATTTATTGCCCGACCACTTTTGCAAAATTGTAATTTACCAACTACATGTTGGGGACACGCAGTCCTGCATGCAATAACTCTCATCAATTTTAGACCGTCGGCATGTAACATCCTTTCACCTATCCAACTAGCGTAAGGGCCAGCACTGAAAATTTCTCGTCTTCACAGAATTGGTTGCAAGGTCTTTGTACCTATACCACCATCGCAACGAACTACAATGGGCCCTCTCTAAAAAGTCTGGGATATACGTTGCTTATAAGACAACATCCATAATCAGGTATTTGGACCCCATGACTAGAGATTTGCATATAGCCCGCTTCGTTGAAAGCATATTTGATGAGAGTAGTTTCCCATCATTAGGGGGGGGGGGAGGAGGAAACAACCCCTTGATGAAAAATGTCAGGAAATAACGTGGTAAGCCACAAGAATCCATGCACATGACCCACGCACTAGTGAAGAAAATAGAGAAGTCTAGAAAATAATTGATTTGTACGTATTAGCGAATCAACTGTTTGACCACTTTAGTGATTTGAAGAGCGTGACCAAGTCACATATGCCTGCACACAATGCACCAGAGAGATTTGAAATACCAAAGAAAATTGAAGGTACCCCTAATCCCATCCAAAGGCCTCAGACTAAAAGGACGAGAACTCTGGCCCCTCGAATCCCAAGTAACCTGCGACGCCTAGTGAAAAAGGATAAGAATGACTTGACACAACCGATCACTGAACTTCCCCAAAACCAGAAGGGGAGCCAGTTGAGACCTGGCACCAGTATGAAACTTTCAGTAAAAGGCATACTGGATTTGAACATCCCCACGGAGGGAGACATCAGCATGAATGTGTGCGCACACATTGGAGCTGAAAAACTAAAGGGACTTGCCCCCATAGTTGGAAGCAGCGGTGAGCAAGTAGAAGCATTAGAAGAATCGCCCCATGAAGAAATAGCTATAAATTATGTGACCACGGGAAAATCTATGAATAGGACAACAGCCAATATCAACATTTATTTTGCAAAGAAAATTGCCACAATCATCGATCTTGATCCAGAGCCTGCATCGCTCGCTGAATGTAACAAAAGATCAGATTAGAAAGATTGGAAGAAGGTAATAGAAGCAGAATTATTATCTCCGAATAAAAGAGAGGTGTTTGGGCCTGTAAGCTACACGCCTCCCCATATGCACCCTGTAGGGCATAAGTGGGTATTTGCTTAAAAGAGAAATGAAAATAATAAAGTTGTAAGATATAAAGCAAGGCTCATTGCACAAGCTTTCACTCAATGTCCAGGAGTTGATTATGAAGAAACCTATTCCCCGGTCATGGGCAGAACTACCTTTAGATATTTAATCTCAGTGGCATTAAACTTGAATTTTGAAATGAAATTGATGGGTGTGGTATCTACATACCTTTATGGAAATTTGCATTTAGACATTTACATGAAGGTACCTGAAGGTATCCCTATCCTAAACCAAGATAGAGCAAATAGAAATATGTACAATGTGCAACTCAGAAAGCCACTGTATGGACTTAAGCAGTCATGAAGAATGTGGTATAATCGCTTAAGCGACTATCTATGCAAGAAAGGGTACATGAACAATGATGATTGTCCCTGTGTATTTATACGACAATCCCAGGATGGATTTTGTATAATCTTAGTATATGTAGATGATCTGAATATCATCGGGACCCTGGAATATATTAAAAAAGCAAGCTCTTACCTGGAGTCAGAGTTTGAAATGAAAGATTTGGGTAAAACCAAATATTTCCTAGGCTTGCAGCTTGAGCATGCCCTTGAAGGGATATTAGTGCATCAGTCAACCTACACTCAAAAGGTGTTAGAAAGGTTCAGCTTTGAAAAGACATATCCTTCGAAAGTGCCAATGGTTGGGAGATCTTTGTTGCATGACAAGGACCTCTACAGACCCAGAGAAGAGGGGGGAGGAAGTCCTGGGACTGGAATTCTCGTACTTAAGTGCAGTAGGAGAACTCATGTATTTAGCAAACTGTACTAGACCGGACATTGCATTTGCTGTGAACATATTAGCAAGGTATAGTGCAGAACCTACCAAAATGCATTGGTAGGGAATAAAGGACATCTTCCGATACCTCCAAGGAAGCAAGGACATTGGTCTACAGAAAGAACCAAGACCTAACCATGACTGGCTATGCAGATGCAGTACTGTCGGACCCAAGATATCTGACCAAGTCGCAAACAGGCTATGTATTCATATGTGGTGGAACCACTCAAAAATAATAGCACTGTATGAGGTCTCATGACAATGTGCTTGGCTTCGGCGGATGATTCACCATATTTAGTAGTTGTGTGTATTAAATACTGCACAAACTCCCACTATTATCTATGAAGATAATGCAGCTTATGTTGCACAAGTGCAGATGGGTTATGTGAAGAGTCAACTCACAAAGTATATCAACCCCAAGTTCTTCTATGCTCATGAATGGCAAAAGATGGACAAAATTAAAGTACTGCATACTAAGTCATGTGAAAATCTTGCAGATTTATTCACTAAGTCACTTCTAGCATCTTGCTTTGAAAGGTGCATACGTGGAATCGGAATGATGAGACTTAGAGAAGTGTAGAATTTAGGGGGAGAATTTTCACGAACTCATTGTTGAAACTTGTTCATGAAGATCGCGTACCCAAAGAATAAATCCTAGAGATTAAATGAAATTGGGTGGATTGTACTCTTTTTTCCCTTAACGAGTTTCCCTGAAGTTTGTCAGCTAAGGTTTTTAATGAGGCAATTTGCACAACACAACAGAACATGTTTCTTGTACTCTTTCTCCAAATTTTTTTCACTGGGTTTTTATGGAGTTTTGATGAAACATGAACATGTCGGATGAGTGCCCAAGGGGGAGTGTTAAGAAACCTGGGCCCAGACCTTGTAGGCCTGGTCATGATGGGCTTCTCATCCATTTGTAGACTATATACAGGAGGGGACCACCAACCATTGTACGTGCTTTTTGAGAAGAGAAATAACGAGGAGAGAAGAGTCCCACATATCTCTGTGTTCAATCTACTATTTTGTACTTGTGTTCTTGTGTGCGATTCTACACTTGTCTACAGGTGATCGCTCGGACTGGACTCGCCACCAAACACTGATCCTTCATGGGACCATTGGGTGGAACAAGGACAACAACACGCAGCAAACAATCAAGTAGACTAGGCAATTAATTAGGCTCAAGCATCTTTCTCTCTTTCATCTGTGAATAGCTCAACCTCTTCATAGACTCACCTGGTTGCACCTTTAGGCCCTGAAATAGAAGTGGAGATGTTGGTTGTTTAGCCCAATATGGAATTAGCATTAATTCCTGCTCCAAATGCTAAAAAGGAGCAAGACAATGTCATTACCAATCAGCGGTCGTTTGCTTTGGAAAATTGTAACAGCCCTGATTTTCGGGATTGTTAAACCCTTCACAACCGCCAGGATGTGCAGTTGTGAAGTAAGTTGCATCTCAAGCAAGCTTTCAATTACACTAAAAACCAACATTTTATTACATAAGATTAAGGCTTAACAACCAATTTTTACACTAACAAGAGCATCCAAGCCCAAAGTTAATATAATACAAGATAAAAGAACTTCAAACCACGGGCACGCTTGACCACGGTCGAGACCTATTAACTGTAGTTATCGCAGTTTGGTGATCCTGCCAAATCCTTCCTCATCAAGATCCTCGAGATTTTCCCATATTTCTTCTATAGATGATCTGCAGATATTGCAAGAATGAGTACAACTTCCGTACTCAACAAGCCACATTGAAATTCTATTTAATTATATGCAAGGAGTTTAATGGATGGTTAGGGTTTTACCTTAATAGGCATATGTGGATGCATTTTGCAGTTAAAGCAGTTTATCTTTAAAACAATAAAACAATAATAAATATAACATCAGGGGTTTCTCAACAAATCACAATTACCAACTTAACATCTCAAAATCTCTACTTATGCCTCATGTACTGGATTCACCCATTAACACAGCTTCATTAACTGAAAGCACGGTGTATTCGAATACCTTTAATTAAACACTCTGTAGAGTTGCTCAACTTTACCCACATGATATCTCAAGCTTGTACTGTCAGAACATAGACACGCAATACATTAGCATGCGACTAAGCTGAGATAACAAAGCTTTTACACTACTCAACCTTTCTAGCCTCTACCCGGTAGGTTTTACTCTATACAGCCCTTGGGAGACTCCACCGGCCATAGTGGATCTTGCACCCCTATGTTGATGGCACCTACCGTTGTGTAGACTACCGAGTGTCCCTTCAGGCCCACCCCTGTCACACCCCTATTCCGCAACTACTCTATCACACAAGAGTAGTTACCTGTCTAGTAGATATTCAATCGGGAGAGCAGTGTACTAAGCCAGGAAGTAATGACCGTGTATGTGGTTGAGCGATTTTCTGTGTTGGTCACTTGGCACAAGGTTCTTGTTCTTACCTGTCTCTAGTGAGGAAATGGATCAACACTAACTCGTGGTTGTCCATCCTCACCTTCAACTCACTTTTTAACACAAGTCTATTGGGTTGTCCAACTTCCTGGACACAAACCTCAACTCTCCACCAAAACCATTGGCAAAAGCCAATTTTCAAGATTTAAACACATTAGTGTGATAAAGCTACTTATATAGATAATATTTTATGTGAACTTGTCAAGGTGAATATGGCTTACAAAGGATTTTAACCTTGTCAAGGTGAATATGGCCTACAAGTGCTAGGTGGGTTTGTCTGTGGGGTTATAGGACTTATCTAATTATCATGGCATTCAAAAAGTATTATTTCAATAATAAAGTAATTGGCACAAATATAATAGTGAAAGTAATAATATAAATATATGAAAAATAGGCTCAAAATGATCAAGGATTGCAACTTGCCTTCTTGCACAAAATCTTCTAAATACTGGTCTTGTCACGCATCTTACGTAGTCAGTCGTCAAAATTGTGACCCAACGAGAAGCAATACAATGAAATAAACCAAATAAAATTCGGCTCATCAAGGAATGAGCTGGGAACAACATGCAAATAAATAAAATCCAAAAAGAACTACAATAAAGGTGGTGTGGGAGGGTAGGAATTTATTCAGTGCTTGGTAGGACTGAACGGAGCTGAGAAATGAATTCACGGGCTCGAAATGGTTGAAAAGAAGTATAAAATGTCGATTTAGGGTTTTGGGCGAAAACAGGATTAGATAATGAATAGCGATAAATTACTATTCATTTACAATTACTGGATTTTGAACAATAATTGGAATTACTATTTTTGGTTTGAAATGAACAGTAACTAGGGTTTGCTGTGCATTTTTCGGATTTGTGAATAGTAAGCAAATTTTTGGTTGTGAACAGTAAAAGGTTTACTGTGCATTTGAATAGTGAAAGGCTGAATTGGTTTGAACAGTAATGGGCTAAGCCCATTCTTGTGGTAAAAACCACTTGGGCACAGCCTTTTGGCCCAAAGCGAAATGAGCTTGAGCCTCGCCTGTGGTGGAGGCAGGCGCCCGAGCGGAGAAGTGGGCGGTGGCGGCGATTGCGACGGCGGTGGACGTCGGCGATGGGGGTGAGTGGTGCGGGGAGCACCACTGAGGTGAGAGGGTTCCATTTTTGGGTTGAGTTCGGGTGGTGGATGCTTGGAGATGGGGTGGCGGCGCGGGTGGCACACAGTCGGAGCAGAGGGAGAAGGCGGCGGCGCTACAGTGGTGCTCTGGTCAATTGGAGTGGCGAGGGAGCATCAGTGTGGTGTTAGGAGCTCGGGGTTGTGGTGTGGATGCTCGGGGAAGTCTGAGGCGGTGTGGCGGCGTGAGCCGCACATGGCGCAGAGGAGGGGGCTCGACGCTGGTGAGATTCCGGCAGGGATAGAGGTGGGAGTGTTGGGGGAAAACTGCGGGAGGGTGCGAGGATGCTAGCGCCGGAGGTAGAAGGGAGGGGGAGCAAAGGGAAGCGTGAATTTTACCTTGGAGCTCACCTCGGCCGAAGAAGAGGTGGCGGGGAGAATTCAAAATCGGTCGACGTTGGAGGGGAGGAGGTAGATGGGAGGTGGGGTGGTGGTTCATGGAGATGAGAGTGAGTCGGGGTGGCTTTTATAGCCCCGGGGAGAAGCGGTGGGAGCAGGGCGTGGCACAGGGAGGCGGCGACGTGGTTGGGTGGGAGTGATTGGGCAGCGCCGGGAGCGAGCGAGGTGGCGGTGGGAGTGTGGGCGGCATTGATGGCGAGGCTAGGTGGCGCGGGAGGTGGTGGCTAATGGGAGCAAGGAAGGAGGCGGTGGCATGGCGGTAGTGACGTTCGTTGATGACGACCAGGAGGAAGAAAGGAGAAGGCAAGAGGGGGAGAAGACGCCTCCGGCTGAGAGAAAACGGGAAGGCCCGAAGTAGAAAGCGGAATGGGGCTAGAACTGCCGAATTGGGTAAGTTTTGAATTTCAAACCAAAAAGCTTCAAATTTTTTGAAAAACCCGGAAATTTTGGTTTGTTTCAAAAATCCTCTTCACATGTCAACCAATGAGTATGGATTAACTGTGTCTGTTTAGGACCTTGTTTTATTGCAACTGCCTTTTACCAGTCCTCGCAATGATCGTATCTTTGGACATCAACCTTCATTGCCTTTCTCCATAGTGTGTACTGACTACTCCAACTTCAGGCCAAAAAGGACTTGGAGTATGTCTTCAACCTGAACTGCTACAATCCTTTCGGCCACCTCTGCCCCTCGCAGCCGAGATGATCCCTTGACCCTTAATCTGCACCAGCTCGGAAAAAGATTGCTCATAAACTGGCTTTCTGCCCCGACAATACAGTACGTGATGTTGTAGCAAGCTCTTCTGGTTCTGCTCCTCTCAGTATGGCTCTGGTTCCCTACTCAGGAGTTCAGGACACTGATATTTCTAACCAGATTCCGAGCGAGGAAGTATCAGTTCCTTCGACACATGTAACTAGGGTCAGACAACCCAGAAAGAAGAAAACCCCTACCCCTATCTCAGTCAAGGATCTTCGTCGAAGCCCACGGATCACAATTCCAGAAGGAGGTTTCAAGCATGTGGAGCTATCAGATGTTAATCGTTGCAAATCAAAGGTGCCTCCAAGTTTACCTTCTGTTTCTGTTGATCAGCTCAAGAAGCAAGTTAAGGCGTCATCAGCTTAAACCTCTGTGGCTCTTACAATTCCCCTGATGCAAGAATGTGGCACCAACTACTGTGGTACACTTCCTGAGGAGTTGTCGGCCGATAAACTGACTGCAACTTCTACCAATGATCAAGACAAATCCCGCTGGGCAGTAGTTTGAGGGCGCATCTTCATATTTTATTTACTTGTTCTAGTTGGCTATTCTTTTGTTAGTCTGGTCGCTCTCCAGACTTTGCAACTATTTAAAAGACTGCTTTGCTCAGGATGGTCGGTGTATTTGCTACAGTTGTGTTTCATTTTGTCAGTCCTGTTGCGTTATTTTATTAATTCTTGTTATGCCTGAATGTCAACGATGGATTCTAGTTATGTTAATCATGCTAATAGTGGTACTCTCCACCCTTCTTTTTGATGAATAATATCGGTACAAACAGAGATTGGAAAAATACTATGCTGGAATATTCGGGGAATGAATTCTGATGACAAACTCAGATCAATTAAAGTCAAGGTGGAGGAAGGACAGTGTTCTGTTCTTTGTCTTCAAGAGACTAAAAGACAGACTTTTGATCACTCATATCTTAAGAAATTCACTCGAAGACGTTTCATTCAATTTGTTTTCTCTCAGTCCAATGGTGCATTTGTGTAACATCCTAATTTTCCAATTTCAAATACCTTTTTGTGTAGTTTAGCCCTCTCGAAAATTTCACCATTTTTTGTTGATTTAATAAAGCATAACTCGGACTTTCTAAAGTCAAAATAATTTATTGTGATTAATCTGAATATCAATTAATTCCAAAATTATTTTACTTGAGTTCTTTGTGCTTGGAAGTAATTTCCAGATTTTTTGGGAATTTTCCGACTTTAGTTGCTATTTTTAATTTGCCAATTGGATTTTCTATATTTTCTAAAATACAAAATCTATTTAAAATCACGGGAAACAGTGTGGGCTGCATGACCCATCTTCTCTCCCTCCGACCTAGTCCACCGCCCGCTTGCCTTGGCCACCCACCCCCCTCTCCCGATCGCCACGCCGGTCCCTCCTACTACCAGATTCGTGCCGAGTTTCACGAGAACTCGCCCTAGCCGTCGTCGCTGACGTGTGGGCCTCACCCCATCGCTATTCTTTGTTCCCAGCTACGTCCAGCTTGGACTTTGCTGCTGCTGCCTCTGTTTCTTGGTGTGCGCACCGGGGACTCTCCCGTGCCGCCCATGCTATAAAAGGGCCGCCGCTCCCGGCTTCCGCATCCACCGCGCCTGCCGCCACCCGAAACCCTTTCCCTAGCCGCCCTGAAGATCAGTTTCGTGCCGCCCTCGCCACCATTTTCTTTGAGCTCTCTGTCGCTATAGGACCCTGGGTTTTGAATACCCGAAACCCTAGTGTGTGTATCATACTAATCCCATGATCAGTTACTATTACACACATCCACAACATTGGCATACACATCCATACAAAATCACATACAACATGAAACAAATATGGCACATAAACTTAAGTGATTACATAATTTACATTACAAAGGCCGACCGGCCAAATAAAAGATCAAGTACCATAAGTAGCAGCGGAAATATAGTAAATTTTAATGCAAAAATCCACTGGTATGCTCATCCAACCTTTAGGCAACCGACAAGGACAAGATCCTAGAAAGACCCATCCCCGACCCCCCGGTACTAGGAGCGAAGAAGGCGTCATCTAGAATCTGCTCATCGTCATCCCCAAAACAACAATTTAGGCAAGATTGAGTACATTGCGTACTCAGAAAGACTTGTAGTGTATTGCAAAAATAATATAAATGCATGGCTAACAAGAGATGAGGCTCTATGCTACAAGTTATTTTCAGCATTAAGCAAATTTTATTTGCAATATCAATACGTAGTGTTTTGCAATGGGAGTTTAAAGAGTATTTAACTAATGAAAGAACAAGTATGTAACTTAATCAATAATATATCACTACCCTCCATGGTTGCGATAAATATTTCATTCTCAGCCATAGACATGGCACTCAAGATAAACAACATGAAAATCCATCCCAACATTTCCCGATAAGACTATTTTTTGCAAAAGTATAGACTATAATCGATGTGGCTGAACTAAGCATGCTCATGACCGTGAGCACGATTATTTAAATAGATTTACACTCTGCAGAGGTGTACAACTTTACCCATAGTACATGACTTCTCTAGTTTGTTCGGCATCCGTCGATGCCACTACACATAGCATTATAGTATACAGTCTAGAGTCCATAACGAAGCCTTTACATCACCTAGTCCTAACATTGCACTAGCCCGGCGAATGACAACCATCACTTCGATCCCGGGTACCTCCTGTCTCAGTGAGACATTCACCGTTGTGTCGGCAAGCTTTGTCCCCGACACCTTGGTGAAAGGAGCCCCTTCGAACAACCCTTCCTGGGTTGCTTGCACTACTGCAGCCTACCAACATGGAAGGCTAGTCCTCGATGACATAATTAGCTTAGTCTGTCACATACCGGTACATGTGGTTCTATGCTTATGCTTAGTTTGGTCGCGCTAGTGCTCGGTCCTTAATTGACGAGGACTAGCCTCTCACATTCATTAGTTCATAATATAACTCATCCGCATCATAATCTAGGTTCTTCATTTTCATTTTTACATAAAATTAACAGAGATAGTGTCACGGCGGTGAGATGTGGCAGGAAGCCTCATATCCAACATGGCTTTGGCATCAGGGGAAAGAGTAATGGGATTTGAAGCTCAAATTGGTCTCAGGGTCCTATCACCTTGCTAATGGTCGTGGCTCGGGGTCCTAGGGACACCTGAGGCGAGCCAGCGGAGATGTCCCACGGCAGCGCCATGGGCTTCACTAGCGATTACGATGTAAATGCCCAAAACTACTCAAATTAAAGGATGCTTATGCTCTATTGGCTCACCACGATCCTGAGAAAGGTGTCAATGAGGTCGGGGAAGGTCCAAGGCAGCTGGTCATTGGTGAACATAGGTGGCGATGGCAAACTCCAAGGTGACAGATCTTTTTGGTGGAAATCAGTTGAAACAAAGCACATGCACAACTTTAGAGGGAGTGAAGGATAGGGAAATTGACATTGGTAGGGTCGAGGATGCACCAAAGAAGACTTGGCGTCGATGGAGGTCGTAGTAACAGAGAGGTCAACGGTGATAGCTCTGTGTGGGCGACAATAGCTATAATGGACCGCATGAGAGGGTTCAGTGAGATGAAGCGATGCTCAAACTGGGCACGGAGTGGCTAGGGACTCACTAGGCTTGGAGATCTCTCTTGGCTGCCACAATGCCAGAGATGGAGAAGAAGACTTGATCGAGGAGCTACACTACACCGGATGGATAGAGAAGTGAGGAGTTGAGTGAGTGAGCAAAATGACGTAGAATGATGCGCATATTGAGGGCTTGGCTCACCGGGACACTCTTGAGCTTTGGCGGAGCGCACACACCGGAGCTCTGGATGATGGTGTGTTCTAGGCGATATGGTGGATGAAACTTACCTGCAAGGGAGAAAATGGAAATGACAATGGTGGATTAGGGTTTTGGTTGGCACAGATGGAGGGTCATCAAGTAGCGAGATGAGGATGAGATGGTCGATGGGAAGTTGCAAGCCGGCTCAGGTTTTCTCGAGATTCTCACACAACGATGAGACCCAGGTTGGGCAAAATGGTGGGTAGAGAAGGTGAGACCGGTGGTCCTATCCCATAAGTGCTTGAGGATGATGGCCACGGCGGCATGGGCGAGCAGCTTTGGCGCGCTATAGGGCGAAGGCGACGGGCCATGCTAGGTGGAAGAAGGAGTCTGATGTGTGGGCCTGGCACGTTAGCAAGAGGCGGTGTGGTGCACTGGCGCGGGCTTAGGTGAGGCGCGATGGATTTGGGCCGAGTGAATTCGGCCCATTGGCTTGGCGGGAATTCAAATCAAGTTTTGAATCTTCAAACTGGCTGAAAGGTTTGTGAATTTTTAAACTTAGCAAACTAGCCCGACAAATTATGAAAATTGTTGTGGAGGCTCCTGGCACAATATAGTTTATTCTATAATTGTTCCAGAATTTTATGTGTTCCGCATTATTCTTGAAAATTCTTTCAAGCTGCTGTTTGAATAAAAATTTAATATTTGATTTATGCAAACTTAAAAAACATTCTCAAAATATCTTTCCCACATATAAACATGCTTGATTTTATTTCCTCACTTATTTTTAATACACTTTTCAAAAATTGGGATTTTTGGGATGTTACAGACCTACCCCCTTACAAAGAATCTCAACCTCGAGATTTGGTGGGCTTTGTAAATGTTGGGACCCGGATTTACACATCCAAAACCCTTTATGTATTTTGAACTAGTCCTAGAATAGTAGCTAGCTCACACAGGAAACATCGATGAAATACGATCCATTTATCGATTTAACTAAAAAGATCTCAAAATAACAAATAGTAATAATAACAAGACTTTATGATCAACGTTTACTTAACTTGCCATGCAAGTCTAAAGAAACAAATAAACTCTTGCGGCATAATGGAAAACTTGGGAAGGCCAATCAATATGCCCACACGCAATCGAGTGAAGAACGCATCTTGATTCGCAAAACCTTCAAAGGAATCCTCTTCGTAGAACTCTTGAGCAGCTTGATATTCTTTAACTGAGTAACAAAATTTAAATCCGTGAGTACATAAAGTACTCAACAAGTCGTAGGGAACAGTATGCAATTAATATTCATGCAAGGCTTTAACAAATAAATAGTTGTATGGTTCTTTTGTAGAAAGCATTATTGACGGTAAATACAGTAAATAGATTGAAATGTGTAATTGAAAAAAATAGTAAACAAATAAACAATTGCTTTGAAATAGCCAGTGAACCTCCCGTTCACTTCCCAACCATACCACCAATTGAACATCTCAAGCACCGAGCGAACATTACATTCACCAAGTGAACTCCCCATCCACCTTCCGACACAAACCACCAAGTGAATTCCCCATCCACCAAGCGATTATCATATTCACTAAGTGAACTTCCCATTCACCTTCGGACACAATTTTATAAAGAAAGTCTACCTCTTGTTTCAAATCCTCAAGCATTATCCATAACCAGGGACATGGCTGTTTAATCATTTTTTTACTCTACAGAGGTTGTACAACTTTATCCACAATAGATAAATCAACACAAAGTGTCTGACCACACTTTCGTAGGTGGGTGACTAAGTGATCATCACAAGGCATTTACAAAGCTCCTTCTTAACACAGTTCTACTAGTTAAGGTTTCAACACTGAATGTCTTTCCAACCAGATAGGCCCCCCTCTTGCGCCATTGTGAGTATACGTGTATCCCGTAACTCATGCTTCCAAGACATAACTGAAATTAAGATATTACTAATTAGTTAGCCAGGCTTATCCCACACTAGACATGTGGTTGTACGATATGACTTAGTTCAATGGTGCACAAGATTATGTCCTTGACGATTACTTAGGCATGTCTACCACAACCCACAATGTGCTAACTGCACCCCCGTTTACTGCACAATTGCTCGCCCGAGGGGAAAACATTTTGTTCAACCAAGACCGATGACATACCCTATCATGGCACACTAATTTTAACAGTAGTGGTTGTCAAACCCAGGAGTAGAAGGATCCCGAATTCTCTATGTTTTCCACACTAGTCCAGGAACAGCTAGTGTACACAGTTCAACAAAAATGATATCAAGTCCATATCATGCATTTTATTCATAATATCACATTTTTATTACAAAAGGGCATAGGGCCTAAAGAAAAGTACATCGGAAAGCATAATTAAGGTAGTAGTAGGCCACATGATACACCACAGGCAATCGTCGGGGGGCACAGCCTAGTCGTCCAAGTCCTCACCAGTAACGTAGTACTCCTGTAATCAACAATTTATTAAGCAAGGTGAGTACAAAACATACTCCGCAAGTTACACCCAATAATAGGATATAATGCATGAAGGTAAGACAAAAGATGGCTTATATGGCTAAGTTTGCATAAAGCGGCTTTTTAGTTTAAATATCTTTACTAAGTTGCAAGGCAATTATACTATATCTAGAAAATGATTTAAAATTTTTAATCATCATTTTGAGTGTAGGATGAACCTCCATACACGATTGATGAAGGAATAACCCCACTTAACACCAGGTTGTCTGCTCAGTTTCCTATTTGGATAAACTGTCCAAAAACCATTATGTTAAATCATTTTTAAATCAAAATCCAAAATCTAACTTTGAGTGGCTTTGCTTAGCATGTCTATGACCGTGGACACGGCTATTCGAATAGATTTACACTCTATAGAGTTTGTACAACTTTTACCCACAAGAGATAGTCTACTTAATATGTTGGCCAAGACACGCATATGTAGGCGTGCGACTATCACAAGGCCTTTACCCTACACTATCCCAACATAGTTATGTCCACTAAGGTTTCGCTACCATAAGGTTTTATGCCAAGTGATAACCTCCTCTTGCGCCATGTGGGTACTAAAAATAGGTCTTCATGACACCCACACATCAAAATGACACAACGACTGTGAAACACTGTAGTTTAGTTAGCTAGGTCTGTCCCATTCCAGACTTATGGTAGTATGGTGAAGCTTAGCAAAAAGCGGCTCTCAGACCGGTCCTTATTTAACTGGGCAACTTCCAACTAATCCCCGAGCCTCAACCATTTGTTGAATTGATCCCGTGCATTAACTTGCACCCACCATCTATCCGAATTAGCCCAGTCTAAATCAGTTTTTAATTTATGTTGTTTCACAAATTATTTGCAAATCTCTATGGTAATACGATGCCATAGACTCATTTTTAAACTAAGTTGAATATTTGGCTAAATTCCTAAATTAAATATTTTTGGTCTAAGCATGTCTTTGCATAATATTTTCCAAATGTTCCTAGCTCATACTATTGTATCAACTAGACTTTATCTAAGGTAACAAATATATTTGATTCAATGTCAATATTGGCCATACAAAGGATTTAGGCATAATCAGTAAATTTAAAATAGGTTTTTAAATTAAACTGAATATGACTAAGCATGTAGTAATAATTTAAAACATAATTTAAATAATTCAAAATATTGGGATAAAAAATAATCAAAGAATGTAACTTGCCTTGCTTAAATTGTTGTTGTTTGGACTCGTCAAAGAATTCTAGCTCTCAAGAGTCGTCGAAGTCTCTACATGAAAATAAGCTAAATTCAAAGGAACTCCAAATTTTATAATTTAAGTATAGCTAGCTAGATTATAATTTTAGAAGAATTTGGAAATTTGAATCACTACAATTAGAGCTTGTATGAAGGAGAATGAGTCCTTGGAAGTTTGAGTTCTAAAGAAATTACCCTAAATTCATTTTCAAGAATTAATGAATTATTTTTCTAAAGGAAATCCTAAATATCGCATATGCATTACGTTAGTACTTGAATTTCCATTTTCCAGCCGAACTATTTTTCTACGGGAAAATCCTAACAGTCACTGACATGTGGGCCCTTAGTACATGGACCGGGTCCATGAGAGTGCACTTGTCCACGGTGGACCAGGTGTGCAGAACAGTGGCTAGCCCCACGCAAGCACCCACGCAAGAGAGTACGTGGGCGTTGACGAGGGTGGTGAAGCTGACGTGGCACACATGTGGCTGCCAGGTGGCACCATGTGGTGGCCACATCACTCCGGCGGTGGCGGTGCTCGGGACCAAATGGTCGCCGGCTCTACGCACCACGGCAACGAGTGTGATTGGGTGCAAAAGAAAGAGGTGGAGGTGCTGAACCTGGTGCACACCAAAGTGGTGGCGCGATGCGAAGAAATGGCCGGTGACGAGGATGAAAGGCGGCAGCGCGTTTGGGACGACGGCAAGGTAGGTGCTTCGGTGATCCTCTAGTGATGAGATGGCGCACACGATGTAGAACATGGTCTGGCGAAGCTTCCTATGCGATCGACGATGTCAAAGCTCCCACGACGGCAGCACAATTGACGACGGTGCGCTTCGGGTTCCGACGGCTTTAAAATGAAATTCTAGCGAAGTGAGAGCGAAGTAGAGGCTAGGGCTGTGGTGCAAGCACGAGTGAGGGGTTGGGACGGGGAAGCTCCCTTTTATAGGGTGAGGGGATGATCGAGGCGGCGAGAACGTGCGCGATAGTTTAACCTGCACAGTGGCGGTGCAATTGAGAGTAAAAGAAGAGGGAAGCGACCGATTGATTGCGCATGTGAGTGGAGCAGGATCATGGGTTTGAATGTGCACGATCGTGGAGTAGAAACGGGTGCATTTACCAGCTTAAGTGGCCGGGAATGGTGGTGGCGTGGGGTCGATAGGGCGGCCCACTAGCGGCGAGAGGAAGGGAAGGCAGCATCCGAGCGTGAGGAGTCAGCTACGTGTCTTGCTGAAAAGAAGGTTGTGGGCCAGGAAAGAAATTGGGACCAAAGTGAAATCTGGATTTTTATTTGATTTTTGATTTGCAGAAATTGAGATAATTCAAATAGGCTTGTAGAAAATAGCAAATAGAGTTAAAAATTCTAGAAAAATTCACAGAAATTTCCTAAGTTATTTTGAACTTAAATAAAATATTTCCAAGTCAAAATTAGTATTTATATTTGTAAATAAATTATTTTGGCTTTAAAATAAATAGGGAAAACCTTTTTCAATTCCAGAAAATTCAAGGAAATTAATTAAAATTTTCTTTTTAACAGAAAAGAAATTTTGGGATGTTACAAATCTACCCCCCTTAAAGGGAATCTTGACCCTGAGATTCAGACTGGTTAGCAAAGAGGTGGGGATACTCGTCTTTCAATTCTTCTTCTCGTTCCTAAGTGGCCTTCTCTTCTAAGTGATTGCTCCACTACACCTTGCACGAATGGATGGCCTTGCTCCTGGTGACATGTTCTGCCACGTCAATAATCTTGATGGGGTGCTTCACATAAGTGAGGTCTTTCTGCAAATCAATGCTCTCAAGTGGGGTTTGTTCTGCTGGTACTCAAAGGCATTTCTTCAATTGAGACACATAAAAGACGCCATGAACTCCAGATAGTGATTCATGTAGCTCGAGCTAATATGCAACTTCACCTCTTTTTCCCAAAATCTTGTACGACCCAACAAATCTAGGTGCATGTTTTCCTTTGGTCCGAAACCTTTTCACTCCTCTAAGTGGAGTCACTCTGAGATAGACAAAATCTTCTGTTTCAAAGGACAAACCTCTTCGGCGATTGTCAGCATAACTTTTCTATCAGGACTGTGCTACTTTCAACCATTCTTTTATCAATTTTACCTTATTTTCAGCCTCTTTAATTAAAAGCAGGGCCAAAGAATTGATGTTCAGAACATCCCAAAGTTCTATTACCAAAAATAAAATTAATAAAGTTATTATTTTGTTGGTTTTTTGAGTTTTAAAATAGTTTTCTTGGTTTTCTAGAATTTCCTGGATTTTAAAGTTAAAAATACAAAATAAAATAATAAATTTTAGCCTCTTTAATTAATTTTTTGCATTTTAAAATGGTTTTCCTATTTATTTTCCAAAAATTAAAAATAATTTGTGTGCAAAAATAAAAGCCAACTTTAAGTTGGAAATATTTTTATTAATTTCAAATTAATTCAAGGAATTTCTGTGAATTTTTCTAGAATTTTTGAACTCTATTTGCTATTTTCTAAAAGCCTATTTGATTTCTTGTTTTTTTTTTTGAAAATCAAAAATCAATTAAAATCCGGAAATCCTCCTAGGGTGAAATTCCCTTCTCTGGCCCATTTCCCTCTCTCCCGTAGCCCACCTTGCGCCGACCCAACCTAGCCCACCCTTCTCTCTCTCTCTCCCTCTCACTTCCAACCCACCCCGCAATGTACTCAGCTTCTGTTGTAGAATCAGTAACTGTTCCTTGCTTAGAACTTTTCCAGCTCACTGCTCCTCCATTAAGACAAAACACAAACCCAAACTGCGATCCAAAATCATCCTTGTCGGTATGGAAGCTAGCATCGGTGTAACGATTTATGACCGGCTCTTCCTCACCACCATACACAAGGAATGCATCCTTAGTCCTTCTTAAGTACCTGAGAATATTTTTTTACTGCTATCCAGTGACCTTCACCCAGATCTGACTGATATCTGCTCGTAATGCTTAGAGCATACGACACATCCGGTTGTGTACAAAGCATGTCATACATGATAGATCCAATAGCCGAAGCATATGTAATTATAGTGTAACACCCTGGCTATTCGGAAGCCAAGATGTCACTTAAATAATCTAACATACAACCAATATGCGGAAGAATTTGAATAATATATCATCTAATGACATAAATATATCAATATTTAACTGAACCATGGCATGAATATAGTCTGAGTTCAAGCAAGTATATCAAAAGGGTGATCAAAGATCACAAATAGTACTTAATCAACCATAACATATAGAGGGTTATCAACCACATCTAACTTTAATTATTACAGTTCCTCAATTAACGAATGAAGGATTGAACCAAGTCCTATTATTGAAATGAAATATGGTGAAGTGAACAAATAGTGCATGTCTACTCCCTCCCAATAGAGCCATCATCAACAATCACCTAAAATAAACAAACAGAGCAAGAATGAGTCCGAGACTCAGCAAGTACAGTGAATAAGTGGACATACAGCAAATATGAACATAGCACCGAATGAATATACGAATGAATGGATTGAATGAATTGAATGGACTGCACACATGCTTATACCGGTATAGCTAGTGACACACCCGTCGGTGTTCACCTAAGCCCGTATTTAACAAAATGCGGGGATCCAAATCCCGTATGAAGAACGTTTCATATGAGTGTCCAAATTTGCCCACATTGGAATGGTGGGTCTTACGTGCCCATACTAGAATTGATGGGTCTTATAATCCACTCCCGTGGAAGGAACATGAAAATGGATGCATGTATTGAAATATGAATTATGAAAGACATCATATCCACACATGGAAATAACACATAAGAAAGGAACATAAACTTTGAATATTCTCATGGATCACAGAAAAGCACAATACGAACATCAAGCATCCAGCATTCACTAATCATAAGAACATCAAAGTACTTGCCTTTCGCGTTGCGACGCGTTAGTAGGCAATGAGGGTGCCCCTAAACCCGAAGCATCTTCGCCTACACAAGTAAGTACTCGAAATAAGAACAACATGGTACGGGACACTACCAATAACGTTTTACAACACCTTCCCGAACACCCAAGAATTAACCATTAACCCTATTCTGAAAACTGGCAACACAACCACAGGAACGATTCTGGACAGCAGCACGGAAAAAACCATAACTATTGATCTGGGACTTGGAACGAGGTGAGCCCAATTCCTAAAGAAACTTAACGATATATCTACAACATTCTAGTTGGCGAGATAACCCAATTCGGCCAAAATAAAATGCTAACAGGCAGATGAACTTAAAAGACAGATTCTGTCCAGATGAAACGGACAGCAGTAAAGAACAGATCACGACTTTTGATCTACAACTCCGATTAGGGCATTCTTTATCATTCTGGAAAGGTTATGAAATTTTATAAAACAATCTAGTTGGGTGGAAACCTTGAATTTGCCTCTAACATAAACATATCTTAAAAGACAAATTAACAGATCAATCTCGTCAGAATTCTGGACAGCAAGAATGAAACTATCATAACTTTTGATCTGTATGTTAGAATTAGGTGTTCTTGGTGGCCATGGAAAGCTAAAAATATTATCTAAATATCTCTAGGAGATGGATATCCTGAATTCTGTCTCAAAGAACCCGAAATCGACCACACAAGGTACTGGACAGAATTGAACGTCTACCGGCAGCAAAACGATCCAACCCAATTAATCGAAATCGCCTCTAATTATCAACAAATAGTGGGGAAAACACTTCGTTACCCTTGTAGACCCACGGGAAGACGATGATCAAGCCTCGAAGAAGATGATCCCTTCTCTTCTCCTCCTTTCTCCCCTTTTCTTCTTCCTCCCGATGGCCGGCAGCAAGGAGCAGCAAAGGGGGCGACATGGAGGGTGTGGCAGCAGGGAGGGGAGGATTTGCTACAGTGGCAACGTGCTACAATAAAAGTGCCTAGGGTTTGGTTGCCCCCTTCTTAAACCAACTTCCCACTTGGGCCAAACAACGTGGGCCGAAAGCCCAAGATTATTTCTCCTCTAAAAATCTGATTTCTCTTTTTAATTCTTGTTAAATATCTTTCTCATTTCAATGAATTCTCTAATGTTAAACAGGATATTACATAACCGCTGTTGGATACTTTCTTTGTTAGGAGAAATTCGAAATTGAATAAATTCCCTCTCCCGAATAATATTCTCTCTATTTGATATTCGGGGTATTGCATATAGTCATTTTGTCTCACTCATCAGTGGTCGTAGGACACTGACTCTTGCTAAGATTAATACCATGTGACATGGGTAAGAAACCTTTCTTGGAATCTTGGAAGTTGAATCGTTTCAACACCTAGTCAATGTACATAGCTTGGCTTAATCTAATTAGCCTTTTAGATCTATCTCTATGGATCCTTATACCAAAAATATATGCTGCATCTCCTAAATCTTTCATTGAGAAACTATTTCTTAATGAAGTTTTAACAGATTCAAGCATTAGAATGTCATTTCCGACCAGTAGTATGTCTTCCACATACAAGATCAGAAACACATGCTTTCTCCCACTAACCTTCTTGTAAACACAAGGTTCTTCTTCATTCTTGATGAAGTCAAACCCTTTGACCACTTCATCAAAATGAATGTTCCAACTCCGAGATGCTTTCTTTAATCCATAGATGGATTTCTTAAGCTTGCATACCTTCTAGCTTCCCGTGGATTGACAAAACCCTCAGGCTGTGTCATGTACACATCCTCACTTAGGTTTCTATTTAGGAAAGCTGTTTTGACATCCATTTGCCATATCTCATAATTGAAATATGCAGTAATAGCTAGAATGATCCTGATAAACTTAAGCATAGCAATAGGTGAGAAGGTTTCATCATAATCAATACCTTGAATTTGTTTGAAACCCTTCGCAACCAGTCATGCCTTATGAATGTGAATATTTCCATCCATATCTACGTTTTATCTCAAAAATCCATTTGCACTCAATGGTTTTAACACCATTAGGTGCATCAACCAAGTACCAAACTTGATTGTCACGCATGGATTTTTATCTCGGATTTCATGGCTTAAAGCCATGACTCAGAGTCTGGGTCCATCATCGCTTCCGCATAAGTATTAGGCTCATCATTATTCAATTATAAAACATCATGCTCATACCTTATAGGCAATTGACGTGGCCTTTTAGATCTACGTGGGGCTGATGTCTCATCTATAGGTTCAACAACATTTTGTTCATCCTATAGTGGTTCAGTAGGAGTTGGAACATTTTCAGATATTTCCCGAATTTTTTTGAGTTGCACCTTGCCCCCACTGACTTCTTTGGAAAGAAACTCTTTCTCCAAGAAGACACTATTTCAGGCAATAAACACTTTGTTATTGTAATACCCCAAATGTATTCGAGAGAGAATAATTAAATTAGGAGAAAGCCAAAAGCTTAGACAACTTTGGGCAGGGCCTTCGCCCATTTGTATCCAAACCCACAGTGGAGAAGGAAGTGGCAGCCATAAAGGGGGGGCAAACCCTAGGCCACCCCTCCCCGCTTTGGCCGCCACCCCCCCTTGGCCGCCACCCCTTTGGCCCTTGCGCATCCTCCCCTCCAGCAGCCCCTCCTCCATGATGTCTCCCCCTGCTACCGGCCAAGGTTTCCCCTTCCCGCTGTCGGCCAAGTTGGAGAAGAAGAAGGTTCTTCCCTGTGGTGCTCGGTCAAGAAGGAGGAAGAAGAAGGAAGGGGGAGAAGGGAGAAGAGAGGGAAGGGGAGAGATCGCATGCTGGAGGTTGTGTTCTTCAGCGGTTCTTCAAGGGTAAGATTCGATCTCCTTCCGATTAGCCGATTATATGATTATTAAGTTTTGTCGGTAGTTTAGATCTGTTAGAACAGATTGGGTTATACCTACGTTTTGATATGGTTAAAGGCAGAATCTGTTCTGTACATCTCCTAGAGAATCATAAACGATGTCGTTATCTTTCCGTGAAGTGCTAGATCGCGTTATTTGGACCTCTGTAGCAAAAGTTATGAATTTTGTAACGTGAGTTTCTACAAATCTGTTAGTATCCTGACAGTTGTTAGTAATCTGGATTAAGAGATTAGCTAAATAAAAAAATTAGAGGAGCTTACTATAATTAAAGTTGTAGATTATTGTCTCAGCTTTCCAGAAAGCTTAAGAACACGAATTTTGGACAAACGTACTGAAAGTTATGGTAGTTTTAGTTTTACTGTCCAAAAACCTGACGTGAATTCGATGTTCGGTCAGTTAGCTTGGTAGGGGTATTAGATGGCCGAATCAGAAAGGCTCATCAACTAGGTTTAGTTGGAGAAATTGATAATATTTTCATAAAGTCCAAGAACACCTCATTTGGACTCCTGTACTAAACATTATGGATTTTAGAATATGGCTGTCCACAGAGGGGACAGATCGACCTTTAGGAGTGGGAATTGGGAATGTGCTAGAGAGTATAGCGAGTTCGGTTGTGCTACCAGTTGTGTTTTTGGTCCAGTATGATTGTCTTAGCGTGCTTTATAATTATATTCAGGTGGGGGATTGGTCTCGGGGGCAGCGCCCTCTTCACGTCCTCCGTTCTCGCACGGTTGAGGCAAGTATTCTGGTTGTTAGTATAATTATGAATGTTTGATAGTGAGTGCTTGTGTTTTTATACATATTAGCTATGCATGGTTGATAGTGTGATATGTATGATTAAGGATGATGAATGCTTGAGTTATGGCTAAGGGTTATTCGGGTATGTTGCTGTTGCTGTACATCGTATTTAAAGTTTGAGATTCATGCATGTTGCTGTTGCCATACATGTTATTTAAAGTTTGAGATTCTGGTATGTTGTTGTTGATATACATGTTATCGAAAGATAGAGTACTGGTATATGTGCATGTCAAGAGCATACTTGAGACTTGGTCACGTGGTGACCAAGTATGAATATTTGAGGTCCCCGTCATGTAGATGACAGGCTTGTGGTCCCCACATTCGTAGAATGTGGGCATTGATTAGAGGTCCCCATCATGAATATGATGGGCTGTGGTCCCTATACTTGTGGAGCATAGGCTCTTGGTCCCTGTGCCAGAGGGCACAGGCAAGGGTATACATCGACGGCTGTATGCCTCGCATTACCGGTAAGATGCGAAAAGAGTAAAAGAGAAAACGATGCATTGCACATTCGCATTACATAAAACATGTGAGATGTTTTAGGGTAAAGTTTTGGTATTGGATGCTGATGTTATAATTGTGAGTTTAAGGTTTTATTATTGGTACTTGCTGAGTCTTTGGGCTCGCTCTTGCTTTTGTTGTGCTTTTAGGTACCAATTGCTAGAACGGCATGCATGGGAGGGAGTAGACTCGAGTTGGTTGCACACACTACTACACATCCTTAAAAGTTGATTAAGTCTTAGATCATACCGTAATAAATGAGCAAACTGCTTAAGAATTGATTATGGTTATGCTTTATGTATTGGATTATTTGTAATAATGAGGAGTAGCTATTTTGGATATTTTTGAATATGCTTTAGTTGTTTTAGCATGTTTTGAATGCCTATTGATGACTCTGGATGTTGGATTAATTATTTTTATATATTTTATTGTTGGAACCTCTGTATAGTTAACTATACAAAGGAGGTTCTGCCGAAATTTGGTAGATGGTCTTAGCTTAGATTTGTTTAATATTATTTTAGTAGCATTCCAGGCTCATGTTGGGCTGGGGTGTTACAGTTGGTATCAGAGCGGGCTGTAGGTCCGTGGTATTTGAATTATTAAACTTGACACACTAAGCACAGTAGATGGGTTTGGGTTATTGCATTGCATTTACGTTTCTGTTATGTGGTATTGATGATTCTTATTATGAGATGATCTGATATATCTATATTATAATACTATGGTTATTACGTGTGGGGATAACCCATGTTGAGGGGTTGAGGTCGTGGTTGTGGCCCTAGGCTTTACCAGGCTATACCACTGTTCGCAGTATGAGAATAATGAATATCTTTAGGGGAGTTGTTCTCTTCCTTGAATTTGATTTTTGTCAACTATTGGCTAGTTGGGCTTGATGAATTTATCTTGGGTTAGTAGTTTTTATTCCAGTCGATGTGTTTCCATTGATTTAATTTGACCCTTAAAGCGAACATTGTTTTCCAACTGTTGAGCCGCTTGCGGTTGATGAACCTTCTTTGGATAGTGGTTACAATGCAGTTGATGGGTTTCAATTGGTTTGTGTTTGTTTTATAGAGCAAATAATGTTTTTTCTGACTCTTGAGCTATTCTTGCAACTTGTAAACGTTGTCATTGACAATTTTGTACCTCTTCATGAGAGTTCTACCTTCTTATTGGCAAGCTTGACCCATTTATTCGCTTGGTGTTTTAGATAATGGAAGGTATCATTTACAAACTTCATTGAAGTACGTTTCGTCTTTACTTACTTCTTTTGAGTAGTTGAGATATTGAAGTTTAGTGCATCTTCTTTGAGGAAGAAAGTATCAAAACTATTTTGAAATATTTTGTTGGGTTTTGTGAGAGGTTTAAAGCATAAAATATAATTTGATAATGTATGAGTTATCAAGTTGGGTCTATAGTTTGGTGCGTAATCGATCTTAATCAAGATCCTTGGAAGTGAAGTTGATAGATTTGACGTTGTCATGGAGTAGTTACATGATGAACTTGTCAAATGGTATGACCATTCATACTAGGAATCCAAGACTTATTAAGAGGTGGGGTATATTGATGATTTGGTCTAATCATTAAGATGGTGGAATTCGATAGATTTATTGGATAATTCAGAGTAAAGTGTCTCAATGGATTTGTCTACCCATTAGTGATGATTATGTTAAGGATGTGAGTGAACGATGACTTAGAGGATATTAATTCAGTAATTTTCATAATCTGACTACTTGATGATTATACTTAATTGCTAGATTGAAACATGTATATCGGATTAGATGAATGTTGAGGTAGTACTTTGTGAAACCCGGAGATTAAAGGATATGATGTTATTAAATCTTTAATTAAACTTTGAGCATAAAGTGGAATGTTGACTTCGTGTTTATAAATGGATATGTGACTGTAAATAGCAGTAGGACCCTTTTTTGCATACATGATAAATACAATTGTCAATTTTCAATGATAGTTGAAGTGTGTGTTGAGCAGCACTAATGGTTGAATGGATGAATGAATAAGTGATATCTGAAAGCATGCGTGGCGAAGTTGTTATTTGATAGTATGATCTTGTTATAAGAGGTTGTTTCAACCTTGTGACTGGTGTTTCTTTTGGAGAGATTTATGATGGGATAAGAGGCTATGATGATTCTCGTTAAGAGTGTATTATGTTATTGTTAGTGTGATTGTCAGTAAGGGATTATGATGGTAATGTTGAACGTTTTGTATAAAAGAATTTGATCGCTCGTGTGATGTTGATTAAATGAAAAGTTTCTAGTTTTGTGTTTGTGATCTTTCAAACCTCGTGTTGATGTGGTAGCTGAAATTGTTTTGAGCAAAGTGACGTGCTGAGAGGTTTTATTAGTTCCTAAGTGGATTATGTGTTGTGGTCTTGAAATCTCTTCTGGTTGGAGATGGCATGGTGATGCTGTAACCAACAAAAGACGTTTTCTTTGTTAAAGGAAAGAGTAAAGAAGAAGTATTTGAGATTGAAGTCAAGTTTGTAACTTGCAGTTTATCGATTTTTGCCTAAACTTTCTGTTTTGCCCAACGGAGTTTCCCGAATCCCAAAAGCAATGTGTTATTCTCGTTTGAGGTTTGATACTCAATTGGAGGTGAAGCAGTCGTAACAGGTTCTGGAGCTTGGGCAGCTTGCACAGGAACATCAGCAGCAGGTGGAGGAGCAGTATCAAGTTCATTCTCATCTTCTTCAACAAAGATGCTCTCTGTCACCTGTAAGTCACCTGAAACATCGGATCTAGCTCCAGGGCTAGTCTCATCAAAAGTGACATTGCATGTCTCCTGGACAATGTTAGTTTCAACATTAAAAACCCGAAAATCCCTCGAATGAGCAGGATAACCTAGAAATAAACCATCACAAGTCCTTGATTCAAATTTATCTTGGTTTCCTATTTTCAAAATAAAACACTTCGATCCAAAGACTAAAAAATGTGAAATAGAGGGTTTTCTGCCAAATCGAAGCTCATAAGAAGTCTTGCCCAAAGACGGTCCCAAAAAGACACGGTTTGAAATATGGCAAGCTGTAGCAATAGCTTCGGCCCAAAACCTCCTCGGTGTGCTATACTCATCTAGCATCGTCCTAGCCATCTCGACTAGGGTCCTGCTCTTCCTTTCCATAACGCCATTTTGTTGAGGGACGTGTGGAGAAGAGAACTGATGCTCAATACTGCGCTCAGCACAAAAAGAGGTAAAAGAAGCATTCTTGAACTCCGTGCCATTGGCACTGCGGATCGCTCTCAAGACACCAGGAAGTTCAGAAGCCAAACGGAGAACAAGGTCATGATAATGATCAAAAGCCACATCCTTCGAAGCAAGAAAGAACACCCAAGAATATCTCGAAAAATCATCGACTATGATAAGAATGTACCAATTGCCACCGACTGACCGAACCCTAGCAGGACCAATAGTATCCATATGAAGCAACTGTCCCGGTCCGTCAGTCATGACCATAGTCAATGACGGGTGTGAGGCGGCAACTTGCTTGCCATGCCTACAGGGCGCACATATAGCATCCTTGAAAGCTTTGAGTTTAGGCAAACCTCTCATGAGATCAAGGCCGCTAACTCGTGTCATATGATCAAAACCAATGTGCCCAAAATGTCGGTGCCAAAGCCAGATATCAGAAGAAGAAGCAATTAAGCACTTAAGGGATCCGGCAAGAGATTCAGAAAAATCAGCTCCAAAAATTCTACCAACTCTATAAATCCCAAAAATAAGCTCACCAAAAGAATCAAGCACACGACAGGCATTCTTCTTAAAACGAGTCTCATAGCCATCATCAAGAAGCTGTGAGACAGAAAGGAGATTGTACCTTAGCTTAGACACAAGCGCGACGTTCTTGAGAATGAACTTGTCGTTCACTCTGATCACTCCAGTTCCTTCAATGCGCCCTTGTGTATCATCTCCAAAGGTGATGAAGTCATCACTGGTTGACCGCGTGAAGGAGGTGAACCATCTTGAGTCTCCGGTCATGTGGCGTGAACACCGGGAGTCGACGAACCATGTGCTCTTCCTCCTTCCGCGGCAATCTTGAAAATCAAGGAACAGAAGAACATTGTGTCTCAATACTGGGGTTAGTTAAGAGCGACTTGGGAACCCAGTATTGAGACACACGTCTACGAGTAGTATGCAAAGCAGATGTGCTATCCTTGATATTATTTGTAGTTTTATTATGAGCAATGGTAACAAGAACATGAGATGCATCCTGTCTAGGAACACGGTGATGAGCATGTGCAACAAATCCTAGACCAGATTTCTTCTTTTCTACATGACCATGTCTCATAAAAGCTCTAGGTTGATTAGATGACATTCTAGCAATATTTTTCTTAGCGTTCTTCAACCTACACCAACAAAACTCAACCAAATGTCCACTCTTCTTGCAATAGGTGCAATGGTATTTTGTACCACTAGGAGAAGCACCTTTTGTCTCAAAAGAAGGTTGGACAAAACCTGCAGATTTGAAAATTGTCTTTGCTGGTTGGGTTGTGAATTCAACTAAGCCATTTTTCAAGACCTCAATGACATTAGGCTTGGATTTGTCCTAGGCATAGTTGTATCCTAACCCTTGCTTCATATAAGGAGTTTTTGATTGATCAAGAATTATGTTTAACTGTTTTTTACCACTAGAGAATCTTTCTAAAGTATTCTTAAGATATGCATTCTCTTTTCCAACATCAACACATGACTCACAATTCTTGGCCTTAACGGCTCTAGCATGTTTCTCCTTAAGAAAAGCAACTTCAAACTTATAGGCTGCACATGAGGCACAAGGCATAGATTCAATTGTGTCCTTAAGCTTGGCATATTTTGCTCTAACTGCTTCTAAAATGTCCTTAACTTCATGTTCACGTTCTATGCAGAAAGAGCAAAAACTAGATTTGACATTACCAGAAGCATCCAACTTGCTAGACTCTAAGCATTTTTCATAGGGAGCAGATTTGACATCAATTAGCTCAGTCCTAGCATTTTCAAGTTGATGCAAAGCAATATCATGAGCAGATTGCAGTTTAGCAAATTTAGAATGTAAAGCATGGCAAGAAGAACATTCATCAGATTCAAGTGTCTTAGCATTTGTAAGTTCTAATGTCAAATTATCTACTTGTGACTCTAAGTCCTTGTTCCTAGCCATGGTAAATTCTAATGCCTTATCCTGATTCATGAGTTGCTCAAACATGTTATCGCATCTAGCAGAAAGAACATCATAGAGAGAGGTACCTCATCGTTGTCATCGGCGTCAACGGAGTCGGCCATGAAGCACATGCCGGTGAAGTCCTTGGCCTTCCCTTTCTTGTCTTGAGGGAGCTCCTCCTCCTCCTTGTCGTCCTTGCTCCCGGAGTCCACATCGCTCATGGACTGCTCTCCAAAAGCGGCAAGGACCCGGTGAGCAGCCTTCATGAGCTTGGCAGCATCATACTTGGGGCAGTTTGCTTCTTCCAGGCAGGCTTCTCATCCTTGTAGTTGCCCTTAACTTTCAGCTTGGGGCAGTTTGCCCGGATGTGATATAGCTCTCCATACTCATAGCACGTCATCGATACTCTCGCCAGGACGCATCTCGAATTTATTGTACTCTCGCTTGTAGACCGTCTGGCACACTTGCTTGATCTGGAATGATCCCTCATGGTAAGTTTCGAGGGTGTGCCAGATCTCATGTGCGGTCTCAAGGTTGCAAATCCTATCGTACTCCTGTCTACGAACCCCAGCATATAGGAGGTTCTTAGCCTTATGGTTGTTTGCCAAAAGTGCTGATGAAGCCGGTGAAGCAACCTCTGGCAAAACAAGCGGAGCTCGAACAACCTCCCATACAGCTTGTCCTTCACTCTGAAGGAAGACTCGCATGCGATTCTTCCAATAGGCATAGTCGAGCCCATCGAAGACATGCGGCTTGGTCGAGTACTTATCCATCGCCAAGTTCAGTGACCGGTTAAGATCAAGATTGAACTAACCGGGCTCTGATACCACTTGTTGGACCGAAAAGGCGACTAGAGGGGGGGTTGAATAGGAGCACACTCACTTTTTCACTTTGATCAGATTCAACACAAATTTCACTCCAATAGCTATGGAAGCTATGAAGATCAATATACCAGTACAGCGGAAGACTAGTATTGAATCCAATCCAAAATCCCCAAGGCAAACGACCAAAACAGGAGATCACAAACCCTAATCCAGAGGGCCGGACTAACCGACGGCAAGGAGGCGGACTAACCAGGCCGCGGACTAACCGACGGCCAAAGGTCGATCGACCACACCACTTAATCGATGGTGGCCAAAGGCGGACTTACTGCACCGTGGGTCGGCCGTGGCAGAAAAGTAGTCTCGACCACACCGATGCGATAATGTGAATGAATCGGCAGAAATCAAACTCAAATCGGTCTAACTTTTGATCTGTGAGGGCAAACTCCACGAAACTTGACACACACCTTCTCAAAGATATGAGGAACCTATTCCAATCAAGGATCGTGAAGATCCATCCCAAAGTTCCTATCTTTTTCAGTTTGAGCGAAGGTGGTTCAAAAACCGAGTCAAATCGAAAACATGATCTAGAGACTTGCTCGTGGGTGAATGGTGATCAAGATGATCTTAGATATGTTTCCACATATCACAGCAAGCTAGATCAAGAGAAGAAACCAAGCAAAGACTCGAGAATCAAAGAGAGACCCCAAATCACCAAATAGAGAGAAAGAAAGCAAATGAACTCATCTTTGAGAGAACTTTCTTTGGATTGATTTGATATGGTATTGGTTTACAGCCACTCCATCAATGGAGGACAAAGATTCAATACATGAGCACGGAATCAAATCCAACTCTCTAGAACCCTAACCTCCACTAATCCTCTCCCTAAGCAAACTAGGGTTTCAAACACAATGAAAGGATTAAGGGGGTACAGCCACCTCCCTCCTCTATTTATAGTGGAGGCTTAGACCTTCTAGAAGATTGATCCCTAATGGGCTCCCGTTAAGGCCCACACACAAACGGGTCACATACGCACGCATTTTAAAGTGCTGTCTTCTCCTCTTGACCTAATCCGCTTCACCTTGCGCCATCTTGGGCCTGAGTTGGCAAAAGGTCACCAAGGTGATATTTGGTAGAATTACCAAAATACCCCTTCTCGATCTTTTTGAAAAGACCGAGTCCCATCTTCGTGAAGCACCTCCCATGCTTCGCCACGTGTAGGTTGATCCAGTGGCTCTCATCATGTTGGCAAGTCTCTCCCATCCGGCTCCCACTGAAACCACCATGGCACTTGCTGACCCGCTTGATCGAACTCCGTGCACCGAATGCCCCGCCTGCTCATCACCTTTGTCCCTTTTGCACCATGCTTGACTCCATTGACCTCACCCGGCATCCCCAATCGTTCTGGACCTCAGCTCTTTAAGCTTAGTCCCGATCATCCTTGTTGTTGACCGTCATTGACCTCGAAGCAACCTGCACAACAATAGACAAAGAAATCGATTCCGGGAATAAGTTCTTCACAACTTGACCCACGTTAGTCAAAACATGCATCATGCAACACATATGCCATGTAACCCATGAACTTGACCTAACCCAACACTCATCGCCACGACTGGCCGATGATCAACAAGAACAATCCAAACTTCGATGAAAACTCGTGATTTGATAAACCTTTAATAACATTGCCAATTGTAACATCATCCTAAGATCGTGCACACATCCCCATGATATCCATAGTAACGTTTTCCCTTGTGCTAAAATTTATTTCCATTTGCCTTTTCTTCTAAGAAAGGGTTAACTAAACTGTATTACAAAGTCTCTTCGGTTGTGTTTTGGCAACTAGATAGTGGTGGTCTAGTAGATGGTTTTGTGAACCTTTAGGTGTCAGGTTGTTGGAGAGGCATTGAGTAATAAATCGATTTATTCGAATAGCCCTTGGAGAGGAGTTGTTTTAAATAGAATGTTGTCTTTAGAGTTAATAGATTTCATTGTCGTAGATAATAGGACTTATAGCGAGGTTTGTTCCAAGATATTGTGTTCATGTTGACAGAACATTAGAATTAGCAATTTATGGAAATCTTGATCAGTTTTTTAGAGTATCGCATTTGGGTACTCGGTAAGATTATGTAGAGGAATTATGATGGTGTAGTTTAATGAGAATAGCAGTGTAGAGAAGTCTATTAGTCATGTTGATTCATGGGATAGTAGGGATTGTTGAGTTATTGTCACGTATGACTCGGCCTCAATGGGTAACCCTATGGGAGTTAGATTATCTCTAAGGATAACTTAGTCAAGAGCATATTTATTTATTAATGTTAGTGATTGAGTATGTTTGAATTCTGGTCAATCAGTTAGGGTTTTGCGAATGGGTATATTGTGGTCGAGTAACTGCATTTGATTGGTGTGGATTAGAGAAGGTCTAAGATTGGTGTAATGAATCGCATTGGGTGGTTACTTGATTAGTAAGGAATGATGACATTAATAACTGAGGTTATTGTTGAGCTGTGTGAACTTTTCAATGGATTCAGACTTATGACTCATCAAGTAGATATATCTATATCTACTAAAGTCATCAGTAAAGGTTATGAAATACTGAAAACCACCTCTGGTCGGAGAACTCATCGGACCACATACATCCATATGTATGAGGGCCAACAGGTCGCTCGCCCTCTCACCTCTAGTCGTGAAAGGTGCTCTTGTCATCTTTCCAAGTAAATAAGATTCACATGTTTTAAATGATTCAAAATCAAATGAGTTTGGAAGACCATCTTTATGGAGCTTCATCATGCGCTTCTCATTTATTTGACCTAGACAACAATGTCAAATAAAAGTGAGATTCAAATCATTAGGTTGAAGTCTCTTAGCATTTATGTTTATAGACAGACATATCCTCAAGATTTAAAATAGACAATCCATTCACCAATGGAGCATGGCCATAAAGCATATCTTCAAAATAATTTGAACAACAATTGTTCTTTATTCTGAACTCATAACATTCTGCTCCTAGACAAGAAGTAGAAATAATATTTTTGCTTAAGGCTGGAACATAATAACAATTATTTAGTTCCATAACTAATACTGAGGGTAAAGCTAATGGTAAAGTGCCAATAGCTAATGCAGCAACTCTTGCTCCATTGCCCACACGAAGATCAACATCTGCTCTTGCCAAACTTCTACTCCTTATCAGTCCCTACATCGAATTGCAAATATGAGCAACCGATCCGGTATCAAATACCCAAGAACTGGTCGGAGAAGTGGCAAGATTAATTTCTACAACATATATACCTGAACTGGAAGTCTTACTTCCTTTGTTCTTCTTTATTTCTGCTAAGTACTTCTTGCAGTTTCGCTTCCAATGCCCAGTCTCATGACAATGGTAATATTCTGTGTCAGGCTTAGGACCCAGCTTGAGCTTCTTAAGCTTAGCCTTGAGACTCTCGATCTCATCTTGAGTCTTTTCTTTGCCCTTGCCCTTTCCTGACTTACCCTTCTTCTTGAAGCTAGTAGTCTTTTGAACCATCATCACATGATTAGAACTTTTCTTGATGCTCTCTTTGGCACCCTTAAGCATGCTGTACAACTCGGTCATTGACTTCTCCATGCCATTCATATGAAAATTTAATATGACTGGCTCAAAGCTCTCAGGCAGCAATAGGAGAATCCCATCAGTAGCCAACTCTTGGCTAAGGGAAAAACCAAGGTTGTTCAAGCTTTCAATGTGTCCAATCATCTTGATCACATGAGAAATGACTGGGTTACCTTCTGACATCCTATAAGAAAACAATGCCTTAGAGGTATTGTACCTCTCTACCCTTGCTTGATCCTGAAACAAGTTTTTCAGACTTACAATCATATTGTAAGCATCCATGGTCTCATATTGCTTCTAAAGCTCAGAGTTCATGGTGGCAAGCATAAGGTAGTGCACATCGACTACGTCATTGCAATGCTTCTCATAAGCATTCTTTTCAGCACGAGTAGCATCAGCATTAGGTTCCTCGGGATAGGGACCCTCTAGAATATATTCCTTCTTTTCTTGTTTGAGAACAATTCTCAAATTACGAAACCAGTCAATGAAGTTGGTTCCATTCAGTTTTCTTTCTCAAGAATAGATTACAAATTAAAGGTAGGTGTAGAGGAAGTAGTAGGTGCCATGATCTACAATAGAAATATATGCAAAAACTTAGCACTATGTTTATGTAAGATCTTCTATTAAACACTTTAATAAAAGATACTCCCACTATATATTCTAAACCATGTTTCCCAATAACATCATATAGTGGGTTCAAGATCCATAAATCATTAAGTCCTAGTGAGCTTTGGCATCACTGCTAGAAACCTAGTGATTTTAGGTAGGCAACCTCTTGCCAATCATATCTCATATGACTCTTATTTGTTGGGTGGCATCTCTATGCCCCGACAACCAACATTATGCCCTAAGGCCCAAAACTGTTTTGATAGTCTTATCAAGTTAAACCAACACTATGCATGTGGGTGTCCGACACCCACCCCATCTTATTAAGATAGTTAATGGCACCCTACTTTGGTAGACCTGCCAATTAACGATCAAAATCGTGATAGGCACAATAATTAGAAAGGCATCAAATTCACTTAATTTTTTTTAGGGATACTACTCTACCATGTTAAAACATCTAATGATAAAATATGATCAATAGCATGTCATGAATAAACATTCACACATAATCATATTAAACTGTGAAATAGTATGACCCTTATCATGACGATCTCCATCAGCATGCTTCCTATCCTCTGGGCCATCATGCTTGAAGTCTCTGACCGAATTCATCTACTAAGCAATTACTCCTAAGAGCTAGTAATGAATTACAAACGATAATATCAAGCATCATATGTCGGTACGCAGACCATTATACAATAATATGTAGCCCAATGGCTATCACATAGCATGACACGCAGGCCTTGTAAAATCCATACATGCATCACATACACAATGGGCCATACTATTCATATCAATCCCTGCAAAAACAAGTTATGTATAGAATCCAATTCCATCACTGCCTTGATAGGACCACACACTGCGACAAACTCCGATGGCAAAATTCCGACCAGTAGGAGTATTATGCAATGTGGTCGTGAACAAGCATTGTAAACCATCTGGTCCTCTTAATTTATACCTCTTGCAAAACCCATCTACTACCGCCGAAACCCAATCGATCTTATCAACTAGTCCCTAGATTGTTCAATCCATATGAACCGATCTAGGTAATCAGACCCGACCAGTAATAGATCTAATCTACTACTACCACATATCAAGTATATGCGACCGATCTAGATCATAAATTATGCAAGATGGCTTTGATACCACTAAAGGGATACGGGTAGGCTACATTAGCTGGCCATTCAAAAATTCTACCACGTAAACCAGAATGCCATGCAAGTAAGAGATCATAGATCGTTACCACTAGAAGCGCAGTGCAGCGGAAGAAGAGTTGGAGCAGTTTGATCCAATGTAGAGTGCGTCGATGAAGTGGTCGTAGTCGACCGTCCACTGAAGTCGATCATCTCCTCCAGCAACCAATCGCGTTCCTTGCGAAGTCGTGGATCATCCTTAGGTGCAACAGCAACTATAGTAGCACCTCTACGGTATCCACACATCCGGGGAAGGAACATTGTACGCTGGTGTGCTAGTGCCAAGTCACACGGGAAGGATCTTTGAGAAGATGGCGGCTAGGGTTTCGGTGGAGCAGCTTACGATGTCTGTCATGTTTTTCCAATAGCCTCAAGCATCTCCTTATATAGATCCCACGATGGATCCTATCTGAACACGTTTGTTCCAACCCGTTAAGTGTGTGATCCGTTAGGTTCATGCGTGATCGGTTGTGACTCGGAAACTCATCTCTGACCACGAGTTGTTAGTGGTTCCTAGCAGGAAATAACGATCCCCGAATACACACAAATTATATCAGACGAACCTTAATACAATATGATCTACGAGTAATTCATTATCACTTACGACCAGCTCGTATCTCTATATGACCAGTTAGTGATAATGTTCGACTAGTCTATGACTAGCTCGTATCTCCATATGACTAGTCCATATCTGATTGAACTAAACGACCTGCTCGTGTATTCTCCCTTTGCCTCACTTTATCTAGTTGAACTCCAAGTGAGATATTATGTCATCCATGGACTGTTCAATACTTTCTCGATCAAGTGTAGGATAACTTCATGTGGTCAACTCTTTGATCACTAGTGGCATGGCCATGCACTTTCTTTATCCGACCACATCGAGGGGCTTAGAGATATCTCTCCTGTTATGTTAGGAGGGGAAAATCCCATATCTGACCAAGAAATTTTGATAAATACCACTACAAAGTGCCTGTTTCAGAGAAGTGTCATCGCTCATTTCGATATTCGAAATATGCCATTGCACAGCTTAGAACATCCTACAAATGCCATAAATATATGTATTTTATCAGTATTGGACCAAATTACCCCTACCTTCTCCTTCCTCACTCCTCACCCTACTCTCTCCCCATTTTTAGAGCTCACACCGCATCTCCCCTCCATCCACGCCACCGTCTCCCTCTTCAGCTCCGCCTCCGGGGTCCCCCTCACTTCCATCGATGGCTCCGCGCTCACCCTCCTCCGCACCGCCGCCGTCTCCGTGCTCGCCGCATCCCCCCTCGTCTCCCCCTCCCGGCCCCCCTGCACCCTCTCCCTCTTCTCTCCCCTCGATCCACGCCGCCGTCTCCCTCTTCAGCGCCACCTCCGGGGTCCCCCTCGGTTCCATCGACGGCTCCGCGCTCACCCTCCTCCACACCGCCGCCGTCTCTATGCTCGCCGCATCCCTCCTCGTATCCCCCTCCCAGTGTCGCCCCCGCCGCCGCTGGCAAGATGTCAGAGGGTGAAGGGGACGGTGAAGTGGTTCAACACTACCAAGGGGTTCGGCTTCATCTCCCTCGAGGACGGCGGCGAGGACCTCTTTGTGCACCAGTACGTCCTCCAAGTCTGACGGCTTCCGCAGCCTCAACGAGGGCGAATCTGTCGAGTTCGTCATCGGCCCCGGCGGCGCCCCGCTCACCGGTGGCTCCCACCCTAGCGGAGGCGACCGTGGAGGTGGCTACGACGGCAGGAGTGACCGCGGCTACGGTGGTGGTGGCTACGGAGCTGGCGGCGGAGGCGGCTACGGGAGCGGTGGCGGAGGTGTCGAGTTCGTCATCGGCCCCAGCGTGTGCGTCCCCATCTTGAGCTCATGCGAATGTGTGCGTCCCCAACTTGAGCGACCGTGGCTACGGCGGTGGCGGCTACGGAGGTGGCGGTGGGCGGTGCGGGTGGTGGCGGAGACGGCGATCGGCTGCTGAGGCAGGCGGTGGCGGTGTGTTGAAGAAGAAGCGATGGTGACATGGCAATCGAAGAAGACAGGGGCAATAACATCAATATTTGTGAAATATGTAGATTAGTGGCATTTCTATGAGAAAAAGATGTTTGCAATGGCATATTTCGAATATCGAAATGAGCGATGGCACTTCTCTGAAATGGGCAGTTTGTAGTGGCATTTATCAAAATTTCCCTATCTGACTAGTCATATTCCTCCGCATGTTTCATAGCATACCCGAAAGCTACCTTTATAACTACCTAGTTACGGACTAGCGTTTGGCAACCCCTAAGTGTACTATTACACTTGTAGAAAACTATGTTGATCTCAGGTCTAAGGATTATACATCATCATTGCTTGAGACCAACTGATGACACATGGAATCATAACAATCTCAACATGTCTCAAGGTGGATCAATCCAACAGCATGTTCTCTAACATGTGTTCATATTATTGATTCGATATCCCAATATCCATGACCGATGAAACATGGTCATCAATCAATACATGTGCTGGTCGATAAGTCACTAGTGTTCCGACCAGTGATATCCGACCAGGAATACATTTAGAATGACATCATATAAGTTAAAGAGCTTAACCAACAAGTCACATACTTGTTAATCTTTATAACTAATGATTCATTCAAGGAACATAATAACATTTATTTAATAACTCATAAACATAGACGTGATACAATCATCTCTATGATTGCCTCTAGGGCATATCACCAACAGGGGTGACGGTGATGTGGTGGCGACCCCCAAAATGGGTTGCTGACGTGAAAAGGAAGATAGGGTAGGTAGTGTTGTGGCTCGGGTTGCTTTGTGGTGGCTCGGCGGAGGTGTGCGATGGCCAGCCGTGAGGAGGTAACGAGGACAGTGGTGCATGGTTGGGAGAGGGGCCGAACTAGGGGAAGCATGAGCACAAGGGAATCATGTGGAGCTCACCAGAGCATTCAGTGGAGACGGGGAGGTGCCAAGGCGGTCTGGCGATGGGAACCCGAGGCGATGTGGTGAGGTCATCGTGGTAGCGGAGCTATGGAGAAAGAGAACAAGAGTGAATGATGGGAATAGCGAGTGGAACTGGCATGAAGCTCACCTGAGAAGAAATGGCGGCGACGGCGACGGTTTTAGCCGGATTTGGGGAAGTCGAAGGTGGCACCATACTCCTATGGATGAAACACAAAATCAACTGAGGGGAAAGGGTCCTTATGGGCTAGAACATGTCGCGACATGGTCCATTAGGGGAGGAGCTCACCGTGGGCATGGGGTCAAAACCAGAGGCTGCGATGTGGTGATGGCCAACGACACAAGCTGGGCGACGTGACCAGGAGCAAGGCATGGGCACAGCGCAGGGCATGGGGAGGAGGATGTGAAACCATGGGCAGTTGGCCAAAGCTGGGGGCGAGTGAGTGGTAGCACAAGCGCTTGTGCGTGTGGGGGAAGAACCCTAACGGGTGTGGGCGGTTGGTCAGTGAGAGGAGAGAAATAAATTCAGTTCCAGAATTTTTATAAAAGGCTAAGGGTTTGAGGGAATTTCAAATATAGAAATTTAGCTGCAAAAATTATAAGAATTTTTGGGGAGGCTTCTAACACAGTTTAGTTCATTGTCAAAATTTTCGAGAATTTTATTTGGTCTTTATTTTCTTGGAAAATTCTTTTAATTTTCTGTTTGCATGGAATTGTATTATTTGATTTGACAAAAGTTTCAAAACATGCTTACAATATATTTCCCCATTTAATTAACAGTACAAATACCCTATTTTGGATTTTTAATTATCATATTTCATTTCAATTTGTTTTAGTTCTCAATTAGGTTTGTATTTCCAAAATTTGTTTATTAAAATTTTCAAATAGACAAAATGTTTTGAATAAAAATCCAGAAAGACGAGCATCAATAAAATGCACCAAAAAGATTTAAAAAGTTCACATTTTCAAACAATTGAAAATGAACTAAAATCTTGGGATGTTACATTAAATCGACCATCTACTGCATGTAATAAAGTAATCTACACGACTACTGTCAACAACGTTTGGGGTGGCCAGTGTTACTCCTTGTTATATAAGAATGATCATCGTGCGCTATGGTGAGGGCGCACGGTATTGATCAATACGTATGAAGCTAGCTATAGTACTGTCGATTGCGCGCCATGGTGAGCACGCATAGCATGACACTGAGGACCAAGGCGAGGAGGTCGATGATCGCCGGCACTCTTCCTCATGAAGTCATTGTCAACATTGTCGGCCGTGTGGCTGTGAGCTATCCTCAGCCCATGGCTGAACTCTGCAGCCTACAAGCCACGTGCAAGACCATGCACATGGCATCCAAGGAGTGCGCTGTGGGGAGGCATGTGGTGCTAGAGCGGGAGGAGGCGATGAAGTGGCTAGACAACGAGCACTACCTCACTGTTGTGAACCACCTGGCTGACACCGGTGACCCGGAAGCCTACTTCATCGTCAGCCTCACGCTCGTTTTCGTGCACCAGGATATACAGTGCGGCCTCGTGTGCCTCGACCGGGTAGCCGTCGTTGGCCACAAGGCCACGGCCTACGTGCTCGGCCTCCTCCTGTACATGATCGGCAAGGTGCCCGATGTTGGGAAGCACTACATTAGCCAAGTCAAGGGCGAGCCGGCCAGCGGCGGGTACGAGACGACCAAGAGGACCAACCGGGAGTGTAGGTGGTGCCTGAGGCTCGCTGCAGACGCAGTCAACAATATGACGTGGAAGATGGCCGGGCTACAAGGCCGGGTGTTTGCGGTGTCGGCGGACAACCACCGTTGCACAAGCACCGGCTGCGGCGTGAATGTAGGATGGGATGACTACATCGTCTTCTTCAGCGACGACTGTAGGATTAGGCATAAGTATGTGTGGATATCATGGGGATATGCTCATGATCTTAGGATGATGAAACAATTGGCAATGGCTTTGTTGGTTTGAAGTTTCATGCCTTTCGGCAAAGTTAGAGAGGCGGCCAGTGAACTGCGGTCAGACCGAGTTTGTGCTAAATGTTGATATTTGGAAAATTGATTATGGGTTATGTCATATCCATATTTGTTAATGCATATATGTTGCATATTGCATGTTTTGAGCTAACGTGGGTCAAGTTGTGAAGAACTTGTTCCCAGAGACGATTTCTTGGTCTATTGCTGTGCAGGTGGCTTGCAGGTCAATGGCGGTCAACGGCGAGGAGGATCAGGACAAAGCTTGGAAAGCTGAGGTCTAGAACGATCGAGAATGCCGGGTGAGGTCAGGTGACTCAAGCATGGCGCAGAATGGACAAGGATGACCGAACGGGTAGTTCGGTGCGACTGGTTGATCAAGTGGTGCGGGGGTCGGTGCAAGTGCCAAGGTGGTCCGGTGGGAACCGGATGGGAGAGACTTGCCGACACGATGAGAGCCGCTGGATCAACCTACACGTGGCGAAGTAGGTGATTGCTTCAACTGGATTGGAATCGGTCTTCAGAAAAGATCGAGAAGGGTATTTTGGTAATTTTACCAAATACCGCCTTGGTGACCTAATGCCAACCCGCGGTGCAAGATGGTGCGTCAAGAAGTGGATTAGGTCAAGAGAAGTGAAGACGACGCTTTAATATGCGTGCGTGTGTGTTCCATTGATGTTGGGCCTTAATGGAAGCCCATTAGGTTTAACCTTCTAGAAGCTCCAATTCTAAAAGGGTTTTAGGGTTGGTGGCTGTCATATAAAAGGTTGGATATGGGACTTCTGGGGAGCGCCCGTAGAAACCGGAGCCCTGTGGCGGCGCCCTGTTTCTCCCGAAAAAAAAAGGAGGCTGTGGTGGCGGCCTGTTTGCCCACAAAAACCGGAGCCTTGGCGGCGGCAGCTTTCAGTTTCGCGTAGACAGAAAAATCAAGATCCCGGCTCGGTTTCTTGTGGATTGATGCGGCTGTAGTTGTTCACCGTTTTGTTGCCTCTTGCGTGAGTGATTTGATCTTGGCAGCGGTAGCTTATTGCTTGTCCATCGGTTTGTGTAACACGAATTCTCTGCTTTGAGTGTGGATTAGTTTATTGCCTTGGGCTGCCTTCCTGATGCGACTAATGGTTCTGTGACCACATTTGTTTAATGCGAGTGAGGTGTTTGTTTTTAATTCCTAGCGGTGCTAGTGGCTGCAAATTGTTTGAATTTGTTTACTACCTGGGCTGCTTGTTGATGCGACGAGAGTATTTGGTTTTAAGTGCTGTGCGTTTTGCTGTTTTAGATAGTTTGCTGTTTTGGCTACAGTGTCCCTTGTACATGCTTGTCGGCTCTGTGTGATTTGGAGCGTACAGAGGACACTCGGCTGTCGGTGCCCTGGTGGCGCATCGCCGCAAGATCCTCCAGTGCGTGCATGATTTTCAACTTGCTAGTGGCTGCTTGATTTTTCTTGGACGTGCTGGCTCCTGTGCTGCTGTTGACATGCGGCTGTGATATGGTGCTTGTGACAGCAATACATGCTGAGTTTCTTGCTATGAGTCATTACATTAGTTATGCTCTTTTAGTCGGTTCTTGTTTATGATTGAGTACCAGCAGTGCTTTTTCTACTATCTGTTTGATTCGGTTTGTGTCTGCTCTAATTGCCAATACAAATTAAATATTGAGCTCTGCTGCCGTTCCTGCCGAGAGAAAGGAGTTTGATCTGTTAAAACTGTTTTCTAGATAGTTAGCTATTGTTCCTTGTTTAAAAGAGTTATCCCATCAGTTTGCTAGCTGCTGTTCTCGTGAGGTGACCTTCTACCTTAATTGTGCCATTGCTTCGCTAGCTATCAACTTACTGAGTACTAGTGCACACACCTTATATTCGCTGATTCTTGTTGATTGTTGTGCAATTCAAAGAGATACTTTTTGCTTCAGGGTTTGATCAGATTCAACACAGGTCATCCACTGTGCTTGTGTACAGTTCTTCATAGCTTTTATAGCTATTGGAGTGAAAGTAGTGTTGAGTTCGATCGAGGAGAAAAATAGAGAAAGCGTCTATTCACCCCCCCCCTCTAGTCGCCTTTCCGGTTCTATAGTATGCTAAGTTCTTTTCACAGGTGTAATTTAACTACTTTTCACAAAATTAGCAGTTTTAGCATAGTTTTAGCAAATATTTAGATATAATCTCTCACCATTTTTTTGTCAATATTCTTCACTAATTAAATATGATAACTGCAAATCAGACTTTAAGCTCAAACTAATGCTTTACTAATATGTGAATGTGTCATATATGTTCTGAATTTTCATTTATGTATATTATCACAGACGATTCTTTATTGGAACCATCTGTGATGTGTATTTAGCACATACGGTTCTACTTTAGAACCATCTATGATGTGTATTTATCACAGACGGTTCTACTTTAGAACCGTCTATGATGTCCAGCCCTATTTGTATTTGGACTCTAGGGTTTGCCCACGCCCCCTACTCAAATGATTAAGTTTCATCGCGGTGCGCTAGGGTTCGGGCTCCAACATCTTCTCGAGCCCGGCGCCGCCGTCCTCGACGCCGCCTCCTCCTCGAGCCCAGCACGCCTCCTCCCCCGAGCCCGCCGCCTCCTCCCCGAGCACGAGCCGCCACATCCCCGAACCCAGCGCGCCTCCTCCCCTCCCCGAGAGACGTCACCGCCTTCCCTGAGCCTGGCGCGCCTCATCCCCCGAGCTTGTCGCCTCCTCCCCGAGCATGAGCCGTTGCCACCTCCTCTAGCCCGACATGCCTCCTCTCTTGCTCTGAGGTGCACTCGGCCAATGCATCCTGGGTGGTTCTTGCTATCCCTTTGTGAGTTGTTTCTATTTTCAGAATTGATTTACTTTACTAAGTGTGTTGTGCTAGTTGTATTTCAATTGGTCTTGACTAGCACTGGGAGACTTGGTATTGTGCTAGGCTCTGGTATTGCTTGATGAGGATAATTGTCATATTATGAAATTGATGTGATAGCAATATCAGACTTGGGCTATTTGGATTGCTTCTCATTGTCAGTTTGTACTAAACAGCTAGTTCTGATATTTTTTTGTTTTCAGTTGAAACTAGACCGAATTTGTGTTTTGTACTTTTGCTAGTTTACTGATAGCAGATTGGCTATTTTATTGAGATTACTGATTATGTCCAGTAATTGAGATTAGTGATTCTGTTTAGTTTTCATTTAACTGGTTACTAATTGGCTAATATGATAATAGAGCATTTCTACACACTGTTAGTTGAATGACCTTGTGATGACTAAAAGTACAAAACTGCTTTTTTAGAAGTTATTTCTAGACATTCCAGTGAAGCATTATTTGAGCTCAAAAGTTTGATTTATTATTATCACATTTAATTGATAAAGAATATTGGCAAGTATCGAGAAGGGCGAGATTACATCTTGTGCAACTCTACATCTGAAAGCAATCATAAACATTCAAAACTGAGCAATATGTTGTTTTCATATGGTTGCTTATTTTATGTTTTGAGCATTTCATCCTGGTTAATTATCTTATAGAACTTACATGTTAATATGTTATCTTGGTCAATTAATTATTTCCCCAAACCCGGTGCCCCTCCTCCCCCTAGCCCACCGCACCTCCTCCCCGAGCTCGCCTCCTCCCCTCCGCCAAGCACGCATTGCCTCCTCCCTAAGCCTGCCTCCTCCCTTCTTCTCTATGCTTGATCTCTTCTCTATAAAATCTCCAAGCAGTGGCTGCTTTTGCCTTTAAATCCGGCTTCATACATATATATAGTTCATAGCCTTTGTTAGCCAACTCGAGGCCGGAATTCAGCTAGCTAGCTCGCTCCTTGGGCATTCATTCTAAGCGTCTTGGTGAACCTGACCCTCTATCATCTCCTCTTTCAAGTTCCTCGCGCCGGCTTGTAATTAATAACTTCAAGTTCAATTCTCTGCTATTACTTCTAAAGTCAGTAGTTTAGGAGATTCTACAAGCACTTGGAGGATTGACATAATGCAAATCACACACTCCGGTGTGTTAGGTTAAATAAGTAGTGTGGTTCTGCACATTTAAGATGAATGGCCAAGGGCGAGTTAGCTAGCCGAATGCCTCAAGTTCGAGCCTCAAGATTAGCTAACTAGGACTACGAACTATATATACATATATATATATATATATATATACATATATATATATATATACATATATATATATATATATATACATACATACATATATACATATATACATATATATATATATATATATACATACATACATATATATATATATATATATATATATATATATATACATATATATATATATATATATATATATATATATATATATATATATATACATATATATACATATATATATATACATATATATATATATATATATATATATATATATATATATATATATATATATATATATATATATATACATATATATATACATATATATATATATATATATACATATATATATATATACATATATATATATATATACATATACATACATACATACATACATACATACATACATACATATATATATATATATACATATATATATACATACATACATACATATATATATATATATATATATATACATATATACATATATATATATATATATATATATATATATATATATATATATATATATATATATATATATATATATATATATATATATATATATATATATATATATATATATATATATATATACATATATATATATATATATATATATATATATATATATATATATATATATATATATATATATATATATATATATATATATATATATATATATATATATATATATATATATATATATATATATATATATATATATATATATATATATATATATATATGTATGTATGTATGTATGTATGTATGTATGTATGTATGTATGTATGTATGTATGAAATGTATGTATTTTAAAGGCACAAGCGCCCAACGCTGGAGATTTTATAGAGAAGAGGCTACTACATACGGTTCCTTAGAGAAAACCATATGTGAAACGTCAGCAATCACAGATGGTTTCATCTACAAACCGTTTGTGATAGTCAACTATCGCAAACGGTTATGAGTTAATAAACATTTGTGATAGTATGCATCACAGACGGTTTAAACACCGTCTGTGATGATCTTATGTCATTATTGACCCATAAACTTAGACGGCTTATGAAACCGTCTGTGACGATGTTTTTTGAACCGGCTTCATACATATATATATATAGTTCATAGTCTTTGTTAGCTAACTCGAGTTCTAAATTCAGCTAGCTAGCTCGCTCCTTAGGCGTTTATCCTAAGCGTCGGGTGAACCACACCCTCTGTCATCTCCTCTTTGAACTGCTTCCTCGCGCTTGCATAATTAATAACTTCAAGTTCAATTCTCTGCTATTACTTCTAAAAGTCGTAGTTATAGTAGCTATTGAATTGAGGCCTCGAGTTAGCTAACAAGGGACTACGAACTATATATATATATATATATATATACATACATACATACATACATACATACATATATATATATATATATATATATATATATATATATATATATATATATATATATATATATAGTTCATAGAGAAGAGGGTACCACAGATGGTTCCTTAGAAAATAAATGCATGACACGCCCGACTATCACAGATGGTTTCATCTACAAACCGCTTTGTGATAGTCACTATCCTGAGCGTTATGAGTTAATAACCATTTGTGATAGTATGCATCACTGAGCGGTTTGAACACGTCTTTGATGATCTCATATCATTCTTGACCCATAAACTCGGGCGGCTCATGAAAGCGAAATGCATGATGATCTTTAAATCGGCTTCATACATATATATAGTTCATAGCCTTTGTTAGCTAACTCGAGCCTCGAACTTCGGCTAGCTAGCTCGCTCCTTGGCGTTCATCCTAAATGTGCGGTGAACCACCACCCTCTATCATCTCCTCTTTCAAGTTCCTCGCTCGGCTTGTAATTAATAACTTCAAGTTCAATTCTCTGCTATTATACTTGAAGCCGTTGTTTAGGAGGATTCTACAAAGCACTTGGAGGATTGTCTTGAAGCAAATCACACACTCGATTAATGTCGAGTTCGATAAGTAAGCCGTGGTTCACACAGACGTTTAAGATGAATGGCCTAGGAGCGAGTTAGCTAACAAGGACTACGAACTATATATATATATATATATATATATATATATATATATATATATATATATATATATATATATATATATATATATATATATATATATATATATATATATATATATATATATATATATATATATATATATATATATATATATATATATATATATATATATATATATATATATATATATATATATATATATATATATATATATATATATATATATATATATATATATATATATATATATATATATATATATATATATATATATATATATATATATATATATATATATATATATATATATATATATATATATATATTAGCTTATTTGAATTCAAGGCCTCGAGTTAGCTAACAAGGGGAACTATATATATATCTATATCTATATATACATACATATATATAAATATATACATATACATATATATATATATATATATGTATATGTATGCATGTATGTATGTTTGTATGAAACTGGTTTTAAAGGCACATGTAGCTCTTTGCTTGGAGATTTTATAGAGAAGAGGGTACCACAGATGGTTCCTTAGAGAAAATCGTCTGTGACACGCCAGCTATCACAGATGGTTTCATCTACAAACTGTCTGTGATAGTCAGCTATCACAGACGTTATGAGTTAATAACCATTTGTGATATTATGCATCACAAACGGTTTGAACACCGCCTTTGATCATCTCACATCATTACTGACCCATAAACTTAAACGGCTCATGAAACCGTCTGGGATGATGTTTTTAAATCCAGCTTCATACATATATGAAGTTCATAGCCTTTGTTAGCTAACTCGAGGCCTGAATTCAGCTAGCTAGCTCGCTCCTTGGGCGTTCATCCTAAATGTGCAGGTGAACCACAACCCTCTATCATCTCCTCTTTCAACCGTTCCTCGCGCTCGGCTTGTAATTAATAACTTCAAGTTCAATTCTACTACTATTACTTCTGAAGCCGTAGTTTAGGAGGATTCTACAAGCACTTGGAGGATTGTCTTGAAGCAAATCACACAGTCCAGTGTGTCAGGTTCGATGAAGTAAGCCGTGGTTTACCTGGACGTTTAAGATGAATGGCCAAGGAGCGAGTTAGATAGCTGAATTCAAGGCTCGAGTTAGCTAACAAGGGACTATGAACTATATATATATATATATGTGTGTGTGTGTATATATATATATGTGTGTGTGTATATATATATGTATATATATATATGTGTGTATGTATGTATATATGTATGTATGAAATCGGTTTTAAAGGCACAAGCAGCCACTGTTTGGAGATTTTATAGAGAAGAGGCTACCATAGACGGATCCTTAGAGAAAATCGTCTGAGACACGTCAGCTATCATAGATGGTTTCATCTACAAACCGTCTGTGACAGTCAACTATCACAGACGGTTATGAGTTAATAATCATTTATGATAGTATGCATCACAGACGGTTTGAACACTATCTGTGATGATCTCATGTCATTACTAACCTATAAACTCGGCGGCTCATGAAACCGCTGCGTGATGATGTTTTTAATAAATGCGAAATAACCTTTTACGTAGTAGTGAACCTTTTCTATAGTAGTGATTGCCTTTGGTTTGCAATCTCTTTCATGGGCATGCATGGGAGCTAAGACAGCTTATAACGGCCTCTTTCAAAAGAATCATCACGCATGTACACTGTACAGTCATATAAATTAGTTTTTTTTTATCGTATAGTATTATAGAAAAAAGGACATTTTTGGATCGAAACTATCTGCTGCATGGTTTCATTTATCCCTGTCTTTGAATCGCCATTTGATCGGAAATCATTCGTGGATGGGACTAAACTGAGTTGTCTTACATAGTGACATGGTATTGACACAGGCTGAAAATCTGCATGCTCACATTCAAAATACGCATCTTTCTTTGGACCCAAATTGAAAATGTACAATCTTATTTTAATTGAAAGGTGTCAGTAAAGAGCAGGATCACACACACTATGTGGACACACACGCGAACACAACTGGGAGATGAAACCAGGAAGAACGAGAGAGATAGTCTTGCGGCACAACAACTGCTTGTGCCTTTTTCGTGGTTTTCTGTTATATTCAATCAGTCATTACAGACTAAACAATTATGATGTGATTACAGATAAGGGGGACCCCCACAGGCGGATCATGATCCACAATTCTAGCTTTAATTCCATAGTACTGCTTCAACGTGCGTACCAATTCCTGCTAATACGCAACGTGAAGACTTGACTCATCCAACTACATGTAGGCCATGCATAAACTCAGACGGCTCATGAAACCGTCTGTGATGATGTTTTTAAATCCGGCTTCAAACATATATATAGTTCATAGCCTTTGGTAGCTAACTTGAGGCCTGAATTCAGCTAGCTAGCTCGCTCCTTGGGCGTTCATCCTAAATGTGTGGTGAACCACAACCCTCTATCATCTCCTCTTTCAACGTTCCTCGCTTCGTAATTAATAACTTCAAGTTCAATTCTCTGCTATTACTTCAAAGCCGTAGTTTAGGAGGATTCTACAAGCACTTGGAGGATTGTCTTGAAGCAAATCACACACTCCAAAGTGTGTTAGGTTGAAAAAGTAACCGTGGTTCACACTGGGCGTTTAAGATGAATGGTGAAGGAGCGAGTTAGCTAGCTGAATTCAAGGCTCGAAGTTAGCTAACAAGAGACTACTGAACTATATATATATATATATATATATATATATATATATATATATATATATATATATATATATATATATATATATATATATATATATATATATGTGTGTGTGTGTGTGTGTGTGTGTGTGTGTGTGTGTGTGTGTATGTATGAAATCGGTTTTAAAGGCACAAGCACCCTTTGTTTGGAGATTTTATAGAGAAGAGGCTGCTATAGGCGGTTCCTTAGAAAACCGCTCGTGATAGTCAACTATCACAGACGGTTATGAGTTAATAATTATTTGTGATAGTATGCATCACAGACGGTTTGAACACTATCTGTGATGATCTCATGTCATTACTGACCTATAAACTCAGACGGCTCATGAAACCGTCTGTGATGATGTTTTTGAACCGTCTGAGATAACCTTTTCTGTAGTAGTGAACCTTTTCTGTAGTAGTGATTGCCTTTGATTTGCAATCTCTTTCATGGGCATGCATGGGAGCTAAGACAGCTTATAACGGCCTCTTTCAAAAGAATCATCACGCATGTACACTGTACAGTCATATAAATTAGTTTTTTTTTATCGTATTGTATTATAGAAAAATGGACATTTTTGGATCGAAACTATCTGCCGCATGGTTTCATTTATCCCTGTCTTTGAATCGCCATGTGATCGGAAATCATTCGTGGATGAAACTAAACTGAGTTGTCTTACACAGTGACATGGCAATTTATTTATTGACACAGGCTGAAAATCTGCATGCTCATATTTTCACAAAATACGCATCTTTCTTTGGACACAAATTGAAAATATACAATCTTATTTTAATTGAAAGGTGTCAGTAAAGAGCAGGATCACACACACTATGTGGACACACACGCGAACACAACTGGGAGATGAAACCAGGAGGAACGAGAGAGATAGTCTTGCGGCACAACAACTGCTTGTGCCTTTTTCGTGGTTTTCTGTTATATTCAATCAGTCATTACAGAGTCAACAACTATGATATGATTACAGATAAGGGAGACCCCCACATGCGGATCATGATCCACAATTCTAGCTTTAATTCCATACTGCTTCAACGTGCGTACCAAAATCCTGCTAATACGCAACGTGAAGACTTGACTCATCCAACTACATACAGGTCGTATATAAACTCAGACGGTTCACGAAACCGTTTGTGATGATGTTTTTAAATCCGGCTTCATACATATATATAGTTCATAGCCTTTGTTAGCTAACTCGAGGCCTGAATTCAGCTAGCTAGCTCGCTCCTTGGGCGTTCATCCTAAATGTGCAGGTGAACCACAACCCTCTATCATCTCCTCTTTCAACTGTTCCTCGCGCTCAGCTTGTAATTAATAACTTCAAGTTCAATTCTACTGCTATTACTTCTGAAGCCGTAGTTTAGGAGGATTCTACAAGCACTTGGAGGATTGTCTTGAAGCAAATCACACACTCCAGTGTGTCAGGTTCGATGAAGTAAGCCGTGGTTCACCTGGACGTTTAAGATGAATGGCGAAGGAGCGAGTCAGATAGCTGAATTCAAGGCTCGAGTTAGCTAACAAGGGACTACGAACTATATATATATATATATATATATATATATATATATATATATATATATATATATATATATATATATATATATATATATGTATGTATGTATGTATGTATGAAATCGGTTTTAAAGGCATAAGCAGCCACTGTTTGGAGATTTTATAGAGAATAGGCTGCCATAGACGGTTTTTTAGAGAAAACCGTCTGTGACACGTCAGCTATCATAGATGGTTTCATCTACAAACCGTCTGTGATAATCATCTATCACAGACGGTTATGAGTTAACAATTATTTGTGATAGTATGCATCACAGACGGTTTGAACACTATCTGTGATGATCTCATGTCATTACTGATCTATAAACTCAGACGGCTCATTAAACCGTCTGTGATGATGTTTTTGAACCGTCTGAGATAACCTTTTCTGTAGTAGTGAACATTTTCTATAGTAGTGATTGCCTTTGATTTGCAATCTCTTTCATGGGCATGCATGGGAGCTAAGACAGCTTATAACGGCCTCTTTCAAAAGAATCATCACGCATGTACACTGTACAGTCATATAAATTAGTTTTTTTTTATCGTATTGTATTATAGAAAAAAGGACATTTTTGGATCGAAACTATCTGCTGCATATGGTTTCATTTATCCCTGTCTTTGAATCGCCATTTGATCGGAAATCATTCGTGGATGAAACTAAACTGAGTTGTCTTACATAGTGACATGGCAATTTATTTATTGACACGGGCTGAAAATCTGCATGCTCACATTTTCACAAAATACGCATCGTATTGTATTATAGAAAAAAGAACATTTTTGGATCGAAACTATCTGTACACACTACGTGGACACACACGCGAACACAACTGGGAGATGAAACCAGGAAGAACGAGAGAGATAGTCTTGCGGCACAACAACTGCTTGTGCCTTTTTCGTGGTTTTCTGTTATATTCAATCAGTCATTACAGACTCAACAATTATGATATGATTACAGATAAGGGGGACCCCCACATGCGGATCATGATCCACAATTCTAGCTTTAATTCCATACTGCTTCAACGTGCGTACCAATTCCTGCTAATACGCAACGTGAAAACTTGACTCATCCAACTACATGCAGGTCATGTATAAACTCAGACGGCTCATGAAACCGTTTGTGATGATGTTCTTAAATCCGGCTTCATACATATATATAGTTCATAGCCTTTGTTAGCTAACTCGAGGCCTGAATTCAGCTAGCTAGCTCGCTCCTTGGGCGCTCATCCTAAATGTGCAGGTGAACCACAACCTCTATTATCTCCTCTTTCAACTGTTCTCGCTGCTTGTAATTAACAACTTCAAGTTCAATTCTCTGCTATTACTTCAAGCCGTACTTTAGGAGGATTCTACAAGCACTTGGAGGATTGTCTTGAAGCAAATCACACACTCCAAAGGTGGTTCGATGAAGTAAGCCGTGGTTCACTCGGCGTTATATATATATATATATATATATATATATATATATATATATATATATATATATATATATATGTATGTATGTATGTATGTATGTATGTATGTATGTATGTATGTATGTATGTATGTATGTATGAAATCGGTTTTAAAGGCATAAGCGACCCTTTGTTTGGAGATTTTATAGAGAAGAGGCTGCCATAGGCGGTTCTTAGAAAACCATCTGTGACACGTCACTATCATAGATGGTTTCATCTACAAACCGTCTGTGATAATCAACTATTATAGACGGTTATGAGTTAACAATCATTTGTGATAGTATGCATCACAGACGGTTTGAACACTATCTCGTGATGATCTCATGTCATTCTTGACCTATAAACTCGAGCGGCTCATGAAACCGCTGCAGTGATGATGTTTTGAACCGCTCGAGATAACCTTTTAGTAGTAGTGAACATTTTACGTAGTAGTGATTGCCTTTGATTTGCAATCTCTTTCATGGGCATGCATGGGAGCTAAGACAGCTTATAACGGCCTCTTTCAAAAGAATCATCACGCATGTACACTGTACAGTCATATAAATTAGTTTTTTTATCGTATTGTATTATAGAAAAAAGGACTTCTGAAGCCGTAGTTTAGGAGGATTCTACAAGCACTTGGAGGATTGTTTTGAAGCAAATCACACACTCCAGTGTGTCAGGTTCGATGAAGTAAGCCGTGGTTCGCCTGGACGTTTAAGATGAATGGCCAAGGAGCGAGTTAGCTAGCTGAATTCAAGGCTCGAGTTAGCTAACAAGGGACTACGAACTATATATATATATGTATATGTATATATATATATATATATATATATATATATATATATATATATGTATATATATATATATATATATATATATATATCTATGTATGTATGTATGTATGTATGAAATCGGTTTTAAAGGCACAAGCAGACCCTTTGTTTGGAGATTTTATAGAGAAGAGGCTGCCATAGACGGTTCCTTAGAGAAACCGCAAATGCGTGACACGCCGAGCTATCATAGATGGTTTCATCTACAAACCGTCTGTGATAGTCAACTATCATGACGGTTATGAGTTAATAATCATTTGTGATAGTATGCGCCTGAGCGGTTTGAACACTATCTGTGATGATCTCATGTCATTACTGACCTATAAACTCAGACGGCTTATGAAACCGTCTGTGATGATGTTTTTGAACCGTCTGAGATAACCTTTTCTGTAGTAGTGATTGCCTTTGATTTGCAATCTCTTTCATGGGCATGCATGGGAGCTAAGACAGCTTATAACGGCCTCTTTCAAAGAATCATCACGCATGTACACTGTACAGTCATATAAATAAGTTTTTTTTTATCGTATTGTATTATAGAAAAAAAGGACATTTTTCTGTCGAAACTATCTGCTGCATGGTTTCATTTATCGATCCCAGTCTTTGAATCGCCATTTGATCGGAAATCATTCGTGGATGAAACTAAACTGAGTTGTCTTGCATAGTATAGACATGGCAATTTATTTATTGACACAGGCTGAAAATCTGCAAGCTCACATTTTCTCAAAATATGCATCTTTCTTTGGACACAAACTGAAAATGTACAATCTTATTTTAACTGAAAGATGTCAGTAAAGAGCAGGATCACACACGCTATGTGGACACACGCGAACATAACTGGGAGATGAAACCAGGAAGAACAACGAGAGAGAGTCTTGCGGCACAACAACTGCTTGTGCCTTTTTCGTGGTTTTCTCTTATATCCAATCAATCATTACAGACTCACCAATTATTATATGATTACAGATAAGGGGGACCCCCACATGCGGATCATGATCCACAATTCTAGCTTTGACTCCATACTGCTTCAACGTGAAGACTTGACTCATGCAACTACATGCAGGCCAGGTACAATCCCAAGCAACGCAACTTATTGGATGTACATTTAACACGTGAACAAACCAACGCGCAACTTATGTAAAACAACAAGATTACGACCAACAAAAGAAACTTGCATATATTGCAGCAACGTCGAAATTGAAGGCGGGACACTCACACACACCTGAGTTCATCACTCCGGTTCATATATGCGCGCGTCTTATTAACTAGTATATGGTAGTTGTTCACCGAGCTTTCATGGGTAAACCTCAATGATCGATACAAAACCTACTGTCGACACGATTTTGTAGTCACTAAATCCAGCGTCTAAGAAAACCTTTTTCCATTCGTGCTCCTCTCGCTCGACCCCATCAATATACATCATGTACAAATCGAACAACAGTTGCGCCTCTTCGACAACATTGTCCCGCGGCTCGGATCCGACCACAGCATTTACTATTATCACTTTTCCTCCAGCATCCCTTGCAGGTATTGCTTCCTTGCACTTCCGAAGTATCTTAACGCATTCGTCGTAACCCCAACAATCCAAAACATACTGAAACATGCATTGGCACCCAGGAATTAAAAAATGATGGAAATAAATTATCCACAGTTATGCCCACAGGGAGAACAGCCGAACTGGGAGTATGTATTGAATGAACGGAAATATGTGCATACCTTGAGTAAAACAGCATCCGCAGATGGAACTGACTCAAACATGTCGCCGGCGACGAAGTGTAACTTGGCATCGGCGGGTGCCTGATTGATCACGTGTGGGAGGTCCAGCACAGTGCACTTGATGTGCGGAAGGCCCTAGCGATGGCCGCTGCGGCCGCGCCGTGGCCCCTCCGACATCGACCAACGAGCTGAGCCTGCAGAAGACGTCGCCACCCTGTCCCAGCAAGACCTCCATGGCGAAGCTGCTGTCCGCAACGCACATGTCGTTCAAGGATTTGTTGTACACGGCGTCCTTTTTATCATGTCCAACCTGGCGATGCCGTGCGCCGTCTCGAAGAGCGCTGTGGCTGCGGCGCCACCGGCGCGATCGTCCCTGAACCACGCTTCCAGGCTGAAGAACGAGGTGACCGTGGTGGGATGTACGAGGAACCGCAGGAAAGCGGACATGTCGCGTGAGTTCCTGTCGCCCACGAGGAGGCGGGACGCCGGGGTGAGCGTGTACACAACCTCACCGGAGGAGCCCGGCGACGGTTGGTTGGCGGCGAAGATGCCGGTTACGGTGAGCACGCGCATGAGCCTTCGGAGGTGCGGGAGCCTGGCCTTGTGGAGCGCGGTCTCGTCGACGAGGTCATAGAGTGTTGCCGCACCACCACGGCGATGGATGGCGCTGGGGATGCCTAGGCCAGCAGCGCACTTAAGCGCCATGGACTTTAGGTAGCACAAGCTGTGGTGGTAGAGCTCGACATGACCTTGGAGCAAGCTCTGGGTGCTCAGCTCGTCCTGGACACGCGCCATGCTAGCTGTTGTAGTTGTACGTGGCAATGCTTAGCGTTCGCGCTAGTTAGTTTGTTTGATTTAGTATCTGCTTTGATGACAAAGGGCCACGAGACATCCTCAGAACTGAAGGTCCAAATAAATAAACATCGCTAACCAATGGTAGATCAGATAATTACTTAGTACCTTTTTTTAACAAAATTTAGGATAATACTAGGGCATTCCTAGACGTTTCTCTCGTATATAAGAAGAGACAATAGTTAAATGAGATTTTAGGTACAACCACTCTAACGAAGGAAAAATTCGTGAAATACCACTCTTAAGAATATATGATGTCTCTCAAACACAACTCCAAATATTGACATCCATACTATCACACCAAACAAATTTAGTATACAAAATACACATAACGGTCTGTCCCCCTTCGAGGCCGGTCTAACTCTCTTCTTGTTGTAATCAATGACAGAGCTTCTGCCCTTGGTTTAAAAAAAAATACAAATATACATAAGTTTTGAAATACAAATTAGACACCCGTCATAACAAAAATATATAGATTGGTCAAAAAAATAAAGGTTTAATTTTAATACTTTAAGAATTTTAACAATATATATATATATGTCATATTCTTATTAATTAGGAGCAAAAAGTTGCAAAAAAAATTGAGCGTTGAAAATAATATTAAAAAAGTGTCCTGTGGACCATGCGTTTACACGGGTTAATGACTGGTACTACTGACATGACATGTAGATGCACTAAATACCATTTCGGCTCCTTTAATTTACTGCATTTTCCTACTTTTTTTTTATTTTCTTAGCCACGCAAATTAGTTACCTATTTGCCCTTGGGCCTGACATGAAACATATGGTAGCTACTCCGAGGCTCCTCCTAAATTATTTCCAGGGTGTTTTTCCCTGCTTCACTTAGTAGCATATTGTTCTTTTAACTTGGCCTATTTCGATCACACATCAAGCACGTTCTCAGATATTATCTTTTCTTCTTCTTTGCTATACCCTCACCAGTTACGGATGAGCGAAGGAGGGGGATTGAGATCTGGTGCGCGCATGCACCGGCCGGACGGGTCGGTCAAACTGGACTAGAGTGTGGTCCAACCGATTGAGGACAAAATAGGTAACTTTCCGAGTTCAATAAATTTACTAAGTCAAGTTGTACTTTACAGACATATGGTTGCACATGTTTTACAATGGGATGTCATCACCAGATTAAGTCCTTAATGTCATCTGGCGATTCATTCCACAAACCCACCATTCTCGTGCTACATCAGCACTCACCATCATACCATCTGCCTAGATGTGGTAATAGCAGTTTATTAGGGTTTAGAGGAGTAAAACCATGTTTATTTCAAATATCTCAGTCATGTACCTCCCATGACTACCCCAAAACAGATTTCATATTTTAAGAGATGATGATTAGGACATTTAATGCCTCAGATTTTAAGTAAGATTAGTATGTCGCTAAGTACAACCTATAACTAGTAATTACCACATAGTTACTAGGGTGAGATGGAATAATGGATTCAATTATCAAAGGATGGCATAATAATGAATTAATCACCAAATGGGTATTTAACTACCTTAAGAGTTAACATACATTTGTTTAGAGAATTAAAGCATGCAACTTTGGTAATTTAAAGGAATATAATTTGCATAAAATGTAGGCTCAAAATATTGAAAGTATTGACTTGCCTAGGTTAAAGGCAAGAGAGTCTTGATAGTCTTGTGCTTGATCGAAATGGAGATCTCCCGCTTCTTCGAACTCTATTCAAATTTAACGAACCGTAAAAAGGACAAACAAGCAAATAGGTCAAATAAAAACTAAATGAATAATAAGTATACTCAAAATTAAATAAGATGAGTGCCATTAGCAAGATCTTGTATTTATACAAATTTAGAAACAAAATTCATAATTTTTGGAGCTACAACAAAGGAGAACGGAGCTTCCGAAGTTTGAAATTGAATAAAAACCAGAAAATAAAGAGAGGAGAGAGAAATCTCTCACTGACTGGTGTGTCCCGGTGAACAATGCATTTTCTTTTTCCTTTTATTTTCTTTTAGGAAATCACCCCCCGACTTGCGGGACCAACTGGTCAGTCGCTTGGTCAATGTGCATAGTGCATGCACTGGTAGGTCAACATGCACTTTGCACCATCCACGGTGCACAGTAACGATTCTTGAGGCCACACGTCGGCGGAGGGAGGAAAAACCAGAAGTTAAAGTCGTCACCACTGTTTCTTGGGCCGTCGCGGCAGCGAGACAAAACGACATTTAAGCAGAGCTTTAATTAAAGCTAATCATCACTCAACCGTTAAGACATTGATTAGGGGATTAATGATTCAGAACGAGGCGGTCCGAACATGCCGGCAAGGGGCTCTCGCACCTGGCGGCTCTGGCTCGCCATGGCAGAAGGAGGACACGGTGGAGGAGGGCAAGTGTGGGGATGGGAAGCTCTCGGTGAGGCAGAACCGATGACATCGGTGTCGATGCCGGAGAGTCACCAGAGCGGTGGCGGGACAATAGGGGGTGGCGGTGGTGGTGAACCAAAATCCGACAATGGCGATCTAGTGACGCCTTGCAAAAGATCAAGGCAAAGCATGGGCTAGAGGGGATCTCGGGGACTCACCAAGTCAAGAATGGCGGTGGATATGAGCGGTGGAAGGAGATTGATGGAGGAGAAGAAGGTGGCCGGAGGCGAGGAAGATGGGCAAATCTGCGTGAGAACGGTGAACCAAAACCAAGACAGCTTGGGGGAAAAAGCTCCTTGGCCCTGGGGGTGCTTGGTGACGGGGTTGGCATGGTGGTGGTGTTCTTGAGCGATGGAACGCCGGTGAGGGCACTACGGCGAAAATGGAGCGCGATGTTTTCTTGGGTGGTTGCTTGATTCGACTTACCGAGGGAAAGGGGCGATGTGGGGAGTGACAAGGAAGCTTGGGGGCTCTTATAGCCACAAGGAGGGAGGTGGAGAGGACAGAGCCATTGAAGGCTTGAGGCAGGCGGTGGTCCTAAGATGGTGGCAAGCGCTCTGGCGACGCATGGTGCAATCTGCGCCCGCGGCGGCTTGGACGGCCTAGAGCGAGTAGGAGCTGGGTGATGGCGAGGCAATGAGGCAGCGGCAAGGAGTTGGTGCCCTAGTGCATGCACGGTCTATGACATGCATGGGCGAGCAATGGGATGGGGTGGGGCTTGCTGACAGAATCCCTGGCGTGGCCACAGCACACGTGTAGGGAGGCGAGGGCGACAATGGCGTCACAGCGAAGACCCTTGGGCCAGGAGCAAGTGTGGGTGATATGGTGGGCAGGCGTTGACCGAAGCATCTTTGGAGCTGCCGGTCGGCTCGACCAAAGAGAAGGGCAAGAAGGGAGGTGGGACAGATGGACCAAAAAGGGGAAGGCAAGGCCACGACAGGCTAGGCTAGAAGGAGGGAGTAAATGGGCCAAGCCCAAAAGGAGGAGGAAAGGAAATTTGAAAAGAGAATTTAAATTCAAATTTTGAATCTGGAATTTGAAATGAGGTTGAAGGTGAGAGTTTTGAAAATCTTGACTAATTGAATTAGGGAAATTAGCTCGATGACATTGCGTTGAGGCGTATTTAGAGAAATGACATTTAGATTAGTGAGGCCTTTGCAAAATAACATCGTGAAGGCGTGAAATCTTTTGAATGACATCATAGTCACATTACATCGATTAGTTCTTTGTTAAAATCGAGTTAATTCCGTTTAGCCAATTTTAAATATAGAAAATGAACTCAAAAATTATGAAATTTTTGTGGAGCATCTGATATAGTTTACTGCTTGTATATTTTTTTCAAAACTATATCCATTCTGATTTTTTCTCTAAAATTCATTAAAGTATACTATTTGTAGGACTTTTCTAATATATCAAATGAGGTCTAAATATTATGAATTTTTTCAAGCTCCTTACATAGTGGACTTGATTGTATAATTTTTTTAGATTTTTTTAAAATTAATTTGCAATTCCATAATATTTAGACATCATTTCATAATGTCCAATGTAAGTTGTCCAATATAGAAAATGAGGTCTAATTGCATTAATTAATTTTTGAAAAATTCTGAAAAAATTACACAATCAATTTCACCTTGTAAGGAGCCTAGAAAACAAAAATCATAATGTTTAGACCTCATTTTCTATATTAGAAAAGTCGTACAAACAATATACTTTAATGAATTTTAGAGAACAAATCGGAATGGATAAAATTTTGAAAAAAATATACAAGCAAGTAAACTATATAAGGATGTTCCACAAAAAAAATTAATAATTTTTTGAGCTCATTTTCTATATTTAAAAATTGGCCAAACGGAAGTAACTAACGGAACAGTAAACTAACGGACGGAATGTGACGGCGATGTCATTCGGCAATATTTCTTGTCTTCGCGATGTTTTTTTGCAGTGCCTCATGAACGCAATGTCATTCCTCTAAATACGTCTGAACACGATGTCACTGAGCTAATTTCCCCATTGAATTAAGGTTGAAACTCCAAACGAACGAGAAATACTATTCAATAGCGAAAGCGGGATGTTACACATGGCGTGTCATTTGAGTTGAATAGTATAAAGGTTAATCTTTGGAGCGATGTTCGATTGTCACCATTCTTTGAAGTGGTATTTCACGAAATTTCCTCCAATGAATTGAATCTTTAGGTTATACATAAAGGGCATCGAGAATGTTTAAATTGTTGCATGAGGCGGAGAGATATGGCCCCACAGTGGCGAGATCCAAGATTTCCATGATGGGTGATTAGATTTATTAAAATATTGTTCAACGACAAAAGTAAAGATCCACGATAGCAAAAATCAAAGTATAAAATAATTTTGAGAAATTACAAAATAATTAAAGAAAAAAATGCAATTTAACTCGACAACTCTTCATGCCTAGAAGCGAGATATCAAGTCATTGCAGAAAAAACATTGCCACTTGAGAAATGTATCGAGACAATCATTCAAGTACTTATTCTTGTGCTTTTTCTTCCCAAAATTTATTATTGAAAATGCTCTCTCAACACTAGCAATATTGCTACCAGGAGGGTTAACACCAAATTAAGAAGGTTGTAGAAAAGTAATTGAGGTTCTTTTTTGTTTCAACAAGCGTAATGGAATCGGAGATGGGGTGTGGGATGGGCTGCCAAATTCATTTGGGATTTAATACATAGTATTGGACCCCATTATTAGTATATATGTAGCTAATATACCTACCGTATACTGTTTTTTTATTATAAAAAATGGGTGTACATGTTCACACCTATGTCCCTATACTGGCCCTGGCCCCCACAAAATGCATTTTTCAGATACAAACTCTCCCTAATGCAGTATCTATCCATATCTATCTTTTTGGTTTGTTAAAATGGCTGGTACCTCACGCATGCTCCAAGTAGATTCACTCTCGTCCATCCATGCCATTAAAATCCCTGTGTGACATGCCACAGGTTATAAGCTAAATGGACTATTAGTAATCGCATCTATATATCTACAAATAACCGATAATATTAAAGATAACTCCTTCGTTTTGAGGTAAAAAAAATTCCCACAATAATGCATAAATCACGGAAAAGTAAAATTCTAAAAATGCCATGTTAATCAAAAGAAAAGGAAAAAGATCTTGTGTGTCCATCTCTATACGGACTCATAGCAAGCCTTGTGGTGCTTTTGTAACACCCGGTCCAATACGGAGCGCGGAATACCACTAAACTACACTAATTATCAATTTTAACATCAATTATCAGTAAATTACAGCAAGCATATCAATAATAAAACCCGTTCACGGGTCACATTAACACAAGCATAACGATATAACAATAATAGATAATTATTTTCTAGGAAGCATGACAAGATAATAAACCAATATCAAAGCAAAACCAATCGAATCAAGTCTATTGAATGAATAATTAACTCCAACCGATCAATTAAGGCTAGGCAATAATATCAAGTCCTAATTATAAATCACCATGCTAATAAAGTGTCTCATGACCAATGTTTCAAGTATTTGAATGTATGGCATGGTTCCAAGTGCACTAGCCCTTCCCATGTGCGCCGTCAACAAATCACCTAAAACAACAATAGAGCAAGAGTCGGTCCATGACTTAGAAAGCACAATAATAAACAATGAACAATGACTAATCAAGCTGTAAACAATATCATCATCAACATCAATTGTTTTCTTTATTCTCATACTCAATCATCAAATTCTCTTTTCATTAAATGCAAGGTATCCCTACACTACATGTCCACATCTTTGCTCATTTAGCGTATCTGGGTAGATAGCGTGAGTGAACACTTGGGACAATGTTCACTCTCAAGCCGATCCTCCAAAAGGATCGGGGACCTCCTCCACTCCTTAGGAGTCTCTACCAATAAGATAAATATGTGATAACCATGATCACCTTCTCTTCATGCAATGGTGCTTATGAATGCTCAATTTAACCTAAGTTCATCAATAATATCGTCATACAACATTCCTGAATTCATCAATTGTGACTCCCAAATTTTCTTTTCTGGCAAAAATAAAATTTAAATTATTTTCCTTGATTTTTTGGACTTTATTTGCCATTTTCTAAAAAGCCTAATTATTTTTTTTTGCAATTTTTGTAGTTCCAAATGTATTTAAAATCCGGAATTCTCCTGTGGGCCGAATTCCTTTTTCCCCGGCCTTTTTCTCTCTTTCTCTCTCTCTTATAAGGCGACCCCGCCTAGTCAGCCTCTCCTTCTCTCACTCACCCGCCCCGACCCCACCTATCATCCCCGTCATCACCTTCGTCTTCCTCTTGCCAATTCAGAGAGCCACTACTCTCGGTCGCTTAACTGCATTGATGCGTCCGTTCCTATTCGCAATCGTGCGCAATTATGCCCACGATCACTTTACATTCACTACTGCACTCAATCGGTCGTTTCTTCATCATTTAATCACATTTATCTTTGCCGCGTCAACCAAAAACACTCATGCACGTTCCTGTCGTTTTGGTTACGCTCTTACCCTATAAAAGGGGGCATGGCCTTCGCATTTCTCCCCTCATCCCATTCCCCAAAACCGCAACCACTACTACAAAAAGGCTAATACTGGACACTTCATCATAGACGGTTGACCAAAACCGTCTATATTACATGCAATCATAGACAGTTTTGGTTTAGAGACCATTTGTGAAGAGGTAATATCACAGACGGTTCATATTAAAAACCGTCTCGAAGTATCACGGATGGTTCTGAACACGAACCATCTGTGATAATTGTATACATCACAGACGGTTCTAAACACGAACCATCTGTGTATACTTCACATATGGTTTTTAACTGTAACCATCTGTGATAATACCGCTACAGCTCCCTGATGAGTTTCTTCGTCGCCGTCGTCGCCGATGTGTCTCTTCGCTCATATCAATGCTGCTTCGGCTCCACGATGCGTCTCTTCGTCTGACGCTTCGAATTTATTCCTTGTTTTTATAAAAAGGATAATCCGCCATCGAAGATGATCATCTGAACATCACTCTATACGTACCTCGATCAATCCCATCGCTCTACGATCACGGCATTGATATATCATACGTATACACAGTGATCACAGAGCATGACGGCGAGGACCAAGGCAAGGAGGTCGGCGATTGCTGTCGCTCTTCCTCACGATGTCGTCGTTGACATTGTTAGCCATGTGGTTGTGAGCTTTCCTCAGCCGATGGCTAACCTCTGTAGCCTATGAGCCATGTACGTATGTATTTATACCTATAAAAATACGTACTACTATTTATTCTAACGTCTTGAAGTATGTATGTACGTATATTGGAGTTGCAAGGCCATGTACAATGCGTCCAAGGAGGGAGCCGTGGGGAGGTATGTGGCGCTGGAGCAGGAGCAGACGATGAAGTGGCTGGATAATGAGCACTACCTTGCCGTCATCAACCACCTGGCCGGCACCGGCAACCCAGAGGCCTGCTTCATCATCGGCCTCCCGCTTGTCTTCGTGCACTAGGACATGCAGCGCAGCCTCGTGTGCCTTGAGTGGGCGGCCGATGCCTACCATAAGACCATGGCCTACATGCTCGGCCTCCTCCTCTACACGGCCGGTGAGGCGTGTGACGTTGAGAAGCACTACAACAGCTAGGTTGAGGGTGAGCCGGCCGACGGCGGGTGCGAGACGGCCAAGAGGACCAACCGGGAGTGCAGGCGGTGCCAAAGGCTCACTGCGGACGCGATCCAGGAGGCAACGTGGAAGAAGATGGCCGGGCCGCTGGGCCGGGTGTGGGCGCTGTCAGAGGACGACCACCGATGCACGAGCATCGGCTGCGGCGTGATGGAAGGGTGGGACGACTACGTCGTCTTCTGTAGCGATGACTGTAGGATTAGGCATGAGTATGCCAAGTTCTTAGCACTAGCGTTAAACTATTTGCCGTAAAATTAAATACAATCACATGATGGCATTAATTACTGACTGATGAAAAACAAGTATATCCCTTTGTCTTCAATTTTACTATTTATTACCCTTGAATTTACTTATTTATTGCGAATTGTAGGTACCTCATGTGGTTAAGTGCACGGAGAACACCAAAAACACCACACCCCATGCTAGTAAAAAAATGGTTATATAGAAACCATATCACAGACGGTTCCATAGTTCTATATTGGAACCGTCTGTGATAAATATTTATCAATATAGAACCATCTGTGGTGGGTACTTATCACAGACGGTTCTATATTGGAACCATTTGTGATGTCCAACCTTATTTATATTCAGGCTATAGGGTTTGCCCGCACCCCCCCACTCAATCGATTAGTTTCGTCGCAGCACACTAGGGTTCGAGCTCCCACATCTTCCTGAGCCTGGCGCCGCCTCCTCCTCGAGCTACTTAGAGCGCCTCCTCCCACGAGCCCGCCGCCTCCTCCCCGAGCCCGAGCTGCCGCCTCCCCGAGCCCGAGCCGTCGTCTCCCTCGAGCCCGACACGCTCCCTGAGAGATGTCACCAGCTTCCTCAACGGCGCCTCCACCCTGAGCACAAGCCTCTACTGCCTCCTCCTCTAGGTTGCAGCTCTTATCTGCTTTATAGATAGGGAGTTAACCATTAAGAAAACTCTTTTTTACATCCTAACATGATATCGTCAACTTACCATATATTGTTATCTTATTACCATTCATGTTCTTTTTACAGAAGTTTGTGGTCTTCTTATTTAGTGTCGGACCCGAGAGTAACCCCCCAAATCCTTTGTGTATTTCTGGACTAGTCCCATGATCAGTCGCTAGTTCACACAGTAAATAGATATGGTAACATCCATAAATGGTACAATATTGTTAATAATCAATAGAGTTTATTACAAAAGAGGCTTACAAGCCAACAATAAAGAACACAACGGAAGACGAAGAAGTAGTAGAGTCCAGCTGATCTGCCACAGGCAATCGACTGGGGTAGCGGCCTAGTCATCGAGATCCACACCGGTAGTAAAGTCCTTCTCCTCTGAAATTTGTTTGCATAAAGCAAGGATGAGCAAAACTACCGTGCTCGCAAGTTACACCCAAATAACAGAGTTAATGCATGCATGGATGTAACAAAGGATGGCTTATAGGGTTATTTGTGCAAAAGCAATATTTGGCATTTTAAATACAATACTAAGTTCAAAAGAACAATTTTTACAATAACTAAATTTGAGTTTTAGCTGAATTAATAAAGCTAGTGTAGGCACCAACCTAACACTAACATAAACACGGGCACGAACCCGGGGCTTCAACCCATAACTTTTCTCATGGACACCCATCCATGTCAAAAGCATTTAACAAAATCATTTTGAAATCAAAACCAAAGTCTAACTTTGAGTGGCTTTGCCAAGCATGTCCATGACCGTGAGACACGGCTATTGAATAGTTCTTAACACTTCTGAGAGGTTGTACGGCTTTACCCACATGACATGAATTCTCTAGTTTGTCTGGCATCTGTCGATATACCATCGCCACTACCTTAGGTAAGCAGTCTAGAGCACGTGTCAAGGCCTTTACAAAGTGCCATTCCACTGCAGTCTCCACTCGCTAAGGTTTCGCTCCCTTTGGGCTACAACCCACAGGATTTGAGCCCCCTCTTGCGCTAGGTGGGACTAACGTAGGTCATAACATGACTACCTACCGCATCTAAAGGGAACGACCACAATGAAATATTGCAAATTAGTTGGCTAGGTCCCCTCCCCATACTCAGGACATGTGGTGGTACGATGTGGCTTAGCAAGATGCAGCTCAAAGACTGGTCCTTAACTGACTTGGGCGACTTCCAAACAACTCCTCGGCCTCAACCCTAACCAGATTGAGCCCGTGCATCAACATGCACCCTCCAAACAACCATTTCGCCCAAGTACAAACCTTCATTTTATTTCATTTTTCAAAGTCATTTATAAACTTCCATAACACACCAATGCCATGGATGCAATTTAAACAACATTTGATTTTTGGCTGAAATTCCCCAAATTAAACATTTTTAGTCTAAGCATGGCTAAGCATCAATTTTTCCAAAGTGTTCTAGTTCATACTATTGCATGAACTAGATTTTCATCTAAGGTAACAAGGTAGGTTTATTTTAATGGCAAGATTGGCGTTACAAAGGATTTAGGCATAACTATAATTTTAAAGCAGGATTTAAAATAGATTGTATAGAAATAAACATGCAATAATAATTTAAAACATAATTTAAATAATTTAAAATAATGGGATCAAATATGATCAAAGATGTAACTTGCCTTGCTCAATTAGTTGCTCTCAAGCAGCGGTCAAATCGACTCTCTGAAGTTGTCGAAATCTATATATGAAAATAAGCCAAATTCAAACAAAATTCAAATAAAGATTCAAATGAACTCCAAATTAAATAATTTTAGTTTAGTTAGCTAGATCTTGAATTTATATGATGAATTAGGGATTTCCTAGAATTAAAGGAATTATTTTAATTTGGAAAGAAAAATGTGGAGGACACCGTGTGCGCACGTGAATGAATGGTTGAGTTGGTGCCTGTGTGGTGCATGCGTGGCCATGAGGTGGCGCGGCCACATCGGCAGTGGCCAAGCGCACGATTGGCGTTGAGCTCAGTGACTACCTTGGCGGTGGTCGGGCGTGAAGGGAACGGCGGCGACGAAGGAAAAGGCGGCGGCCAAGTCGGGCTCAAGGCGGCGAGGTGATCCGAGCGGCGCTTCGGCGAGAAAAATGTGTGCACCGGGTCGGCGAGGTGGCGACGATGCCGTTGGTGTGGAGGATGGTGGCGGAGGGGCCTTGTCGACGGTGGAAGTGGTGAAGGAAGAGCTTGCGGCCGATGGCGACTAAAACCCAAAATCTGGTGACTAGAGTCGATGAGGAGGAGGGTGAGTGAGGGGGAGTGATTGTGTGAGAGGAGGGGCTCCTCATGCTCCCTTTTATAGGGGCAGAGGAGGCCGAAGCGAGGAGATCGCGTGCGAGGCCGGTGGCAGTGAACTCACGATTTCGGTGATTACGGGCGCGAGGGAGGGGGAAACGGTTGGGAGCGGGTGTGGCGAGATACGCGGGTTTTAATGCGCGCATCCGCGCAAGGAAAGGAGGCGAGGATCGCGGCGGCGAGGGGAGCTTGGCACGGCGAAAATGGCGGCCAGCTCGGTTGACTCTGTGAGGGAAGAAGCGAGGAGGAAGATGATGGCGGGGCCCACTTGATAGCGAGGGTTAGGGGAGGTGAGGGTGCGATTGGATTCGCATCCAACACCATGAGCGGCGGGTGGGATAGGGAGCGGACGGAGCGGCATGATGGCGTGTTGGCCGTCCAATTCAAATTGGACAAAGCGAGGCGGAGGGCGATGGGCCACGCAAAAAAATGGGCGGCTAGGAAGTTGTAACATCCCAGCCCTACAAGGATCTGGAACAGCTACTAAACTAACAGTTAACAAAGTTAAAAGGAAAACAAAGTAAATTCTAAATTTAAAGAGAACCTCTCTGTATAGTAAGCTATCTAGGAGGTTCCGACAACATAAACATCAAGACAATAATGAAATCAACAGATATCCGACTCCTCACAGGAGTATAAACCGATCTCAGGTAACTATGTCAAATGATAAACTAAGCTCACACACAGTACTTATTCAATCTTAAGGGAGAAGGGTTTTTCAGTCACAACCGACCGGCATTATTACAGTTCATCAACATTGAATAATTAAATCAAACTAAAATGAAATTCTGAACTTGTATAAAGTGATGTGAAAGGGTGTGTGTCTATTCCCTCCCCATGGAGCCAACCTCAAGGGTCACCTAAAAAAAACAACAACGCAAGAGTGAGTCCGAGACTCAGCAAGTACGGAAAGTAGTAAAATACAAACAACAATCCATGGATAAGACAACATCATCGGAGAATATGAATGAATTGCAGAACAAGTATTTGAATAAATGCAATGAATGAATTGGATGGAAGGAAGGACTACACACATGCACATACGGTATTCTTTGGTGACACACCGTCGGTGTTCACCTAAGCCCCGACTTAACAAAGTGCGGGGACCCAAGCCGTCGCACGAAGAATGTTTAAAGACGGTGTCCGAACTGCCCACATTGGAATGGTGGGTCTTACGTGCCCATCTTGGAATTGATGGGTCTTATACAATGATCCACTCCGTGGATGAAATATGAAATGTGGATGCAGAGCATGACATATGAATAATGAACAACAAGAAACATGCTCTCCATCATGAAGGTAACCACATGGATTGAATATGAACATTTAAGTAATAACATGGTACTTAGAAATTCAATACCAATAGCAAACATTCAACATGTCATAATCCTAGGATCACTAAGGTACTTGCCTTTAGCGTTATGACGCGTTAAGAGGCAATGCGGTGCTCCCAAACCTGAAGCTTCACCTCTAACAAACAAATAACTGAAATAAGGATCGACGAACATGACAATACTAGATAAAGTTCTACAACGCTCCCCCGGCGATTCAAATATAACTAGAACCTTTAAACTGAAAATTAACACATTCTGCCCTAAACCGCCCCTGGGCAGCAGCACGGTAAATGGCATAACTCTTGATCTGGAACTCCAAACGGGGTGAACCCAGTTTCTGTGGACTCTTAACTGACAAACCCACAATACTCTAGTTGGCAAGATAATTTGATTCGGCCAATTTAGTACGTTAACAGACAGGTGAACTTTCAGCACAGAGAAACTGTCTACAGAATAAACAGCGAAACCAAAACGACCATAACTTTTAATCTATAACTCTGAATTGATCAATCTTTATCAATCCGGAAAGGTTATCAAATTACCTACAATAACCTAGTTGGGAGAAATCCCAGATTCTGCCAATTACCATGTCATAAGTTACAAATTAACACATCAGTTCAGTTTCGACAGAAATCTGGACAGCGGATACTAAAACAGCCATATCTTTTGACTCGAACGTCGGAATCAAGTGACACGTCAGCTATCATAGATGGTTTTATCTACAAACCGTCTGTGATAGTCAACTATCACAGACGGTTATGAGTTAATAATCATTTGTGATAGTATGCATCACAGACGGTTTGAACACTATCTGTGATGATCTCATGTCATTACTGACCTATAAACTCAGACGGCTCATGAAACCGTCTGTGATGATATTTTTGAACCGTCTGAGATAACCTTTTCTGTAGTAGTGATCCTTTTCTGTAGTAGTGATTGCCTTTGGTTTGCAATCTCTTTCATGGGCATGCATGGGAGCTAAGACAGCTTATAACGGCCTCTTTCAAAAGAATCATCGCGCATGTACACTGTACAATAAATTAGTTTTTTTTATCGTATAGTATTATAGAAAAAAGGACATTTTTGGATCGAAACTATCTGCTGCATGGTTTCATTTATCCCTGTCTTTGAATCGCCATTTGATCGGAAATCATTCGTGGATGGAACTAAACTGAGTTGTCTTACATAGTGACATGGCAATTTATTTATTGACACAGGCTGAAAATCTGCATGCTCACATTTTCACAAAATACGCATCTTTCTTTGGACACAAATTGAAAATGTACAATCTTATTTTAATTGAAAGGTGTCAGTAAAGAGCAGGATCACACACACTGTGTGGACACACACGCGAACACAACTGGGAGATGAAACCAGGAAGAACGAGAGAGATAGTCTTGCGGCACAACAACTGCTTGTGCCTTTTTCGTGGTTTTCTGTTATATTCAATCAGTCATTACAGACTCAACAATTATGATATGATTACAGATAAGGGGGATCCCCACATGCGGATCATGATCCACAATTCTAGCTTTAATTCCATACTGCTTCAACGTGCGTACCATTTCCTGCTAATACGCAACGTGAAGACTTGACTCATCCAACTACATGCAGGTCATGTATAAACTCAGACGGCTCATGAAACCGTCTGTGATGATGTTTTTAAATCCGGCTTCAAACATATATATAGTTCATAGCCTTTGTTAGCTAACTCGAGGCCTGAATTCAGCTAGCTAGCTCGCTCCTTGGGCGTTCATCCTAAATGTGCAGGTGAACCACAACCCTCTATCATCTCCTCTTTCAACCGTTCCTCGCGCTCGGCTTGTAATTAATAACTTCAAGTTCAATTCTACTGCTATTACTTCTGAAGCCGTAGTTTAGGAGGATTCTACAAGCACTTGGAGGATTGTCTTGAAGCAAATCACATACTCCAGTGTGTCAGGTTCGATGAAGTAAGCCGTGGTTCACCTAGACGTTTAAGATGAATGGCCAAGGAGCGAGTTAGCTAGCTGAATTCAAGGCTCTATATATATATATAGTATAGCTAACATATATATATATATATATATATATATATATATATATATATATATATATATATATATATATATATATATATATATATATATATATATATTTATGTATGTACGTATGTATGTATGAAATCGGTTTTAAAGGCACAAGCAGCCACTGTTTGGAGATTTTATAGAGAAGAGGCTGCCATAGACGGTTCCTTAGAGAAAACCGTCTGTGACACGTCAGCTATCATAGATGGTTTCATCTACAAACCGTCTGTGATAGTCAACTATCACAGACGGTTATGAGTTAACTATCATTTGTGATAGTATGTATCACAGACGGTTTGAACACTATCAGTGAAGATCTCATGTCATTACTGACCTATAAACTCAGACGGCTCATGAAACCGTCTGTGATGATGTTTTTGAACCGTCTGCGATAACCTTTTCTGTAGTAGTTAACCTTTTCTGTAGTAGTGATTGCCTTTGATTTGCAATCTCTTTCATGGGCATGCATGGGAGCTAAGACAGCTTATAACGGCCTCTTTCAAAAGAATCATCACGCATGTACACTGTACAGTCATATAAATTAGTTTTTTTTTTATCGTATTGTATTATAGAAAAAAGGACATTTTTGGATCGAAACTATCTGCTGCATGGTTTCATTTATCCCTGTCTTTGAATCGCCATTTGATCGGAAATCATTCGTGGATGAAACTAAACTGAGTTGTCTTACGTAGTGACATGGCAATTTATTTATTGACAGATGCTGAAAATCTGCATGCTCACATTTTCACAAAATACGCATCTTTCTTTGGACACAAATTGAAAATGTACAATCTTATTTTAATTGAAAGGTGTCAGTAAAGAGCAGGATCACACACACTCTGTGGACACACACGCGAACACAACTGGGAGATGAAACCAGGAAGAACGAGAGAGATAGTCTTGCGGCACAACAACTGCTTGTGCCTTTTTCGTGGTTTTCTGTTATATTCAATCAGTCATTGCAGACTCAACAATTATGATATGATTACAGATAAGGGGGACCCCCACATGCGGATCATGATCCACAATTCTAGCTTTAATTCCATACTGCTTCAACGTGCGTCCCAATTTCTGCTAATACGCAACGTGAAGACTTGACTCATCCAACTACATGCAGGCGATGTATAAACTCAGACGGCTCATGAAACCGTCTGTGATGATATTTTTAAATCCGGCTTCAAACATATATATAGTTCATAGCCTTTGTTAGCGTTAGGCCTGAATTCAGCTAGCTAGCTCGCTCCTTGGGCGTTCATCCTAAATGTGCAGGTGAACCAGAACCCCTATCATCTCCTCTTTCAACCGTTCCTCGCGCTCGGCTTGTAATTAATAACTTCAAGTTCAATTCTACTGCTATTACTTCTGAAGCCGTAGTTTAGGAGGATTCTACAAGCACTTGGAGGATTGTCTTGAAGCAAATCACACACTCCAGTGTGTCCGGTTCGAAGAAGTAAGCCGTGGTTCACCTGGACGTTTAAGATGAATGGCGAAGGTGCGAGTTAGCTAGCTGAATTCAAGGCTCGAGTTAGTTAACAAGGGACTACGAACTATATATATATATATGTATGTATATATATATATATATATATATATATATATATATATATATATATATATATATATATATATATATATATATATATATATATATGTATGTATGTATGTATGAAATCGGTTTTAAAGGCACAAGCAGCCACTGTTTGGAGATTTTATAGAGAAGAGGCTGCCATAGACAGTTCCTTAGAGAAAACTGTCTGTGACACGTCAGCTATCATAGATGGTTTCATCTACAAACCGTCTGTGATAGTCAACTATCACAGACGGTTATGAGTTAACTATCGTTTATGATAGTATGCATCACAGACGGTTTGAACACTATCTGTGATGATCTCATGTCATTACTGTCCTAGAAACTCAGAGGGCTCATGAAACCGTCTGTTATGATGTTTTTGAACCATCTGAGATAACCTTTTCTGTAGTAGTGAACCTTTTCTGAAGTAGTGATTGCCTTTGATTTGCAATCTCTTTCATGGGCATGCATGGGAGCTAAGACAGCTTATAACGGCCTCTTTCAAAAGAATCATCACGCATGTACACTGTACAGTCATATAAATAAGTTTTTTTTTATCGTATTGTATTATAGAAAAAAGGACATTTTTGGATCGAAACTATCTGCTGCATGGTTTCATTTATCCCTGTCTTTGAATCGCCATTTGATCGGAAATCATTCGTGGATGAAACTAAACTAAGTTGTCTTACATAGTGACATGGAAATTTATTTATTGACACAGGCTGAAAATCTGCATGCTCACATTTTCACAAAATACGCATCTTTCTTTGGGCACAAATTGAAAATGTACAATCTTATTTTAATTGAAAGGTGTCAGTAAAGAGCAGGATCACACACACTATGTGGACACACACGCGAACACAACTGGGAGATGAAACCAGGAAGAACGAGAGAGATAGTCTTGGGGCACAACAACTGCTTGTGCCTTTTTCGTGGTTTTCTGTTATATTCAATCAGTCATTACAGACTCAACAATTATGATATGATTACAGATAAGGGGGACCCCCACATGCGGATCATGATCCACAATTCTAGCTTTAATTCCATACTGCTTCAACGTGCGTACCAATTCCTGCTAATACGCAATGTGAAGACTTGACTCATCCAACTACATGCGGGCCATGTATAAACTCAAACGGCTCATGAAACCGTCTGTGATGATGTTTTTAAATCCGGCTTCATACATATATATAGTTCATAGCCTTTGTTAGCTAACTCGAGGCCTGAATTCAGCTAGCTAGCTCGCTCCTTGGGCGTTCATCCTAAATGTGCAGGTGAACCACAACCCTCTATCATCTCCTCTTTCAACCGTTCCTCGCGCTCGGCTTGTAATTAATAACTTCAAGTTCAGTTCTACTGCTATTACTTCTGAAGCCGTAGTTTAGGAGGATTCTACAAGCACTTGGAGGATTGTCTTGAAGCAAATCACACACTCCAGTGTGTCAGGTTCGATGAAGTAAGCCGTGGTTCACCTGGACGTTATATATGAATGGCGAAGGAGCGAGTTAGCTAGCTGAATTCAAGGCTCGAGTTAGCTAACAAGGGACTACTATAAATATATATATATATATATATATATATATATATATATATATATATATATATATATGTGTGTGTGTGTGTGTGTGTGTGTGTGTGTATGAAATCGGTTTTAAAGGCACAAGCACCACTGTTTGGAGATTTTATGGAGAAGAGGCTGCCATAGACGGTTCCTTAGAAAAACCGTCTGTGACACGTCGACTATCATAGATGGTTTCATCTACAAACCATCTGTGATAGTCAACTATCACAGACGGTTATGAGTTAATAATCGTTTGTGATAGTATGCATCACAGACGGTTTGGAACACTATCTGTGATGATCTCATGTCATTACTGATCTATGAACTCAGACGGCTCATGAAACCGTCTGTGATGATGTTTTTGAACCGTCTGAGATAACCTTTTCTGTAGTAGTGATCCTTTTCTGTAGTAGTGATTGCCTTTGATTTGCAATCTCTTTCATGGGCATGCATGGGAGCTAAGACAGCTTATAACGGCCTCTTTCAAAGAATCATCACGCATGTACACTGTACAGTCATATAAATAAGTTTTTTTTTATCGTATTGTATTATAGAAAAAAAGGACATTTTTGGGTCGAAACTATCTGCTGCATGGTTTCATTTATCGATCCCAGTCTTTGAATCGCCATTTGATCGGAAATCATTCGTGGATGAAACTAAACTGAGTTGTCTTGCATAGTATAGACATGGCAATTTATTTATTGACACAGGCTGAAAATCTGCAAGCTCACATTTTCTCAAAATATGCATCTTTCTTTGGACACAAACTGAAAATGTACAATCTTATTTTAACTGAAAGATGTCAGTAAAGAGCAGGATCACACACGCTATGTGGACACACGCGAACATAACTGGGTGATGAAACCGGGAAGAACAACGAGAGAGAGAGTCTTGCGGCACAACAACTGCTTGTGCCTTTTTCGTGGTTTTCTCTTATATCCAATCAATCATTACAGACTCACCAATTGTTATATGATTACAGATAAGGGGGACCCCCACATGCGGATCATGATCCACAATTCTAGCTTTGACTCCATACTGCTTCAACGTGCGTACCAACTCCTACAAATACGCAACGTGAAGACTTGACTCATGCAACTACATGCAGGCCAGGTACAATCCCAAGCAACGCAACTTATTGGATGTACATTTAACACGTGAACAAACCAACGCGCAACTTATGTAAAACAACAAGATTATGACCAACAAAAGAAACTTGCATATATTGCAGCAACGTCGAAATTGAAGGCGGGACACTCACACACACCTGAGTTTTCATGGGTAAACCTCAATGATCGATACAAAACCTACTGTCGACACGATTTTGTAGTCACTAAATCCAGCGTCTAAGAAAACCTTTTTCCATTCGTGCTCCTCTCGCTCGACCCCATCAATATACATCATGTACAAATCCAACAACAGTTGCGCCTCTTCGACAACATTGTCCCGCGGCTCGTATCCGACCACAGCATTTACTATTATCACTTTTCCTCCAGCATCCCTTGCAGGTATTGCTTCCTTGCACTTCCGAAGTATCTTAACGCATTCGTCGTGACCCCAACAATCCATAACATACTGAAACATGCATTGGCACCCAGGAATAAAAAAATGATGGAAATAAATTATCCACAGTTATGCCCACAGGGAGAACAGCCGAACTGGGAGTATGTATTGAATGAACGGAAATATGTGCATACCTTGAGTAAAACAGCATCCGCAGATGGAACTGACTCAAACATGTCGCCGGCGACGAAGTGTAACTTGCCATCGGCGGGTGCCTGATTGATCACGTGTGGGAGGTCCAGCACAGTGCACTTGATGTGCGGGAAGGCCCTAGCGATGGCCGCTGCGGCCGCGCCGTGGCCCCCTCCGACATCGACCAACGAGCTGAGCCTGCAGAAGACGTCGCCACCCTGTCCCAGCAAGACCTCTATGGCGAAGCTGCTGTCCGCGGCGCACATGTCGTTCAAGGATTTGTTGTACACGGCGTCCTTTTTTATCATGTCCAACCTGGCGATGCCGTGCGCCGTCTCGAAGAGCGCTGTGGCTGCGGCGCCACCGGCGCGATCGTCCCTGAACCACGCTTCCAGGCTGAAGAACGAGGTGACCGTGGTGGGATGTACGATGAACCGCAGGAAAGCGGACATGTCGCGTGAGTTCCTGTCGCCCACGAGGAGGCGGGACGCCGGGGTGAGCGTGTACACAACCTCACCGGAGGAGCCCGGCGACGGTTGGTTGGCGGCGAAGATGCCGGATACGGTGAGCACGCGCATGAGCCTTCGGAGGTGCGGGAGCCTGGCCTTGTGGAGCGCGGTCTCGTCTACGAGGTCATAGAGTGTTGCCGCACCACCACGGCGATGGATGGCGCTGGGGATGCCTAGGCCAGCAGCGCACTTAAGCGCCATGGACTTTAGGTAGCACAAGCTGTGGTGGTAGAGCTCGACATGACCTTGGAGCAAGCTCTGGGTGCTCAGCTCGTCCTGGACACGCGCCATGCTAGCTGTTGTAGTTGTACGTGGCAATGCTTAGCGTTCGCGCTAGTTAGTTTGTTTGATTTAGTATCTGCTTTGATGACAAAGGGCCACGAGACATCCTCAGAACTGAAGGTCCAAATAAATAAACATCGCTAACCAATGGTAGATCAGATAATTACTTAGTACCTTTTTTTAACAAAATTTAGGATAATACTAGGGCATTCCTAGACGTTTCTCTCGTATATAAGAAGAGACAATAGTTAAATGAGATTTTAGGTACAACCACTCTAACGAAGGAAAAATTCGTGAAATACCAAGGCCTTGTTTGGTAAGGCAGGGAACGGCCGGGATTGGAAGTTTTCCACTGGGATCATCCCTGCAGGGAAAAAATTCCCGGGCGGGTTCCATGCGCGTGCTTGGAGGACTCCCGGGATCGGGAATTTCCCGTCCGATCCAATCCATTCCACGGGGAAATCCGTCCACGCCTCGCAGGCGAGTTTATTCTCCGCCGCGCTCGCGACTCCGCAGACGCACCCGACTCGTAGCTCCTCCGGACGGCGCCGCCTCCCCCTTCCCCGCCTTGACTCCGGTGACGCGGAGCCCGCCGACATCGCCGCCTCTTCCTCCTCCTCCAGTTAGTCTCCTCATCTTCCTCAACTCCCTCGTCCACGTCTTCTGGCCCGAGATCTCCACCAGCGTCCCCGCCATGTGAGTCCCCTCCCCCCCCTCCCCACGCAGCGCTCTTCTTCTCGCCCCCACCCCTCCCCTTTTAACTCTAGTTGCAGACGCCGCGGGTTGATCTGCCGCTGGACGTCTCGATTCGTTTAAGTGAAGTGTGGGTTTGGTTTGGGCTACTTTGGGTATTGGAGAAGAGGTTCGCCGGGGCGAGTGGCGGCGGTGTTGTGTGGTTCATCCGTCTGTTTGATTTGGCTTGGTTTGGTTCGATCTGGCGCTTGTTGAATGAAACCCTAGGTTTGATCTGTTAGGTTGGAGATTTTGGGAGGGCTTAGTGTGCGGTTTGTGTCATTGGTAGCAGGAAACCTAGAATTAGATCGCAAATTTCAAACATTTTTAGTTGTTGTGATTCATGTGCTCGAAATGGTGGTTAATGTGGTAAACAAAATGTCAACTTTCGAACTAGTTTACATTCAGGCTAGGAACTTTCGAACTAGTTTACATTCAGGCTAGGATTTACGAAAGGTTTTGGTTGAGGCGAAAGCTATTGAAGTAGTTTTTCATTGTTAAGAATGATTTAATCTAGCATTCTAGCTTGTGGCTTGTGTGTGTGCTACGATTTAGATTCTTTTGATCTGTAGGGTTGCGTTTGGGGAAAGTCAACAAATCCCAAATTTTCAGAAGTCTGAAATTTCAGGATTAATGTCTGGTGTGGGACTTAATTCGTTTGATCTCTGAGCATGGCCCAAGTAAAATTGCTACTCTTGGTGTTGGTAAATGTGGTAATTTGTGCTTTAAGAGTTCTAAACTGTTGTAAGATAAATTCAATGGAAGCTATCCAATTACTATTGGTGACGAAGGGACTTCCATGTAAATGTTTTACCAGTTGGATTTAGTTTCTGGAAATTATATTCATGGTAGAAGAATAGATAGAACTATCAAACTTGAGGGAGCTTAGTTGTCTGGTGTGATTGATGTGCATGGTGTAAGATCCTAAATGTTTTCCGTTTAATCTTGGTGATTGGTTATAAAAAGCTTGAACAGTCAGTATATGCATGATTGTTGCATGAATGTTGATTTGACCTTTTTTGTTTTTGATAACTTATTTCATGTTCTTGTCACAGTTGTTCGAGTGCATTAGTTACTTGGCGTAATTCTTGGTGCAATCTTCGTCGCAGTTATTCGAGTCCAGTAGTTGCTTGTCTAATTGGTGGCGCAATCTTGAGCAAAATTTTCGAATCCCTGAGTTAATTGTCTAATTGGAGTGCAATTGTTTGAGTTCTGGGCATTGTAGTATAGTAGCAGCAACCAGCAAGTAGCAGTAGCGGAATATCAGTGGTAGTAGTAGCAGAGTGGCAGATGTGGTGGTAGCAGCTGCTCTTGTTTTTTCATGCTCTGTTTAATTATTGTGTGTATGTAATGTTACAATAATTTGGACAGGTCCACTTTGGAGAGTTTAGTTGTCTGCAGATTTGCATCATAGAGATTTGACTATTAGATTAAAGAGGCGTTCGGCGCAGAGAAGAAGGGCAGTGATCTGTATCTATGACTAAAACCGCCTTACTATATGATGTTTTGCTCTTGTTTTTCATCTGCTTCCTCTGTGATGGTAGCGTTGCTTGCTTTGACAAGTCTCTGTTACGATATACTTACTATATGTGTGCGTTGTTCGGCCAATACATCATACTACATAGGTAATACCTGGGATGGATGTCACTCTGGTTGTTTCTTATTACCTTGTTTTGACACTAAAATGCTTTGGTTTAAAAAGTAGTACTTGCCATGGATGTCACTCTGGTTGTTTCTTATCACATTCAGCTAGTTAATGTTGGCGCTGGTTTACCAATTTTGAAGTCTTGTGTAGGAGTCTTGACTCTTCTGGGCGCCCAGTGGCTCGTTACGAACGGCTGCACTGGTGGCCTTTTGATCAAGACCAGTTTGGGAACAAAAAATTTGATGGCCAGTGATGTGAGGGATGATGTTTCACCATTAACCCTCTAGAATAATGTCTTGATCCTTTTTTGTTTGGCTTTCCTTATCGACTTCTATTGTCAATTGTCACGGCAGATCTGTTTTTTAATCGATTGCGGTCTAACGGATGCTTGGTTTGATGTGGTTGAACGCTACTCAAATGACAGTAACAAGACACTCCAGTATGGTTTTCTCACATTTGATTCCATGTTTAAGTAGCATAATACAAGTCCTGAATCTAAATTACATGGCATGCTCTTATCTTATTTTTTTGTATTCAAGTTCTAGTTGTGTTCTGCAGTATGCATGTCAACGGCGAGATTTTCTGGATACTATGTGACGATGATCTGCTCAAATTTACTTTTATCTTGTGATATTTGTATGAGACTATTTGTAATATGAAATACTTTTATCTTGTGATTATATCAGACAGCGGACATACACATTGTCATGTATTGTAAGGACAGTGGACATCTTTTTTTGTATGAGACTATTTGTAATATGAAATACTTTATTCTGCATTTTTTTTAAAATTTTCTGGACTGATTATGAAAATTTTCTATTTTTTTGAATTTTCTGCACTTCTATATTCTTTTTTTGCTTTCAGATTTTTTAATATATGCAATCCCTACCAATCCGATCATTAGTCCAAACAAGTCAAGGGATTAGATCCAGGGTGGGAGGGGATTAGATCCAAGGTGGGAGGGGATTGGGTGGAGGGAGGGGGATCAACCTAATCCCCCCTTGGATTGTTTCTCCCTTGGATAGATTTCCCCACTAGCCAAACAAGCCCTTACGGATGAGCGAAGGAGGGGGATTGAGATCTGGTGCGCGCATGCACCGGCCGGACGGGTCGGTCAAACTGGACTAGAGTGTGGTCCAACCGATTGAGGACAAAATAGGTAACTTTCCGGGTTTAATAAATTTACTAAGTCAAGTTGTACTTTACAGACATATAGTTGCACATGTTTTACAATGGGATGTCATCACCAGATTAAGTCCTTAATGTCATCTGGCGATTCATTCCACAAACCCACCATTCTCGTGCTACATCAGCACTCACCATCATACCATCTGCCTAGATGTGGTAATAGCAGTTTATTAGGGTTTAGAGGAGTAAAACCATGTTTATTTCAAATATCTCAGTCATGTACCTCCCATGACTACCCCAAAACAGTTTCATGTTTTAAGAGATGATAATTAGGACATTTAATGCCTCAGTACTTAAGTAAGATTAGTATGTCGCTTAAGTACAACCTATAACTAGTAATTACCACATAGTTACTAGGGTGAGATGGAATAATGGATTCAATTATCAAAGGATGGCATAATAATGAATTAATCACCAAATGGGTATTTAACTACCTTAAGAGTTAACATACATTTGTTTAGAGAATTAAAGCATGCAACTTTGGTAATTTAAAGGAATATAATTTGCATAAAATGTAGGCTCAAAATATTGAAAGTATTGACTTGCCTAGGTTAAAGGCAAGAGAGTCTTGATAGTCTTGTGCTTGATCGAAATGGAGATCTCCCGCTTCTTCGAACTCTATTCCGACGAACGAACCAGAAAAAGGGACAAACAAGCAAATAGGTCAAATAAAAACTAAATGAATAATAAGTATACTCAAAATTAAATAAGATGAGTGCCATTAGCAAGATCTTGTATTTATACAAATCTAGAAACAAAATTCATAATTTTTGGAGCTACAACGAAGGAGAACGGAGCTTCCGAAGTTTGAAATTGAATAAAAACCAGAAAATAAAGAGAGGAGAGAGAAATCTCTCACTGACTGGTGTGTCCCGGTGAACAATGCATTTTCTTTTTCCTTTTATTTTCTTTTAGGAAATCACCCCCTGACTTGCGGGACCAACTGGTCAGTGGCTTGGTCAATGTGCACAGTGCATGCACTGGTAGGTCAACATGCACTTTGCACCAGTCCACGGGTGCATAGGTGCAACGCAGTTGCGGGGCCACACGTCGGCCAGAGGGGGAGGAAAAACCAGAAGTTAAAGTCGTCACCACTGTTTCTTGGGCCGTCGCGGCAGCGAGACAAAACGACATTTAAGCAGAGCTTTAATTAAAGCTAATCATCACTCAACCGTTAAGACATTGATTAGGGGATTAATGATTCAGGAACAGTGCCGGTCCGAACATGCCAGCAAGGGGGCTCTCGGGCACTGGCAGCTCTGGCTCGCCGCCGGCAGAGGAGGACACGGTGGAGGAGGGCAAGTGTCGGGATGGGAAGCTCTCGGTGAGGCAGAACCGATGACGTCGGTGTCGATACCGGAGAGTCACCAGAGCGGTGGCGGGACAATAGGGGGTGGCGGTGGTGGTGAACCAAAATCCGACAATGGCGATCTAGTGATGCACTGCAAAAGATCAAGGCAGCATGGGCTAGAGGGGATCTCAGGGGACTCACCAAGTCAAGAATGAGCGGTGGATATGAACGGTGGAAGGAGATTGATGGAGGAGAAGAAGGTGGCTGGAGGCGAGGAAGATGGGCAAATGCGGCGGCAACGGTGAACCAAAACCAAGACAGCTTGGGGGAAAAAGCTCCTTGGCCCTGGGGGTGCTTGGTGACGGGGTTGGCATGGCGGTGGTGTTGCCGGAGCAGTGGAACGCCGGTGAGGACGACACGGCCGAAAATGGAGCGCGATGTTTTCTTGGGTGGTTGCTTCGGTGGGACTTACCGAGGGGAAAGGGGCGATGTGGGGGTGACAAGGGAAGCTTGGGGGCTCTTATAGCCACAAGGAGGGAGGTGGGAGAGGGACAGAGCCATTGAAGGCTTGAGACGCCGGGCGCGCGGTCCTAAGATGGTGGCAAGCGCTCTGGCGACGCATGGTGCACTCTGCGCCACGGCGGCGGCTTGGACGGCCTAGAGTAGGTAGGAGCTGGGTGATGGCGAGGCAATGAGGCACTGGCAAGGGAGTTGGTGCCCTAGTGCATGCACGGTCTATGACATGCATGGGTGAGCATTGGGATGGGGTGGGGCTTGCTGACAGAATCCCTGGCGTGGCCACAGCGCACGTGCAGGGAGGCGAGGGCGACAATGGCGTCACAGCGAAGACCCTTGGGCCAGGAGCAGGTGTGGGTGATATGGTGGGCGGCAGGGCGTTGACCGAGCATGCTGGAGCGGCTCGGGGCTGGCTCAGCCAAAGAGAAGGGCAAGAAGGGAGGTGGGATAGATGGACCAAAAAAAGGGGAAGGCAAGGCCAGCTTGGGCTAGGCTAGAAGGAGGGAGTAAATGGGCCAAGCCCAAAAGGAGGAGGAAAGGAAATTTGAAAAGAGAATTTAAATTCAAATTTTGAATTCGGAATTTGAAATGAGGTTGAAGGCTGAGAGTTTTTGAAAATACTCACTAATTGAATTAGGGGAAATTAGCTCAGTAACATTGCGTTCAGACGTATTTAGAGAAATGACATTTAGATTAAGTGAGGCCTTTGCAAAATAACATCGCGAAGGCGTGAAATCTTGCAGAATGACATCGCCATCACATTACGTCAGTTAGTTCTTGTTAAAATCGATTAATTCCGTTTGGCCAATTTTAAATATAGAAAATGAACTCAAAATTTATGAAATTTTTGTGGAGCATCTGATATAGTTTACTGCTTGTATATATTTTTTCAAAACTATATCCATTCTGATTTTTTCTCTAAAATTCATTAAAGTATACTATTTGTAGGACTTTTCTAATATATAAAATGAGGTCTAAATATTATGAATTTTTTCAAGCTCCTTACATAGTGGACTTGATTGTATAATTTTTTAGATTTTTTTAAAATTAATTCATGCAATTCCATAATATTTAGACATCATTTCATAATGTCCTTGTGTAAGTTGTCCAATATAGAAAATGAGGTCTAATTGCATTAATTAATTTTTGAAAAATTCTGAAAAAATTACACAATCAATTTCACCTTGTAAGGAGCATAGAAAACAAAAATCATAATGTTTAGACCTCATTTTCTATATTAGAAAAGTCGTACAAACAGTATACTTTAATGAATTTTAGAGAACAAATCGGAATGGATAAAATTTTGAAAAAAATATACAAGCAAGTAAACTATATAAGGATGTTCCACAAAAAAAAATTAATAATTTTTTGAGCTCATTTTCTATATTTAAAAATTGGCCAAACGGAAGTAACTAACGGAACAGTAAACTAACAGACGGAATGTGACGACGATGTCATTCGGCAATATTTCTTGTCTTCGCGATGTTTTTTTGCAGTGCCTCACGAATGCAATGTCATTCCTCTAAATACGTCTGAACACGATGTCACTGAGCTAATTTCCCCATTGAATTAAGGTTGAAACTCCAAACGACAACGGAGAAATACTATTCAATAACTGAAAACGGGATGTTACACATGACGTGTCATTTGAGTTGAATAGTATAAAGGTTAATCTTTGGAACGATGTTCGATTGTCACCATTCTTTGAAGTGGTATTTCACGAAATTTCCCCTCCAATGAATTGAATCTTTAGGTTATACATAAAAGGGCATCAGAATGTTTAAATTGTTGCATGAGGGTAGCAGAGATATGGCCCCCACGAGTGGCAGATCCAAGATTTCCATGATGGGTGATTAGATTTATTAAAATATTGTTCAACGACAAAAGTAAAGATCCACGATAGCAAAAATTAAAGTATAAAATAATTTTGAGAAATTACAAAATAATTAAAGAAAAAAAATGCAATTTAACTCGACAACTCTTCATGCCTAGAAGCGAGATATCAAGTCATTGCAGAAAAAACATTGCCACTTGAGAAATGTATCGAGACAATCATTCAAGTACTTATTCTTGTGCTTTTTCTTCCCAAAATTTATTATTGAAAATGCTCTCTCAACACTAGCAATATTGCTACCAGGAGGGTTAACACCAAATTAAGAAGGTTGTAGAAAAGTAATTGAGGTTCTTTTTTGTTTCAACAAGCGTAATGGAATCGGAGATGGGGTGTGGGATGGGCTGCCAAATTCATTTGGGATTTAATACATAGTATTGGACCCCATTATTAGTATATATGTAGCTAATATACCTACCGTATACTATTTTTTTATTATAAAAAATGGGTGTACATGTTCACACCTATGTCCCTATACTGGCCCTGGCCCCCACAAAATGCATTTTTCAGATACAAACTCTCCCTAATGCAGTATCTATCCATATCTATCTTTTTGGTTTGTTAAAATGGCTGGTACCTCACGCATGCTCCAAGTAGATTCACTCTCGTCCATCCATGCCATTAAAATCCCTGTGTGACATGCCCTGGGTTATAAGCTAAATGGACTATTAGTAATCGCATCTATATATCTACAAATAACCGATAATATTAAAGATAACTCCTTCGTTTTGAGGTAAAAAAAATTCCCACAATAATGCATAAATCATGGAAAAGTAAAATTCTAAAAATGCCATGTTAATCAAAAGAAAAGGAAAAAGATCTTGTGTGTCCATCTCTATACGGACTCATAGCAAGCCTTGTGGTGCTTTTGTAACACCCGGTCCAATACGGAGCGCGGAATACCACTAAACTACACTAACTATCAATTTTAACATCAATTATCAGTAAATTACAGCAAGCATATCAATAATAAAACCCGTTCACGGGTCACATTAACACAAGCATAACGATATAACAATAATAGATAATTATTTTCTAGGAAGCATGACAAGATAATAAACCAATATCAAAGCAAAACCAATCGAATCAAGTCTATTGAATGAATAATTAACTCCAACCGATCAATTAAGGCTAGGCAATAATATCAAGTCCTAATTATAAATCACCATGCTAATAAAGTGTCTCATGACCAATGTTTCAAGTATTTGAATGTATGGCATGGTTCCAAGTGCACTAGCCCTTCCCATGTGCGTCGTCAACAGTCACCTAAAACAACAATAGAGCAAGAGTCAGTCCATGACTTAGAAAGCACAATAATAAACAATGAACAATGACTAATCAACTGTAAACAATATCATCATCAACATCAATTGTTTTCTTTATTCTCATACTCAATCATCAAATTCTCTTTTCATTAAATGCAAGGTATCCCTACACTACATGTCCACATGCTGCTCATTTCGCGTATACCGGTATAGCGTGAGTGAACACTTGGGACAATGTTCACTCTCAAGCCCGTCCTCCAAAAGGATTGGGGACCTCCTCCACTCCTTGGGAGTCTCTACCAATAAGATAAATATGTGATAACCATGATCACCTTCTCTTCATGCAATGGTGCTTATGAATGCTCAATTTAACCTAAGTTCATCAATAATATCGTCATACAACATTCCTGAATTCATCAATTGTGACTCCCAAATTTTCTTTTCTGGCAAAAATAAAATTTAAATTATTTTCCTTGATTTTTTGGACTTTATTTGCCATTTTCTAAAAAGCCTAATTATTTTTTTTGCAATTTTTGTAGTTCCAAATGTATTTAAAATCCGGAATTCTCCTGTGGGCCGAATTCCTTTTTCCCCGGCCTTTTTCTCTCTTTCTCTCTCTCTTATAAGGCGACCCCGCCTAGTCAGCCTCTCCTTCTCTCACTCACCCGCCCCGACCCCACCTATCATCCCCGTCATCACCTTCGTCTTCCTCTTGCCAATTCAGAGAGCCACCACTCTCGGTCGCTTAATCGCATTGATCGTCCGTTCCTACTACTCGCAATAAATGCAATTATGCCCACGATCACTTTACATTCACTATCGCACTCAATCGGCCGTTTCTTCATCATTTAATCACATTTATCTTTGCCGCGTCAACCAAAAACACTCATGCACGCCTTCTGTCGTTTTGGTTACGCTCTTACCCTATAAAAGGGGCATGGCCTTCGCATTTCTCCCTCATCCCATTCCCCAAAACCGCAACCACTACTACAAAAAGGCTATCTTGGACACTTCATCATAGGCGGTTGACCAAAACCGCCTATATTACATGCAATCACGAGCGCTTTTGGTTTAGAGACCATTTGTGAAGAGGTAATATCACAGACGGTTCATATTAAAAACCGTCTGTGAAGTATCACGGATGGTTCTGAACACGAACCATCTGTGATAATTGTATACATCACAGACGGTTCTAAACACGAACCATCTGTGTATACTTCACATATGGTTTTTAACTGTAACCATCTGTGATAATACCTTCTGACTCTCGATGAGTTTCTTCATCGCCGCCGCCGCCGCCGTCGTCTCTTCGCTCACATCAATCTCGCCGGCTCCACGATCGTCTCTTCGTCGACGCGTCAATTTATTCCTTGTTTTATAAAAAGGATAATCCGCCATCGAAGATGATCATCGAACATCACTCTATACGTGCCTCGATCAATCCCATCGCTTCACGATCACGGCATTGATATATCATACGATACACGGTGATCACGAGCATGATGGCGAGGACCAAGGCAAGGAGGTCGGCGATTCCGCCGCTCTTCCTCACGATGTAAATCGTTGACATTGTTAGCCATGTGGTTGTGAGCTTTCCTCAGCCGATGGCTAACCTCTGTAGCCTATGAGCCATGTACGTATGTATTTATACCTATAAAAATACGTACTACTATTTATTCTAACGTCTTGAAGTATGTATGTACGTATATTGGAGTTGCAAGGCCATGTACAATCGCCCAAGGAGGGAGCCGTGGGGAGGTATGTGGCGCTGGAGCAGGAGCAGACGATGAAGTGGCTGGATAATGAGCACTACCTTGCCGTCATCAACCACGGCCGCAGACCGCAACCCGAGGCTCGCTTCATCATCGGCCTCCGCTTGTCTTCGTGCACTAGGACATGCAGTGCGACCTCGTGTGCCTTGAGTGGGCGGCCGATGCCTACCATAAGACCATGGCCTCGTGCTCGGCCTCCTACTCTACGGCCGGTGAGGCGTGTGGACGTTGAGAAGCACTACAACAGCTAGGTTGAGGGTGAGCCGGCCGACGGCGGGTGCGAGACGGCCAAGAGGACCAACCGGGAGTGCAGGCGGTGCCAAAGGCTCACTGCGGACGCGATCCAGGAGGCAACGTGGAAGAAGATGGCCGGGCCGCTGGGCCGGGTGTGGGCGCTGTCAGAGGACGACCACCGATGCACGAGCATCGGCTGCGGCGTGATGGAAGGGTGGGACGACTACGTCGTCTTCTGTAGCGATGACTGTAGGATTAGGCATGAGTATGCCAAGTTCTTAGCACTAGTGTTAAACTATTTGCCGTAAAATTAAATACAATCACATGATGGCATTAATTACTGACTGATGAAAAACAAGTATATCCCTTTGTCTTTAATTTTACTATTTATTACCCTAGAATTTACTTATTTATTGCGAATTGTAGGTACCTCATGTGGTTAAGTGCACGGAGAACACCAAAAACACCACACCCCATGCTAGTAAAAAAATGGTTATATAGAAACCATATCACAGACGGTTCCATAGTTCTATATTGGAACCGTCTGTGATAAATATTTATCAATATAGAACCATCTGTGGTGGGTACTTATCACAGACGGTTCTATATTGGAACCATTTGTGATGTCCAACCTTATTTATATTTAGGCTATAGGGTTTGCCCGCACCCCCCACTCAATCGATTAGTTTCGTCGCGGCACACTAGGGTTCGAGCTCCCGCATCTTCCTGAGCCTGGCGCCGCCTCCTCCTCGAGCTACTTAGCGCGCCTCCTCCCACGAGCCCGCCACCTCCTCCCCGAGCCCGAGCTGCCGCCTCCCCGAGCCCGACACGCTCCCCGAGAGATGTCACCAGCTTCCTCAACGGCGCCTCCACCCTGAGCACAAGCCTCTACTGCCTCCTCCTCTAGGTTGCAGCTCTTATCTGCTTTATAGATAGAGAGTTAACCATTAAGAAAACTCTTTTTTACATCCTAACATGATATCGTCAACTTACCATATATTGTTATCTTATTACAATTCATGTTCTTTTTACAGAAGTTTGTGGTCTTCTTATTTAGTGTCGGACCCGAGAGTAACCCCCCAAATCCTTTGTGTATTTCTGGACTAGTCCCATGATCAGTCGCTAGTTCACACAGTAAATAGATATGGTAACATCCATAAATGGTACAATATTGTTAATAATCAATAGAGTTTATTACAAAAGAGGCTTACAAGCCAACAATAAAGAACACAACGGAAGACGAAGAAGTAGTAGAGTCCAGCTGATCTGCCACAGGCAATCGACTGGGGTAGCGGCCTAGTCATCGAGATCTACACCGGTAGTAAAGTCCTTCTCCTCTGAAATTTGTTTGCATAAAGCAAGGATGAGCAAAACTACTGTGCTCGCAAGTTACACCCAAATAACAGAGTTAATGCATGCATGGATGTAACAAAGGATGGCTTATAGGGTTATTTGTGCGAAAGCAATATTTGGCATTTTAAATACAATACTAAGTTCAAAAGAACAATTTTTACAATAACTAAATTTGAGTTTTAGCTGAATTAATAAAGCTAGTGTAGGCACCAACCTAACACTAACATAAACACGGGCACGAACCCGGGGCTTCAACTCATAACTTTTCTCATGGACACCCATCCATGTCAAAACTGTTTAACAAAATCATTTTGAAATCAAAACCAAAGTCTAACTTTGAGTGGCTTTGCCAAGCATGTCCATGACCGTAGACACGGCTATTCGAATAGTTCTTAACACTTTACAGAGGTTGTATAGCTTTACCCACATAACATGAATTCTCTAGTTTGTCTGGCATCTGTCGATATACCACCGCTCACTACCTTAGGTAAGCAGTCTAGAGCACGTGTCAAGGCCTTTACAAAGTGCCATTCCACTGCAGTCTCCACTCGCTAAGGTTTCGCTCCCTTTGGGCTACAACCCACAGGATTTGAGCCCCCTCTTGCGCCAGGTGGGACTAACGTAGGTCATAACATGACTACCTACCGCATCTAAAGGGAACGACCACAATGAAATATTGCAAATTAGTTGGCCAGGTCCCCTCCCCATACTCAGGACATGTGGTGGTATGATGTGGCTTAGCAAGATGCAGCTCAAAGACCGGTCCTTAACTGACTTGGGCGACTTCCAAACAACTCCTCGGCCTCAACCCTAACCAGATTGAGCCCGTGCATCAACATGCACCCTCCAAACAACCATTTCGCCCAAGTACAAACCTTCATTTTATTTCATTTTTCAAAGTCATTTATAAACTTCCATAACACACCAATGCCATGGATGCAATTTAAACAACATTTGATTTTTGGCTGAAATTCCCCAAATCAAACATTTTTAGTCTAAGCATGGCTAAGCATCAATTTTTCCAAAGTATTCTAGTTCATACTATTGCGTGAACTAGATTTTCATCTAAGGTAACAAGGTAGGTTTATTTTAATGGCAAGATTGGCAGTACAAAGGATTTAGGCATAACTATAATTTAAAACAGGGATTTAAAATAGATTGTATAGAAATAAACATGCAATAATAATTTAAAACATAATTTAAATAATTTAAAATAATGGGATCAAATATGATCAAAGATGTAACTTGCCTTGCTCAATTAGTTGCTCTCAAACGGCGTCGAAATCTGACTCTCTGAAGTTGTCGAAATCTATATATGAAAATAAGCCAAATTCAAACAAAATTCAAATAAAGATTCAAATGAACTCCAAATTAAATAATTTTAGTTTAGTTAGCTAGATCTTGAATTTATATGATGAATTAGGGATTTCCTAGAATTAAAGGAATTATTTTAATTCGGAAAAGAAAAATGTGGAGGACACCCGTGTGCGCCACGCCAGCGAATGGCTGAGTTGGTGCCTAGGTGGTGCATGCGTGGCCATGAGGTGGCGCGGCCACATCAGCTTGGTGCCCGATGGCGATTGGCGTTGAGCTCAGTGACTACCTTGGCGGTGGTCGGGTGCGAAGGGAACGGCGGCGACAAAGGAAAAGGCGGCGGCCAAGTCGGGCTCAAGGCAGCGAGGTGATCTGAGTGGCGCTTCGGCGAGAAAAATGTGTGCACCAGGTCGGCGAGGTGGCGGCGATGCCGTTGGTGTGGAGGATGGTGGCGGAGGGGCCTTGTCGGCGGTGGAAGTGGTGAAGGAAGAGCTTGCGGCCGATGGCGACTAAAACCCGAAATCTGGTGACTAGAGTCGATGAGGAGGAGGGTGAGTGAGGGGGAGGGATTGTGTGAGAGGAGGGGCTCCTCATGCTCCCTTTTATTGGGGCAGAGGAGGCCGAAGCGAGGAGATCGCGTGCGAGGCCGGTGGCAGTGAACTCACGATTTCGATGATTACGGGTGCGAGGGAGGGGGGAAATGGTCGGGAGCGGGTGCGGCGAGATACGCGGGTTTTAATGCGCGCATCCGCGCAAGGAAAGGAGGCGAGGATCGCGGCGGCGAGGGAGCTTGGCACGGCGAAAATGGCGGCCAGCTCGGTTGACTACGCGGGGAAGAAGCGAGGGAGAAAGATGATGGCGGGGCCCACTGATAGCGAGGGTTAGAGGGGAGGTGCGGGTGCGCATTGGATTCGCATCCAACAGCCATGAGCGACGCGGGTGGGATAGGGAGCGGACGGAGCAGCATGATGGCGTGTTGGCCGTCCAATTCAAATTGGACAAACGAGAGCGGAGGGGCTGATGGGCCACGCGCAAAAAATGGGCTGGCTAGGGAAGTTGTAACATCCCAGCCCTACAAGGATCTGGAACGCTACTAAACTAACAGATTAACAAAGTTAAAAGGGAAAACAAAGTAAATTCTAAATTTCGGCAGAACCTCTCCTGTATAGTAAGCTAAACCGGAGGTTCCAACAACATAAACATCAAGACAATAATGAAATCAACAGATATCCGACTCCTCACAGGAGTATAAACCGATCTCAGGTAACTATGTCAAATGATGAACTAGGCTCACACAGTACTTATTCAATCTTAAGGGAGAAGGGTTTTTCAGTCACAACCGATCGACATTATTACAGTTCATCAACATTGAATAATTAAATCAAACTAAAATGAAATTCTGAACTTGTATAAAGTGATGTGAAAGGGTGTGTGTCTATTCCCTCCCCATGGAGCCAACCTCAAGGGTCACCTAAAAAAAACAACAACGCAAGAGTGAGTCCGAGACTCAGCAAGTACGGAAAGTAGTAAAATACAAACAACAATCCATGGATAAGACAACATCATCGGAGAATATGAATGAATTGCAGAACAAGTATTTGAATAAATGCAATGAATGAATTGGATGGAAGGAAGGGACTACACACATGCACATACCGGTATTGCTGGTGACACACCCATCGGTGTTCACCTAAGCCCGCACTTAACAAAGTGCGGGGACCCAAGCCCCGTACGAAGAACGTTTCGTACGGTGTCCCGAACTGCCCACATTAGAATGGTGGGTCTTACGTGCCCATACTGGAATTGATGGGTCTTATACAATGATCCACTCCCGTGGATGAAATATGAAATGTGGATGCGGAGCATGACATATGAATAATGAACAACAAGAAACATGCTCTCCATCATGAAGGTAACCACATGGATTGAATATGAACATTTAAGTAATAACATGGTACTTAGAAATTCAATACCAATAGCAAACATTCAACATGTCATAATCCTAGGATCACTAAGGTACTTGCCTTTAGCGTTGCGACGCGTTAAGAGGCAATTGCGGTGCTCCCAAACCTGAAGCTTCACCTCCTAACAAACAAATAACTGAAATAAGGATACGACGAACATGACAATACTAGATAAAGTTCTACAACGCTCCCCCGGCGATTCAAATATAACTAGAACCTTTAAACTGAAAATTAACACATTTTGCCCTAAACCGCCCCTGGGCAGCAGCACGGTAAATGGCATAACTCTTGATCTGGAACTCCAAATGGGGTGAACCTAGTTTCTGTGGACTCTTAACTGACAAACCCACAATACTCTAGTTGGCAAGATAATTTGATTCGGCCAATTTAGTATGTTAACAGACAGGTGAACTTTCAGCACAGAGAAACTGTCTACAGAATAAACAGCGGCACCAAAACGACCATAACTTTTAATCTATAACTCCGAATTGATCAATATTTATTAATCCGGAAAGGTTATTAAATTACCTACAATAACCTAATTGGGAGAAATCCCAGATTCTGCCAATTACCATGTCATAAGTTACAAATTAACACATCAGTTCAGTTTCGTCAGAAATCTGGACAGCGGATACTAAAACAGCCATATCTTTTGACTCGAACGTCGGAATCAAGTGAACTCGGCGGCAATAGAAAGTTAAGGACAACCTTAACATATCTCTAGGATATCAAAACTACTAGTTCGGCCTCTAAGATTGCAAAAACGCCCACGCAACAATCTGGACAGAGTGATGTTTACAGCAGACTGACACTGATTCAATCGAACCTATTCAATTTCTCCTCTACGACTAAACAACCAACAACAATAAAGTGACATTACCCTTGGTGTGCCGAGGAACACGAAGATCGAACCGTGGAAGTGTCCCCTGCTGTCTTGATCTGAATCCTTGCGAAAACTCCACCAATTTGTCGTGGGAGACCAACAACAAGGAGATCGGCACCTGGGAAACGTTCTAGGAGAGGAGGGGCACCACACCAGGTCCTTGGGCGGCACCAATGGGGTGGAGGAGGGGCGGCTCCCATGCTGGAAGTGGCGCACAAGGGGGGGGAAAGATGGGTGGCGGCTGCAAGGAGGAGGAGGGGTGGAAGGGTGGGAGTTTAGGGTTTTTCTCTTTTTCTTTTTCTCCTTGGCCCCCCCTAAAGGCCCTCTTGGCCGGCCCCCTTGGTGGGCTTGGGCCTCATGGTTGCCTCCCCCCTTTGGTCCCAAATCAGCCCTCCTTGGCCCACAAAGCCTCCTCTTGGAACAGCTGGCCAAAGGCCCAAGCCCAAAGCAAGTATCGATTTAATTATCGAAATGCTGAATTTTAAATTTGAATTTGAACCGAAAACTTTCTGATCGAAAACGAGGTATTACATTCTACCGCCCTTAACAGGATTCGACCTCGAATCTAAACGACAATCTACAAGAGAAAACCGGAATTGGAAGCTTAACAACAAGGAATACACACCTGCAGTGAACAAGTCCGGGTATAGCTCGCGCATGCGAGACTCCAGCTCCCAAGTGGCCTCTTTCTCAGTCTGTTGAGACCAAAGAATCTTGACGTACTTCAAAGTCTTGTTCCTCGAGAACCCGCCTCGACTTCTAGAATTTTCACTGGTCGAGACTCAAAGGTAAGATCTTGCTCCATTATTAAAGGTTCTAACAGAATCACATGTTCTGGATCTCTCAGGTACTTCCTCAGCATGGATACATGAAACACATTATGAACTCCTTGCATGGACTCGGGAAGATCTAGACGATAGGCCAACTTCCCAATTCGTGCCACTATTGGAAATGGCCCAACGTACCTCGGGCTAAGCTTCCCTTTGGTACCAAAACGCACTACACCCTTAGTAGGCGATACCCTCAAAAGAACCTGGTCTCCCACTTCAAATTCCAAATCTCGCCTCCTGACATCTGCATAGCTCTTCTATCGACTCTGAGCAGCTAACAGATTCTTTCTAACCTCTGCCACTCTGGCCACAGTTTGCTGAACCCAATCGGGATCCAAAACTGCCCGCTCCCCAACTGCATCCCAGCACAACGGGGATCTGCACTTCCGCCCATAGAGAACCTCAAACGGTGCCACTCGAATGCTAGCATGGTAGCTGTTGTTATAGGTGAATTCTGCCAAAGCTAGGTGGTCTTCCTAGCCTCCCTTCCAAGACATAACACAACATCTGAGCATATCTTCCAAAGGTCAGAATGGTGCGTCAGACTGACCATCTGTTTGGGGGTGAAAAGCGGTGCTAAGACGAAGCTGTGTGCCCAACGCACTTTGCAAGATCTCCCAGAACTTGGAGACAAACTTGGCATCTCGATCCGAAACAATGGTCTTGGGTACCCCGTGCAACCGCACTATCTCTCGCACATAGAGAAGAGCCAAATCACTTGCTGAGTTGGTTGTGCGAATAGGTATGAAATGTGAGACTTCTTGAACCGATCCACTATGACCCAAATAGCGTCCTTCCCTCGTTGTGTGCGAGGTAAACCAACTACAAAATCCATGGAGATGTCATCCCATGGCCAAACTGGAACCTCCAAAGGCTGCAACAATCCTGCTGGTCGCTTATGCTCAGCCTTGACCCGCTGGCAAACTCCACAAGATGCTACATACTGAGCTATATCGACCTTCATCCTTTTCCACCAAAAACTCTTCTTCAAGTCTTTATACATCTTGGTCTCACCAGGATGTACGGTATATGGAGTACGGTGTGCTTCCCTTAGAATCTCATCCTTGACCTGAGCCTCCTGTGGCACACAGAGGCGGCCCTTAAATCTCAACACACTAGAATCATCTACACTGAAGTGGCCTTGCTTGCCCTCATCTATGCGCTTCCTCACTCGCTGAAGCATCCGATCATGTTGTTGTGCCTCCCGTACTCGATCTGGAATGGCTGACTCAAGAAGCAAACGAGTCTCAGTCTGGACAGTACCCGCAAAGCAAAAGGAGATTTCCATATGCTCAAAATCGGCAATAAGACAACTGAGAGCAGGAGGTGTCACCTTGCGACTCAGGGCATATGCTACAACATTCGCCTTGCCCGGATGATACTGAATGGTGAGATCATAGTCTTTTATCAACTCCAACCACCTCCTCTGTCTCAGGTTCAAATCTTTCTGGGTAAAGATGTATTTCAGACTCTTATGATCAGTGAATATGTCACACGATTTGCCGTACAAGTAATGGCGCCAGATTTTCAAGGCATGAACCACTGCTGCAAGCTCTAGGTCATGAGTAGGATAATTCTGCTCATGTTTCTTCAACTGTCTCGATGCATAGGCAATCACCTTGCCGTCCTGCATAAGCACGCAACCAAGCCCCACTTTAGACGCATCTGAATAAATAGTGAACCGCTTCCCAGGCTCGGGAAGAGTAAGAACTGGAGCGGTCACCAATCTATCTTTCAGAGCACAAAAGCTGCACTCACACGCATCTGACCACTGAAATTTGACACCTTTCTACGTCAACTGTGACAACGGTCTAGCGATGGTTGAGAAACCTTCCACAAAACGCTGGTAATAGCTAGCTAAACCCAGAAAACTTCTCACTTCCTTGACGTTGGTGGGCCTTTTCCATTCTACCACTGTTGAAATCTTATTAGGATCAACTGAGATACCCTCTTGATTGATTACATGGCCCAGAAACCCAACTTCAGAAATCCAGAATTCACACTTCTTCAGCTTGGCATAAAATTGGTTCTCTCTTAAAGCTTCGAGAACCAACCTCAAATGTTGACAAAGGATCCTCTTCCGCCTTGGAATAGATCAAAATATCGTCGATGAATACCACAACGAAATCATCCAGGTATTGATGCAGCATGCTGTTCATGGCTTCCATGAAAACTGCAGGAGCATTAGTTAGTCCAAAAGACATAACCTTATACTCATAATGGCCATACCTCGTAGAGAAAGCCGTCTTCTCGATGTCTTGCTCCCGAACTCGAATTTGATTATAACCTGACTGAAGGTCAATCTTGGAGAATACTTTAGCTCCTTTCAACTGATCAAAGAGATCCTCAATACGGGCGGAGGGTATTTATTCTTCATCAGTAGCTCCGATTAAGAGCCCGATAATCTACGACATACGCCAACTACCGTCTTTCTTTTTAGTGAATAAAGCAGCGCGCCCCACGGCGAAACACTACGCCGGATCATATCTTTGGACAAAAGATCGTCCAATTGCTTCTTCAACTCCTCTTGGAAGGGTCGTGCCAATCGGTATGGAGACATTGAAATAGGTCGAGTTCCCGGAATAAGATCAATCTAGAACTCTACCTTCCGCTCTGGCGGCAACCCAGGAAGTTCCACAGGAAAAACATCAGGAAACTCATTCACCACAGGAATCTCCTCAATGCGCTGTGAGGAATCAGCCTTCTCGCTAAGAGACCAAAGCAACCCAATGGTTGAGGCCCGAAGTCTGGGAAACAAACTAGCCAATACGAATAAGGAATCAGACGGTGCACTGCCCTAAAACACTAGTTCTTTCCCGGACGGGGCTTGCAAGGTCACCGTCTTCCAGAAACAACATATCTTGGCACGGTAATTGAATAACCAGTCCATGCCCAGAATAACATCGAATGGTGACAACTGAATTACCAATAGTGATAGAACAGCCCGGACAAGTTGTAGAACTAGATATAAGACCCCCTGGAGAACTGATTACCACAGACTCAGAAATACGCTGCACCCTCAAACTCGCCCTTCTAGCAAACTCCAGAGACACAAAAGAATAGGTAGCCCCAGAATCAAAGAGAACTAAAGCATCATGCGAATCGACTAGCAATGTACCTGTCACCACATCAGGACGGCCCAAAGTCGCTGGAGTAGGCATGGCGTAAACTCCCGGTGGTGCCGGAGCAGAAGATGCACCGACACTCTGAGTAGGGTGAACAGGAGCTGCAGCAGGTGAAACGAGTGTCGGTGGTGCAGACGAAATGGGGTTCCAGTAGAACCATGCAGGAGGTGCGGGAGTAAATGCTGCCAAATGAGCCCATCCTGAAGAGAACTGAGGTGCAGGAACAGCAGCTAGGGTCTGAACTGAAGCCCGAGGAGCACTGGAAGCTGACGCTGCAGGGACTGGCTCCCATTTGATAATGCTCGATGGGTTCTGCTTACATACTGTCGACTTGTGGCCATCCCGGCCACACTGACGACATGTCCCTCTGAAAGAACACTCTGATGCCCGGTGTTCTCCACCACACCTGAAGCATTTCATACCTTGACCTGGAGCAGGACGCATCTGAGGTGCAGCTGACGAAGAACGTGGCGCCGAAGAGGAAGATCGCCATCTTGAACAGGCGGTATCTCGACTCCCTGAAACCTCTTGGGAGCAGGTCGCTGAGATGACCCACCTCCCCCACCAGAACTCCGTTTCTAGCCACCACCAGAACCTCCAGCAGAGACAGGGCCGCTAGCAACTGCCTCGAGAAGAGAGATATCTCGGCTCCATCCCCCGGCTGCTTTCGACCACACGGAATCGAAATCGCAAGCCGCCGCCCCTAGGGCGTGGCGATACTCGGAATGAGACCCTGCGGAACCTCTTGGCCTTTTCTCGATCGTCATTGGCCCAGTGGTACAAAGCGTGCAGTTGTTGAATTCAACCGTACTCGACGCGACATCTTCCCTTGAACAAATGTCAGCAGTGACTACTCCATCCTCTCAGCAAAGGAATCCGGATAGAATTTGGTCCTAAACTGCTCCACGAATACCTCCCAAGTGACGGGTCCCTGTGCTGGGGTCCTGGCAGATAGGACTCCCTCCCACCAGATATCAGCTTGACCCTTCAGTTGAAAGGCCACGAATCGCGCCTTCTACACTGAAGTCATCTCTAAGGCACCGAACTGTCTCTCCATGTATCGCAACCAATCTGCATCCTGAACCGGAGTACCTGCTCCGTCGAAGGTGTCCAAACGGAGCGACATCCACTCGCGGAGACTCATCCTAGTATCGGGTGGATTTACTCTAAAGAGAGAGTTCCATAACCGGTCTTGGTGCGGCGCAGAATGGTCTCTGCACTTGTCGACGGAGTTCCTGGTTCTCCCTCTAAAGATTCTGAATGATGGCGGTGACGCGCTTGAGCTTCGCCGGTGAAACAAGCAACCCCTCGCCGCAACACCAATAGTCTCCTCGGACGAAGATGAAGACACCGCCGGTTCACGTCCACGACCACGGCCACGGCCACGGCCCCGGCCCGGTGGACGACCACGTCCACGGGCCGCGCCACGACCATTGCCACTACCTCTCGCCATCTAAGAACATCCAAAGCATAAAACTAAACATTTAGCTTAATAGTAACAGAAGCACAGGATCAATTCAACAATTACTCACAAATAAATCATAACATTTGGAATGCGGAAGCCACGAATTACCCATCCCACCTACTGTGCACAGTGTGTCATTTTAATAGATTAATTACCACGGACCTAAAGCCCGCTCTGATACCAACTGTAACACCCCAGCCCTACAAGGATCCGGAACGCTACTAAACTAACAGATTAACAAAGTTAAAAGGGAAAACAAAGTAAATTCTAAATTTCGGCAGAACCTCCCAGATAGTAAGCTATACTGGGAGGTTCCAACAACATAAACATCAAGACAATAATGAAATCAACAGATATCCGACTCCTCACAGAGTATAAACCGATCTCGTAACTATGTCAAATGATGAACTAAGCTCACACAAGACTTATTCAATCTTAAGGAGAAGGGTTTTTCATCACAACCGACCGGCATTATTACAGTTCATCAACATTGAATAATTAAATCAAACTAAAATGAAATTCTGAACTTGTATAAAGTGATGTGAAAGGGTGTGTGTCTATTCCTCCCCATGGAGCCAACCTCAAGGGTCACCTAAAAAAAACAACAACGCAAGAGTGAGTCCGAGACTCAAAGAAGTACGGAAAGTAGTAAAATACAAACAACAATCCATGGATAAGACAACATCATCGGAGAATATGAATGAATTGCGAACAAGTATTTGAATAAATGCAATGAATGAATTGGATGGAAGGAAGGACTACACACATGCACATACCGGTATTCTTTGGTGACACACCCGTCGGTGTTCACCTAAGCCCGCACTTAACAAAGTGCGGGGACCCAAGCCCGTCAGACGAAGAACGTTTCAGACGGTGTCCCGAATCGCCCACATTAGAATGGTGGGTCTTACGTGCCCATTTGGAATTGATGGGTCTTATACAATGATCCACTCCGTGGATGAAATATGAAATGTGGATGCGGAGCATGACATATGAATAATGAACAACAAGAAACATGCTCTCCATCATGAAGGTAACCACATGGATTGAATATGAACATTTAAGTAATAACATGGTACTTAGAAATTCAATACCAATAGCAAACATTCAACATGTCATAATCCTAGGATCACTAAGGTACTTGCCTTTAGCGTATGCGACGCGTTAAGAGGCAATTGCGGTGCTCCCAAACCTGAAGCTTCACCTCCTAACAAACAAATAACTGAAATAAGGATACGATTTAACATGAAAATACTAGATAAAGTTCTACAACGCCCCCGGCGATTCAAATATAACTAGAACCTTTAAACTGAAAATTAACACATTCGCCCTAAACCGCCTACAGGCAAAGAAAGACGGTAAATGGCATAACTCTTGATCTGGAACTCCAAATGGGGTGAACCCAGTTTCTCTGGCTGACAAACCCACAATACTCTAGTTGGCAAGATAATTTGATTCAGCCAATTTAGTACGTTAACAGACAGGTGAACTTTCAGCACAGAGAAACTGTCTACAGAATAAACAGCGGCACCAAAACGACCATAACTTTTAATCTATAACTCCGAATTGATCAATATTTATCAATACGGAAAGGTTATCAAATTACCTACAATAACCTAGTTGGGAGAAATCCCAGATTCTGCAAATTACCATGTCATAAGTTACAAATTAACACATCAGTTCAGTTTCGTCAGAAATCTGGACAGCGGATACTAAAACAGCCATATCTTTTGACTCGAACGTCCGAATCAAGTGAACTCAGCGGCCAAAGAAATTTAAGGACAACCTCAACATATCTCTAGCAGATCAAAACTACTGGTTCGGCCTCTAAGATCGCGAAAACGCCCACGCAACAATCTGGACAGAGTGATGTTTACAGCAGACTGACACTAATTCAATCGAACCTATTCAATTTCTCCTCTACGACTAAACAACCAACAACAATCGAGTGACATTACCCTTGGTGTGCCGAGGAACACGAAGATCGAACCGTGGAAGTGTCCCCTGCTGTCTTGATCTGAATCCTTGCGAAAACTCCACCAATTTGTCGTGGGAGACCAACAACAAGGAGATCGGCACCCGGGAAAAGTTCTAGGAGAGGAGGGGCACCACACCAGGTCCTTGGGCGGCACCAATGGGGTGGAGGAGGGGTGGCTCCCCTGCTGGAAGTGGCGCAAGGGGGAAAGATGGGTGGCGGTGCAAGGAGGAGGAGGGTGGAAGGGTGGGAGTTTAGGGTTTTCTCTTTTTTTTTTCTCCTTGGCCGCCCCCTAAAGCCCTCTTGGCGGCCCCTTGGTGGGCTTGGGCCTCATGGTTGCCTCCCCATTGGTCCCAAGTCAGCCCTCCTTGGCCCACAAAGTCTCCTCTTTGAACAGCTGGCCAAAGGCCCAAGCCCAAAGCCAGAAGTATCGATTTAATTATCGAAATGCGAATTTTAAATTTGAATTTGAACCGAAAATTTTCTAATCGAAAACGAGGTATTACAGAAGCTTTCGGCCCAACCCTGTTTAGGAGGTTTAAATTGATTTTCCAATTTAAATAAACCGATTAAATAAAAGGGGCTTAGAAAATAGCAAATAAAATCCAAAAAATTCTATAAAAATTCACAAAAATTCCTAGAGTTATTTTGGACTTAATAAAATTATTTCCAACTTAAAGTTGGCTTTTAATTTTGCAAATAAATTATTTTGGATTTAAAATAATTAGGAATAATCTTTTAAAATTCTAGAAACTAATTAAATTTTTATTTCTCAACTTTAACTCAAATAAAACTTCAAAAACTTTAATAAATGTTATTTTTGACTTTTAAAACTTCAGAATTTCAAATAAAGCAACAAAACTCTTCCAAATTCAGGAAATCCAATAAAATAATAACTTTATTAATTTTTATTTTGGTAATAGCACTTTCGGATGTTACATTTAGTATGAAGTAATTTGCCGCTTGGTATTAAAATACTTGAGCGAGATGTGATTGTAATTGTCTTAGTCTTAATTATTTGTTTCAACATATTTGATATGTTTTACTGGACTTGTATCCAAGTATTATCCATGTACCACTCATATTCCAATTTCTTACAGCCATGCACTAACATATTTTTTTCCCCTTTCGATAACCTAGATTCTCAATCCTTGTAAGAGTTTTCCAAACAGTGGCCGCCTCCTCCCCGAGCTCGCCTCTCCTGTGCAAGTCAATGCACAGGATCGAGCCATTTCAATGATGAGTCCAGGGTTTTTGGAATGTTGCCCAAGTTGGCTAAGGACCGACCTGAGAGCCGCTTTTGCTAAACTCCACCGTACTGCCGCATGTCCTGAGTGGGCAGGACCTAGCTTAATAATTTGCAACACTCCTTTGCTAGTTGTGCCAATTGGATGTGCGGGTGTCAGGAAGACATAAATTCCCACTTGGCGCAAGAGGGGGATCTCCAGCGGGTTGGTGGCCCAATGGAGGTGACACCTTAGCAGGCATAACTGTATTGGAATGAAGCATTGTAACAGCCTTGTGATAATCACTTCGTCGCAAGCCTTTGGAAGCGTGTCATGGTCGACAATGAAAGTTGATTATCTCTTGTGGGTAAAGTTGTACAACCTCTGTGGAGTGTAAAACTTTTCGAATAGTCGCGTCCACAGTCATGGACATGTTTAGCTTTTGCCACTCAAAGTTAGACTTTGGTTTTTGGTTTCAAAAAGTTTGACACGAACAATTCTGAATGGTTTATCAAATTGGAGAAATTGGGCGGTTAGCCATGAGATAGGAGGGTATCCTTCTCCACATTCTTGTATGGAGGTTATCCAACTATAAAACTTGAGAATTTAGAAAAATGAATTTTAGATATGAAATAACTGCTTTGGAACTTAATAACAATATTTGAAAGAAACATGGCTTTATGCAAAATCAATCCTATAAGCCTTCATTTGTTATATATTTGCATGCATTATAATATGTTATTGGGTGTAACTTGCGAGAATGGAAGTTGTGCTCACCCTTGCTTAAAACATTGTTGCCCAGAGGAGGAGTACTCCATGGATGAGGAGTACTTGGACAACTAGGCTGTGCCCCCAGACGATTGCCTATGGCGTATCGTTTGGCCTACTACTACCTTTTGCTTTCCGCTATAATTTTCTTTAGGCTAATTGCTCTTTTGTAATAAAAACTCTGATATTAAGAATAAAATGTGTGATGTGAACTTGTTACCATATTTGTTGAACTATGTACACTAGCTGTTCCTAGACTAGTATTGTAAGCACAAAGAATCTGGGATCCTTCTACTCCCAGGTTCGACATCAATACAATTAATATCATGACCACTCATATTGTTTGTAATTAAATTGGATGAAAGTAAAAGCAATATAACGGTAATGAGTGATTAAGAATACGACGATCCACCATCGATCACTATCTACCATGCACTTGCCTCTTTGTCCCCTTGGAGCTGGATAGTGAGGCGGTAGTAAGGCAATAGAGGCCACACTCCCTACATAAATAATGCAAGATAAATCTCAAAATCATAACACCCATACTTTACACTTATCATCATCGCACGTCTACGCCAAGCCGACCCAACTAACCCAAAACCATTGGATGCAATACCCGCTATCCTAGTAGTAAAAACTCTTTAATTTATTCATCCAAACTCCAAATTTAACGAACCAAGACTTTCTAGAATCCTCACGAAAAAGCGCACAACTTCCTAGTTATAATGATCCTCTTATTCTACAGTTTTCTTCCCTGTTTCCTTCCCCAAGACCATCCCAGAATCTATTAGGATAGTCCGCTTCACAATTTCGTATCTTTAATTCTAAAACTTGAAATAGTATGAACGATACCAGTTCTGGAGACTACACAAAATTTCCTAATTTATTCAAGTGAACACCAAATTTTAATTCTTCCATTTACTTTTAAAAACTAAGCTGTCTTCGCAACGTCTGCCAGCTATGTCCAAATTCTGGACAACGACCTTCCTGAGGCCATAACTTTTCACTCGCTACTCCTATTCTAATGATTCAGACCTTTCTAGAAAGCTAACGACATTATATAATGTTTCTCTAATTGGACTGACCTCTGAATCCGAGCCTAAATACCTCGACGAACTAGGGCATGCTGAAAAACAATCTTACCATAAGCAAAACGATCTACAACCTTAACAGCAACTAAACCATGGCAAATCTTAGGGATTAATAGGCGCTACCATTGAAGAACACGAATGATCATGAAAACCATGTGAATTTCGTCCTCTTTTCCTACCTTTCCTTCTTCTTCTCCTTATTTCCTTCTCTTTTCCTCTGCTACCAAACCCTCATTGGCCTCTTTTTCCCTCTCCTTGCCATGGCAGAAGATGGCAACCGAATTGGCTGCCACGACATGGCTCAGTAGACCTGGCTTCAAGCGCTCATAGAGGAAAGGGCTGCCACAGCAAACGATGATAGCAAAAACGTTGCCTCAGCAGGTGATGGCAATGAAAAATGCTGCCACGACAGAAGATGGCAGCCGAATTGGTTGCCATGGCATGGCTTGGTAGTCCTGGTTGAAGGTGCTCAACAGAGGAAGGGCTACCTCGGCAGGCTGCAGCAGGAGGTGGATGGCAGGGTTGGGCGACTTAAGGTTTGGGAGCTATCGCCCCCCTTGGCCCCTTTTATGGCCGGCCCACTTGGGCCAAGACGCTGTGGGCTAAAGGCCCAAGGCCCAAGTTGTTCTAATTTCTGAACTTCCCCTTTTTAATTGACTGAATTACCTTTCTAGTTCCAATGATCTCTCTAGTATAAACCGGGATATTACACTCTACCCCTCTTAAACAGAATTCGACCTTGAATTCTACATGCTGTTCTACTCGAAAGAATACCAAAACTAAAATTAAACAACAGTTAACACGTACCCGACATGAACAATTCTAGATATTGCACGCGCATGCGAGACTCCAATTCCCAAGTTGCCTCTCTCTTGGACTGATGCGTCCACAACACCTTGACGTATACCAACGTCTTGTGCCTCAACACCTGCTCTGATCTCTCCTAGATACGTATCGGTCGCGACTCAATGGTGAGGTCTTGCTCAATGGTCAATGTCTCTAATAAAATCTCATGCTCTAGGTCTCTTAGGAACTTCCTCAGTATAAAGACGTGAAACACATTATGAACTCCATGAATGGACACAGGAAGGTCAAGTGGTAAGCCAATTTCCCAATCCTTGCAATAATCAGAATGGTCCAATGTACCTTGGGCTAAGGTTCCCTTTGGTACCGAACCAGACAATGCCTTCGGTGGGAGACACCCTCAAGAGTATCTAATCACCCACCACAAACTCCAAGTCATGCCTCCTCACATCTGCAATAGCTTTTCTGCCTGCTCTGAGCTGCTAGCAGATTCCGCCTCACCATGGCCACATGCTCAACAAACTTCTGAATCTAATCTGGACCCAAAACTACCTTCTCACCCACTGCATCCCAACAAAGCAGCGATCTTCACTTCCGCTCATACCGAACCTCAAATGGCACAGCTCTAATACTAGAATGGTAGCTGTTGTTGTATGCAAACTCTGCGAGGGCAACTGATCCTCTTAATTACCCTTCCAAGACAGAACACAGGACCACAACATGTCCTCCAAAGTCTGGATGGTGCGCTCTGACAGTCCATTAGTCTGTAGGTGAAATGTCATACTAAGACGAAGTTAAGTGCCCAATGCACCCTGCGTACTCTCCCAAAACTTAGATACAAACTTGGCATCCCTATTGTCGAACCTGGGGATGAAGGATCCCAAATTCTTTGTGTTTCATACACTAGTCTAGGAACAGCTAGTGTACACAGTCAAATAAAATAGTAGCAAATTCATGTCATGCATTTATTTGAATAATCAACTGAGTTTATTACAAGTAGTCTTGAGGCCAAATAAAAGATACAGTGGAAGAGCATAAATAAATAGGAAGGCCACACAATCTGCCACAAGCAATCGTCTGGGGGCGCAACTGAGTCCTCTGAGTCCTCACCGTCTGGGTAGAAGTCTTCTCCTGAACAACAATTATTTAAGCAAGGGTGAGTACAAAATGTACTCCACAAGTTACACCCAATAATAGATATAATGCATGCAAGATAATGTCAAAGGAAGGTTCATATGGCCGTTTTTGCATAAAGCTGTATTTTCAAGTTTAAATACAATTACTAAGTTTTAAGGCAGATTTTAATTTATAATTAAAAGTCAAACTCTTATTTTATTCATCAATGATCAAGTGTAGGATATACGTCCATACACAAATGGTAAAGGACTAACCCCTTACACTAGGCTTTCTGCCTAACTTTCCCAATTGGATGAAATATCCAAAAATGTATGAGTTTGAAAATTATTAAAAAAAAATCAAGTCTAATCCACAAAAGGCTTTGCTCAGCATGTCCATGACCACGGACGCGGCTATTCGAATAGATTATTACTCTACAGTGTTGGTACAGCTTTACCCATAAGAGACAGTTTGCTTAACATGTCAGCCGAAACATGCTTCCGAAGGCCTACGATTAAGCAAATATCACGAGGCCTTTACCCTACACCATTTCAACATAATTATGCCCGCTAAGGTTTTGTTATCACAGGCTTCGCACCAAACAAACCCCCTCTTGCGCCATGTGAGCATTAACAGTAAGTCTTCACGACACCCACACCTTTGTATGACATAAATATGGTGAAATAATATAGTTTAATTGGCCAGGTCTGTCTCACTGGTGGTATGATTTTAGCTTAACAACCCACAGCTCGCAGATCGATCCTTACATGACTAGGCGACTTTCAAAACAATCCCTAGGCATCAAACATTCACTAAACTGAGCTCGTGCATAAACCTGCACCCACCAACGATCCAATTCTCCTAAGTCTAAACCAATTTTATTTATTTTTTATGTCAAAACATTTTCTAAAACAACATATGGTAAAGGCAATACCATAGTCTTAATTTTAAATCAAGTTTGGAATATTTAGCTAAATTCCCCAAATTCAATATTTTGGTCTAAGCATTATCTATGCATAAAGTTTTCTAACTTATTTTATTTTATATAAGGTGACAAGGAGATGACTATTCAAACATCAATATTGGTCATACAAAGGGAATAGACACTACTACAAAACAAGCAATAGTAGACGCCTCATCACAGACGGTCTTGTGAACCGTCTATGTTGGGTCTGTTGGGACTAGGCATTTCCAGTGCCAGCCTATCACAGACGGTTCTTATTACGAACCATCTGTGATCCATACCGATCACAGACGGTTCTATTAAAGAACCGTCTGTGATAATCACTGGTATCATAGACAGTTCTCAACAAAGATCGTCTATGAATTATCATAGACGGTTCGTAATAAGAACCATCTGTGATAGCCTGGCACTATAAATACCTGGACCCGACAGACCCCCTGCCCATTCCCATTTGAGCCACCACCCAGGTCCTCCCCCATTGCGCCGCCGACAGAGAGGAGAAGGAAGGGAGGAGAAGGAGAAGGAGAGGATTCTCGAGAGATATTTGGTATTTTCATCGTGAGCTCCGAGGGTAACGATCTATAACCCTTTATGTTTGCTATAAATTAATCGCTAATCAATTTAAGTATGTTTGGTACATAGGAAGAGTACGTACTTGCGGTTTATTAATCTAATTTGACACTAATTTGTTACATGCATAGCGTAGATGGACCGAAACTAGATGTACGGTGTGAACTGTGTGAGTCAAGAGTACATTAATGGCGTGTTTACTTTTAGAAGAGCCACCGAGCAAGATATGTTGAAGAAAGGGATAAAATTTATGTACTGTCCATGCATTGATTACGGTAATCTCAAGATGTTTAATAACCCAACGCAGATCGTAGCGCACTTGATTCGAAGGGGTTTCAAAAATGGGTATACATGTTGGACCAGTCACGGTGAAGAGCAGATTATAGAAGAAGTTAATAATGACGACATCACAGAGGAAGTCAATGATATCCCGGATGTGGACTGTGCTTTTGATGAGCTTATGTCGCATTGATGAGTATATGTCGCATGATGACAACCTGGATCAGATGCTACATGATGCAAAAGAGAACTACAGTGATAGAGAGTTTTGTAAATTTGAGGGCTTAATGGAGGACTCGGTGAGACCTTTGTTCCCTGGCTGCAAGCTGGAATACACAAGGTTGTCAACCGTGCTTGAACTGTTGAAATTGAAGGCAAGCAATGGTTGGTCCGACAAGAGTTTCACGGCGTTGTTAGGTCTCCTAGCAGACATCCTTCTGGAGAGAAACATGTTGCCCAGCACCACCTACTAAGCAAAGAAGGTTCTTTGTCCATTGGGAATGGAAGTAGGAAGTATAAAGAATACATGCATGTTCGAACGATTGTATCCTCTACCGTAAAGAGTATGCAGACATGCATGTATGTCCCGTGTGCAAAGCATCCCGATACAAGAGTAAGAATACTGATAAGGTGAAGCAAGGACCTCCTGCTAAGATGTTGTGGTATCTGCCTGTGATCCCACGTTTGAAGTGTTTATTTGTGAACCCAAAGGAGGCAAGATTACTGCATTGGCACTCGGAGGAGCGTAAGAAAGATGGAAAGCTAATACACCTGCCGATTACGCGGTGGAGAAACTTCAATCGAGCTTCAAGAGTTCAAAAGTAAACCGAGGAACATAAGGTTAGGGTTGAGTATAGATGGAATGAATCCTTTCGGCAACATGAGCAGCTGACATAGCACCTGGCCCGTCAATCTATGTATGTACAACCTTCTTCCTTGGTTGTGTATGAAGATGAAGTACATTTTGATGTCATTACTTATCCAAGGGCCGAAGCAACCTGGGAATGATATTGATGTGTACCTAGCACCATTACTGGAAGATCTTGTGACACTGTGGAATGAAGGGGTACAAGTATGGGATGCGTACAAACGAGAGAACTTAACTTTATGTGCCATGATGTTCTGCATCATCAATGATTTTCCTGCCCTTGGTAACCTATCGGGCTTTAGTACAAAAGGAGCCAATGCCTGTCTGCACTATTTAGATGGTACGGAAAGTGTAAGCTGAACAACTCGTGTAAAACTGTGTATATGCATCACCGTAGATTCCTTCCCAGGAGTTACTCATACCACAAGATGAAGAAATAATTTGACGAAAATAAGGAGGACGGTTCAGCTCCAAGGGCTTTTAGAGGGAAAGAGGTCTATGATATAGTTAAGGATATCGATATTGTGCTTGGGAAGGGACATAAATTAAGAACCCGTCAGAAGAACATCTGGATGAAGCGATCAATTTTTTGGGACTTGCCTTATTGGGAGCACTTCGAAGTTCGCCACTGCATTGACGTCATGTACGTGGAGAAGAATGTATGTGATTGCTTGATTGGTCTCTTATTGAACATTAGTGGCAAAATAAATGATGGTGTTAACGCATGGCATGACTTGGTTGATATGAACATAAGGACCGAGTTAGCACCGAAAGAGACCGATAAAGGAAGAACGTACCTTCCCCCAGCTTGCTATACTCTGTCCAAGGCCGAGAGAAATGAACTGTGCCATAGCTTGCATGGTGTGAAAGTTCTGTCCGGTTACTCCGCTAACATTAAGAAACTTGTTTCTATGGAAGATTTAAAATTAATTAGCATGAAGTCTCATGATTGTCATGTGCTGATGACACAAATGCTTCCTATTACAATTAGGAGTATTTTGCCGAACAAGATCCGAGTGGCAATATTAAGGCTGTGTTATTTCTTTAACTCAATTGCTCAGAAGGTCATCGATCCCCGAGGACTAGATACTCTGTAGGCCGAGGTGGTGACGACTCTATGTCATCTTGAGATGTATTTCCCTCCATCATTTTTCGATATCATGGTCCATCTCATTGTTCACCTTGTGAAAGAGATAAAGATATGCGGCCCTGTGTTCCTACGTCATATGTACATGTTCAAGAGGTACATGGGAATCCTCAAGTCCTACGTACGGAATCAATCTCGACCGAAGGGCAACATCATCGAAGGTTATGCAATGGAAGAGGTCATTGAGTTTTGCGCCGACTACATGGCTCAGGTGGAACCCATAGGTGTGCCTCTATCTCATCATGAGGGGAGATTGGAGTGTATCGTGATCATCGGAAGGAAATCAATCACTCCCGATCTGGATACGTATGCTCAAGCCTATTTTATGGTCTTGCAACACATGATCCAAGTGTCCCCATACATCGACAAGCACAAAGACATGGTACGCCAACAGAATCCAGACCGGTCGGAGGTTTAGATCACGAGAGAGCACAACCATCGGTTCAATGAATGGTTAAAGGCGCGATTCCCTGGGAGGTTATCAAGTGATGATACACTGCTATGGTTGGCAAAAGGGCCAAAATTTACAATTGTGACATGGCAAGGATACGACATAAATGGGCACACATTTTATACGACAGCTCAGGATAGGAAGAGCATAGTCCAGAACAGCGGTGTCTGCATAGATGCGTTTCACGAGCAGTTCAATACCGCTGGGCCATGTGGGTTGAACTCCTACTATGGGTTCATAGAGGAGATTTGGGAGCTCGACTACGTACTTTTCAAGATCCCTCTGTTTCGATGCCATTGGGTTAAACTTCCGCAAGGTGTGAAGGTCGACAAGTACGACATCACTACTGTGGACCTCAAATGTGTCAGATACAAGGACGAACCATTCGTACTAGCTAAGCAAGTTGTTCAAGTTTTTTTTATGTAACAGACCCGACAAATAAGAACCGACACGTAGTTCTTCATGGAAAAAGAAGGATTGTCGGAGTTGAGAATGTCGTGGATGAGGAAAAGTACAATCAATTTGACGAGTTGCCTCCTTTTGAAGACGGCATCAGGCTCAAGGAAGAACCTAGTGAGGAAGCTAGCTATATGTGCGTCGATCATCATGAAGGGCTATATTTTAATTAAAAATTTACTCCATTGTCATTTATTCCATAACATGAGACATGTCAATGTGGACTTGCCATGTGTTATGGACTTGTAATCTCTTATATATTTTGATGTCAACGTGCAATTGTCATGTGTTAATGTGTTTTGGACTTGTCATCTTTGATATTGTTGTCAATGTGGACTTCATTGTAATGTGGAGTATCAAAATTGGTTTCACTTGATTTGGAGTTGAGTTGAATTAGATATGAATTTTTGAAGTCAAATGAATTGTCAGTGGACTTTTCACCAGGTTCATGTGGATGAATAGAAGTCAAATGAATTGTTAGTGGACTTGTCACCAGCTAGATCATGTGGATAAATAGAATGGTGGTAGCATATCATAGACGGTTCTATTATGGAACCGTCTGTGATAAACTCATATCACAGACGGTTCTCTATGATATGAGTTTATCACAGACGGTTCTATTATGGAACCGTCTGTGATTCCTTATCACAGGAGGTTCCATAATAGACCCATCTGTGATAGCCATTTATAAGGAGGGAATCGCTAGGGTTTTTTGCCCTTACTCGTCACTTCCACTAGGAATCGCTAGGGTTTTTGCAACTGAAGCACCCGTTCACCTCCTCTTCCACTGAAGCCTCCTCCCCCGACGGCCACCTCTGATATCGACGACACCCGGCCACCCCCTGCTTCGTCGCCAGCTCTGGGCCATCCTCCTCTGACTCCAGCCCGATGAGCGGTTGCCTCCCTCCTCCGATGCAGCTCGTCGCCTCCTCTTCCAGTGAAGCACTACCTCCTCCACAGCCCATCGCCATCCTCCTCTCCGGCCTGTCACCGGCTCCCTCCTCGCGCCGCTGGCTCCAGCGCCTCCTCCAGTACTCCCTCGCGCCGCAGACTCTAGTTGATTCACTTTGATTATATATTCTATTTTGTTTCAAGCTCTGTGAGTTATATTAAAAGTGAATGTTGTGGGCTTAATTATACTCTGTGATATAGATGGTCTAATACTGAAATTGGTAGGATTGCTAGTTCAGTTTTGAGCTCTGTGATTGATATTGAGATATTATGCAAAGTGGCATTAGTGGCCTTGTTTTGGCTTGCTCTATGATGAAGTTAGACATAATCTGAAAAAATTGGTTTGAAAATTTAGTTTAGACTTGAGCTCTAAGAGTATTCTTTAATTCTGTCAATTGATCTGAAACTAGCAACCTATTACTTTTGGATTCTAATAGTCTTGCTTCTATTCTGTTAGTCCTTTAATCTTTTTGCTGATCTTATTTTTAACCATGTTTGATCACTGTTAGTGAATCAAATTATTAAATCAAGATTGTTGGCTAATTGAATTGCTATTTTGATACTCTGTTATCAGTGAACCTTAGTTTTTGGCAGTCAAAATCAAAAGTGTTTTTTGAGCTCAAGGACTAATTTGATATTGTCAAATACAATAAGTGAAGAGCATAGTCTATAGTATTAAGGAGGCAAAGATTGAATTCTTCTACATCTCTACTTCTGAGAGCAACTATAATTTCCTCAAATCTTAGCAATATGCTGATTTGTTTTATATACATGTGGTATATGTTTAGAATTTCAAACCCTTTAAATTACTTGAATGATTTACATTTGATTATGTTGATTTGGTCATTTAAATGTTGCTGGGTAAATGCTATTTTGTCTTATGATTATGCTAGATTTATCTTTGGTTGTTTGCTTAAATCGCTTTCTCTACAACAATCTTATGATTAGGCTTAGAAAGTAAGAGTGAGGTATATGTATGTCAAATGACAGTAGACCTAATGTTTACAAGACTTGTTCTTTTGCAACTCTTCTTTTGAGAGCACACACTATCATCAATTATCTGTGCTTTATGCTGTTTATTGATGTGTTTCGGCTGTGACTCTTTGCCCTTATCCCCTTCACTCTCACAACTCACTATTTTGGTAACTTCTATTTTCCTTACTACGTATTCTATATTTAAGTTCAATGGGTAACTTCTATTTGTTTATATAATTAATGTGTTTGCAAGGTAACATATATAGATAGCAAGTAAGTGAGATGGCATCTGCACCGCCTTCACTGCAGGCATCGACGTCGCCGAAAGCGTCTAGATGTCCGACAAAAGTGATACGTAGACGAGAAGGCAGAGGAATATCGAAATTACCTATGGGCCGACTGACCATCACGGAAGTTAGTGCCTCTGGGGTCCCTCTGAGTCTGAAGATAGCAGCGGTGAGATTCCGGACCATCTGCGGGATACTTGCAAGGCAATGGGTCCCCATCAACACACCAAGCTGGAAGTCTCTAACGGATGTAGAGAGAGGCGCGCTGTGGACAGAACTGTAACATCCCAAACAATGGTGTGTGTTTCAAATGTAATAAAATGAGGATTAATTAAAACTTTTGATGCCTCATGATGTCATTTGAAAATTTCTAGAAAATTTTCCCTAGTAATTCCTATTTTCAAAGGTCAATGTTTTTATTGATGGAAGTCGTTGTCCTTAAAAACTCCATGATCAAATATTGTGATCATCCTCTGGAAGTATTTTTCCTATCATCTAGATCATCCTTGTAACCTCTCTGAAAAATCTCATAATTTTTAGATTTTGTTTGCTATTTCAAAAGGGCTAGTCAAACCAGTTTGAACTCTGGTCAAACCCCTAGTACAGCAGCTTGTGAATTTTATGGAGAGCAATGAATTGCATAAAAAATTTTGGAAAAATTACAAAAGGTTTTTCTCTGATCCAGAAAGCTTCCATAAAAATTTTAGAATTTTTGGAGCTTTGGAGATATCTCTAAAAATTCTCCAAATCACCTCAGCCTTATTTCCACAAAATCTGAATTCACTATTCCTCTGACTCGAACCAGACTCAGGTCCGACCCGAGCCGACTTGGCTCGACCAAGTCACTTAATCGCGCGTCACATGCAGCCGTCCGATGGGCAATCAACGGCTACGATCGCGTACCGCTTCGGCCAGTTATAAAACTCCTCGCGCATTGTCGACCATTGGATCTCGATCCAACGGCCTGCCTCGATTCCTCTCGCGCGATCGCGCACTCGTGGCTGAGTCGCTGCGCTGCGGGCCCAGGCTGTCAGGCCCGTCTCCTACCTCGCGTTGGCAAGCGGGCAGAGTCCGCGCACCACGTCGCCGCGCGCGCTGCCAACTCCGTCACCGTGCGGCAACGCCGTCAATCCACCGCCCCTCTCGGCCAATCCTCAGCTTCGCCGGTTGACGCCGCTTCCATTTCCATTGCCGCCCGGGGATAATACCCCTTCTCCCGCCCATTGGAAGCCGTTCCTCCTCTTGGTGGCTGAGGAGGAAGGCGCTGGTTTGAGCTCAGCTCAAAGGTGAGCTCCCTCCGCGTGGTCTCCCCTTCTTCCTCTCCCTTCACCGCTCCTATGAGCGCTGGTTTGAGCCCTGGTCTCTTTGTGTAGCTCACGGTTGAGAGGCGTGCTCCCCGCTGCTCCAGAGCTTGCACTTGAGGTCGTCGCCTTACCATCTTCATCTCCGGTGAGTTTCCCTCTTCCTTAAGTGCGTCACCATGTGCCATTTGGTCTTAGGAGGAGAACCCCTCAACCAATTTTGTATTTCGTCCACAGGAGCTCAAGGAATTTCACTTTTCCCCATTTTCGGCCGCGAAGCTCACCTTCTTCCCCATCTCTGGCACGGTGAGCCTCTCGTCGATTCTCTGTTCTCACACCACCTGAGGGCCTCACTTGTGCTCTCCCGACCACTCATTCCCTTTCTCCTTCACCAGGTTGACCCCTCCTCGGTGAAGCCTCTCCGCCGCCGCTACTCTTCGTCGCCGGCTCGACTCCGGCAACCCCTCTACCTCTGGGTCATCGTGGTGAGTCCCTGGAGCCCCTCTATTGCCTGTGTGCACGCTAGTTTGCCGCGGGCATCTCGCTTCCACGTTGTGCCATGTTTCCGTAGCGCCGCCGCTTTATACGCCGCCGCCGCCGCCACCATCGGTCTCGCCACGTGCCATCGGGTGCGCAAGGTCGCGGGCATTCCGTTTTGACCACTCACCTATGCCATTGCGCCTGCCGCCAACAGCCACCAGGAAACTTCGCACGCATGGCCGAAAAGTCGTGGCACGCTCGGACAGATCATCAGAGTCATTTGATTAACATTTAATGATGATGATTAGAGTTAATGATGAATCTTTGTCAGCAAACCAATGATTAGCAGACCCTTTGTCTCGCTTACATGTGGGCCGTTGTGCACAGTAAACAACCCAATAAGCCATGCACCCGTGGACCAAGCTCAAGGCTTTCGGTCTATGCACTATGCATGTGGATCGTGTCAATGGCACGCGGGTCCCATCTGTAAGAATGGATTTCCTTTAGGATTTTAATTGAAATAGAAAAGAAACCAGGCGACCCAACTGGTCAGTGAGTAGAGCTAGGATTGGCTGGGTATAAAAAGTATTGTATGTTTATATGATTTTCCGAAATGCTTTATTTGTGAACTGAAAAATTGGTTAAACTTCAAAATTGCATAAGTAATTCATTTTGGCTCCAAAATTGATGATTCAAATTTTGTTAGTTTCCTTTTTAAATGTACTTTAATATAAAAATGGTTTGAATCATGTTACTGTTCCAGAAATCACTTTTGGCAAAATTACTTTAGGTTTAGTATTATTGTTGCACTAAAAATTTCTTTAACTTTAAAAATGCATAAGTATTTCTCTGTAACTCCAAAAAGAGTAAACTCAATTGTGTTAGAATCCTCTATTAGTGTAGTTTATTTTAAAATAGGTTGTGAGCATGATACTGTTGTTGAAAATCTTATTTTGCATGTAACTTGTGTACTACTTTCATAACTTTGAAAAATCATAGGAAATTCATCTTAGCTCCAAATGAGGTGAATCAAATTCCATTGTTCATCTCATGTGGTGCTCTTCCTACCATAAAAATTTCAAGTTCACCACTGTTCTGGAAGTTTTCATCAAAATAATTAATTATGATGAACAGTAACCAGTGGCAATTAAATTGGATTTTCTGGAAAGCTGGCATTCAAACTATTATAACTTTTGCATAGAGAATCCAAATGAATTTATTCTTATTGCTAAATTCATATAAAATCATGTTCTACCTTCTGTGAATTTTTCATAATTTTTGGCTGAAGTTGAATTTTTGGATCTTTTCGGTGTTATTCGTTCTTATTGTGCTTTGGACTCCTTTCGCTAGGTTCAAACGTAATTATTGAGTGCGCGAGTGACCCTCTGCAGCAAGATAATCATGCTCAGCAAGGCAAGCAGTTTGATCATAAATGTCCCATTATTTTCAAGTCTAATACTTTGTTTACAAATTGTATGTATGCATGCTTTTGTGTCAAAGTATTTTTTCCGTTTAGAGGTAGCTATTCCTATTGCATGGTTGCCCTTAAATTGTTATCCCCTGCCACAAAACATAAGTTATTAACATCGCTGGTGAATTAGTGCCCGGTGATTTAATTATGCTCTTTTATTGTCTTTGCGGTGTCATGCTTAGAAATGCTTAGCTACAGGTAGAATTGGGCGGTTATCGACTTAGTCGATAACCTTGATCACACAAAATTATTATTATCTTTATGCTCAGCACCTTGTGCTTTGTTACTTTATAAAGTCAAAAACTGAAAAATAAAAATGAAATGTTTTAGACTTGGGCACAATGGTTGTTGGTGTGAATTTATGGTGTGACTGGAATGGTGCCCGGGTCAACAAAGGCCGAACATCTTGGACACTAAGCCAAGCGCTTATTGTGTGCTAACCACATGAGAGGGATATGGGACCTCTCTTGACTTAGTACTTTGGCGTGTGTTAGCTCCGAGTTGCATGGTGGGTTATTGGGTGAGCAGTAGTGGAGGTTATCCACTGCAAGGAGCATCGTCCTTTATAAGGAGATGAGCATCTTTGATGACTCCGCATCAACGTATGGGGCTTCCTCCCATATAGGCGACTCGTAGTTAATACATAATATTGGAAAGGTCTCGTAGGACTTAGCCTTGCCGGCATACCAAAGGAAGTGTGCTTAATCTAGTGGCAAAAGAGGCGGTCTGGCGTGTGGGTACATTGGTACACCCCTGTAGGGTTCAAACTATTCGAATAGCCTCGTCCTAGGTTATGGACATGCTTGGTAAGGTCTCTACAAGAGTTAGACTACAACATTTAATTAAAACTTGATGTGGGTGGTATGAATGGGTAATTCATGCTATTGTTGTGGTGGCTATTGGGTTAGCCACTTCCAGGATGTCTTGTTGTTATTATTACTTGTATCTCGCTGTTTTTATCAAATAAAAACAGATTGTAAAATTGCTTTAAATCTATTATAATATTGCAAATGAAAACTTACTTTATGCTGAATATGAGTCTAGAGCCTGCTCCACTTAAATAAGCTTGCATGTAGCTAAATATATAGGCCTGTTACTCTACACGTCAGTCTTGCGAGTACATTTTTGTACTCATTTGCTTTGCTTAATAAATTGTTGCAGAGGAGGAAGTTGAACCCCAAGGGTTATAGTTTGAGGACTAGGTTGGTGGCCCGATTGGTTGCCTTGTGGGTTAAAGGCATACTGATTGGCTTTTGTTTATCGCCATCTTATGGCACCTTGCTTCCGCTGTTATTTAAGACTCTTTAGTTGTCATTTGGCCGGTCGGCCCCTTTTGTAATAACACTATATTGTATGTCTTTTGTATTGCTTAGTTGTTCTTTGGTCCTATGTGTTGAATGGAATTGATGCTTGATTTTTGTATGGAGTATGTGTACTGCACTTCTGGGAAGTACATATACGCCGATAGTCGTGATATTTGATTTGTAATGCTTGAATCATCTTAATGGTTAAGTATTACAAGTTAAATACCCCGGGTTCTCACAAAAACTTTTAGCCTCATTTACTATCCCAGAAGCAGACCAAGCACGCGTGGAATGGCAGGTGTTACTCGCGTTGTGTCATGCGTGGTGGACCTTCAAGAGTGTGCTTGTCACGAAGCACGTGAACACGGGTCGAACGCCTTTCACGAAGTATACATTCTTGTCGCAGGAAATATGGGATGCCTTTGTGGCTATTAATCCGACGGCCGAATTTCAGGAGCAAAGTGCGGCGCACAAAGCTCTCCAAGCACAAAACACTCACCCCCACAGACTCAGCATCGCTGGGTACGCGGTAAAGCCACGGAATGGGTGGCGGACGACCAGAACGCAATTGAGCCATTTGCTAGGATCACAGACGAGCGTGCCCTAAGCTGGTTAAAAGCGAGGGCAAAAATCTCGTCTTTAGGCAACATCTCTCTCACAAACCCGACAGACGAGGCAGTGTCCCGACATTTGGTAAATATGTCGAACTACCTAGTTGTTAATAAGTCCATAACTTCATAGTGTCTATAATAACATGATGACCTCTTGCAACATACATTGACTACCGAATCTTCCCAAGGCTCCTTCCAAGCAGACAGGGAGAAAGATATACTATCTACAGCCCTGGAAAACAAGGAGCACCTAGGTCATACGTGAGGCATGGGGGTTTACGTACCTTGGGGTGATGGATTCTGACACAACTCCGACACGTATAGGAGTAGGAAGAGATCTAAGGCCCAGCACGACGCCCGGTTGGAACAGGTGCTTATTGCAAAATTTCAAGGACAGATAACACAATTGCAGGATCAAATGAATCAACTCCTCAGCCAGTCACAAGCCGCCCCTGTTATTTTGGGAGCCAGTCCTCCTCAACATCGGAGTAGCATCGCGTCCACTCCAAATTTTGAACATGACGATGTCCAATTACCTATCGACGACATCACGATAATGTACATCTCTGGAATACACCAAAGATAGACCTATAAGACGTCTTAGCTAATTGTGTATCGTTTTGTAGGAGCCGACACCCTACAAGCTCCAAGTGAGGATGGTTGGATCCATTTCTATTGAAAGGGCAAGGGATGGTGTATCCATACCGGGGAAGGACAAGGCAAAGACGGTGCCCAACCAGCGCGAGGTTATGCTAGGGTCCAGGTGGACATGGTACATGACAATTTCATGGCCATCCCACTAGAGATTTGCCCGAACGAAGACATCAGAACACTATAGGATGCCATGCACACTTTTATCCAGTGGCCCAAGAAGGACATCGCCCTAGACCCCAGTAGTGCCGTGATCTGGACAAGGCCATTCCTCTCCAACGGGACCCTCGATGACTCTACCTCATCCTTCGCCTCAGAGGGCCACCTCATCGGTTCCCGTGGAGAAGACGCCGAAGGAACAAGAAAAGCGTGCCGCTGTATCGGTTCCCGAGTTATCTCGCATGAAGATGTGTAGCGGGCCAGTCGTTAAGGCCAAATCGAAATCGATGAACATTAAGGCGCCTCCCTCGAAATGCTCCATCGGAAGTCCGTTGGCCACCGACACAATATTACGCCGCGCTGGACTAGGTTGTCAGGCTTTGCATCTCTGGTACATGCGGAAGATCAAACAAAAGGGGTGCAATACTGGAATCACTATCAGATACAAGGATGAACATTTCTTCAACGGGCTAGGCCACTTTGTCGTGGGCTTCAATGACTTATACGACCTATTCAACCTCACTGCCCTCGACACCTCGCTTCTACGATGTTGGACACTGTAAGTGTGTACAATCAAGTTCTACATTCACATAATACCGATAAATATCATAACTCATTGCTTATGTATAGATACATGATGCAAAAAGCCCGGGATTGGTCCGAACCTGTGGGTTTCCTCGACCCACACGTGGTCTCTATGCAAACCATCGAACAAGACACATCCTTCGTCGAGAAATACATAACAGCGGCATTGCTTTGTTAGAACAACAAGGATTACATAGTGGTGCCCTTCAACTAGGGGTAAGTGCTTCACTACTTCTGTGGATATCATGGGGATATGCCTGAGATCTTAGGATGATGTTACAATTGGCAATGTCGTTGACAGTTTGTCGAATCACGTGTTTTCGGCAAAGTTTCAGTTCTGTCAGGCCATTGGCGGTCTGACCGGCCCTTGTGGCGGTCAGACCGGCCATGCTTGTGTTGATTTTCTGAAATGGTCACTGGCGGTCGACCGCCAGGTGGCGGATCGGTCGGCGCTGGAGTGGTCTGGACCGGCTTTACTGAGCGGTCAGACCGGCCATTGCAATGTCTTTGGATTTTGGAGCTGGGCCAAAAATAGAAGGTGTAGGCAAGTGAGAGGGTTCTTCTGCACTTGGTCTCAAAATTTTTGGAGCTTCCAGGCAAAAGTTCTATTGATTTGAAAATTCCAGTAGGTTTCGGTTTTCCAGGATGGAAATTTTGGCTAAGTCGGTGGGCGGTCGACCGCCAAGCAGTGTGGTCGGCCGGCCGAGGCGGTCAGACCGGCCATGGTGGCGGTCTGACCGGTTTTCACTTGTCTCGTCGTCCTTCGTGGCGGCGATGTTTGGAAGTTAGGTCAAGTTCATGGGTTTCATGGCATATGTGTTGCATGATGCATGTTTTGACTAACGTGGGTCAAGTTGTGAAGAACTTGTTCCCGGATTCGATTTCTTTGTCTATTGATGTGCAGGTTGCTTGGAGGTCAATGACGGTCAACGGCGAGGATGATCGGGACTAAGCTTGGAGAGCTGAGGTCCAGAACGATCGGGGATGCCGGGTGAGGTCAATGGAGTCAAGCATTGCGCAAGAGGGACAAAGGTGACCGAACGGGCGATTCGATTACTGCAACGGTTCGATCAAGCGGCGAGGTCGGTGCAAGTGCCATGGTGGTTTCGGTGGGAGCGGATGGGAGAGACTTGCCGATATGAAGAGAGCATTGGATCAACCTACACGTGGCGAAGCATGGGAGGTGCTTCACGAAGATGGGACTCGGTCTTTGCAAAAGATCGAGAAGGGTATTTTGGTAATTTTACCAAATACCGCCTTGGTGACCTTTTGCCAAACCACGGCGCAAGATGGCGCAAGGTGAAGTGGATTAGGTCAAGAGATGAAGACAGCGCTTAAAATGCGTATGCGTGTGTGACCCGCTTGTTTTGGGCCTTAACGGAGCCCATTAGGGTTACTCTTCTAGAAGGTCTAAGCCTCCACTATAAATAGAGGAGGAGGTGGCTGCACCCCTTCAACCCTTTCATTGTATTTGAAACCCTAGTTTTGCTTAGGGAGAGGATTAGTGGAGATTAGGGTTCTAGAGAGTTGGATTTGATTTCGTGCTCATGTATTGAGTCTATGTCCTCCATTGATGGAGTGGCTGTAAACCAATACCATATCAAATCAATCCAAAGAGATTTCTCTCAAGATGAATCTATTTTCTCTTTTCTCTCTATTTGGTGATTTGGGGTCTTTCTTTGATCCATGAGTTTTGCTTGGTTTCTTGCCGTGATCTAACTTCTGTGACATGTGGGAACCCATCTAGGATCATCTTGATCATCAATCACCCACGAGCAAGTCTCTAGATCATATTTTGCATTTGGCTCGGCTTTTTGAACCTCCTTCGCTCAAACTGAAAAAGATAGGAACTTTGGCATGGATCTCTGAAATCTTTGATTGGAATAGGTTCCTAATATCTTTAGGAAGGTGTGGTTCAAATTTTGTGAAGTTTGACCTTACGGATCAAAAGTTAGGTCGTTTTCGCTTCGGATTGTCCGCTGATTTTGCTGATTTTCCTGTTCACCATCGGGAGCGGTCGGACCGCCCATTCCAGAGGTCAGACCGCTAGGCAAACCGGTCGACCGCCCCGTGAGGGGTCGACCGCCCAACACTTTGAGATTTGAGTTTTTGGTTATTTTTGGGTGTTTTGCTTTGGGGTTTGGATTGGATTCAATACTAGTCTTCCGCTGTACTGGTATATTGATCTTCATAGCTTCCATAGCTATTGGAGTGAAATTTGTGTTGAATTCATCTTTTGTGAAAAAGTGAGTGTGCTCCTATTCACCCCCCCTCTAGTCGCCTTTTCGGTCCAACAAGTGGTATCAGAGCCCGGTTAGTTCAATCTTGATCTTAACCGGTCACTGAACTTGGCGATGGATAAGTACTCGACCAAGCCGCATGTCTTTGATGGGCTCGACTATGCCTATTGGAAGAATCGCATGCGAGTTTTCCTTGAGAGTGAAGGACAAGCTATATGGGAGGTTGTTCGAGCCTCGCTCGTTTTGCCCGGTTGCTACTGGCAAGCCAAATGACCCTTTTGGCTAACAACAACAAGGCAAAGAACCTTCTATATGTTGGGCTTTGTAGGCAAGAGTACGATAGGATTTGCAATCTTGTGACCGCACATGAGATTTGGCACACCCTCGAAACTTACCATGAGGGATCGTCCCGGATCAAGCAAGTCGTCGAGAATGTCTACAAGCGAGAGTACAACAAATTCGAGATCGTCTGGTGAGAGCATCGATGACATCTTTACTCTTTTAACAAGGTGATCAATCGATGAAAGTTGTTGACATTGAGTACTCTCAATCTGAGAATGCCACCCACCTCTTGGCCGCAATCAACACCAAGGAGTAGGAGATGAAGGCAAGCGCCATAGAGGAGAATGTCGATCTCTAATCTCACTTTGGAGCTGCTTTATAGCAAGCTAAAAACTCATGAGATCAAGAGAGGCGGTAATCCTAAGAAGGATAACATGGCTTTGGTGGCTGATCCTCTCAAAGGACTCTGATGGTTCTTGAGTCTTCTTACGGTTTTTCTCTTGCGTGTTTATCTCGCTATTCAAGAAGAAGAGTTTGAGAGTCTTCCGAGGCTGATTTAGCTCTTTTAGCCAAGAAAGTCACTGCGGGCATATAACAATGTCAAAACAGAAGAGAGGTGGCCCTGTGACATGCTATGAGTGTGGAGAGCTATATCACATCCGGGCCAACTGCCCCAAGCTGAAAGGTAAGGGCAACCATAAGAATGAGAAGCTTGCCTGGAAGAAGCCTAAAGGGGGCAAGCCCAAGTATGATGCTGCCAAGCTCATGAAGGCTGCTCACCGAGTCCTTGCCGCTTTTGGAGATCAATCCATGAGCGATGTGGACTCCGAGAGCGAGGAGGACAAGGAAGAGGAGATTCCTCAAGACAAGAAGGGGAAGGCCAAGGACTTCACCGGCATGTGCTTCATGGCCGACTCCATCGACGCCGATGACAATGATGAGGTACTTCCATCCTATGATGTCCTTTCTGCTAGATGTGATAACATGTATGAGCAATTGCTTAGTCAAGATAAGGCTTTAAAGTTCACCATGGCTAGGAACAAGGATCTAGAATCACAAGTCGAGAATTTGACATTAGAGATTGTGAATGCTAAGAGTCTAGATGTTGATGAATGTTCATCCTGCCATGCTTTGCACTCCGAACTGTCTAAACTGCAATCTGCTCATGATATTGCTTTGCATCAACTTGAAAATGCTAGAACTGAGCTAATTGATGTTAAATCTGCTCCATGTGAAAAATTCTTAGAGTCTAGCAAGTTGGATGCTTCTGGTAATGTGAAATCTAGCTTTTGCTCTTTCTGCTTAGAACGCGAACATGAAGTTAAGGATATTCTAGAAGCAGTTAGACCTAAATTTGCCAAGCTTAAGGACACAATTGATTCTATATCTTGTGCCTCTTGTGCTGCCTATAAGCTTGAAGTTGCTCATCTTAAGGAGAAACATGCTAGAGCCATTAAGGGCAAGACTTGTGAATCATGTGCTAATATTGAGAAAGAGAATGCATATCTCAAGGATACTTTAGAAAGATTCTCTAATGGTGAAAAATAGTTAAACATGATTCTAGATAAATCTAAAACTCCTTTTAAGAAGCGAGGTTTAGGATACAACTCTGCCCAGGACATGTCCAAGCCTAATGTCATTCAGGTCTTGGAAAATGGCTTAGTTGAATTTAAAACCCAACCTGCAAAAACTGTTTTTAAATCTGCAGAGTTTGTCCAACCTTCTTTTAAGGCAAAAGGTGCTTCTCCCAGTGGTACAAAATACTATTGCACCTATTGCAAGAAGAGTGGACATTTGGTTGAGTTCTGTTGGCGTAGGTTGAAGAAAGCTAAGAAAAAAATTGCTAGAATGTCATCTAATCAACCTAGAGCTTTTATGAGACATGGTCACATACAAAAGAAGAACCCCAGTCTAGGATTTGTTGCACATGCTCATCACCATGTTCCTAGACAAGATACATCTCATGTTCGTGTTACCATTGCTCATAATAGAACTGCGAATAATGTCAAGGATAGCACATCTGCTTTGCATACTACTCACAGACGCGTGTGTCTTAGATCTTGGGTTCCCAAGTCGCTTTTAACTAACTTGATGTTGAGACACATCGCTTTTGTTCCTTGATTTTCGAGGATTGGCGCGAAAGGGGAAGAACACATGGTTAAATCGACCAGGGTGTTCACGCCCACATGACCGGAGATTCAAGATGGTTCACCTCCTTCACGCGTCAACCGGTGATGACTTCATCACCTTTGGAGATGATACACAAGGGCGCATTGAAGGAACTGGAATGATTAGGGTGAACGACAAGTTCATTCTCAAGGACGTCGCGCTTGTGTCTAAGTTAAGGTACAATCTCCTTTCTGTCTCACAGCTTCTTGATGATGGTTATGAGACTCGTTTTAAGAAGAATGCTTGTCGTGTGCTTGATTCTTTTGGTGAGCTCGTTTTTGGGATTTCTAGAGTTGGTAGAATTTTTGGAGCTGATTTTTCTGAATCTCTTGCTGGATCTCTTAAGTGTTTGATTGCATCTTCTTCTGATATCTGGCTTTGGCACCGACGGTTGGGGCACATTGGTTTTGATCATCTGACACGAGTTAGCGGCCTTGATCTCATGAGAGGTTTGCCTAAACTCAAAGTCATCAAGGATGTCAGATAAAGCGCCTCAGAGGCATGGCAAGCAAGTTGCCGCCTCACCCGTCATTGACTATGGTTATGACCGACGGACCGGACGGTTGCTTCATATGGATACTGTTGGTCCTGCTAGGGTTCGGTCAGTCGGTGGCAATTGGTACATTCTTGTCATAGTCGATGATTTTTCGAGATATTCTTGGGTGTTCTTTCTTGCTTCGAAGGATGAGGCTTTTGATCATTTTCATGACCTTGTTCTTCGTTTGGCTTCTGAACTTCCTGGTGCCTTGAAAGCGATCCGCAGTGATAATGGCACGGAGTTGAAGAATGCTTCTTTTGCCTCTTTTTGTGCTGAGCGCGGTATTGAGCATCAGTTCTCTTCTCCACACGTCCCTCAACAAAATGGCGTTGTGGAAAGGAAGAACAGGACTCTAGTCGAGATGGCTAGAACGATGCTGGATGAGTATAGCACACCGAGGAGGTTTTGGGCCGAAGCTATTGCTACAGCTTGCTATATTTCAAACCGTGTCTTTTTGAGACCGTCTTTGGGCAAGACTTCATATGAGCTGCGTTTTGGTAGAAAACCCTCATCTCTCACTTTCGAGTCTTTGGATCGAAGTGCTTTATTCTCAAGACAGGAACCTAGATAAATTTGAATCAAGGACTTGTGATGGTTTATTTCGGGTTATCCCGCTCATTCGAGGGTTTTCGGGTTTTAATGTTGAAACTAACATTGTCCAGGAGACATGCAATGTCACTTTTGATGAGACTAGCCCTGGAGCTAGATCCGATGTTTCAGGTGACTTACAGGTGACAGAGAGCATTTTCGTTGAAGAAGATGAGGATGAACTTGATACTACTCCTCCACATTGCTGTCGATGTTCTGTCCAAGCGCCCAAGCTCTGAACCCAAGAACGATCGCTTCACCTCCAATTGAGACTCCTGCTGTTTCTTCGTCGTCAGCAATACCTGCGGAGGTCGAGGAGACACTATCTCCCCCAGGCACTCCTTTGCACATTCAGAAGCAACACCCTCCGGATCAGATGATTGGTAATCTCCATGAGCGAGTCACTTGCTCCAGGTATCATGATCCGAGTCTTTTCTCTCACTCTGCATTTGTAGCTTCTTTTGAACCCAAAGATATATCACATGCTTTATCTGATGCTAGTTGGGTCAATGCCATGCATGAGGAGTTAGAGAATTTTGTAAGAAATAAAGTTTGGAACCTTGTAGAACCTCCTAGTGGACATAATGTTATAGGAACCCGTTGGGTGTTCAAAAATAAACAAAATGAAGATGGTTCTGTGGTTAGAAACAAGGCTAGATTGGTAGCTCAGGGCTTTAGCCAGGTTGAGGGGTTAGATTTTGATGAGATCTTCGCTCCTGTTGCTAGATTAGAAGCCAATCGCATCTTGCTTGCATTTGCTGCATCTAAAGGTTTTAGGTTGCATCAAATGGATGTCAAGAGTGCCTTTCTGAATGGTTTTATAGAGGAGGAAGTGTATGTTAGGCAACTGTTGGAAATATGCCCTAGAGGCAATCATAGAGATGATTATATTTCATTATGTTCATGACATTGGATAATGTGTTATCTTGTTCCTAGAATAATATTGTTAATATTTATTATCAAGTATGTGACTTGGTTGTAAAACTCTATATTCCTGCGATAACTATTCTTACACGATCCCTGGTCATAAACATATGTGGACACATATGAATAGACTAGCATATGTATTGGTTGATGACTATGTTTCACAAGTCATAGATATGGAGATATCAAACCAATAATATGGACACATGTTAGAGAACATGATGTTGGATAAGACCCACATTGAGACACTATTGAGATTGTTATGAATCTATCTGTCGTTAGTTGGTCTCAAGCAATGATGATGTATAATCCTTAGACCTGAGATCAGCATGGTTTCCTACATGTGTAAGAGCACTCTTAGGGGTTGCCAAACGCTACACCGTGAATCGGGTAGTTATAAAGGTAGCTTTGGGTATGCTCAAACATGGAGAGGAATGTGATTTGGTCGGATATGGGATTTACCCTCCTAACATAACAGAGAGATGTCTCTGGGCCCCTCGCAGATCGGATAAAGAAAGTGCATGGCCATGCCACTAGTAGTCAAGTGTTCGACCACGTAAAGTTATCGACACTCGATCGAGAAAGTATTGAGCAGTCCATGGATGACACAACATCTCACCGGAGTTCGACCGGACATCATGAGGCAAAGGAGTATACACGAGTAGGTCGCTTAGTTGACGATTCTGATCGGTCGATATATCTGAGATACAAGCTGGTCGAGATCGGTGGTGAATGTAGTCACAGAGTGGTCGTAACTCGTCGTAAGCAATTACGAGCTGGTCGTGACCAAATACGAATCGGTCGATAAAGATAGGACCTAGTCGTAAGTGATGAGGACCTAGTCGAGATCATATTGCATTAAGGTTCGTCCGATATAATTCGTGTGTATTCGGGAATCGATATGTTCTGCTAGGAGCCGCTACGACTCGTGATCGGAAACGGTTTCCGAGTCACAACCGAACTACACATGAACCTCTGGTCACACACTTAACGGGTTGGAACAAACCAAGACGAATCTGATTAAAGAACGTGTTCGGATAGGATCCGTCACAAGCACTATATAAGGAGGTGCATGAGGCTGTTGGGATGGAAGCGTGAAACACCACCAAAACCCTAGCCGCCATCTTCCTGAGAGCTCCACCGTGCGACTTGGTGCCGCACACCGACGTTGGTTGTTCCTTCCCGGACGTGTGGATACCGAGAGGCGCTACTACGATTGTTGCGCTTTGAGGACGATCCGCGATCTTCACAAGGAACCACAGACGTTCTTTGGAGGAGACGATCGACTACGACCACGGCATCGACTTCTTTGGACATTGACGATCGACTAGACCACTACATCGACGCGCCTTCGTTGGACCAGTTGCTCCAACCCTTCTTCCATTGCTCTGGCGTCTCGGTGGTAACGATCTATGATCATCTACTTGCATGGCTTCTGGTTTGCGTGGTAGAATTTTTGTTTGTAGCTATCGTAGCCTACCCATGACCCAACAAAGGGTATCGAGCCTTCTGCGTAGTTTTGATCCGGATCGATCGCATATACTTGATATGTGGTAGTAGTAGATTGGATCTATTATCGGTCGATTTTGGTAACCTAGATCGGTTCATATAGATGGAACGACCTAGACCCCGGTCGATAAGATCGTCGGTTTCTCGGTGGTAGTAGATGGGTTTACGAGGAGGTATGAGCTATAAGGACCAGATGGTTTATTGCACTTGTCCACGACGCATCGCATATCACTCCTACGGTCGAATTCCGCCATCGAGTATGCCGCAGTATGTGGTCGTATCAAGGCATTGATCGGATTGGTTCGGAATAGGGCTAATTTGATTAACCCGATGATTGCCAAGGCTCGGATACGTGAATAGGTAGTGTGTGCTCATGTCGTCCGATAGAATTGGATTCTGTGTATAACTTGTTTTTGCAGGGATTGATGTGAATAGTATGACCCATACTGTTTCATGTATGAGATGCATGTATGCTTGTAATATTCATAACCTGCGTGTCATGTTAATTGCAGTCCAAGGCTGTCTATAATTGTATAACGGCCTGCGTGTCGACTTGTGATGCTTCTTTACTCCTTGTGTGTCATTACTAGTGCTATTAGAAATAATGGCTTAGTGGGAGTGCTTGGAGGAGTCCACCACTTGAAGACATGGTGAACAGGATGCATGGCGATGGAGATTACCATGAAGAAGGGTCATGCTATATCACAATGCAATTTGATTGTCTGTGAATGCCTTTACATTCCTGTTCATTTATTTCTATGCATGTTATTTTGCTTTAATTGCTTTTAACATGACAGAAGTAAAATTCCCTCACTTAATATTAAGTTAAATTGATGCCCTCCCAAACATGCCGCACCATCCAAAGTCATGTATTTTAATGGTAGGTCTTGCCAAAGCAGAGTGCCATTAACTCTCCTTGACTAGATGGGTTTGTGTCAGACACTTACACGCTGGCATTGGTTTAACTTAACAAGGTTATCATAACAGTTGTGGACCTTGGGGCATAAAGGTTGGAGTCAAGCATACTGAGATGTTGCCCAACAACAAGAGTCATATAGTTGATATGATTAACAAAGGTTGCTTACCATTTTTACTAGTCTTCTAGCAGTGAAGCCAAAGCTCACTAGTTGATTAAATGATTATGGATCTTGAATCATTAAATGTCATAAGAGGGATATGGTGTTTAGTGGGAGTATCTTTGTTAAATTGTTTAATAGAAGTTACTTTAATGAACATATGTCTTAGTTTTGCATATATTTTATGTTGTAGATCATGGCACCAATCTTTGTACCTACATCCAGCTTTTGCTTTACGCTCGATACTTGAAAGGAAAAACTTAATGGAACAAATTTTGCGGATTGGTCCCGAAACACGAGAATTGTTCTCAGCAAGATAAAGGAACACGTTCTAGAAGAACCAATTCGAGATGTGCCTACGTAAAATGCTTTGCTGCTATTAAAACCGCCTATAAAAGGCATGTGATGAGTCCCTTGATGTTAGTTTGTCTCATGCTTGTCGCTATGAACTCGAGACCTTGTAAGCGGTTTGAGAACATAGAGGCCTACGATATGATCGTAGCGCTCAAAGGCATGTTTGAGACACAAGCAAGAACTGAGAGATTTGAGATCTCAAAGAACTTGTTTGGATGTAAGCTAGCTGAGGGTGGTTCGGTGAGCCCTCATGTAATCAAAATGGTTGGTTACACACAGAGCTTGGAAAAACTTGGTTTTCCACTTAGCCAAGAATTGGCTATAGATTTGATTCTTGCTTCGCTTCCTGAAAGCTATGGCCAGTTCATTTTGAACTTCCATATGAACGGCTTAGACAAGAATCTCACCGAACTGCATATGATGCTTAAGACAGCAGAGGGCAGCATTAAGAAATGCAACAATCATGTGATGATGGTGCAAAAGAGTACAAGCTTCAAGAAGAAGGCTAAGACTTGGGTCAAGAAAAGGGGCAAGGCTAAAGTTTCGGATGAGATCCAAACTGACAAACCTAAACCCAAGACTAAGTCTGGCCCGACTCAAGAGAATGAATGCTTTTCTTGCAAAGAACTAGGCCCTTTGGAAGAGGAACCGCAAGAAATACCGGCCGATCGAGAAAAGGAATGGTGGGACTAAAACTTCCACTCTGGTATTAATGTTATAGAAGTTTTTCTTCTTGACTCTTCCGTTAACTCATGGGTATTTGATACCGGATCGGTTGCTCATATTTGCAATTCGATCTGAGTCTAACAAGAAGTAGGATGATTGCAAGGGCGAGATGGATCTTGGCGTCGGGAATAAAGCAAAGGTTCTTTGCATTAGCCGTCGGGACTATGCCACTACTTTTGCCTTCGTGATTTATTATGGAATTGAATAATTGTTATTACGTTCGACCATTAGTAGAAACATTATCTCGCCTCATGTTTGATGGCAGAGGGTTATAAATTCATTATAGAGAACAATGGTTGTTCTATATTTTTGAATAAAGTGTTTTATGGCTATGCACCTGTTTTGAATGGGTTGTTTATTTTAAATCTTGATGATGCATCGGTCTATAATATTAATAAAAAAGGCTTGACCTAATGAAATAAATTCCACTTTTATTTGGCATTGTCGTTTGGGTCACATAAGTGAAACGCATGAAAAAGCTCCATAATGATGGAACTCTAAACTCATTTGATTTGGAATCATTTGAAACATGCGAGTCTTGCACAGTCGGTAAGATGACCAAGACACCTTTCACCGGTTGTAGTGAAAGGGCGTCCACCAGATTGCACTCATACATACCGATGTGTGTGGACCAATAAGTACGACGACTAGAGGTGGTTTTCGAGACTTCATTACTTTCACCGATGACTATAGTAGATATGGATATATCTACTTAATGAGGCACAAGTCGGAATCCTTTGAAAAGTTCAAGGAGTTCCGAATGAAGTCTGAGAATCAACTTGGCAAGACAATCAAATCTTTACGATCTGATCGTGGAGGTGAGTTTTTAAGCCATGAGTTTGGTAATCATTTGAAACAATGTGGAATTGTTCCACAGCTTACACCACCCGGCACTCCACAATGGAATGGGGTGTCCGAGCGGCATAACAGGACCTTGTTGGACATGGTTCGATCAATGATGAGCCAATCGGATCTGCCATTGTATTTTTGGGGTTATGCTCTAGAAACTGCCGCTTTCATTTTAAATAAGGTACCATCTAAATCAGTAGATAAGACACCATATGAGATATGGACTGGGAAAAGTCCTAGTTTGTCTTTTCTAAGGATTTGGGGATGTGACGTATATGTTAAACGTTTGACGTCTGATAAGCTCACACCCAAATCAGATAAATGCTTCTTTATAGGATATCCTAGGGAAACCAAAGGATATTATTTCTACAACCGGGAAGAAGACAAAGTTTTTGTTGCTCGAAATGGTGTCTTTTGGAGAAAGAGTTTCTTTCAAAAGGAGTCGATGGGAGAAAGGTGCAACTCGAAGAAATTCGGAAACATCTCGAAAGTGTTTCAACTCCTATGAACCTCTCTTGGATGAACAAATTGTTGTTGAACACGAGATAAGGCACCGCCCCACGAGATCAAAAGGCGCGTCAATTGCCTACAAGGTATGGGCATGACGATTATTATTGAATAATGGTGAGCCTAAGACTTATGAAGAAGCGATGATGGACCCGGACTCGAGAAATGGCTTGAGCCATGAAACCAAATAGATTCCATGAGAGAAAATCAGGTTTGAACCCGGTCGATCCACTTGATGGTGTCAAAACCATTGAGTGCAAATGGATCTATAAGAAAAGATTGATATGGATGGAAATGTTCACATTCATAAGGCTCGACTAGTCGCAAAAGGTTTTCGACAAGTTCAAGGAGTTGACTACGATGAGACTTTCTCACCAATGGCGATGCTTAAATCTGTTCGGATCATTCTAGCAATTGTCGCATATTTCGACTATGAGATATGGCAAATGGATGTCAAAACAGCTTTCCTTAATGGAAACCTAGATGAGGATGTGTACATGACACAACCTCAAGGTTTTGTCGATCCAAACAATGCTAGTAAAGTATGCAAACTTCAAAAGTCCATTTATGGGTTGAAGCAAGCATCTCGGAGTTGGAATATACGTTTTGATGAGGAGATCAAAAGGTTTGGTTTAAATCAAGAACAAAGAAGAACCTTGTGTTTACATGAAGGTTAGTGGAGCGCACTTGTTATTCTCGATCTTGTATGTAGATGACATACTCTTGGTCGGAAATGACATTCCGATGTTAGAATCTGTTAAATCTTCATTAAGAAAAAGTTTCTCAATGAAAGATTTAGGAGATGCAACATATATCTTGGGAATAAGGATCTATAGAGATAGATCTAAGAGGCTAATTGGATTAAGCCAGAAATGTACATAGACAAAGTGTTGAATCGGTTCAACATGCAAAATTCAAGAGAGGATTCTTGCCCATGGCACATGGCATTAATCTTAGCAAGAATCGTGTCTACGACCAGCGATGAGCGAGACAAAATGAGTGATATTCCATATGCTTCGCCATTGGATCTATCATGTACGCCATGATATGTACACGACAGATGTATCATATGCTCTAAGTGTTACGGCGCAGATACCAAGTCGATCCCGGTGAAGGTCCTTTGGACATTTGTGAAAAACATTCTTAAGTACTTAAGAAGGACTAAGGATGTGTTCCTAGTTTATGGCGGTGATGAAGAGCTCGTTGTAAATGGTTACACCGATGCGAGCTTTCAAACCGACAAAGATGATTATCGTTCGCAATCTGGTTTTGTATTCATTTTGAATGGAGGAGCAGTGAGCTGGAAAAGTTCCAAGCAAGAGACGGTTGCTGATTCCACGACGAGGTCGAGTACATTGCGCTTCAAGTCGCAAAAGAAGGTGTTTGGATAAGGAATTTCATTGCTGAATTGGGAATGGTTCCGAGTGCCTCGAGCCCAATGGATCTCTATTGTGACAACAATGGAGCCATTGCTCAAGCTAAGGAGCCTAGATCCCATCAGAAGTCCAAACACATACTCAGGCGTTATCATCTTATCCGCGAATTGGTGGATAGAGGAGATGTTAAGATATGCAAAGTTCATACGGATTTAAATGTTGCCGATCCGCTGACAAAGCCTCTCACTGACCAAAGCATGAGGCACACACAAGAGCTATCGGTATTAGATACCTAAAATGATTGACTCTAGTGCAAGTGCGAGATCATTGGAAATATGCCCTAGAGGCAATCATAGAGATGATTATATTTCATTATGTTCATGACATTGGATAATGTGTTATCTTGTTCCTAGAATAATATTGTTAATATTTATTATCAAGTATGTGACTTGGTTGTAAAACTCTATATTCTGCGATAATTATTCTTACACGATCCTCGGTCGTAAACATATGTGGACACATATGAATAGACTAGCATATGTATTGGTTGATGACTATGTTTCACAAGTCATAGATATGGAGATATCAAACCAATAATATGGACACATGTTAGAGAACATGATGTTGGATAAGACCCACATTGAGACACTATTGAGATTGTTATGAATCTATGTGTCGTTAGTTGGTCTCAAGCAATGATGATGTATAATCCTTAGACCCGAGATCAAGATGGTTTCCTACATGTGTAAGAGCACTCTTAGGGGTTGCCAAACGCTACACCGTGAATCGGGTAGTTATAAAGGTAGCTTTGGGTATGCTCAAACATGGAGAGGAATGTGACCGGTCGGATATGGGATTTACCCTCCTAACATAACAGAGAGATGTCTCTGGGCCCCTCAGATCGGATAAAGAAAGTGCATGGCTATGCCACTAGTAGTCAAGTGTTCACCACGTAAAGTTATCGACACTCGATCGAGAAAGTATTTAATATCCATGGATGACACAACATCTCACCGGAGTTCGACCCGGACATCGTGAGGCAAAGGGAGTATACGAGTAGGAAATGCTTAGTTGACGATTCATGATCGGTCGTATCTGAGATACAAGCTAGTCGAGGCGGTCGAACGTAGTCACAGAGTGGTCGTAACTCGGTCGTAAGCAATTACGAGCTGGTCGTGACCAAATACGAACTGGTCAGATAAAGATAGGACCTAGTCGTAAGTGATGAGGACCTAGTCGAGATCATATTGCATTAAGGTTCGTCCGATATAATTCGTGTGTATTCGGGAATCGATATGTTTCGCTAGGAGCCGCTTCGACTCGTGATCGGAAACGGTTTCCAGTCACAACCGAACTACACATGAACCTCTGTGGTCACACACTTAACGGGTTGAACAAACCAAGACGAATACGATTAGAACGTGTTGGATAGGATCCGCCACAAGCACTATATAAGGAGGTGCATGAGGTCATTGGGATGGAAGCGTGAAACACCACCAAAACCCTAGCCACCATCTTCCCGAGAGCTCCACCGTGCGACTTGGTGCCGCACACCGACGCTCGGTTGTTCCTTCCACGACGTGTGGATACCGAGAGGCGCTACTACGATTGTTGCGCTTGAGGACGATCCGCGATCTTCACAAGGAACCACAGACGTTGCTGGTGGAGACGATCGACTACGACCACGGCATCAACTTGTTGGACATTGGACGATCGACTACGACCACTACATCGACGCGCCCTTCGTTGGACCGGGCTGCTCCAACCCTTCTTCTGCTGTTCTGCGCGTCTGGTGGTAACGATCTATGTTCATCTACTTGCATGGCTTCCTGGTTTGCGTGGTAGAATTTTTGTTTGTAGCTATCGTAGCCTACCCGTGACCCAATAGCAACCCCCTGGCTTTGAGAATCCCAAGCACCCTGATCATGTTTTTAAGCTATCCAAAGCCTTGTATGGTCTTAAACAAGCCCCTAGAGCCTGGTATGATAGACTTAAGACCTTCTTGCTTAAGAATGATTTTGAAATGGGAAAAGTTGATAAGACTCTTTTCATTGTTAGGCATGGCAATGACTTTGCTTTCGTTCGAGATATATGTTGATGATATTATCTTTGGTGGTTCCTCTAATGCTCTTGTTTCAGCTTTTTTCGAGACCATGTCCAGGGAATTTGAGATGAGCATGATGGGAGAACTTAATTACTTTCTGGGGCTACAAATCAAGCAATGCAAGGAAGGGATCTTCATCCATCAAACGAAGTACACCAAGGATTTGCTCAAGAGTTTTGAGATGGGTGATTGCAAGCCGATCGCCACTCCCATGGCGACATCGACTGTTTTGGATCCAGATGAGGAAGGAGAAGCCATGGATCAACACGAGTACCGCAAACATGATCGGCTCCTTCAGACTGACGGCCTCAAGACCGACATCCACTTGATGCGCCTCTGCTGCGAGGTTTCAAAGGCCACCGAGGACTTCACATCGCCAAGCCGTTAAGCGCATCTTCGTATTTACACTCTACCCTTCAAGATGGCATTTGGTATTCTTGTTCATCTTTGTTGTCCATTTGGGGTTTTGATTCGATTTTTGGGTCAGAGGCTAGATAGAAAGAGCACATCCGCACATGTCATTTCTTAGGCACTTGTCTTGTCTCTTGGTCATCTAGGAAGTAGTCTTCTGTTGCACAATCCACTGCTGAAGTTGAATATGTAGCTGCTGCTAATTGCTGTAGTCAGATTTTGTGGATGGTATCCACTCTTAAGGATTTTGGGTTAACCTTTGCTAGTGTTCCTCTTTTCTGTGACAACACTTCTGCTATTAACATTGCTAAGAACCCAATTGCAACATTCTAGGACCAAGCACATAGACATTCGCTATCACTTCCTTAGAGACCACGTTGAGAAAGGTGATATTGTCTTTGCGTTTTGTGGAGTCCGAGGCTCGGTTAGCGATATCCTCACCAAGCCTTTAGACCCAACAAGGTTTGCCACCTTGAGGAGTGAGTTAGGGTAATTTATCCCTATGGGTTGGTTTGAGGGGAGTTGGATCTTTTTTGATCTTTCCTTGTTCATTTGATCTTTTCTTAATTTTCTTTTTGAACTTGTTGATCTTTTTGATCTTTTTAGGCTTTTTAGGTTTTATGAGCTGTTCTTGCATCTCATTGTATCATATTGCATTTCATATGAAAAATCCAAAAGATGCATTGTAATATAAGCTTTTCACTTATCTTTTAAAATTGATGAAGCTTTGCTTATTACCCTTTGGAGCTTTAGTGTTTCAATTCTTGCTCAATGCCATGTCTAGTTCTTTGACTTGCTAGAATTATCATGCTTTCACATGTGTAGCTAAGTCTTTGTTGTATGAGCTAGAACTTGAAAAACAACTTGAACTAAGAAATTTGCAATTTGTGAATTGTTTAGCCAGTTGCGCAATTAGTGCTCCTTTTGTGACATTGGCCCTGTCAAAATTGCTTTGTTAGCTCTTGAATCTAGCTTTGATCATTCCTTGAGCTTCTTGTGTTCTTGAGAATCTAAAAACTGCTCTTGTGAAAAATGAAAAATCAAACTTCAAGATTGTCTTATGCTTAAATTGTGCCAAACTACTCTTACGAGACTGCATGTCAAAGACATGAACTTGGAGATAGTTTGATGATCCAGACGATCTCATGGGGACTGCTTGTCACAACTGACATGAACCTCAAGATTTGTCGCCCTAGTAAAAGCTTATGAAGAGTTTGTGGATGGCTCCTAGTGGATCTTCTTCACTAAGATATACCTTTAATCAACTTTTGGTCAAGCTTAGGATGAGTTTGTGGATGGCTCCTAGTCCGTGATCTGTCACTAAGTTAGACCATTAGTCAACTTCAATATTCATTGCAAATGAAAAACAGTTGAAAAATGGGCATTTGAGAAAATTGAGCAAAATGATTCAATTCAGGACTTGTTTGTCTCTTAATATGGTCATTGTTAGCTTTTGGATCTCACATTGACATTTTGACATGGCGAGATCATTTTAGGATCCTGTTGATGAACTTGTTAGATTTGAAGCTTTGCTTAAAATGCTAAAATTCATTGCTTTATATTGAGCCTTCTTGCTTAGCTTTGTTATATATGTCCTATCATGATCTTGCTAGCTACTGTTCGCTTGATATGTTGTTTGTGCAACTTTAGGAATGCTAACTTGTTCTTTTGGGTAATCTCCAAAGCTTCTTGTTTTTTAAAAATTGAAAAATACAAAAATTGAAGCCACTCCATTGCATTTCATGCATGCTCTTTCTTATGCTTTTTCCTCATTCTGCTTTTGTTATCTCTGGACGAAAGGAAGGCGTGATTCCTTGATGACTCCATTGTCAAAGGGGGAGAAGATATTGTAAAAATGTTAAAAAGGGGAGAAGTTGTTTGGGGAGAAGATGTTTGAAAAAGGGGGAGTTACTTGGAGAAATTTTGAAATTCTGAGGATCATAGTGAGGGGGAGTTTCTTATTTGCTTTCTTATGTTTTCTGAACTTGAATTGCAATTCTTGATCCTCACAATGATCAAAGGTCATATCGAACAATTGTTCTTTCATATGGACCTTAAGTGAGTTTTTGACTCCTTTATGGAATTTGAAGCTTTCGTGCCTTCTTTTGCCGTATCTCACTTGTTGATACTATTCTGGAGCCAGCTTGGTCATTTCCTTTGCTTTTTCTTGCATTTGGACCAAGTTGTGCCTTTGAGCGAAAACGACGTGTTTTTACTTTTCAAACCTCTAAATTTACATTTGTGAAAAATTGCCAATGTGTTCATCAAGGGGGAGATTGTGGATATCATGGGGATATGCCTGAGATCTTAGGATGATGTTACAATTGGCAATGTCGTTGACGGTTTGTCGAATCACGTGTTTTCGGCAAAGTTTCATTCTGTCGAGCCATTGGCGGTCGACCGCCATGCTGTGTTGATTTTTCGAAATGGTCATCGGGCGGTCGGCCGGCAGGTGGCGGTCGACCGGCGATGGAGCTGTCCTGACCGGCTTTACCCGAGCGGTCGACCGCCATTGCAATGTCTTTGGATTTTGGAGCCGGGCCAAAATAGAAGGTGTAGGCAAGTGAGAGGGTTCTTACGCACTTGGTCTCAAAATTTTGGAGCTTCAGCAAAAGTTCTATTGATTTGAAAATTCCAAGAGGTTTCGGTTTTCCAGATGGAAATTTTGGCTAAGTCTCGGTGGGCGGTCGACCGCCAATAGGTGGCGATCGATCGCCGTTAGCGGTCCGACCGCCATGGTGGCGGTCGACCGGTTTTCACTTGTCTCGTCGTCGCTTCGTGGCGGCGATGTTTGAAGTTAGGTCAAGTTCATGGGTTTCATGGCATATGTGTTGCATGATGCATGTTTTGACTAACGTGGGTCAAGTTGTGAAGAACTTGTTCCGGATTCGATTTCTTTGTCTATTGATGTGCAGTTGCTTGGAGGTCAATGACGGTCAATCGGCGAGGATGATCGGGACTAAGCTTGGAGAGCCGAGGTCCGTAACGATCGGGATGCGGGTGAGGTCAATGGAGTCAAGCATTGCGCAAGAAGGACAAAGGTGACCGAACAGGCGATTCGGTGCGACGGGTTCGATCAAGCGGCGCTGGGTCGGTGCAAGTGCCATGGTGGTTTGGTGGGAGCCGGATGGGAGAGACTTGCCGATATGAAGAGAGTCACCGATCAACTCACACGTGGCGAAGCATGGGAGGTGCTTCACGAAGATGGGACTCGGTCTTTGCAAAAGATCGAGAAGGGGTATTTTGGTAATTTTACCAAATACCGCCTTGGTGACCTTTTGCCAAACCACGGCGCAAGATGGCGCAAGGTGAAGTGGATTAGGTCAAGAGATGAAGACGGCGCTTTAAAATACGTGCGTGTGTGACCCGTTTGTTTTGGGCCTTAACGGGAGCCCATTAGGGTTACTCTTCTAGAAGGTCTAAGCCTCCACTATAAATAGAGGAGGGAGGTGGCTGCACCCCCTTCAACCCTTTCATTGTGTTTGAAACCCTAGTTTTGCTTAGGGAGAGGATTAGTGGAGATTAGGGTTCTAGAGAGTTGGATTTGATTTCGTGCTCATGTATTGAGTCTTTGTCCTCCATTGATGGAGTGGCTGTAAACCAATACCATATCAAATCAATCCAAAGAGATTTCTCTCAAGATGAATCTATTTTCTCTTTTTCTCTCTATTTGGTGATTTGGGGTCTTTCTTTGATCCGCGAGTTTTTGCTTGGTTTCTTGCCGTGATCTAACTTGCTGTGACATGTGGGAACCCATCTAGGATCATCTTGATCATCAATCACCCACGAGCAAGTCTCTAGATCATATTTTGCATTTGGCTCGGTTTTTGAACCTCCTTCGCTCAAACTGAAAAAGATAGGAACTTTGGCTTGGATCTCTGAAATCTTTGATTGAAATAGGTTCCTAATATCTTTAGGAAGGTGTGGTTCAAATTTCGTGAAGTTTGGCCTTACGGATCAAAAGTTAGGTCATTTTTCGTTTCGGATTGTCGGGCTGATTTTGCTGATTTTCCTGTTCACCGTCAGGAGCGGTCAGACCGCCCATTCCAGAGGTCAGACCGCTAGGCAAACCGGTCAGACCGCCCCTGTGAGGGGTCAGACCGCCCAACACTTTGAGATTTGAGTTTTTGGTTATTTTTGGGTGTTTTGCTTTGGGGTTTGGATTGGATTCAATACTAGTCTTCCGCTGTACTGGTATATTGATCTTCATAGCTTCCATAGCTATTGGAGTGAAATTTGTGTTGAATTCATCTTTTGTGAAAAAGTGAGCGTGCTCCTATTCACCCCCCCCTCTAGTCGCCTTTTCGGTCCAACAACTTCCTATATAAATTTCATTTGTACTTTATACGCAACATGAACTTAGGTTTAATGACTGTAGCGACATACATGTGTAGGTTTCACTAGATCCTTTTAGTCCTTGTACCAAAGCGAAACAAGGTGATATACCTTGATTCCCTAATAAGCAAAAAGCACGACTTCAGCATTCTAAAAGGAATACTCGACAGGTATGCTCATTTCCTCCATACATAACTCTATTGTAGTCTTCCTTCGTTTGAAATGGCTGAGGATAACTTTTTGGAATCATGTAGATCATTCATTGCCTATGTGGCCCAGAAGGATTATACAGTGGATTGAATGCCACACTAACACACAGGATGCGATTTTCCGTACGCGCTACAACACAATAATCCTATATCATACTTCGTAATAATGCATATCGAACTGACTATACCTATATATGTAATTCTATTTTTGCAGTGCCGCCAGCAAAAAAAATGATGTGCTATGTGGATTCTACGTTTGCCATCATATGCGGCAAATCATTAGTGCTAAGATGAAGGATATCGAGGTTTGTCAATCTCAAAATAATTATTTCCTAATTATAAATTTAAATATGTGCTGACCACTTTACTTTTGCTAGCGATAGGACATGAACATAGATTTAGATGCACTCGTTGCGAAAGAGATCGCGGACATTTGAGGGAAGCTCTGCGCCTTCATCAAGACAGACATCATTAACCCCACCGGAGAGTTTCACTTTGTCGTCGACGCAAAGTTTCACACCGTCGACACCTCTCAACCACTTGTAAACAATTGATTCAATTGTAAGTATAGCGACAACACTTGAACAAATTCTTTTGTAATTTATTTCGAGTAATGATCACTTTGAGTTGTCAACAATTGACTATCTGTGATGTATCTATTTTCTGCAGGCTTGTTTTCAGAGGGCATGGCTAGCAATTCATAAGGCTAGCCAAAAATTAAAAAAGTAACTTGTAAAGAACTATCATAGACGGTTTTTGTTGAAACCGTCTGTGAAGGTATGTCGGTTCTATTTACAAACCGTAAAATAGTTAGGTATCAAGACCTATCACAGATGGTTTTTTGTTGGAACCGTCTATGAAGGCATAGTATCACAGACGGTTCCATTAAAAACCATCTGTGATAGGTTGGATATCACAGACGGTTCTATTTACAAACCATTTGTGATTTGAGAATATCACAAATGGTTTGTAAATAGAACTATTTGGGATATCTTATCTATCATAGACGGTTTTTTATGGAAACCGTCTATGATACTATGCCTTCACAGATGGTTCCAACAAAAAACCGTCTGTGTTATGCCGTATCACAGACAGTTTTTGAACCGTTTGTGATAACCGACTGTTATCACAGACATACAAATTCAGACGGTTCAAAAACCATCTGTGATGATAGTTTCGAACCGTCTATGATGAGGCTGTATGTAGTAGTGAGATTAACTAGGAATTTAAAACAGAAATTTAAAGTATTGAATTATAAATAAGCATGGAATAATTTAAAATAGAATTTAAATAACTTTAAATAATGGGCTCAAACATGATCAAAGAGTGTAACTTGGCGTGCTCAAAGTCCTGATAATCTAACTCTTTAGAAGGGTCAAGCTCTCCGGAGTCATCAAAATCTATCTGCCAAAAACGAGCCAAATTCAAACAAATTTCAAATAAAATACAAATGAACTCCAAATTAAATAAGTTTGGTTTTATATATATATATATATATATATATATATATATATATTGATTTTAGATGAATTTAGAAATTTAAATCATCAAAATCGAGCTCAGATGAAGGAGAACGGGTCCTCAGAAGTTTAAACCCTAAAGATAGTAATCAAATCTAATTTTCTGGAATTTTTGAATTATTTTTCTAAAGGAAAAGCTATAAATGACGCAAGCCTAACATTAGCGTTGGAACTTTCTATTAGAAATCATTTTTATCTCTCTCACATGTGGGACCATGGTCCATGAACCAGGCCCACGAAAAGTCAAAGTGCACGGTGGACACAGTTTACAAAATAGTAAATGGTTTGCGGGTGTGCTCACATAGGCAGCCACGTGGGTAGCCATGTGGCGCTGACTTGGTGTATGTGCTGAGATGGCACTAGTGTGGTGCCATGTGTCACTAACGTGCACAAGCCACGTCACTCCGACGTGTAGCGGCGCTCAGCCGATGGGCTCGCCAGCGCTTCGTGCCACGGTGAGACTCGGGGATGGTACCAATAGAGAGAGGCGGTGGAGCGGTTTGAGCTTGTGGCACCACAGCGTTCTGGCGAAGCTCCAGTGACGTGAAGGTGCACCTCGGGTAGCACACGATGTGGCAATGATGATCGTGCGGTCAACGGTAGAAGGGTGTCGTCGACGATGAGGCAATTGGACGGCGAAGCTTCCGCGGCCGGCGAGCTCCAACAATGAAATCTGGAGGTTAGAAGCTGCTGGAGGCTATGTGAGCCGGGGGATGGGATGAGGAGGTAAAGGGGGTCCTAGGGCCAAATCGGCGATGAGCCGTTGGGAGTCCGATTGGATTACATGACAAAAACGAAGATTGGCAGTGCTACGGGATAAGATGGACTTTGATTCGGGTGTGGAGAGATAAGGGAATAAAAACGGCGAGGGCTACGCAAGAACGAAGGTGAGAGGGAGAAGACGGTCCGACAAGTGGGGTTCGGTGGTAGTGAGAGGGGGGTGAGAGAGAGGTGAGGTGAAGGACTAACGGGTGGGGCTCGTCTGTCAGCGAGAAGGAGAGAGGAGGCGCGGGAATGGAGTGGGCTAGCGGGGTTGGGCTGGGAATGGGTCGCGCATGCGAGGAAAAGGAATGGGCCGAGGGAGATTTGGCCCAAAGCAATTTTTGGATTTTTCTTTGAATTACTGATTTTAGAAATGAGTTAAATTAATTTAGTTTTTAGAAAATAACAAATGAAGTTCAAAAATTATGGAAAAATTCATAGAAATTCCTAGAGACATTTAGGACTTAAATAAAATATTGGCAACTTAAAGTTGGTAATTAACTTTGAATATAATTTATTTTTCCTTTAAAATAATTAGGAAAAACCGTTTTAAATTCTAGAAAATTCAAAAAACTCAAGGAAAATAATTAAATTTTATTTTAACCAGAATTTGAAAATTTGGGATGTTACAAAACTACCCTCCTTAAAGAGAATCTCGACCCCGAGATTCAGACTGGTTAGCAAAAAGGTTGGGGTACTCGACTTTCAACTCTTCTTCTTTCTCCCAGGTGGCTTCCTCTTCCGAGTGATTACTCCATTGAACCTTGCAAGAACGGATGACTTTGCTTCTGATAATGTTTTCTGCGACATTGAGGATCTTGATCGGATGTTCCATATAGGTGAGGTCTTCCTGAAGATCGATGCTTTCAAGTGGTGTTTGCTCGGTCGGAACTCGAAGACATTTCTTCAATTGGGAGATGTGGAAGACATCATGAACTGCAGAAAAAGATGCTGGTAGCTCTAATTGGTAAGCGACTTTGCCTCTTCTTCCCAAAATCTTGTATGGTCCAACAAATCTAGGTGCAAGTTTTCCTTTGGTCCGAAACCTTCTAACTCCTCTGACTGGAGTTACTCTATGGTACACAAAATCTTCAGCTTCAAATGACAAATCCCTTCGACAATTATTAGCATAACTCTTCTGTCAAGACTGAACCACTCTTAATCTTTCCTTTATTAATTTTACTTTGTCCTCAGCATCCTTCATTAATTCAAGTCCAAAGAACTGACGCTCACCTACTTGATCCCAAAGAAGTGGAGTTCTACATTTCCTGCCATAAAGTGCTTCAAATGGTGATAACTGCAAACTTTCTTGATAGCTGTTGTTGTATGCAAACTCTGTATATGGAAGGTTGTGATCCCAACTCTTCCCATAATCTAAAGCACAAGCTCGCAACATATCTTCTAAGATATGGTTTACACGTTCTGTCTGGCCATCTGTTTGAGGATGATATGTTGTACTGAGGTTGAGTCACATTCCCAAGGCTTCATGTAAACTCTGCCAAAATCTTGACGTGAATTGCGAACCTCTATCGGATACTATCTTCTTTGGGTACTCCATGCAGACAGACGATCCTGGCCATGTACAATTTTGCTAGCTTGTTGCCTCCATACTTGGTCTTGACTAGGATAAAATGTGCTACTTTCATCAAACGGTCAATCACAACCCAGATGGAATCATGTCCCGATTGGGTCCTAGGCAGTCCGGTGATAAAGCCCATACCGATTTCTTCCATTTCTATTCTGGAACTAGTAATGGTTACAACAATCTAGCGGGTCTTTGATGTTCTACCAAAACTCTTTGGCATACATCACAATGTGCTACAAACTCGGCAATTTCACTCTTCATGCTGAACCACCAATATTTCTCTTTTAGATCCTTGTATATTTTGGTACTTCCGGGGTGGATAGAGTACGGGGATTCATGTCGGGACCCCAAGTATGCAACCTCAGGACCCTCTGCGTATTCTGAACTAGTCCTAGATCAGTAGCTAGGTCACACAGTTTCAACATTGATGTAATCATATCCATACAACAAAATATAGATGAAGCAGACAAATTAATAATATTTAGCAAAAGAGACCTTATGGTCAAGTCTTACAAAGGTTGCCACGCCGGGCTAAAGATAACATTGTAAACTTGCAGCGGGGAACAAAACATCTGGTGGAAGCCATCCGACATGCCCACAGGTAATCGAGTGGAGGATGCGACCTAATTCGCATAGTCTTCAAAGAAGTCTTCTTCATAGAACTCGTTGCTTCTAGGTTCTTCTTCAGTGACTGATTAACCAGAGGGCATAAAGCCGTGAGTACTTTGAATGTACTCAGCAAGTTGTAGAGAAATGTATGCAAGTAATATTCATGCAAGGTTTGACAAGGATAGCTTTATGGCTATTTTGCATAAAGCAATATTTGACATTAAATATAGTAAGTAGATTGCAAAGCACAATTTAAAAGATTAATACATAAGTAATCAATTTTCTTTGAAACAACTAGTGAACACCCCGTTCACTTCCCAACCATCAGCCATCTACAAGATTCGATCAACCCATTCTAACATTTTCGATAAAAGTTCTACCCCTTGCGTGAAATCACTAGGCATGTCCATAACCGGGGACACAACTATTCGAATAGTTTTACACTCTGCAGAGGTTGTACAGCTTGACCCACAAGACACGAATTTCTCTAGTTTGTTTGGCATATATCTATGCCACCGCTCACTGCCTTAGGTAAGTAGTCTAGAGTACGTGACAAGGTTTTTACAAAGCTCCATTTTAAATCAAATCTGCCCCCTGAGGTTTCGCCATTCGAGGCCCCCTCTTGCGCCGCTTATCAACCCTTGACAGAACCAAATCAAAACTTTGCTAATTAGTCGACCAGGTCTATCCCAGTCTAGACATGTGGTTGTACGGTTAAAGCCTAGATCAATGGTTCAAGGTTAAGTCCTTAGTTGGTTGCTCAGACGAGACGTTTCCGCATTCCCAATGTGCGTTACGGCACCCACCTTTTACCACCACCCACTCGTCCGAGCATAAATCAATTTCGTTTAACCCAACCAAATGACCTCCCTAGTCATGGCACAACATCTTTTATCAAAAGTGGCTCCGCCACGGTTCCATAATTTTCTTTAGTCAAATTCATTCATTCCTTGAGTATGAGATCATGACTCTATCGTATAACTAAAGCATTGGCTAAGCATAACACGATACCCATGTTGGTATTTCAATAATATCCAACTAATAATTAACCATCCTAGGGTGTCCAAGGATTATGTCATTCAAGGATACATGCCATTCACAATTTATTAAGGAGGTATAATGGCAATTAGGTAATTAACTAATCCCGAAACCATTTATTATAAAATTAGCAATGCATGTTTATATCAAACAATATACTTTTATAAAGATGGGTTCAATATGATCAAAGGTCTACGACTTGCCTTCGTTGAAGAGTAGAGGTGCTTTGCCGTAAAGTTCGCTAAATCATCCAAACATTTGGAATCTATAATGTGAACAAAGCTAAATAAATAAAACAACTCCAAATAAATACCAAATAAATACCAAATAAATACTAATAGGAATATAAAGAATTTATATGAATTTAGAAATTTGAATCACTCGAATCGGAGTTCGAATGAAGAAGTTATGGCCAAAGGAAGTTTGAATTGCATAAAATGACAAAATAATTGGATTTTCGGATTTTCTGAAATTATTTTCTACGGGAAAATTGGTGGAAATGCTTGCTTGGCGCCGATTTGGGCGTGACGGGCGTACGTTAGCGTTAGTCGACGTGGTCACGACGGGCACCACGGTGGCGAAGGCACCTTAGCACCGAAGCGGCGGCAGACTGGGAGCCCTAGGCTCGCCGACAAACGGCGGCGAGATGGCTGGTGACGAGGATACCGAAGGCTAGAGGGGCTCACGGCCAAGCGGGTGCGCACAGTTTTGAGGATGCGGCGTGAAGAGAACGCCAGCGGCGAGGATGAAAAGCGGCGGAGGCGGCGGTTGGTGGCGGCGATGTCGTTCCAGCGGGGCTCCAGTGAAGGGGAGGTGCGCACCAGGTGTGCCGCGACGAGGCGGTGCCGGTGGTGTAGGCAACGGCGGCCGGAGAGGCTTGACGGCGGCGGCGGGTGCAGTTGAAGCTCCACGGCCGGCGACACTTGGAGCTCCAAATCCGGCGAGCTCGGAGGGAGAGAGGAAGAGTGAGTGGGGGGAGAAGCTAGAGCAGAGGGAGGCGCGTCCGGTGCTCCTGTTTATAGGCCTCGGGGAGGTCCGGAGGAGGAGGATGGCATGGAGGTCGCTTCGGCCATTAATGGCGGCTCGTCCGGCGCAGCATGGGGAGGAGGCGTGGGCGAGGGCGGCAGCGGGCGCGGCAGAGGCAGGAGGTGACGCGGCGCAGGACGGGACGGGGAGTGGGTGGTGGTAGGGAGTCTGCGGAAAACACGGTGCTGGCGTGGACACCACGCCCACTTGGCACAGGCGCTGTACCCACGCGAGGAAGACGATGACCCGAGCGTGCGGTTGACAGTGTGGGTACGGCGGAGGGCGGCGCATTGAAGGCGCCACGAGGGAGCGAGTGCGGCAACAATAAAAGCAGCAAGACTGGCGTTGACGTGGCCCTGGGGACTGGCCGCGCTTTCGGTCTAGAGGAAGGAGAAGGGTGCTAGGGAAGAAGGTGCTGACAGGGCGGCCCCACACGTCAGCGGCAGCGGGGAGCGAGAGGGGAAGGCGCGGTGGACGCTGGCCGTCCGATCCAAATCAGACGGTCGCTGATCGAGGAGGGCACTGAGCGCGCGCGAGCATTGGGCCGGCGAGGTGGGCTGCGCGGGTGAGAACAAGAACGGGCAAAAGAAATTCGGCCCAAGAGAGAAGGGGGATTTTCCTAGGATTTTTTATTTTAATAAATACCAGAAAAGAAAAAGCATTTTTAGAAAATAGCTTAAGCCATCCAAAAATTCTACGAAAATTCACAAAAATCCCTTGAATTACTTAGAACTTAATAAAAATATTTTCAGCTTAATTATTGCTTTTAATTTTTGCAATTAATTATTTTTAACATAAGGCAAAAGGAATAACCAACTTTAAGATCCAACGAAACTCAACTTAAACCAACTTCAATTAGTTCAAGTTTTAATTAATTCAAATTGAACTGCTTTTAAAATTCTAAATTACAAATTAAGCTTTAGCGAATTAATAAAACCAAATGGTTAATTTTTAAAGTTTTCAAAATTTTCAAAAAGCCCTGAAAATAGGGATGTTACAATTCATGAGCTTCTTGCAGAATCAACTATTTTGTCTTTTCATGATCGGGTATAGATATACGGTTCCCAAACCACACTATACCCTATTCATCCTTAGAAAATCCTAGAGCTTTGCCTCTTCGCATGGTCTTCTTGATGTCTTCACCTTCTTTCTGTTTCTCTCTAATCTGAGCTTGAATGGTCGGTTAAACCTCTAAAGCGTTCACAAAACCTAGACTGACAATCTCTAAGTTCAGATATTTCAATTCTTCATATAATTTTGGCTTTTCTGGGATTATAATGGATTTCAAGGTTATAATCATTTATCAGTTCCAGCCTTCTTCTTTGCGTCAAATTGAGTTTAGACTATGTAAAGTTGTATTTCAGATTCTTATAATCCGTAAAAATCTCTCTGCGATTACCAATGAGGTAATGTCGCTAGATTTTTAGCGCATGCACAATTGCTGCTAACTCCAAATCGTGTGTCGGGTAATTCCCTTCTTGAGGTCTCAACCGTCGAGATGCGTAGGCTACCACTTTGCCGTCTTGCATCAGCACTCATCCTTGACCTTGACAAGAGGCATCACATAAAACCTCAAAGTCCTTATGGATGTTAGGCAAAACCAAAACTAGGGCAAAAACTAGACTTTGCTTCATCTCTTGAAAGCTTCGTTCACAAGCATCTGTCCATTCAAACTTCTTCGCTTTCTTCAAAAGTGGAGTCATTGGTCTAGCTGTCTTGGAGAAACCTTCAATGAATCTACGGTAATATCCGGCCAATTCGAGAAAACTTCTCACTTCTGTGATGGATTTAGGCTGCTTCAAATCCATTCCGGCTTCAACGTTGGCGGGATCTATGGCAACTCCTCCGGCTGACACAATATGCCCGAGGTAAGCCACTTGGCTTAGCCAAAATTCACTCTTACTAAACTTGGCATAAAGCTGATGTTCTCTGAGCTTCTCTAACACTTTTATGAGATGCTTCTCATGCTCTAACTCATCCTTTAAATAGATGAGAATATCATCGATGAAAACAACTACAAACTTATCCAAGAATTCCATGAACACTTTATTCATCATATTCATGAAATAATCCGGGCGTTTTTCAATCCAAATGACATTATTGTAAACTCGTACAGTCCATATCTGGTAGTGAAAGTAGTTTTAGGAATATCTTCTGGTCTGATCATCAACAGATGATAACTAGATCTCAAATCGATCTTTGAGAAGACACTTGCTCCTTTTAACTGATCAAAGAGATTGTCGATCCTGGGTAACAGATACTTGTTCTTGATTGTGACCTCATTAAGCAATCTATAATCTACACGCATCCTCATACTGTTATCTTCCTTTTTGACAAAGAGTACTGTAGCTCCCCATGGTGATGAACTGGGCTGAATTATCCCTTGCTCTGCAATTCTTCGATCTATTTCTTCAATTCGGCTAGCTCATTAGCAGGCATTCTGTAGGGTCTCTTCAAAATAGGAGCCGTTCCTAGGACTAACTCAATCAGGAACATAATGTCCTGATCTGGTGGCATCCGGGTATTCTTGTACCACTGGGATTTGTTCTAGCTTTACTTCTTTAAGGCTAGTAAGAATGGATCAACTTCCTCCGATAAGAATCTTAGGCTTGAATTCCACTTTAATCCCTTGGTCATTGGTAAGAGTGATGGACCTATTGGCACAATCTATGTGTCCTCGATTCTTGGCTAGCTAATCCATTCTGAGGATCACATCTAATCCTTGGGAATGTATGACTGTTAGGTCAGCCAAGAAAGATACTCTTGATATCTCCAAGGTGAGGTTTGGGCATAGGGAACTAGTCCTCATTTCTGAGCCCAGGGAATGAATTATCATAGGGTTAACTAAGGGAGAGGTAGATAACCCATATTTTCTCACAAACTTACTTGAAACAAAAGAATGTGAAGCTCCTGAATCAAACAAAACTGATGCTAGTACTGAATCGATAATAAACATACCAAGAACAACATCCAGTGCAGACTGAGCTTCCTCAGCGGTGATGTGGTTCACTCTGCCCTTCACGAACTGATTTAGCTTCTTAGCAACAGAGGTGTTGTTTGTAGTTGGAACTCCTTTCTTGGGTGCAGTTGGAAGATGGTTTTTAGGACACTTACTGGTGAAGTGCCCCTTCTCCTGGCAGTGATAGCAAGTGAATCTGGCCTCCTGTAGAAGAGTTGCAGAACTCCTAGCAAGGCGCAGAGGTAGGCATCCTCGAAGAGGAAGAAGACTGGAATCTGCCGTGCTGCGATGGCTGAGATGAAGTAGTGTGGGGCTTTGGGAGAACTCCAGAGTTGAATCTCTGAGCTACCATCCTCCGCTTATGGTTCTCCATCTCCTGATGTTTGCCCTCCTAGCAGATAGCTTTGTTCACCAATTGCTGAAAGTTAGTGTAGTCTTGAAAGATCAGATGGACGGAGAGTTCGTCATTCAATCCTTCCAAGAAACGTTCATGCTTATCTTCATCCTTGGCCACATTAAACTTGTGTAGATATTCGCTCACCGAGCAGTTGCCTTAGCGAAGCAAGCGGAATTCTTTCTTCTTGAGGGTCATTGTGCCTGTATGAATGTGCGTGCGCTGGAAGGGTCGCACAAACACAGCCCAAGTGATGGACTAGTCATCGTCGTTGGCTAGACTATAATTGTCCCACCATTCAGAAGCTGGTCCTGTGAGTTGGTGAGAGACAAAGAGCACCATCTCACGGTCAGTGCATTGGGTAATGTCTAGCTTCTTTCCAATGGTTCGGAGTCAATCATCTACATCCATGGGCTCTATGCTGCTCGAAAAGGTTGGCAAACACATCCTCAAGAACTCAGAGATACTTTCCCTTTAAGGTGTTGAAGGTGGTGGAGGAACGTGAGGTGCTCCTGTTGCTTGCATATTCTGGTTGTTGTTGAGGGACTAAGCTAGCAGGTCAATTAGATGAGACTGATTGGCCATCATCTGGTGCCAATCAAGTGCTTCCATTGGAGGAGGTGGTGGCTGCGGAATTGGGTTCTCCTGGTAGTCAGCGTTTTCGTTTCCCTATCCGCTGGTGCTGCCACTTCTAGTGCGAGTAGTCATCATCTGCTGGAACTTTAAGGACTTAGGAAAGAAGAAGAGGAAACTAAGGGGGATACATTTAGAACAACCCAAGAACCAATTAAACACAAGGCAAAAAGAGCGACTTTTCCGAAATAATTCTCACTTTATTTATTTTATTAAACTATTGTGGCTGCCACAAAAGGAATTAGCAGCTCACAATTTACGTCTAAACGATAATGCTAACAAAAAGAATCTAAGTCTGAGACCTAGGGGTGTAATCCTTAATTTGGAACTATTTGAGGTACTCATTCTTTTTGCCCATCTTGCGCTTCTTCGGCGTAGGCTCAAAAGGTCATACTGGAGTATTGGAACTAGCGTCGCCTTCCTTGAGATGGGCCAATTCCTCCTTGGCTTTCTCCAATCGCATGTGGATGGTGAGTATATCATCCAGGGCTATGTTGTAAGCGTGATCCATCGCGATCGTCAAGTGCACCTGGTGCGTCAAGTCTGGAAAATCCTCGTCTTGAGCAGAATGGAAGGAACTGGTGAGTGTAGTAGGAACATGAATTGGGTAGTAGTTGTAACATACCAATTTTTGGGCCTTTTCGAAATTTTCAAAATAAAAATCACCATTTGATTTTTCCTGAATTGTTAAAGCTTAATCTGAAATTTCATAAATTAAAAATAATTTAATGTGAGTAAATCAAACTTCAATTTAAATAAAAATTGTTTTATTTGATTTTCTTGTATTTTGTTTTCCAAGACCTTGTTATTTCCTTTGAGTTCTTTTTATTTCTTTTCGTTTTCTCGAATCTCTAAGTCTTTCAAAGCTTTAAAAATTAAAACAAACCATTTGCATTTCATGAATAAATGTAAAGTGAAATTGAAATTCCAAAGTGAAAAACATTTAAATGATTAAATAAAACCTTAATTAAATTCAAAATGAGTTTATTGGATTTTCGGGTTTTCTTGGATTTTTAACATTCTTTGATGTTTCTTGCACCGATTTATTTTATTTCTTTTCTGCTTTTCCCAAAAATATTTTATTTGTGGTAAAATTTAATTTAACATGGGGTTTTATTTTGAATATTTAAAAATAAAAATAATCATTTGGATTTTATCGGTTTAATTTAAAGCTTAAATTGAATTTGAAAGGAAAAATATTTTGTTTGATTAAAATAAACTTCAAATAAATCTAAAATTATTTTATTTAACCTATTCAGATTCCAAAGTATTTTATATAATTTCTTGAAATTTTTGGATTTATTTTATTTTTCTGGATTTTCTTTTTCCCTTTCCTTTTTCTTTTCTCTCTCTTCCTTCTTTCCTCCCGTTGCTATTCTTCTTCCTTGGGCGCTATTTTCTTCCTATGACGTCGCTCTAGTAGAGAACCCATGCTGCATAGCCATGGTTGCCCATTACCCATACCCTGGCCTTCCCACGCCCTACCACCACCATGCCGCCCACGTGCACCCCGTGCGTGCCCATGTCGCCTTTGTGCGCCCATGTCTTGTTCTTTGGCTTGCCCCATGTCGGTCGCACGGCTCCCCCCATGCTCCTCCCCCTTTCTTCCTCCCTATAAAATAGCAGGGCTAGTAGCTCCCTCTCCTCCCCCCTCCTCTAGCTCCTCCTTTCCTCCTCCTCCCCTCTTCTCTCTTCTTCTCCCGAAACCGAAGCAAGCAGTAGTGAGCTCCATTTCTTCTTCTCCCAAAACTTCAAGCCACTTCCTCCCTCAAGCTCCCTCTCTAGTCATCCATTCTCTATGCCAACCATGTCACGGCGTGCCCCTCGGTTTCCTCTTCCAATCCCCGGAATTCGCCCCTCTCTCTCGCTCTCTTTTCTCCGCAATCAAGGTTTTCCCGTCGCTGGTTGAACCACCTTCCTGCTCGCATTCTGCCATTGTTGTTGATCCCCCGGTGACATCATCACTACTGTTAGCTTCACCTCATGATGTTCTACATCGTGCTTCCTTCCTTTTCCCCGAAGCACCCCCAGCTCACCAGCGCCACCATCTCCCCGCCACCGACTGTGACCTGCCTTCCCCATTCTCCCTCTCCAGTGATCGCTTTGCTGCTCCTACCATGTCATGGCATGCCCCTTAGTCACTTCCTTCTATCCCCAGAGTTCTCCCTTCTCCCTTGCCTTCTCCTAGCTGGGAACGTGATTCTCCCGTCGCTGGCCGAACTGCCTTCCACCGCCATTCCCAATGTCATCGACCATCCCCCGGTGACATCGTCACCATCGTTGGATTCTCCTCATGACATTCTACGCCATGCTCCCCTCGCCCTCACTGGAGCATCACCGGAGCACCGTCATTTCCTTGCGCCCCGAAGCCGTTTCACGCACCACCACCACCCCAGACCTTCGCTGGCGACACCACCAGCACCTTCGGCTTCCTCTCAGTGCCAGCAATCCATGTTGCCAATTCTCAGCCACTGTTGTCACTCTCCTCGCCGGCGCCCATGCCATGTCCAAGCTCCTATTCTATTCTGCTTGTTCTCTATGCTCTGTGCGTTTCTTCATCTTTCTTCTTTCTTGCTTGAGTGTCTTCCATGTGGGGCCTCTAGTCTTACATAGTGGCATCCCTCTCTTTCCCTTGTTCTTTCACTAGCATGTGGGCCTTGGATGGCATTCCCCCTTCTTTACTTGCTTTGTGAAACCAAAATCCAAAATAGCATAGAATTCCAATTGAAATTCTCCCTCCATCCATTTGTTTCTATCATTTCATGTGAGCACAAACTTCTAGATTTTCGTTCTCCTTCATATGAACTCCAATTCTATCAATTCTCAGTTCTAAATTCATCTAAATTTAGCCTATTTCTTTCGCTACTAATTTTATAATTTTTGGATTTTATTTGGATTTATTGTATTTATTTGGCTCTTTTCGTGCGTATAGGTTCTGGTGTTTCCGAAGAATTCCTGGAACCATCTGCCGAAGCACTTCAAACCTTCAATGAAGGAAAGTCATAGACCTTTGATCATATTGAACCCATTTTATAAAATTATATTGTTTTATATCAGCATGCATCGCTAGTTGTATAAAAATGGTTTCGATAATAGTTAATTACCTAATTGCCATTATGCTTCCTTGTATAATTGTGAATGTCATGTACCCTTGGACACCATAGGTTGGGTTAATTTTAGTTGGACATATTTTGGTACCAACTTGGGTATCATTATGCTTAGCCATGCTTTAGCTCTACGATGGGATTCATGATCATACTCCTAAATGTTTAAACTTGACTTAACGAAATATGGAATTATGGTGCGGCCACTATTATTAAAAGTTTGTTGTGCCATAGCAAGGGTTGCCATTTGGTCGGGTTGAACCAAAAATAATTTCATACTCAGGCGATTGATCGTGCAATAAAGGGGATGATTTTAGGATGTGGTTGCCTCGCCTGAGTAGTTACTAAGGACTTAACTTTGTGTGCCATTGATCTAGGCCATACCGTACAACCACAAGTCTATTGATGGGGTGGACCTGGCCAACTAATTAGCAATGTTTTGAGTCGGTTCTGTTTGGGTTGATAAGTGGCGCAAGAGGGGGCCAGTGTGTCGAAACCTTAGCGAGCATGACCGAGTCAAAACAGAGCTTTTTAAAAGCCTTGTGATAATCTCTTAGTCGCACATCTATGGAAGTGTGTGAGCAGACAGTATAAGATTATTATCTCTTATGGGTCAAGCTGTACAACCTCTACATAGTGTTAAAAACTATTCGAATAGTTATGTCCCGGTTATGGACAATGCCTGGTGATTTCACACGAGGGGTAGATTTTCATAAAAATTGTCGGAATGGTGGTTTGGTTGGAATGGTTGAGAAGTGAACGGGTATTCACTGCTTGTTGGTTAGGAAGTGAACAGGGTGTTCACTAGTTGTTTCAAAGAACTTGTTTACTTATGTAATTAATCTTTTAAATTATGCTCTTCAATCTATTTGTTGTATTTACTGTCAATATTGCTTTCTGCAAATTAGCCATAAAGCTATCCTTGTTCAAGCCTTGCATGAATACTATTTGCATACATTTCCATATGACTTACTGAGTACTTTAAAGTACTCATGAATTTGCGCCATTTGTTGATCAGTCACCGAGGAAGAACCAGGGAACTCAGAGTTGTATGAAGAGGAGTACCTCGAAGACTATGAGAACTAGGTCACGTTCTCCACTCGGTTACATGTGCGCATGTCGGATGGCTACCATGAGTTTATTTTATTCCGCTGCAAGTTTACCTTTTGCTTTAAGCCCTGCGTGGCAAACTCTATAAAACTTGACCATAAGGTCTTTTTGCTACTAAGTAATATTAATTTGTCTGCTTCTTAGATATTTCGTTGTATGGATATGATTATGAGCTAGCTACTGATCTGAGACTAGTTCAGAATACATAGAGAGCTTGGATTCAGTGATCCAGGGTCTCAACAGAGATGGTATCAGAGCCATATCGACTGTAGGATGCAATCATAATTAGCCCAAACCAACCGATTAACATGAGTGGTTATTCTTCTCTCATCTTATTCTATTCTTTTCTCATCTTATTCTAATCTCTTCTCATATCATTCTCAGGTTCTTACATCTTATCTTTTCTTAAACTTGCTTTTCAAATTTAAATTGACCCCCCTTATCTCAAAAATCTCTATAGGATCGAGTTTCCGCGATCAAAGCGATGGATGGCTCAAAAGTTCCAGAAGCTGCTGAGGGTTTCAAGTCGATCGTCCATATAAGTTAGATTAGAAGCGCTTTAGCAAAATTGCCGTTCTTACTTTTAGTATCGGTTATTCCACGTGATAGGATCTTTTTGTTCGAGTGTCGCATTTTATTACTTCTTAATAGCTTTTTGACTATTTGTTCTTTTGGGTTAAACCGACTTTCCCCAACTAGGTTGTTTATGTCTATCTGCCTTGTCCTCTCTCGTCTATTGTGCTTTTCCCTCTCACCTATCGTGCTTTCTTCTTCTCATCTATTAAACATGTGAAGAATTGTTGAAGATGGTTCAAACACGCAAGTCACTTGGAAGCTACTCTTGTTGGGATTAACTAATGTGTTTGGATGCCAAGCTAGGTAGTTTTGGAAAATCTTTGATAAGACTGATTCTGGGATTTGAAAGATTTTAAGATTTGCCGAGGTTATAAGAAGTTCTTGTGAATACTGAAGTATGATGATGGATGCCCTAATTATGAATGGTTTAAAGAATAGCACATTGGTGTATTATATAGATTCTGGAGAAAGAAAATGATCGTAATGGAAAATTTTGATTGATCATGTAGGTTATGGGAATCTGAAGCACTGATTTGAATATTAGGAGAAATCAGATTTTTCATTGAAAATTGAGTTGGTTATAATGTTGGTTGAAAACTTGGAATTGAGATATGTGTGTAGAAAGTAGAGAGTAAAAGGGCAAAAAGAATTGGATTTTCCATATCGAATCATAATGTTAATCTTTGGTAGGGTTGGTTGAATCTTGCGGGATATGAGTTTGATGGACTTATTATATTTTAGAGGATCTACAATCATAGGGGATTAATTTAAGGGACAATGAGATGGAATAATAGATACAACAGATTGTTATTGGAAAGTATGATTCTAATATTGGTGGTTATCTTATTGATATTGGAGATGGTCTAAATAATTGTTGGATTGATGGATATCTTACTGATATTGGAGTTGGTCTAAATAATTGTTGGATTGATGGATATCTTACTGATATTGGAGTTGGTCAAAATAATTATAGGATAGATGGCGATAAAATAATTTGGCAGATTAAATTTGAATTTGTTAATTTCAAGTAGTCATTTGGAAAGCTCTATAACGAAGGCATTGGATTATATAAAGAAATTCTGGAGGGTTATGATTGATAAATGTGCTTGATAAATTAAGTGGATGATATTGTGGCTTTAGTTAAGAATTTTGGAGAAAGCAATTGCGCAATTATAATTTTTTGGAGAATTTTGTTCCAAAAAGGATATAATGAATTTAGCATAATCTTGGAGTTTATCATATTGGTAGATGTGATTAGCAATTTGTGGATTTATGCAGCAAAGAAATCAGGCAATCAAAGTGGTGAATTTGTTGAGTATTCAAGCTTATGTCCAAGAGAGATTGTGAATTATGTTGTTTTTATCGATAGAATGTGAGATTGATTGAATGATTGGATTTTAATTGGGTGACTTTAAGTTATGTGGATTGGTGGATTTCAATAATAATAAGATTTAGATCCATCAAAAATTGGAAGACAAAATTCATAGCTTTTAGTTGGCACCCCAGTACATGGTTGTGAGCCAACAGTTTGGTATCAGTTTACCAAGTTGGAGCTACCACTGCAACTGTCAGAGGTGCACAACATCTTTCCTTCGTGCCGCAGAAGAAGAAATACCTCCAGGTACCAGAAGAACAGTTGTATCTGAAGAAAGCCGAATGAAAGAAGGATCTCGCCAACCAGGGGTATCCGAACAGAAATTTCGAATAAGATGGAAGTCCTAACAAGAGCAAGACCTTGAATTTCTATGAAGAGCAACGAAACAATCTGTTAGAGAAGGAAGCAACCTAGAAACCAAGAGCCAAGTTGTAATACCCCGAATATCTTTGGAGATTGCAATAAAAATTAGAGAGAGGATCATGAGAAATAAAAGTAAAATTTCAGAATTTGTGGGAGAGTTTGGGACCTTGGGCTTGCAGCCCATGGCAATTTAGCCATATGGGCCGGCCCTTAGTGGGGAAAAGGGGGGAAAGGGGGGCCTTCCCCTAACCCTAGCTAGCTGCCCTCCCCACTCCCCCACAGAGTCGCCACTCTCCCCATGAAGAAGTCGCCACCCCTTTTCCCTCTGCTCGTTTCCCCCCATGGCGTCTCTCTTCCCCGGCCTCCAGCACAGCCCTGTGCCACCAGCGACGTGCCGCGCCTCCCCTTGCTCAGTCGCTCCAGTCCACACGACGGCGAGCAGCCTCGATGCCGCCTCCGGGCTCCAGTCTCCTCTCCTCTGCCGCCGCCTAGGCCATGGCGCCGCCTCTGCCTGCCGCACCTCCGGTCGCCGCCGGCTCGGCCCGTCCCATTGTCGCCTCCTGGCTCCTCCCAGACCGGCTCGGACACCCCAGCCATCGCCTTCGTCTCGGCCGGCTCGGCCCGCTGCCAAGACCGTAGCGCCCTTGCACTCCCGGGTCTGCCCGAGCCCTGCTCCGTTGCTCCTCGCCGGCCGCCTCCCCAGCTCGGCTTCTGCCTTGCTCCCCCTCTTGCTGTGTTTTTGGTTCCACGGATAGGACTTGACTTACTAATTGACTTGGTTGATTCTCTTGTGTTCTTGCATGGAGGGGAGATATGGTGGGTGTGGTGGAGGCATGTCCAAGGTGGGGTTGCTGAATGTGGGCTTTGCCAGTGGTGGTGTTGCCGCCGTGTTGGGTCGCATTGAGATGGTGGTGGTGCCCACTCTGTCTTTGCCGTGTCGCACTGGATGGTGGTTCTTCCTCGATCTGAGTTTGATTCCTGTAGGTTGGTTGCGAGGTCGGCATTGAATTCAGTCAAGCTGGAGGAATGTTGTCTTGCTGGGAAGTATCTCCTAGGATTGTTAAAGATGGATTTAGAGCCTGGAGACTTTTTCACTGAGAAGGCACTGCGGAATGCAATGGTTATTGTCATGACACTTGATTGGCAACGACCAAGTTCCTTTCCGTTAAGCCTAGTGGCAAATATGTCATAGAGGATCTGCATAAGGTGGGTGCTTAAGGTGGATCATCTTTGTGTTTGAGTTGATTCCTTTTACTTGTACTGATTGATGCTTGGTTGATGCGCATGTTTGATGGTGGTGGTACGTGGGTTGCCGTTTGCTTATGCATGAGGGGAATGATGGCGGTGATGGTGGTGAGTCGGCTGTACCTAACACTGAGGTGGTGGTGAACCCCGGTGCGAGAGCGTCTCACCTTTGGTCTTCCGTCTCACGGTTGAGGCAAGTACAATTGATTTGTCTTGTTTGTTGTTTGTTTCACTTGCTTGATGACTACGAAATGGGTAATTTCGGTACTCCTTGTTTCCCTTCATTGTCGTTATACCCTGATACTTCGATAATGTGTGTACGTTCAACATATACATTCGTTCTTTCTGTCGTGTTCACCACTGAAATGGGTAGTGAAGTCTCGCCATTCCAACATGGGCAAGTACTTTAACGTTCTTAATTAAAATGTGAATGTCTGATGTTGGTTTTGTGTTTCTAAGATCCTTGTTGATATTTAATGTTCATATTCATTCCAAATGTGTTACCTCCATGATTAGAGAGCGTGTCTTTTCAATATTCATAATTCATTCCATGCATTCACGATTCATGTTTCATCCACGGGAGTGTATTAATAAGACCCATCAATTCCAGTATGGGCACGTAAGACCCACCATTCCAATGTGGGCAGTTTGGGACACCCGTATGAAACATTCTTCATACGGGACTTGGATCCCCGCATTTTGTTAAATGCGGGCTTACGTGAACACCGACGGGTGTGTCACCAGCTATACCGGTATATGCATGTGTGTAGTCCCTTCATTTCATCCAATTCATTCATTCCATTCATTCAAACATTCGTTCTGTAATTTATTCATATTCTTCAATGAAATTGTCATGATCATGGTTGTTGTATGTACCATTTATTTAATGTACTTGCTGAGTCTCGGACTCACTCTTGCGTTGTTTGTTTATTTTAGGTGATCATTGAGGTTGGCGCTATTGGGAGGGAGTAGACCTGCACTATTCTTTCACTTCACCTTACTCCAAATTCAATAATAGGGCTTGATTCTATCATTCATTCGTTAATTGATGAACTGTAATAAATAAAGTTGGCTGTGATTGATAACCTCTTCCATGTTATGATTGATTAAGTACTGCGTGTGATCTTCGATCATCCTTATGTTATAATTGCTTGATCTCAGACTATATTCCTGTTATGGTTCTATTAATTATTGATTCCTTATGGTCTTGATATATGTGACTGTTGGGACCTCCGGTATAGTTAACTATACAGAGGAGGTTCTGTCGAAATTTAGAATTTTGTCTTACGTTTCGATTTTGTTATCATGTTAGATTATATTAGGTGACATCTTGGCTTTCGAATAGCCAGGGTGTTACACAAGTTCCCCACACCTATTCTCTAGTCAGCCCGAATCTCGAGGTCGAGATTCTGTTTAAGTGGGGTAGGTTTGTTACATCCCAATTTTCAGGCCTTTATGAAAATTTTAAAATAAAAATCACCATTTGATTTTTCCTGAATTGTTAAAGCTTAATTTGAAATTTCATAAATTAAAAATAATTTAATGTGAGTAAATCAAACTTCAATTTAAATAAAAATTGTTTTATTTGATTTTCTTGGATTTCCTTTTCCAAGACCTTATTATTTCCTTTGAGTTCTTTTTATTTCTTTTTAGTTTTCTTGAATCTCAGAGTCTTTTCAAAGCTTTAAAAATTAAAACAAACCATTTGCATTTCAATGAATAAATGTAAAGCTTTGTGGGAACCTCGGGTTAATTTCATAAGACCAATATCCTCTAGGCCATATGAAAAGAACTCTGAGTCTCCAAGATCCAAAATCCAATTTAATCCATGTAAATATGAAACCCGATTGACAACAACTAGAGAATTAACCCGCATACCACACGATGGCGTATGCGCTAAGCTGATTCTCAGCAGTCTGAGTCCATTCTTAAATGAATCGAATAACATTTCAAATCTTCAGATATGTGTCCCGTGTAAGCTCCCAAGGTCAGTGGCTAACACGCACATATCTTTTATCAACATTGATCATAGTCATACACAAGGCATACATTTATATTACAAACGACATCCAGACTAGGACTTAAGTCCATAATTTACATCAATGGCCGACCGGCCAAATTTAAAACATCCATAGAAGTACGCAGCGGAAATAAAACAAGTATCATAACCAACAATTCCAGCCAAGTGTGCCCAAACCCATAGGTAACTGAGTGGAGTTAGAAACAACGTTATTCGTTAACGTCGTCGCTGAAATCGACACTAACGAATTGATTGATAGCATAATCTTCCTCACCTGAAACAAGTGGTCAATCCGATTGAGTACAAAAGGTACTCGCAAGTCTTACAAAAATATAAAATAAGTTATGTGTGCTAGAGACTGTTCAAAATATACGAGAGTATGCATGCTAGTGGCTACCAAAGGAAAGTTGTATTGCCATAAGTTTTGCATAAAAGCTGATTTTAAGCCCTACACATTCTAAATTTCAAATGCCATTTGACAAACACAAATTGGACCAAAGAATTGAAGTGACATGGATATAGACATAGAACAAACAATACCAAAGTGGCAGCCCACTTTGGTGAACTAAATTGCATGACAAACCGGTCATGTCGATACCAAGTTGTTGCTGATGTCAAATTTTAATTAAGAGTCTACAATGGTGTCATTCAAAACCAAGTGTTGTCCATAATCGTGGACACGTCTATTTGAGTAGATTTTAACACTGTAGGTATGTACATATTTACCCACATGACTCGATTAGCCCATAAGCCTTCGGAGAATAGCACACTTCCTAAGGTACGCTGGCCGGGGAAATCGAGATTCGGTACTTTTTAGCAAGAAAATCCTATTGAGTTGAACCACCCATGAGAGTGAGTCCCACTTAGTACAATTTGCATATAGAAAAAGCTAAGAAGGCTCCCAAGTTGTATTCGAGATACTAGTGCATTGCAAAACACAAATGGGTGACACCCAACATAATAAAAGTGCTCACCTCCACATTATACCATTGCACTAGATTCCTATGAGCATAAGATCACAATAAATTATGCCCTCATGCCACCAGTGGTCCAAACCAACAAAACCTTCCCCTTACTTGACCAAGCCAGATCCCACCCTGGCGTGTGGAAGTATGAGTATTGCTTGGAATTGACAGCCCAAAAGCTTCGGTCCTTAACAATCCAGACAAGACTACCACAATACCCAATTCTCTTGCACGAAGGCACCCACACTAGCAACCACTTGTCCAGATCCAAAACATGTTTATATAGACAAATTTTAGACTCAAAAACCAGATTCAAAGATCTGGACCAAAATCATAAAAACAAAGATTGTTCAGTGTCTCCCACGATTGAGATAACCCTGTCAACCCAAACTACCATGTCAACTAGACTTGCATGGCTAAGCATTCAAATATAGAGTAAATACCATCACAACATCTAACTTAAGCATAGTTGTATGAGAACATCAAGGATAACCTGCAAGAGTTAGGACATAGATGAAGGGATACGGGTAAGCTATGCTAGCAGGTAATTCAAAAATTCTACCACATAAACTAGGAAGCCATGCAAGTAGAAGATCACAGATCATTACCACCAGACGCGCAGCGCAGCCAAAGTAGAGTTGAAGTAACCTGATCAAATGTATAGTGACGTAATCGATCGTCCAACGTAGTCGATCGTCCTCGGTTCCGATCGTCCCCTCCAGCAACCAACACTACTACAAAAAGGCTAATACGGGTTGCCTCATCATAGACAGTTGACCAAAACCGTTTGTATTACATGCAATCACAGACGGTTTTGATTTAGAGACCGTCTGTGTTACTGGCTGCGCTAAAAACCGTCTGTGAAGAGGTAATATCACAGATGGTTCATAGCTAAAACCGTCTGTGACTTATCACAAACGGTTATTGTTAATAACCGTTTGTGATAATTCTACATATCCTGAGCGGTTTTCACCAAAGAACCGTTTATGAAACATCACGAGCGGTTCTTAACAATAATCGCTCGTGATATTACTACATATCACAGATGGTTTTTGTTATAACCGTCTCGTGATAATATCGCCACTGACCCGCTTGAAGCCCGATGAGTTTCTTCGTCGTCGATGCGTCTCAATTCGTCGCATCAATGCCGCTTCGGCCCCACGATGCATCTCTTCGTCTCACACTCCAAATTTATTCCTTGTTTTATAAAAAGGATCATCCACCATCGAAGATGATCATCCCCACTTATACAAAAAAAACTGCAATGGTTGCCTCTTCTGTTTCCTTGTCACTGGCATTGATGGCCTACCTGGTCGCACTGTACGAGCACCTCTCTCACTGTACATTGAACCGTGCTGTGAAAGAACACTGTTTCAATAGTGTCTTTAGTCCTCTGTCCGAGAATTTGCTGGAGCAGGTGACGGCCACCTTCCGCCATCTTGACATCCTCCTCTGCTGTGTCTTCTAGGTGATCTCCCACTTTCAACGAGTTTACCGTGTCATCGACGTGGTCCTCCAAAATGATGTTGCATGTCTCCACGAGGCTTGCCCTCACTTGGACTGCGTAATCGAGGCGGCAGGTGACCGAGTCGACCAGGCCGAGACCCCTCAAGCAAGGGAAGAGAGCCTATGGGCTCAATTCTTCTTGGTTCAACAGTCCGAGGGTATTTGGGAGACACTCGAACGAGCGCGTCAGTGGGTGGATGCATTTCAGGCTTCATTCGATCACGAACCGTCCGCCCCCGACGCCGCCACCTATGAAGTATTGAAGACGGAGATAGTAGCCTACCTCCGCCACTAGAAAAACTTTGTTTATTTATAGGTTCCTACTTTTTTTAATCTTTTTGTAAGCAACTTGCCATGCTATTTGGCCATATGAAAATTTCAAAATTAAAAAATTAAAAAGTTTGGAGGTGAAGTTACTATATTAATTATATGTTGAATTATTACTATATATATATATATATATATATATATATATATAGTTAAAGCAAATTTTCAGCAGTATTTAAATGACAAAATTGACATATAAACATGTAATTTCTTCATGTCATGTAAGTGTATATACAAAATAAATATACTTGAGAAAAAACCATTTCACAAACGATTCCATAATAGAACCGTCTGTGATAAGTCTCTTTATTAGTAGGATCCTAGCCTCTAGGGTTTGCACTCTAACTCATCACTCCCCAGTGCCGCGCTTACTCTCGTCCATTCCCCTCCCCACCTGAGTGACCCCGTCGCCGACGCCGCCATGCATTCTTCCCGTCGCCGACGGTTGTGACACCACGGTTCACTACACAAGACACTCGTATGATAAGAGTGTCTTTTGCAGTGTCACTGTTGTGCCACAACTACGGTGACGCCATGCGCCTTCCCCTCTTCCTCCTCCCCCCGGCGTATGCGACCCCTGGCTACCTCTCCACCGGTGATGTCGAGATAAGATAGAACTATTACCTATTGGTTTGTGTTGTTGGTATTCATGTGAACCGAGCTCCTCCTCCCTCGCCGCCAGCTCCCACACCTCCAAATCAAGCTCCCTCCTCCCTGCTCTGTGGATCAAACTCCTAGTCACCCCTCGCTGCACCACCGGCCTTGGCTCCTCCTCCCTACACCATAGCTCCAGCTCCTCCTCCCTCTCGCCGCCGGCTCGTTGCGCTACCTCGGACCTCCCTCGCGCCTCCAACCTCTCTGGCTCACCCACTAATGCTTAAGTCCCCTTTTTGTCTTCTTGATGTTGTCTTGTTGTTGGTTGATGCTAATGGTGATGGCCATTGGCCAGAGCCCAAATGCTAAATGTGTAATACATACATATATGAAGAGAAGTGCATCATTGCAGAGAAGTGTAAATGTGTAATACATACATGTAGAGAGAAGTATAGAGAAATCATAAATATAAATGAATGCAATGATCATGCAGATGCTTGTTGGCTAGTGGCACCTTGCTAGCTGTTGAACTGCTCAATGATGTTAATAGTCTTATGCTGAAATTGAATTGATAATTAGTTCATATTAATAGTCCCCTTGCTCTATGAAATGTAAACTGAGGGCTATTGGTGTATGTGCATTCTATACATATGCATCTTGCTTAGTTCATGTTGTGGGTTCAGATTGACAAAAATGAATGGGGATGGTGACTTTGGTTAATGCTCTCTGATGGATACTGAGGGTTATTGATGCCGGTTCTAGCTTTGTGCTTGGTTGGCTTACATTGGATGTGGTTCGGATGGGGCTTGGCTGCAATTAACTTTTCAAATTTGTAAATGTTTAGGCTTGGTGTGTATTGTATTCGAAAACAAGACCAAATGATTCAAAAACTGTAACACCCTGGTTCAAAATCCGCTCAATGCCCAGCCCACCATGGGGCGAACCCACGCACACATAGCACCCCACTTACACTTTCGTCCTCGCTTCGTGTAAAAGGGTTAACTCGGAGGTGCTAAGTTTGGACCCAACATGCATTATATACTACTAAAACTCACTTTAGACAAGCAATATGGGACTAATCCCACCACATGACTCCTCATGGGCCCACACGCGTCATGCGCCATATGCCCGTGCCCCTGTCCCGCACGTGCCCGTGCAGTGAAGGTTGATGCTCTGATACCATCTGTAACACCCTGGCCCAAAATCCGCTCAATGCCCAGCCTACCGAGGGGCAGACCCGCGCACACATAGCACCCCACTTACACTTTCGTCCTCGCTTCATGTAAAAGGGTTAACCCGGAGGTGCTAAGTTTGGACCCAACAGGCATTATATACTACTACAACTCACTTTAGACAAGCAATATGGGACTAATCCCACCACATGACTCCTCATGGGCCACATGGGCTGCACTATGAGTAGACCGGGGTATTACAAAAACTATTACAACACCTCTTCACCTGTCTCTCACCATTCATTTCACCTTTGTCTATGTAACTGTGTTCATGCCGGTCAAGTTCTTCTACCTTGCATGCCAGGTACATCCTACCATTCCATTCATAATCTTTTCTCTATAAATTCTCCAGCGTTGGTCGCTTGTGCCATTGAAGCGGCATCATATATATATATATATATATATATATATATATATATATATATATATATTATATATATTGTTAGTAGTCCCCAACCACATTTGGGGGTCGTCCTGTGACATGAGAAGGATGAGACAGTAGCCACGGCAGGCTCATTGAACCCCTGCAAGTTTAAAAAGTATGGATGCAAGGAGATCGTTAGGACATCCAATTACCAGGATGTTGTCGATAGGTAATTGGACGTCGCTATGTTCAGAAAGTGACGTGGATCTTGAGTATTCCGGTAGGAAGTGGCATTATCTATAATCAACCAACAATTCTTGAGCATGTAAGCGTCTTTAAACCCAACAAGAACACCAAGCAACAAGTTGAGAATTCTTTTAAAATGTGAGAATGGGTTGTCTACATGCCACTACGACGTCTCAACATTTTCATCGACAACATCCGTAATTGGATGTCCCGACGATCTCCTTTCATTCATACTTTTTAAAATTGCAGGGCTCAATGAGGTTGCTCGTGGCTACCTGCCTCATCCTTCTCATGTCATGTGAATGATCCCCAAAGTGGTCGAGAGACTACAATATATATATATATATATATATATATATATATATATATATATATATATATATATATATATATATATATATATATATATATATATATATATATGATGCCGTTTTAATGGCACAAGCACCACCGCTAGAGCTTTATAGAGAAAAGTCATCACAAATGGTTCGGCCACAAACCGTCTGTGATATATACTTATCACAAACGGTTTCAGCCACAAATCGTCTGTGAGAGGTTCCTATCACAGATGGTTCTCAGTTAGTAACCGTCTATGAAAGTATGCATCATAGATGGTTTGAAAACCGTCTGTGATGACCTCATGTCATCACTGACCCATAAACTCAGACGGCTCACGAAACCATTTGTGATGACGTTTTTGAACCGTCTGTGAATACCTTTTCTGTAGTAGTGCAATCGCGTTCCTCACCAAGGTCGTGGATTGTCCTCAAGTGCAACAGTAACAGCAATAGCATCTCTACAGTATCCACATGTCCAGGGATAGAACACCATAAGTCGGTGTGCTAGCACCAAGTCGCACAACAGGGCTCTCTCGAGAAGATGGCAGCTATGGTTTCGATGGAGCAACTCACGTCAACTCGTATATCCCCAACATCCTCATGAATCTCCTTATATGGGGCCATGACGGATCCTATTCGAACACGTTTATTCCTACCCGTTAAGTGTTTGACCCTGTAGGTTCATGCTTAATCGGTTGTGACTCAGAAATCCTTTCCGACCATGAGTCGTTAGCGGTTCCTAGCAGGACATAATGATTCCCGAATACACACAAATTATATCAGACGAACCTTAATGCAATATGATCTATGACCAGGTCCTTATCACTAACGACCAGCTCGTATCTCTATATGACTAGTTCATATTTAGTCTCGACCAGTTTGTAACTCGTTAGGAGCAGGTTTTGACCACTTAGTGATTATGTTCGACCAGTCGACGACAAGCTCGTATCTCTATACGACTAGTCCATATCTGATCAAACTAAACGACCTTCTCATGTATTCTCTCTTTGTCTCACGATATCTAGTTGAACTCCATGTGCAATATTATGTCATCCATGGACTGTTCAATACTTTCCCGATCGAGTGTTGGATAACTTCATGTGGTCGATCTCTTCGACCACCAGTGGCATGGCCATGCACTTTCTTTATCCAACCACATCGAGGGGCCTAGAGATATCTCTCATGTTATGTTAGGAGGGGCAAATCTCATATCTGACCAGTCATATTCCTCCGCATGTTTTATAGCGTACCCGAAAGCTATGTTTATAACTACCTAGTTACGAGTAGCATTTGGCAACCCCTAAGTGTACTATTACACATGTAGGAAACCATGTTGATCTTAGGTATAAGGATTATACATCATCATTGCTTGAGACCAACTAATAACACATATAATCATAACAATCTTAACAGTGTCTCAAGGTGGGTCAATCCAACACCATATTCTCTAACAAGTGTTCACATTATTAATTCAATATCACTATATCCATGACCAGTGAAACATGGTCATCAATCAATACATGTACTGATTGATAAGTCACTAGTGTTCCGACTAGTGACATTCGACCAAGGATACAGTTAGAACGACATCATATAAGTTAAAGAGCTTCACCACCAAGTCACATACTTGTTGATCTATATAACTGATGATTCATTCATGGAACAGAATAATATTTATTCAATAACTCATAAATATAGATGTGACACAATCATCTCTATGATTGCCTCTAGGGCATATGAGCAACAATAGCTAACTAGACTCACAAATTATCAATATAACAAAAATAGCATGCAAGCAATTATTATTGCAATTCAAAATATTAAAGTACAAAATCTAGGATCAAGATGATGCAAGAGGATGCTTGTCTTGCTGATATTCCACTTGTTCACTCTCAGTTGCATAGTCGTTAATTTCTGGCACTTCAAAATCTAGAGTAACCGATAACAAATAAATACCGAGAAAATCATAGAAATTCAAAATGCTCAAACATGAATGAAATTTATACAGTAGTTATATCATGATTTTAGATGAATTTAGGTGAAAAGTTTAGTTCATTTGAAGTTCATATGAATTTTCTATGCATTTTCAAACTTAAGGTCATTAGTGTACAATTAATTCAAATATCAAAATTTTAGGAAATAGGAACATGTCTCAAACTTACTCCCAGTTAAATTACATTAAAAATGAAACTAAATTTTTTTAATTTCACTCAATTTGGAGTTAAAATGAATTACTTATGAATTTTTGAAGTTTAAGCCTTTTTCAGAGCAAAAGTAATTCATTTCGAAATTATAAACGTATTTAATACTTTTTATACTTAGTCGATCTAGCCACAATAAACTACGGTGGGGTCCAAAGTAGAGTGTTTATCTTTTTCATTTAAAACCCGAATTAACCTTACTGACATATGGGGTCCACCTGTCATAGACCCGGCGTATAGCAAAGTGTATGGACCAAATGTTCATAAGCTAAGTCCATCGGTCTACGGCTCAGTAAGCTGTGCACTTAATGGACTAGGCCTACATGTCAGCAGCTAAATGTAAATCCAGATTGAAAACCTCTCCTTGTTTTCTGTTCGTGGGTCCCATGTGTCAATGACTCAAAGCCGAATAAATGACCGGTCATTAACGTAGTTAACGACAGCTTTTCCGACAGTAATTATTGTTTAAACCTTAAATGACCAAGATTTGGCTTAATGATTGTGCTACAGGGATTGTAGGAACAGGGGAGCTTTTGGCCGTGATTTTGCCCAGCAAATTGCCGACGATGTGGTCCACACCAGAGTGAACTAAGAGCAGAAATGGATTCCTTGAAGCTCACTGGACCTAGCGGTGGCCGGAGCATGGCCGGTGGTGAACCCTAGCGGCGATGCGATGGTGATATGTGGCAGTGACCCTACGGCACAAGTGGACTCAATGATTCGACAACGCACTAAGCTAGCTATCATGCGCAAAATTATTTATGGGGCAGAAGGAACCTACTGAAGCTAAGACGAGGACCGGAGAAGCTCAGTGTTGCTTCGGTGACAATGACCACATGATGGTGACAAGAGCTCCACAAGGACACGATGACTGGGACACAACGGAGGGAAAAGAGAGGTTACGTTAGCTTTAGTAGGACTAAAGGATGATAACATAGTAAGGAATCGACAAAAGGCTTACCCGACCGGAATTAAGGAAGAAAAGACCAAAATTGACCAGAGATGATGAAAATTCAAATTCCCGATGATCTTGTAAATAATTGAAGAAATTGTTTGAGGGGTTTTACTTCTTATACCCTAGAGCATAAGATGGCACGCAAAGGAAATGGAAGATCTCACTGGATGACCAAAGAAATTGTTTGAGGGGTTTTGCTTCTTATACCCTAGTTAGCTATTGTTGCTCATATGCCCTAGAGGCAATCATAGAGATGATTGTGTTACGTCTATATTTATGAGTTATTGAAAAAATATTATTCTGTTCCTTGAATGAATCATCAGTTATATAGATCAACAAGTATGTGACTTGGTGGTGAAGCTCTTTAACTTATATGATGTTGTTCTAACTGTATCCCTGGTCGAATGTCACTAGTCGGAACACTAGTGACTTATCAATCAGCACATGTATTGATTGATGACCATGTTTCACTGGTCATGGATATAGGGATATCGAATCAATAATTTGAACACATGTTAGAGAACATGGGGTTGGATTGACCCACCTTGAGACACTGTTGAGATTGTTATGATTCCATGTGTCATAAGTTGGTCTCAAGCAATGATGATATATATAATCCTTAGACCTGAGATCAGCATGGTTTCCTACATGTGTAATAGTACACTTAGAGGTTGCCAAACGCTACTCGTAACTAGGTAGTTATAAAGGTACCTTTCGGGTATGCTATGAAACATACGGAGGGATGTGACTGGTCAAATATGGGATTTTCCCCTCCTAACATAACAGGAGAGATATCTCTGGGCCCCTCGATGTGGTCGGATAAAGAAAGTGCATGGCTGTGCCACTGGTGGTCGAAGAGTTCGACCACATGAAGTTATCCGACACTCTATCGAGAAAGTATTGAACAGTCCATGGATGGCATAATATCTCACTTGGAGTTCAACCAGATATCGTGAGAAAAAGGGAGAATACATGAGAAGGTTGTTAAGTTCGATCAGATACGGACTAGTCGTATGGAGATACGAGCTGGTCGTAGACTGGTCAAACATAATCACTAAGTGGTCGAAACCTACTCGTAAGGAGTTATGAACTGGTCGAGACTAAATGTGAACTAGTCATATAGAGATACGAGCAGGTCATTAGTGATAAGGACCTGTTCATAGATCATATTGCATTAAGGTTCGTCCGATATAACTGTGTGTATTCGAGAATCGTTATGTCCTACTAGGAACTGCTAACGACTCGTGATCGGAAAAGGGTTTCTGAGTCACAACCAATTACGCATGAACCTACAGGGTCACACACTTAACCGGTTGGAACAAAATGTGTTCAGATAGGATCCTTCATGGGCACTATATAAGGAGATGCATGAGGCTGTTGGGAGATATATGAGTTGACATGAGTTGCTCTACCGAAACCCTAGCTGCCATCTTCCCGAGAGCTCTACCATGTGAGTTGGTGCTAGCACACCGGCATACGGTGTTCCTCCCCTGGACATGTGGATACCATAGAGGCGCTACTGTGGTTGCTGTTGTGCTTAAGGACGATCCATGACTATGTAAGGATCGCAATTGGTTACTAGAAGAGATGATCAATACCAAGGATGATCGACTACGTCAGACGTTCGACTTCACTGGACGATCGACTATGGTGGACAATCGACAATGACCACTTCATCAACGCACTCTACATTGGATCAGGCTACTCCAACTCTTCTTTCGTTGCACTACGCGTCTAGTGGTAACGATATGTGATCATCTACTTGCTTGGCTTCCTGGTTTACATGGTAGAAATTTTGAATTGCCAGCTAGCGTAGTGTACACGTATTTGTTCAGTGGCATAAGAGCCATCCTGCATAGTTTCTGATCTAGATTGGTCGCATATACCTGATATGTGACAGTAGTAGATTGGATCTATTACTGGTCAGGTCTGGTAACCTAGATTGGTTCATGTTAATGGAACGGTCTAGGCACTGGTCGATAAGATTGCTTGGGTTTTCGACAGTAGTAGATGGGTTACGAGGAGGTATGAGCTAAAAGGACCAGATGGTTAATTGTGCTTATTCATGACCACACTGCATAATACTCCTACCGGTTGGAATTCCCCCATCGGAGTATGCCACAGTGTGTGGTCGTGGTCGTATGAAGGCAATGATCAGATTGGTTCAGAATAGGGTTATATAGTATTCTGTGTTTATGTCGCCCAATAGAATTGGATTCTATGCATCACTCATTTTTGTAGGGATTGATGTGAATAGTATGGCCCATTGTGTATGTGATGCAAGAATGGATTTTCATGGCCTGCGTGTCATGCTATGAGATAGCCATCGAGCTATATATTATTGTATAACAGTCTGCGTACCAACATGTGATGCTTGATATTATCCTATGTAATTCATTACTAGCTTTTAGGAGTAATTGCTAAGTAGATGATTGCGGTCGGAAATTTCAAGCATGATGGTCGGAAGACAGTAAGCATGGTGATAGAGATTGTCATGATAAGGGCCATACTATTTCACAGTTTAATATGATTATCTATGAATGTTTGTGTTTATTCCTGTTATGTTATTTAGTCATGTTTTATCATTAGATGTTTTAACATGATAGAGTAGTATCCCTTAAGAAAAATTAAGTAAAATTGATGCCTTTCCAATTGCTACGCCTATCACGATTTTGATCATTAATTGGTGTGTCTACCAAAGTTGGGTCATATTAATTATCTTAATAAGATGGGGTGGGTATCAGACAGTACTATCAAAATAGTTTTAGGCCTTGGGGCATAGTAGTGGTCGCCGGGGCATAGAGATGCCACCCAACAACAAGAGTCATATATGATATGATTGGCAAGAGGTTGCTTACCTAAATAACTAGGTTTCTAGCAGTAATGCCAAAGCTCACTAGGACTTAATGATTTTTGGATCTTGAACTCACTATATGATGATAGAGGGAAACATGGTTTAGAACATATAGTGGGAGTATCTTTTATTAAAGTGTTTAATAGAAGATCTTACATAAACATAGTGCTGAATTTTTGTATACATTTCTGTTGTAGATCATGGCACCTAACAGTTCCTCTGCACCTACCTTTAACTTGCAATCTATTCTTGAGAATGAAAAATTGAATGGTACAAACTTCATTGACTGGTTTTGAAATTTGATAATTATTCTCAAACAAGAAAAGAAGAATTATATTCTAGAAGGTCCCTATCCCGAAGAGCTGAGTGCCAATGCTCCTTTGCTGAAAATAATGCTTATGAGAAGCATTGCAATGACACAGTCGATGTGCACTGCCTAATGCTTACAACCACAAACTCTAAGCTTCAGAAGCAATATGAGACCACGAATGCTTACAATATGATTGTGAGTCTAAAGGGTATGTTTCACAATCAAGCAAGGGCAGAGAGGTTTAACACCTCTAAGGCATTGTTTTCTTGTAGGCCGTCAAAAGGTAACCCGGTCAGTCCTCATATGATCAAAATGATTGGTCTCATTGAGAGCTTGGAAAAGCTTGGTTTTCCCCTTAGCCAAGAGTTGGCTATTGATGTGATTCTCCAATCGCTCCGTTCGAGCGTTGAGCTTGTCATATTGAATTTTCATATGAATGGTATGGAGAAGTCAATAACCGAGTTGCATGGCATGCTTGAAGGTGCTGAGGAGAGCATCAAGAAAATCTCCCATGATGATGCTTCAAACGACTACTAGCTCCAAGAAGATGGGTAAGTCGGGAAAGGGCAAAGGAAAAACTCAATATGAGATCGAGGGTCTCAAGGCTAAGCTTAAGAAGCTCAAGGTGGGTCCTTAGCCTGGCACAGAATGTTACCAATGTCATAAGACAGGGCATTGGAAGAAGTACTTGGCAGAAATGAAAAAGAACAAAGGAAGTAAGACTTCCAATTCAGGTATAAATGCTATACAAATTAATCTTGCTACTTCTCCAACATGTTCTAGGGTATTTGATACCGGATCGATTTCTCATATTTGCAATTTGATGTAGGGACACATAAGGAGTAGAAGTTTTACAAGAGGAGATGTTGATCTTCACGTGGGAAATGGAGCAAGATGTAACAGCCTTAGTTTTAATGAACATTAATAAAATGCTTTTCATAGCATTTCTGGTCATTTTTAAAACATGAGCATTTTGCTACAAGTTAAAAACTTCCATTTTGACCCAAATCTGAGACTTGTTTTGAAGCTTCAAAACAAAATTCAAGTCAATGCTTGTATTGAGACCAGGGAAGTATTTTTATCAAATACTAGATAAATTGTATTGAATAAAAATAATTTGTGTCAAATTTTTTAGAGATTATTTTGACCTTAAGAAAAATCTTTGTTCTCTATTTAAACCTCTTCGGTCAAAGTATTTAAGTAAGTATTTTAGAACATGACCAGTGGTTATCAAAATTTATTTGGGATCTATATCATCCCAGTAGCTTCTCTGAGAAATTTCGTATTTTTATAAATTTAATGATATTTTTAAACCTCCGGTCAAACTCTTGAAGTTTTATTTTAGTTCTATTTGACTTTAGCCCAGACCGAGCCTCTTGGCACTGTAGCGACTCCAACCATGTGTCGTTCGCATTGGCTCTATCATGTTTAGGGCTCAGCCCAACCCCTTTTGCACGCGAGCCATCCGATTTTGAAACGAACGAACCAGATGCGTTGGGACGTTCGGACCATCCGAACAATCCACGCAATCTCCACCGTCGATTTCCAAATGAACCATCTAGATCTATTGGGTCGTTCGGACCGTTTGAACGCGCCATGCGATCTACACCGTCCATTCCCAATCGGGCATGCCACCTTCATTGGTTAAAACCTAAACGCGCCCCCACGTCTGGACTGTTCGATTTAAACTCAACGAATCAGATCAAGTGTGACGTTCAGACCATCTGAGCGCACCTGGCAATCTAGACTGTTAAAACTACATCGCACCATCCGCAATTTTCTCGGGCCATGTCATTTTCCAAATGGGAAAGCCCAACGCGCTCGGGCCTTTGGATTCAAAATCAACCACCAAGATCAATTGGGCCGTTCGGATCATCCAAATGTGCATTGATTTTGAGCTGTTAGCTCTAGATCTAACCGTCCTCGTTGAATGGGACGTCCGGACCGTCCGAACATCCCTTCAATCTCAACCATTGAATTCAAATCCAACGGCGCCGCTTTTATTCGTTTGAAACGCAAAGGCGTGCATCTTTTTCTTAGCTGTTAGATTTTGAACGTACGGTCAAGATGAGTTGGGCCGTTCGGACCGCTCGAACGTCCCACTCAATCTGATCCATTCGTTTTCGATCGGATGATCAACATTTGTTTGAGCTCACTGTTTTGTTTTGCCGCTGGGACTGACACTTCGGGCCCACATGTCAGTGGCTCAACTTCGTCTTCTCCACGCCACTGAGCCAGTTTCGAGCACATCGCAAGCAAGGTGGCATTGCATCGTGTGTTTCTTTGCATGCAATCGCCACTTGGCATCAAATTGTTGCCATTTTTGCCACGCACGAGCTTCCTCGTTCACTCCGACGAAATGGCTATAAAAACCCTAGCTCACACTCTCGGCCAAATTGATGCCGTAGTGGTTTCTTCCTCATCTCCGGCGTATCCTGTCTACCTTACACATTTGTTCATCTCTTAATACCTTGTTCATCTTGTTAATGGAAGCTTTTGGCAATTCCTTGTAGATCGGGAACCTCGGAGTTGTCATTTGAGCAACTAGAGCGCGCACTGATTGCCAATTTTGTTTCAAACTTGCATTCGGTGAGTTACTTCCAATTTTATTCATGTCACAACGTGTCATATGATCTAAGGAGTAAAACACCTCGATTAATTTCATCTTTGATTCAACAAGGTTGTTGAATTTTGAAGTTTCCCTTTTTCTGGCCGAGATCACCCCCTTTCATCTCCAACTCTGACAGGGTGAGCCATTTCTCAATTCCTTCCTTTATGAGCTTCTTTTTGGACCTAAATGACCTAACCCGATCACTCACTCATTGATCCCTTGCTCAAATCGTCTTGTCACCGTGCGCATCTTTTCATTGTTTTCGATTTTCCTTGTCGCCGGCGAGCTCTAGAACTTCTCCGACCACCATCTCAGCTCAGGTAGCCTCTTTAGATACCCTAGTAGCATAAGCAAAAGTCATTTTGCACTTTGCGCATTCAAATCAGCATAGCCACTTTTGGCGTATTTTTAACCATCACTGTTTTTCTTGTCGCGTCGCCGCTCTGGCCAAACTCCGGTGATGTTCCGACCATCATTAGGTTCATTACACTATTGTGAATCCATTTTGGTCTTTAGATAGCATCGCCTTGGAACACAGCTCTGACATTTTCCCAAGAAAGCTCTCGGTAACTATTGTTCTGTTGTCGGATTTTCTGACCAGAACTGTTGTTCGTAGTTAGCCTTTAATCCTTGTCGGTTAGTACGAGTGTTTGATAAATCTAGGTTACTTCCTTTACTAAAAATAGTTTCAAACATAAGTATTTTATTAGTTAAATCACTTGTAACTTTGAGCATGCATCCTTTCAGCATTCTGGTATTTTCTTGATGTTCATTTGTTGTTGCTCTTTTTAGATTCTGGTTTTCCCGACGTGAGTGAAAATATTCCTGAGGCTCCAGAATCTGAACAAGTGGTTTATTACCAAGGCAAGCATCCTCTTGCACCATGTTGATCCCAGTTTTGATACTTTAGTATTTTGAAATGCAGTGTTAACTATGTGCATGCTATTTTGTGTAGTGCCAATACTTTGTGAGTTAGTTAGTTATATATCCCAATCTTGTGGATTATCCTGAATCAAATTCATACACTTATGCTTAAGATAGAAATCTGGTGCTAGTATTTTGGGTCTTTAGATTTTTGCTTAGCCTTGCAAGTCTGTAGAACGTTAGTTGTTTGGCAAGCTTATCTTGTGAGACCTGGGAAACACTTTTTGGTCTATCATCTTGGTTTCTTTGTTCAGTTTGGTTAAAACTGAAAGTTAAGTTAAGCTTTGTTTGATAAAAATTTGGTTTAGATCTGGACAAGTGTTTGCTAGTGATGGTGCCTTCGTGCACGAGACATGGGAATGCGGTAGTCTTGTCCGAATCATTAAGGACCGAAGTTTGACCTGTCAATTCAAGTACCTTACGTACTTTCACACGCGGTGTATGGGCGCTGCTTGGTTAAGTAAGGGGATGATGTTCTTGAGTTGAGGAACTGGTGGAGTGAGGACATTTGTGAAGTTCACGTGTTCGTAGGGCTCCGATTTCAATTTTATATGTGCGGGTGAGCACAATTTTATTTTCAGTTCATTGAATCGACATTCCCGACACAACATGTGTGCCCCAGTTAGCAAGTTCTATCAGTAGCTTGTACTAAGCGGGATTAGTCGCACATGGGTGATTCAACTCAATAATATCAACTTGTTTGTAAAATCGAGTCTTGGTTTACTCCGCCAAGCATACCTATGGTAGTGTGCTACTCTCCCGGGGGCTTACAGGCTGACCAAGTCATGTGGGTAAAGGTGTACACCCCTGCAGAGTTAAAACTATTTGAATAGCCGTGTCCACGGTTACGGGCAACACTTGTTTTGATGGACACCAGAGTATAGACTTTGAAAGAAATTGTTGTCTTTGGGTATGCTTAATTAGTTCGGCATGAAGGATTATTCATGCTTGTTCAAGTCAAAGTGGACAGCCACTTTGATTTGCTTTGTGTTCTATTTAATTTCTCATTTACTTGTTGTTTTAGTTCAAACTTGTTTATAAAATTGCCTTAACAAAAATTTGTGAGTATAGTAGTAAAACCTATTGCTTTATGCTAAACTAGTTCCATTACAACCTTTCTGTTGTCAGCCTTATGCATATAAAATTTCTAATCCTTTGGTTAGGTTCTACTAAACACCTCTTTTAGTAGTTTTGTGTAAGTCTTGCGAGTACCTTTTGTACTTAGGTGCTTTAACCACTTGTTGCAGATGAGGACGGTCATCCGTTAGCACCGATCAGGGCGACGCTAATGAATGAAGCTATTTCTACCTCCACTCAGTTGCCTAAGGGTGTTAGGGCACACTTGGTTGTTCTTTTGCTGTTTATGCTTTGTTTCCACTGCATAACTTTGGTTAGATGACCGGTTGTGGTCACTTGTATCTTTTGAACCGAACCAGTCTTGTAAAGTTTTGTTATGTATATATGATGTATGCCTTGTATGACCGCGTACAATGTTGTAAAGGATATGTGCACATTAGTCTTGATCTTGGGAACTAATGTGAGACACATATCCGGGAACTTGGCATTGGGTTCATTCCTTGTTAACAATTATACTTTTGGGTGTAATCCTTAACTTGGAATGTATCCAATACCTAGGGTCCTCACAGCGTTGGTATTAGAGCCATACTGACTGTAGGTTAGAAATAGCCTGGTCGTTAGTATTAGTAAGTCTTCTGTGAAATTATTTTCTAAAATAATTTCAGAAAGTTTAAGTATGACATCTTTTATTTCTTATCCCTCTTAGTGTCCTTTCTTACCCCAACTTTCAGTTGGATTTTCAAAATAATTTGCTCACTTACCTTATTTTCTTGTCTATAGATGAGCGGGTGGTATTTGGTTAAGGAGACTCGTGCCGAAGACGTGGATGGATACCCGGCATTGCTGCGGGAAATGATGTGGCAGTCTAACTTCACCTACCAACCGAAGTACACTATCTATCGTCGAGACCAAGGACCCGGGATGGAAGAGTACCAGGTTGTCGTCAACGTTATTGCCAGACAGGTGACGGGTAGCATTCCCTACTATATCCAAGTACATGCCACTTCTGAAGCCATGGCTATCCAAGAAGCTGCTAGTGGGATGATGAGCCTTCTTCGTCATGATTTGACGGAGTTGTCTCAACCACCTTACTATCATTTTCCTAAGCGAGGCCCTGGAGCAAAAGTGAACACGTTCGATAGGAATCAGTTTGGAGAAGATCCACAAGTGCGCCAGTTGGCGAGGTTGGTTCACATTATGGACCAAGTTTATCGCTGCCTTGTGTACGAGCTATGGGAGACCCGCCGCCGTCATAGAGAAGCTCAGGAGTACCTCAGGATCAGTGTTAGCATGAATCGCGTTCCTCGTAACATGCTTTATGGTAACAACAAGACCTCCCTAGCTGCTGCTGCACCACTAGATTTTCGAGCGGGGCTTGTACCTATCTATGGACAGCATCGCCAAGCCCAGATGTCAGTAGGCTTTCCTCGCACTTAGCGGCCGGCACCCGCTGGAGGTCATAATCTTTTGCTAGGTTCTCCGAGGCGTCTCATCAGTCCATTGAACCCTATAGACACGAAATCACCTGAAGCTCATCTTTTAGATGAGTTCCTAGTGAACTTCAACCGGGATGACTTTGCTTAGGCCTTGGTTGTTGAGGGCTTGCGGCATAGCTTTGTAGTCTACTCGTAGCTGTCCCTGAAATAAGTGTAATAGGATAGCTTTCATATATTTTGGATGATGTGTTGTAAGACTTTTGTTTCGGACCGTGGCCATGTTGTCTACCGACATATATGGATGTACTATGCCAAAACTTGTTGTTGCTATTTGATGGATCTTTTGTTCGTTTGGTGTTAATTCTGGTGCATTTCATATCATTGTGCATGCTAAGTTCAGTACTTTCCTTTACTGTCTAGAACTTTGAGTTGTGCTCATTCGGGTGTACTCTTGTTGAGTTCCTAACAGTTGTATGGCAACAGAATGACAGGACCTACTACTCGCTCTTGGGCACAACAAGAAGAAGGGTCTCCACCCCTGAGATCCCGCTTTGCTTTTGTCCATAATCTTTACCCTCAGGGAGAGCAAGTAGAACCTTCTGGTCACTTGGGTCAGTAGGGTGGTCGACTTGAGGAAGAGCTTCCTCCGTCGCCCACTATGGCCGATGTGCTTTTGCAGATAGAGCGCAACAGAATGGATCAAACGCGCATCCTGGAGCAAATTGCCCGTAACACTACTTCAGCTCCCGCACCAGCCGGAGGGGTAGGAGGCCATCGCGCTTAGGAAGGTCTTGCTGATTTTCAGCGGACCAACCCACCGGTGTTCTCTAGCTCCAAAGACCCTATGGAAGCTGAAGATTGGCTTAGGAATATTGAGAAAAAGATGTTGATTGCTCAATGTTCTGAGAGGGAGAAGGTGTTGTTTGCTAGTTATCAGTTGGATGGAGCAACTAGTGCTTGGCGGGACCATTTCCATGCCATCCAGCTTGTCGGACACGTCCCGACTTGGGATGAATTCAAGGAAGCGTTTCGTGAAGCTCACATTCCTGAGGGAGTTGTGATGATTAAGCAGCAAGAGTTTCTTGCTCTTAAGCAAGGGCAAAAGACTGTGACCGAATATCTCCATGAATTCAACTTCCTTGCTCGATATGCGCCCGATGATGTTTCGACTGACCTTCGTCGCTGAAATAGATTCATGAATGGGTTGACTGAGGAGCAAGTCGGGACGTGTCCAGGTACAAGCAGATGGCCCTAGCAATTCATGATTTCAGAAACTTTCAGCATCTTGTCAATAAAGCCATCATAGCTGAAAGCAAGGGCAAGAATTTGGATGAGGCACGTAAGTGAAAGAGGGCTGCCCAGATTGCAGCTAGTGGCAGTTCGCCGAGGCCATGCATGTGGCAACCTTAACCTCCTCAAGCACTAGCTCCAGCTTCATTGAGGCCACCAGTGTATGCACCTCGTCCACCTACACCTACCGGGTAGCCAAGAGCTGTTGGAAATCAGACCCAGAATGCCAACAATGTCAAGCCTGGTGTTATCTGTTTTCACTGTGGTCGTCCTGGACATTATGCCAATAATTGTTTAGCAAGGAAACATGGTTTGCCTCCTGTTCAGCCTTCTCTAGCATCAGTACGACCAGCACCACCTCAGAGGCCGCCTGTCAAGGCTGATACAGCTCAGGCCCGAGGTCACATGAACCAGATTACTGCAGAAGAGGCGACTGATGCACCTGACATCATTCTCAGTATGCTCCTTGTTAGTTTCAGTCCAGCTAATGTTTTATTTGATTCTGGAGCATTCCATTCTTTTGTTAGGAGTCAGTTTTCTATTCAACTTCAGTTAGACATGCATACACTCTAGCTACCCTTTCTTATTAAATCACCTGGATTGGTTTTTAGAATCGATCAGATCTGTCGTGACATCAACATAGAGATCCAAGGGGTAAAATTTTTGACAAACCTGATTGTGATAGATTCTAAAGGGTTGGATGTCATCTTGGGAATGGACTGGCTGTCCAAGAATCAGGGACAAATAAATTGTGCCCAACGATCCATTTCTATGACAAATGAAAACGACATTCAAGTTGTTTTTCATTCCAAGATAGTCGATTCTCATCTTTATGCTCTGAAAGTTGATACCACCCCTACCTTGGAGATGTTACCAATAGTTTGTGAGTATTCAGATGTCTTTCCTGAAGATGTTCCAGGCATGCCCCCGGATCGGGAAGTGGAGTTCGTAATCGAACTAGTACCCGGTACTGCTCCAATATCCAGAAGACCTTATCAGATGCCTCCCAATGAGCTAGTAGAGTTGAAGAAACAGCTTGGGGAATTGCTTGACAAAGGATTTATCTGACCGAGCTCCTTACCTTGGGGATGCCCGGCCATCTTTGTCAAGAAGAAAGACAAGACTTTGCGCATGTGTGTGGAGTACCATCCGTTAAATGAAGTCACTATCAAAAACAAATACCCTCTTCCTCGCATTGATGATCTTTTGGACCAATTGACTAGAGCCTGAGTCTTTTCCAAGATTGATTTGCGTTTGAGCTATCATCAGATCAAAGTCCGGGCTAAGGACATTCCTAAGACAACATTCTCTACTCGCTATGGTTTGTATGAGTATACTGTCATGTCCTTTGGTCTAACAAATGCTCCAGCATACTTCGTGAATCTCATGAATTCAATATTCATGGATTACTTAGACAAATTTGTTGTCGTGTTCATTGACAACATTCTCATTTACTCCAAGTTTGATGAAGAGCATGAGCAGCATTTGAGGCTTGTGTTGGAAACACTTTGTAAGCATCAGCTGTATGCAAAATTCAGTAAGTGTGAGTTCTGGCTCAAGAAAGTCAACTTTTTGAGACATGTGTTATCTGAAGGTGGTATCACTGTTGATCCAAGTAAGGTACAAGATGTACTAAACTGGAGTCAACCGAAAAATGTTTCTGACATACGAAGTTTTCTTGGACTTGTGGGTTACTACAGTAGGTTCATTGAAATTTTTTCCAGAATTGCAAGACCTTTGACTCAGCTTTTGAAGAAAGAGAAGAAGCTCGAATGGTCAATTGAGTGTGAAGAAAGTTTTCATCTTTTTAGAGAACTCCTGACCAAAGCTCCAGTTCTCAGTCTGCCAGATATTCACAAGAGCTTTGATATCTATTGCGATGCATCTCGCCATGGGCTTGGTTGTGCTCTCATGCAGTAGGGCCGGGTTGTGGCATATGCATTCAGGAAATTGAGGCCTCACGAAGTAAATTATCCTACTAATGACTTAGAATTGGCAGTCGTAGTCCATGCTTTGAAGATTTGACGACATTACCTCGTCGGTAACCGTTGCGAGATCTATACTGATTATAAGAGCCTGAAGTACATATTCACTCAAGCTGATCTGAATACGAGACAAAGAAGATGGCTTGAACTGATCAAGGACTACGATATGGGAGTTCATTATCACCCTGGCAAAGCCAATGTAGTAGCCAATGCATTGAGCAAAAAGTCGTAGTGGAACTGCTTGTCGGTAACACCTCTTGCTAAAGGCTTGTGTGCTGAATTTCAGCACCTAAGTCTTGAGATGGTTGAAGAAGGATTTCTCGTTGTCTTAGAAGTGAAATCCACACTTGAGGATCAGATCCTTGAGGCTTAGAAAACCGATGCAGAGGTAGCCGAAATCCGGGAAAATTTGAAGGCGGGTAAAGCCAAGGAATTTTCTAAAGACGCCCAAGGTATCATTCGGTACGGCAACCGTTTAGTGGTACCCTCAGATCCCTAGTTGAGAGAGCTAATTCTTAAAGAGGCCACAACTCTAAGTTTTCTATACATCCTGGGAGTACCAAGATGTACCAGGATTTGAAGAAGACATTCTGGTGGAGCCAAATGAAAAGGTAAATTGCACAGTATGTTACTGAATGTGACATTTGTCAAAGTGTTAAAGCCGAACACTTGAAGCTAGCTAGTACCCTTCAATCGCTAACTATTCCCTAGTGGAAATGGGAGGAAATCGGTATGGATTTTGTTATCGGCCTTCCAAGGACTCAGAGTGGGTCCGATGCCATTTGGGTGATCATTGATCGTCTGACAATGGTTGCTCATTTTATTCCTGTCAAAACCACCTTCAATGGCCATCAGCTAGTAGAGTTCTATATTTCCAGAATTGTTTGTCTCCACGGTGTACCGAAGGTCATTGTCTCTGATCGTGGCCCTCAGTTCACTTCCTACTTTTGGAGTTGTCTTCATCAAGGAATGGGGACTGAACTCTCTTTCAGCACTGCTTATCATCCTCAAACCAGCGGTCAGACCGAAAGGGTGAATCAAGTAATGGAAGAGCTTCTCAGAGCCTGTGTGCTGTCATATAGCAAGAACTGGAAGAAGTGCTTGCCGTATGTGGAGTTTTCCTATAATAACAGCTACCAAGCAAGCATTCAAATGTCACGTTTCGAAGCATTGTATGGAAGAGCTTGTAGGACTCCGTTGAACTAGTCCGAGTCTGGAGAAAGGCCATTCTATAGTCCAGACATGGTGGTGGAAGCCGAAGAGCAAGTTCGTTTGATCCAAGACCGACTGTGTACTGAATAGTCTCGTCAAAAGCGCTATACTGACCATTGTCGTCGTGAGTTAAGCTTTGAGGTAGATGACCATGTCTATCTTAAAGTGTCACCGATGAAGGGCACTCATCGATTTCAAGTGAAAGGAAAGCTAGCACCTCGTTATATCGGACCTTTCTGAATCCTTGCAAAACGAGGAGCCATTGCCTTTCAATTGAAGTTACCCGACTCTCTTTCAGTATTACATGATACATTTCATGTCTCTAAACTAAAGAAGTGTCTTCATGTTCCTACCGAAGCCACTATTTTATGAGAGCCTTGATCTCCAACCAGATCTTTCCTACCAAGAGCAACCGGTGCGTATCCTCGATGAAATGGAACGCAGGACAAGAAACTGCACTGTCAAGTTCTTGAAAATCCACTAGAGTAATCACACGGAAGGGAAAGCCACTTGGGAGCGTGAAGACCTAATAAGGCTTGAGCACCCCCACCTCTTCCATGATTGAAGTGCATTCGAATCAAGAAAGGCAAGGTTAAACAAAGCAATGTAAAAGAAGATATAATAACAACACCATGTTGTTCTTTATGATCTTTATTTTTCTAGCTTTGAAGGAAATGAAAACAACAGATGTTGTAATATTTCTTTTCTATCTTTAAAAGAAATAAAAAAAATAGATGTTGTTATCTATCTTTCTATCTTTGAAGGAAATCAAAATAACAGAAGTTGTGTTTCTAGAAAAGATCTGTTTAGCTTCATTCTTTTCCAATTGCTAAGCTACCTGGAATCTCGGGATGAGATTCTCTTAAGGGGGAAGGTTTGTAACAGTCTCAGTTTTAATGAACAGTAATAAAAATGCTTTTCATAGCATTTCTGGTCATTTTTAAAACATGAGCATTTTGTTTTAATTTGAAAACTTCCATTTCGACCCAAATCTGAGACTTGTTTTGAAGCTTCAAAAGAAAATGTAAGTCAATGCTTGTATTGAGACCGGGGAAGTATTTTTATCAAATACTAGATAAATTATCTTGAATAAAAATAATTTGTGTCAAATTTTTTAGAAATTATTTTGACCTTAAGAAAAATCTTTGTTCTCTATTTAAACCTCTTCGGTCAAAATATTTAAGTAAGTATTTTAAAACATGAACAGTGGTTATCAAAATTTATTTGGGATCTATATCATCCCAGTAGCTTCTCTAAGAAATTTCGTATTTTTATAAATTTATTTGATATTTTTAAACCTCCGGTCAAACTCTTAAAGTTTTATTTTAGTTCTAGTTGACTTTAGCCCCGGACCGAGCCTCTTGGCACTATAGCGACTCGAACCAGCTTGGTTTAGTCCAACCATGTGTCGTTCGCACTGGCTCTGTCACGTTTAGAGCTTAGCCCAACCCCCTTTGTACGTGAGCCGTCCGATTTTGAAACGAACGAACCAGATGCGTTGGGACGTTCGGACACTAAAACATGAGATGACTCGATAGGATTGACTAGGAACCGTTCAGTTCACTGACAATGGAGGTGGTGGCGCATAGCCGTTTTAGGGTTTGTGCTTTTCAAGCTCTAGGGCTTGAATGAGTGAGGGGGGAGAGGAGTGGGTGAGCACATGGGGTTGGAAAGGAGGAGTCGAAGCTCGGGGCTGGCTTTTATAGCCGAAAAGGCGGAGTAGAGCGAGGAAGAGGCCGAGTTGACCGTGGGCAAAAATGGCGGAGCTCTTGGGTGTCCTTAAGAACAGACGGCTGGAAAGCGAGGCCGGCCAAGGCAGGGAATGGGCGCGACGTATAGGCGAGGTGAAAAGGTAGTTGCGGCCGGTGGCGAAACGATGGGTGCGTGGAAAAACCATGGGTGGGGCGGTGAGCTCACACACGAGCATGTGTTGGCACGGCGAGGATGAGAATACCTGTGGGTGGGACCCATAGGTTAGTGAAGTGAGAGAGAGAGATTAGATTTAGGATTTCTATTTTCTATTGATTTATTTGCCAATTTTATTTACTATTCAAAACAAGTCCAAATTTAATGGAAATTTTTGTGTGGACTTTTGGACTAATTTAGTTTCTCTAGTAAAGTTTTTAGATGTTAATACTCTCTGTGAATTTCTACAAAATTCAAACGATGTGCTGTTCTTAAGCTTTTGTAATTATTTTTCTAAACAAGTTTTCATGTAAAACTTTTGTTGAATGGTTCCTGGGATAATTAGCTCGAAACAATTCTCTCCTATAGAAATTTTTACTTTGTTTTACCTATTTCCTTTTTAGCATCCATTTATTTGTAGGTCAAGTTTTTCTTTTAATTTCAAAAACCAAATTCAACACGGCAAAAATTCATATGCAATTGATCAAAGCATTTTCCGTAATGCAATTATATTACATAATCCTAGAGTTAGGATTTTGGGATATTACACGGACGCACCCGAGTATGTAGTGACGAGGTACTTCGAGGTGTACTTACTATGGCTCTTCGTGTGGGTCATGATCCTAGGGTCCCACAGCGATAGCGTGGACAAGCACATAATCTGCTATGTACGAGATCTGGCAGACGCGGATGTGGGCATGATCTCATCATATGCCTAGGGCTCGACGGTCTTGTGCCGGCACGACGATCGCGCTCTATGCAAAGGCGTACACTGGTTTGGGAGAGCCCCGTCCTCTCCGAATGCCTGCTACTTCTTCAACTGTGCTCCTTCATGCGTTTTCAGATCAGACGACCACAACTAGACCTGGGAGCATATACCGACATGATGTACGCTGAAGACAACCTCATGGACCGACCGACCATGGGTACGGTGTTGTGTCGCCAACGGGTATGTTTTTTGAACCTTTAGTCCTTTTTGTAATTTAATTTAATTGCATGTGCTAAGTTTTTGTTCTTCTGTCCCACAGGTCACCATCACACTACTACAAAACAGGCAATAGTAGATGCCTCATCACAGACGTAATGCCAGCCTATCACAGATAGTTCTTATTATGAACCGTCTATGATATGCACCTATCACAGACGGTTTTTTAATAGAACCGTCTGCGATAATCTCGATATCACAGACGGTTCTTAACAAAGACCGTCTATGAATTTTCGCAGACGGTTCTATTAAAAAATCGTCTTTGATAGGCTGGCATTACAAATACCTGGTCCCAACAGACCTCCCTGCCCATTCCCATTTGAGCCGCCACCAGGTCCTGCCCCATTGCGGCACCGACAGAGAGGAGAAGGAAGGGAAAGGAGGAAGGGAGGAGAAGGAAAAGGAGAGGATTCTCGAGGGATATTTGGTATTTTCATCGTGGGCTTCGAGGGTAACGATCTATAACCCTTTATGTTTGCTCTAATTTAATCGCTAATCAATTTAAGTATGTTTGGTCAATAGGAAGAGTATGTACTTGTGGTTTATTAATCTAATTTGACACTAATTTGTTATATGCATGCGTAGCGTAGATGGACCAAAACTGGATGTACGGTGTGAACCTTGTGAGTGAAGAGTACATTAATGGCGTGTTTGCTTTGAGAAGAACCGCCGAGCAAGATATGTTCAAGAAGGGGATAAAATTTATGTATTATCCATGCATTGATTGCAGTAATCTACAAATGTTTAATAACCTGGTGCAGATCGAAGCGCACTTGATTCGAGGGGTTTCAAAAAAAGGGAATACATGTTGGACCAGTCACGGTGAAGAGCAGATTATACAAGAAGTTAATAATGACGAGATCGTAGAGGAAGTCAACGATATGCCGGATGTAGACTGTGCTTTTGATGAGGATAGGTCACACGATGACAATCTGGATCAGATGCTACGCGATGCAAAAAGAGAACTACAGTGAGGGAGAGTTTTGTAAATTCGAAGGCTTAATAGAGGATTCGGTGAGATCTTTTTTTCCCTAGCTACAAGACGGAATACACAAGGTTGTCGACCGTGCTTGAACTGCTGAAATTGAAGGCAAGTAATGGTTGGTCCGACAAGAGTTTCATGGCATTGTTAGGTCTCCTAGCGGACATCCTTCCAAAGGGAAACGTGTTGCCCAGCACCACCTACCAAGCAAAGAAGGTTCTTTGTCCATTGGGAATGGAAGTAGAAAGAATACATGCATGTCCGAACGATTGTATCCTCTACCGTAAAGAGTATGCAGACATGCATGTATGTCCCGTGTGCAAAGCATCCCGATACAAGAGTAAGAATACCGATGCATGGACTTGTAATCTCTTATATATTTTGATGTCAACGTGGAATTGTCATGTGTCATGGATTTGTCATCTCTGATTTTGATGTCAATGTGGACTTCATTGTAATGTGAAATGATAATATTATGCACTTGTAATAAAAAGTCGATAAAAAGACCATATCATTTTTACATCACAGACGATAAAAAAGGATTATCGATCCTATCTTAGCCTTCAAATCTTTGTAAGCCTTCTCGTCGGCTTCAGTGGTGGCAAGACCAGCGACTGTCAGATCAAACGCCTCCACCTGCGACCTTGCCTACTCGATTCGTGCTTGTAGCAATTCGGACTCTGAAACCAAGCCCCATATAGCCCAGAGACCATCAACCTTGGTCTCCTCCATCTCAGCGAGGTCGACACACTCTCCTGCAATTCGGATGTCATCCTCGACTCTCCAGGCTGCATCAACTGTCTGTGATATGAGTTTATCATAGACGGTTCTATTATGGAACCATCTGTGATTCCTTATCATAGACAGTTCCATAATAGAACCGTCTATGATATCCCTTCATAACCCTAGGGCTCGCCCGTTCACCTCCCCAGTGCCCTTAGCCCCTTAAGCTCTCGACGGTTCCTTAAGCTCTCGCTCATTCGCCCGTTCACCTCCCCTTAAGCCCTGACATCGCCGCCTCCGACCTTGACGCTGCCGCCCCCGACATCGATGACGCCTTCGTCCCCGACATCGATGACGCTGTCATCCCCGACATCGACGACGTAGCCACCGCCTCGACACATGGCCTCCTCCCCGTGTCGGCATCCTCCCTCTGCTAGCCTCCTGCCCACACTGTCCTCCTCCCCGTGTCGGCCTCCTCCCCTACACCAGCCTCCTCCCTGCGGCTCCCTCCCCCGCACCGGCCTCTCCCCCACACCGTCCTCCTGCCCGCGTCGACCTCCTCCCCTACACCGGCCTCCTCCCCTGCACCGGCCTTCTCCTTGCACTGTGAGTATTGCAACCTTTCTTGTAGTTTTAGCTTCTTATTTTGCTTTACTACATTGATTCCATGTATGCTTTGTTTGAGGTTCTTGTGCGGCAATCCTCTATGTGAGTATTCCTATATTACGTTTGTGCATCACCTTGGCTATATACTTATGTGCTGGATTGGCTTCAAATTCTGAAATGATATTGTGATTATCTTGATATCATTGCTCTTTTCTGGTGGTTAGGGTTTGTGATGCTAGATATGATGAGATTATGGCCATGGTGGGTGTTCTTGGGCATTGAGGGTGATGGTGGCATGGTTAGCTTCAGTGGGCATAGTTTCGGTCTCTGCTCCATTTCTTCAATGGGCATCCTTTAAATTCTTGCCTAATCAAAGCTCTCGTTGATCAATTAGTTCACTAAAGTACTAAACCATTGGTTGTTCACTGTTCGTTTTGGACATACATATCACTATTTGATTTCAGCTTGATTTGTCCTAAATAACAGACTTAAGGGTTATTAGCACTAGTTGGCTTGCTACTGTTTAGTTTAATGTCCAAAGCTAATTGAATCAATAAAATTGCTAACTACTTGTTTTAGCAAAGTCTTTAGCTTGCTATCATTCCTAGCCATCTTAGATTGTCTTCTCTGTTATTGCATTTCATAAGAAGGATTTTCCATATCAAGTACTGTTAAATAAGTTTTGTCACTTGATTCAATTATCTTTTTGTCAAATGTACTTGGGTGATCCAACAGTCATTACAAAGGCTTATTAGCAAATGCATTTGGTCTCTAATCATCTTCACTATCCATCATCATTTAACATAACCACTTTTCTGATCCGAAATGCTACCATCTAAACTTCTCTCATTTTTAATCTTTAATTTTTCCTAATCCATTTGAGTGACCTAGTTGTCAACCACAAGATTGTTTAGTAGTTTACTGTTATTTGATTATCCTCATATTGTTCTCTTGTTTTCTTGGCTGCTAAAGCTACTAAGTATTGCAAAACATGTTTATCTGCTGGACCTAGGTATTAACATGTGATTTGCAAATTTGAATCCTCTAGTAGTGGTTAATCCTAGTTACTAATATTTGAACTACACACCTAATGGACTGGCATAACGCTTGTTAGCATTTGATAATAGGTTTTTGCAAATTGATTTCGCTAACAAAGAATGTTAATACATTGATTCAAAGTATGCTATTTATATTTGCTTGAATGAACAAAAGAATGTTAATTATATATAGCACTTCTATTTTTACAAGGCAATTTTAGTTAATTGGTTGGGTAAATTCTATATATTTTGTATAAAATATGTTTCCATATTTTGTGCAAATTCTTCAATATTAATGGTATTTGTGCTAGATATGATGAGATTATGGCCATGGTGGGTGTTTTGGGCATTGAGGGTGATGGTGGATCTTCTGCTCTATGATGAAGATGGTCAAATACTAAAATTGAACTGATAATCAATTCATATTTGAGCTCTACTTTGTTACTTACTGTTGTCATCTTAAACTAGTTGTAAAGCATTTTGGCTCTGGTGGTTACTAGCAGTCCTGTTGGTTAGACCTTCTGTTGTCCAAGTAGAAGGCTTGCTGATCTTGTGCTTTGTATTCAGTTGCACTAAGGCTTTTCAAGTCCTATTGGTAATATGAAGTTCTATGTATAATCAACATTGGTTCCCTGTTTGGCCGAAAGTTTACTTATGATCTTTTGATTTTGAGGTCATTTGACAGTCCAGTAAAGTATTATTTAGAGCTCAAATTTTGAATCTATATTGTCATGTTTACTTTATGAAGAGTATAGACAATAGGGTTGAGATGGCAAAGACTTTTTTTTGCAGCTCTCCTTCTGAGAGCACACACTATCATCAATCATCTGTGCTTTATGCTATTTATTGATGCGTTTCTGATGCTTATGTTGAGGCTTTCGGCTGTGACTCTTTGCCTTGCCCTGTGCATGACTAGACTACCCTCCCCTTATCCCCTTCACTCTCACAACTCACTATTTGGGTAACTTCTATTTTCTTTACTACGTATTCTATATTTAAGTTCAATGGGTAACTTCTATTTGTTTATATAATTAATGTGTTTACAAGGCAATTTTAGTTAATTGGTTGGGTAACTTATACAGATAGCAAGTAAGTGAGATGGCGTCTGCACCGTCTTCGCCGCCGGCATCGACGTCGCCGAATGCGTCTAGATGTCCAACGGAAGTCATACGTAGGCGAGATGGCAGAGGAATATCGAAATTGCCTACGGGCCGACTGACCATCACAGAGGTCAGTGCCTCTGGGGTCCCTCTGCGTCTGAAGATAGTAGCGGCGAGATTCCGGACCATCTGCAGGATACTTGCAAGGGAACGGGTCCCCATCACCACACCAAGCTGGAAGTCTCTAACGGCCGTACAGAGAGGCCAGCTATGGATAGAACTTTCAGCCTCATTCACTCCCAGAAGCAGACAAGGCACGCGTGGAACGGTAGGCGTTGCTCGTGGTGTGTCACGCGTGGAGGACCTTCAAGAGCACGCTTATCACGAAGTATGTGAACACGGGTCGGACGCCCTTCACGAAGTATCAATTCTTGTCACGGGAAATATGGGACACCTTTGTGGCTATGAAGACGACGGCCAAATTTCAGGAGCAAAGTGCAGCACACAAAGCTCTCCAGGCACAAAACACTCATCCCCACAGACTCGGCACCGCTGGGTATGCGGGTAAAGCAACAGAATGGGCGGCGGAGGACCAAAACGCAACTAGGCCATTTGCTGGGATCACAGATGAGCATGCCCTAAGCTGGTTAAAAGTGAGGGAAAAAGTCTACCATGTACACTTTTATCCAGTGGCCTAAGAAGGACATCGCCTTGGACCCAGCAGTGTCGCGATCTCGACACGGCCATTTCTTTCCAACGGGACACTCGATGACTCCACCTCGTCCTTTGCCTCAGAAGGCCACCTCATTGGTTCCCGTGGATAAGACGCTGAAGGAACAAGAAAAGCGTGCCACCGTATCGGTTCCCGAGTCGTCTCGCAGGAAGACGTGTAGCGGGCCAGTCATTAAGGCCAAATCAAAATTGATGAACATTAAGGCGCCTCCCAAGCCCTCAAAATACTCCATCAAAAGTCCGTTGGCCACCGACACAGTATTAAGCCACGTTGGAGTAGGTTGTCAGGCTTTGCATGTCTGGTACATGCGGAAGACCCAAGAGAAGGGGTGTGATACTGGAATCACCGTCAGATACAAGGATAAGCATTTCTTCAATGGGTCGGGCCACTTCGTCATGGGCTTCAGTGACTTATATGACCTATTCAACCTCACTTCCCTCGACGCCTCGCTTCTACGATGTTGGACATTGTAAGTGTGTACAATCAAGTTCTACATTCACGTAATACTGATAAATATCACAACTCTACATGATGAGAAAAGCCCAAGAATTTTCCGAACCGGTGGGTTTCCTTGACCCACACGTGGTCTCTATGCAAACCATCGAAGAAGACATATCTTTCATCGAGAAATACATAACAGTGACAATGCTTCATCAGGATGACAAGGACTACATAATGGTGTCCTTCAACCAGGAGTAAGTGCTTCACTACTTGCTATATAAATTTCATTTGTACTTTATACGCAACACGAACTTAGGTTTAATGACTATAGTGACATACATGAGTAGGTTCCACTGGATCCTTTTAGTCATTGTACCAAAGAGGAACAAGGTAATATACCTTGATTCCCTAATCAGCAAAAAGCTCGACTTCAGCATTTTGAAAGGAATACTCGACAGGTATGCTCATTTCCTCCATACATCACTGTATTGTAGTCTTCCTTAGTTTGAAATGGCCGAGGATAACTTTTTAGAATCATGTAGGTCGTTCATCGCCTATGTTGCCGAAGGAGTATCATACAAGGGATGGAACGCCACACTAACACACAAGACGCGATTTTCGGTACATGCTACAACACAATAATCCTATATCATACTTCATAATAATATGTCTCGAACTGACTATACCTATATATGTAGTTCTATTTTTGCAGTGCCGCGAGCAAAAAATATATCACCTATGTGCATTCTACGTTTGCCATTGTCGTAGTTGAAAGACTAGACAGTAAATAAAGGGGACCCCTCCGATACCCGAGGGGTCCTCAGGATAAGGGACTCGGTGTAAACCAAAGGGCTTGTATTGCAGGCCTTTCCTTTCTTTGTTTCCAAAAGCCCCCCCTCCCTATGGGGGGGAGAGTGGCTATTTATAGCCTTTTTACAAGTACACCTGGGATTACAAGCCTGCCCCCCTACAGGGCCCTATGCTGGTAGGGGCTGCAGGGACTTTTCTAGCCCTAGGCCTAGCCCCCGACGTGTGGTAGACCAGCCTGGGCCTGGTCCACCTTGCTGGTGCATCTGGTCCAGGGGCACAGTGTGTTCTCCGGGCTCCTCGGGTCTCTGGCTCCTCCAGGTTCTTCGGCACCCTTCGGGAGCCTCCGGGTAGCCTTCGGAGTCCTTCGGGTAGCCTTCGGAGTCCTTCGTGTAGTTCTTGAGTTCTTTGGGTAGCCTTCGGAGTCCTTCGGGTAACCTTCGGAAGCCTTCGGGTAGCCTTCGGTAGCCTTCGTCAGCGGGCGGGCCTTCGTCAGTCGAGGGCCGCGCAGTCGCCCTACGACAAGCCCTCGCGGTCGAGGTCCCGCCGTCATGGTGAAACTGCGTTCACTCCGAAGGATACAGTACACCGCCCCTTCGACCGCGCGGCTTACTATTATGGTGGCGCATGGTTGGGGGTTACGCTACTCATAAATGTCGTGGCGCCGCTTGGTTGATTTGGTGCGTTCTTCGAGGTATTTGTTAACGTTCTGGCGGCGGTGGCGGGTTTTCGATGAGACGCCTCGTTTTTGGGAGCCTTAATGGCCCGAGCGCCACGTGCCATGTTTGGTGTGGTGTGCGGCTCCTCGTTATCTGTGCCACCGATTCTTGTTCCGACTATCGGCCTATAACAGGCCCCACCGGGTCCCTTTCGTGATGTGCTTTCTTTGGCGCTTCTTGTCCTTGCGTCCTGTCGCTTGGCGCTGGCCGTTGTTTACCGCCCCTTCACGTCCGGAGAGGCGATTCTTTGTGCCTCCGACATGACCAAGCGGGTGAAGGACGGAGGTGGTACCGTGTCGGCAAATGACAATTTGGGTCGCTTCGCTGGTGACGGACTTCCGTCTTTGCGCTACCAAACACGAGGAAGATAGGGGCGTTGGAGGACGCCCGCCGCGCGGGTCGGAAGTTACTCCTCCCCGAGGAGGAGGAGACGATCGTGTTCGTGGCGTATCTTGATCGCGGCCGCGCCTTGTGTTGACATGCTCCACGGGTGCTCCAATTGACGGTGGATTTGGCGCGGTGACGCCTTTCGATCGTCAAGCTTGGCTTATTCAGCGGGTGTCTTTGCGCTAAAGAGGTGGCGACAGAACGGGCGCGGTTGTTCGCATATCTTCATGATGGGCGGTGCCACCCAAAAAGAAAAAGGACACGGGAGACCTTGAACTTCTAAGGCGTGAACTTCCAACGAAGGCTCGGCTTCTCCACTATTTGCCCGCTACCGTGGCCGGAATAGGTGGGACACCGATTGGACCCGTATTGGTTTTACCACAAGTGCTCTCGTGATCACGGGCTTCGGCTCAGATGGGGGCCGATTCAACTTATCGCGACGCCCGCCATCGAACTATCTCTGCTTTCGGGAGGAGGGCCTTCTCCGCGTGTTCTTTGAGCAGCTGCCGCCGTATGTCTCTGAGGGACTTCGTGGAGGAGTTCTCACTTGTGGGTCTGCAGCCAATCGCCTGGATTGGAAAGTGGACCTCGGCGCCCGCAGATGGGATGCCCGCTTCGGAGTTTGGGAGCGCCTAGGTGCTTACTCTGAGTGGATACATGTTCCTTTCTTTTTCGTTGTGTTTTTTTTGGGGTTAACTATTGTAGCTGCCTCGCGGTTGTGTAGTGTTGCCATTGGCGAGGCAGAGCGTATCGAGGAGCAGCTTCTCGGCCCTTACACGGGGGAGGAGCACTCGAAGCGGGCGAACGCGGTGCACGACCGACGGTTGAACAGCAGCGTGCGGATCCTACCTTCGCCGCTTGAGCGGCCCGACTCGATGGCGGAAAAAGAAGGCTTCGAGGACCAAGAGCTGGAGGGCTCGGGTCCGATTAGCGCTATACCGCTGCAGGCTTTTGGGGGTGCGTCGGTTGGGAGGGGCGGGCTTGGCTGGTGGAAGTCCTGCTGGGCCATCTTCGAAGAGGGCTTCGCGGGAGCCCGGTGCTCCAAGACAAACGGCAGGCGTGGCGCCGATTCGTCCATGGGTCCTGGCCGCTCCTGCGGTGGTTGTAGGTGCGGAGGCCGTGGCGAGCTCGTTTGGGATAGTAAGTATGGCCCTCGGCGAGGTGTCCGGTGGAACCCCTCGCAGTTTATGGTGATGATGCGGAGGACACCGTAGTGGAAGATCACGACGATCTTCGAGACGCGATGGTGAGTTTGCTCTCCTCGCATTGTTTGTGGGCTCTGGCCGACTTGGTTTTGGCTCAGAGGGCGGGGCGTTGAGGGCCTGTCGGTGGCTCGCCTTTGTCTGCTGCATGCTGCCATGCGAGGGTCCCCGAGGTGGGGACAATCTTTCCGGGCGGCGGTGGTGGCTCGACCGCGAGGAGGGTTAGTCTTGCGGCCTTGCCGCATGAGCTTGGCGAATTTGGGGCCGCTCGCGTCCTCCGATTTCAAGGTCGTGGAGGCGGCCGGGTGTGCGAGGAGGTGTCTAACTTTACGGCCCGCCTGCGTGTCCGAAAAGTTATTCAAAAGGTGGAGCACGCAGCGATGTTTGAGCATGGAGGCGAACGCCGTGAAGGTTGGTCCGTGTAGGCATGCTCTCGCTTGTTGTGGGCAAAGTTCGATGGTTTTATTATTTTGCGAGACCATCATTTCTGCTTCGCTCGAGAGGGACATCCAACGTGGCTACACGGAGATCCAGGAGTGGGTGAACTCGGAGTTCGCTCGGAGCACCGAACTTGCTGAGAAGGCGGAGCGGCTTGAAGGCAGGGTTGCCGAGCTAGAGGCGAGCGTCGCGACGCCGCGGGAGGAAGTGGAGTCACTCAGCGGAGCTCCGACGGTGCTCAAGCGGAGCTTCGACGGAGCGATCTGTTACGTCGCCGTGGCTAATGCTAGGGAGGCGTATTTGGATCACATGGAGGGGCTATGTCGAGCTTGGCGCCATGCCCTCCGCTGGCACGCCTCGATCACCGCCACCACAGAACATTCGCGCTTGTTGGCGGGGAAGTGTTCTGCCGGCGCTTCGTGTTTATGGCAACCCGCGCATAAAGGCGCGTGGACGGACTGCGCCTCGTGTCTCGGAGAACTGCGGCGAGTGTAGCCATGTGGACACGCTCGGGGGGTACATCTTGCCCGTTGCGTCCGCCGCGGATGTGGCGTCGGGCGAGCATGTGCGGCGGGCGGCAATGCCCTGCCTAGAGTTGAGTTCCGTCCGTCGGGATGCCACCATGGAGTCGCTCGGGACGCCCAGCTCTCGTTGAGGCTAAAAACTCCTGCCGATCGGCGCTGCGGCGCGTGGATCGAAGGGCGGCGCCGAGACAAGTGTGACCTCGCACTATCCCTATGGGTCGATTTTGTGGTAGTTCTTTTTTTTTAAAGGGGCCTCGCTTGGGCCGGTCTGTGGAGACCTTCAGTCGGGCTCAGAATCGCTATTTTGCTAATTAATAGAAAAGCGAACGTGCCTTGTTTGTTGGTATGTGTTTGTTTCATGGTGGTGTTTACATTGGTCGTGGAGAGTCCTATTTAAATGCATCGCGGGCGGGCGCTGTTCCTCGTGGTGGCGCACGCGAAGTCTTATGCCCCTTTTCGTGGTATGCAATCTGAGCGACTCTTGCTTTGCAAGTGGCCTCGGGTATCTGTTATCATCGGTATGGTATGCCACAGTGCTAAATGGAAACGGTGGAGAAAGCCAACCGGAGGGTTCTATGAAGCGATTCTTTATTTGGCGCGAACAACGGGCTTTGGGCGGAGAGATACGATCTTTCCTGGTGGGCGAGGTGTGGGAAATGTGGCGGGTTGCGATCATGCTGCTCCCATCGATATCCTCGAGCTCTTGGACGCGTCCGGACGATTGTACGGAGGAGGAATATATGATGCTAATGGCTACCTATCCATCAAGCGAGGAGGTGCTCGAGTGGGTCTTTGAGAACGAGAGCCTTGGTCGACGATTCGCGCCTTGACCGCGGGTCCTCGCAAGTGTGCATGCCGAGTTGATTCGCTGGTTGTACTTAATCAAGGGTTGTTGTTAGGCTTTTTTTTTAAAGCCTTAAGTGGTGGGTCGCCTTCAGCGATTCCCTCGTGTAATTCATAATAAAGTAGCAGGATTCATGCTGTTCAGTGAGGGCTCGGCCTTCTCTTTTTTTGTTTGTTTCTCTTCTTAGTAGGGCTCGGAGCCCTAACTTGAATAGTTCTTGGGGAGGCGGGCCTCGTGATCCCCATCCTTTTTAGATAGGGCTCCGGGAGCCCTAACTTGATTTTTTATGAGGGAGGCGAGCCTCGTGCCGCCCCCATACTTTTTTAGGTAGGGCTCGGGGAGCCCTAACTTGATTTTTTATGAGGGGGAGGCGGAGCTCGCGCCGCCCCCATACTTTTTAGGTAGGGCTCGGGAGGCCTAACTCAAAATGTTTGTGAGGGAGGCGGGCCTCACCGCCGTCCCCATCCTTTTTAGATGGGGCTCGGGGGCCATAACTTGATTTTTTGCGAGGGAGGCGGGCCTGTACTGCCCCCCATACTTTTTAGGTAGGGCTTGCAGCCCTAACTCGAAATGTTTCTTGAGGGGAGCCTCGCCTCGCAGCCCCCATCCTTTTTAGATGGGGCTCGGGGCCCTAGCTTGATTTTTTGCGAGGGGAGGCGGGCCTCGCCGTCACCATCCTTTTAGGTGGGGCTCAGGGGCCCTAACTTGATTTTCCTGAGGGGGAGGCGGAGCCTGTCAGCCCCTCATATTTTTTTTTAGGTAGGGCTCGGGGCCTAGCTTGATTTTTATGGGAGGCGGGCCTCGCCCCCCCATACTTTTTAGGTGGGGCTCAGGAGCCCTAACTCAAATGTTCTATGAGGGCGGAGCCTCGCTACTGCCCCCATCCTTTTTAGATGGGGCTCAGGGGAGCCCTAACTTGACACTGAGGGGAGGCGGGCCTGTGCCGTCCCCATCCTTTTTAGATGGGTCTCGGGAGCCCTAATTTGATTTTTGAGGGGAGGCGGGCCTGTGATCCCATACTTTTTAGGTAGGGCTCGGGCAGCCCTAACTCGAAATGTTCTAGGGGGAGGCGGAGCCTCACCGGCCCCCATCCTTTTTACATAGGGCTCGGGGGCCTAACTTGATTTGATGGGGAGGCGGGCCTGTGCAAATCCCCATCCTTTTTAGGTGGGGCTCGGGAGCCCTAACTTGATTTTTGCCCTGAGGGAGGCGGGCCTCCCGCCGTCCCTCATATTTTTTTTTTAGGTAGGGCTCGGGGCCCTAACTTGATTTTATGGAGGGGGGCGAGCCTGTAATCCCCCATACTTTTAGGTAGGGCTCGAGGCCCTAACTCAAATGTTCTTGGGAGGCGGAGCCTCATGCCAGATCCCCATCCTTTTTTAGATAGGGGCTCAGGGGCCCTAACTTGATTTGCGGGGGAGGCGGGCCTGAGCTGCCCCCCATACTTTTTAGGTAGGGCTCGGGGCCCAAACTCAAAATGTTTGCGGGAGGCGGAGCCTCATGCCGCCCCCCATCCTTTTTAGATGGGGCTCGGGGCCCTAACTTGACTCTTTTTTGAGGGGAGGCGGAGCCTGCGCCCAATGCCCCCATCCTTTTTAGGTAGGGCTCGGGAGCCCTAACTTGATTTTTGATGGGGGCGGGCCTGGCACTGCCCCCCATATTTTTTTTAGGTAGGGCTCGGGGCCCTAGCTTGATTTTTGATGAGGGAGGCGGGCCTCGCCGATCCCTCATACTTTTTTGGTAGGGCTCAGGGGCCTAACTCGAAATGTTTATGAGGGAGGCGGGCCTCATGATCCCATCCTTTTTTAGGTAGGGCTCGAGGCCCTAACTTGATTTTTGAGGTGAGCCTCGCTCCGTGACTTGGTTTAGATACTCGGGCTGCTTGGGGCCTCGGTGTGCACGGGGCCATGGGCCTGTTGCAGTGACTTGGTTTAGACACTCGGGCCTTGGGGGCCTCGGTGTGCCAGGGGCCATGGGCCTGGCGGCGACTTAGTTTAGACACTCCGGACTGGGGGCCTCGGTGTGCACCAGGGCCATGGGCCTGGCGCGACTTAGTTTAGACACTCGGGCCCTGAGGGGCCTCGGTGTGCACCGGGGCCATGGGCCTGTAGCGTGACTTGGTTTAGACACTCGGGCCCATGAGGGGGCCTCGGTGTGCAGGGCCATGGGCCTGGCTGGCGACTTAGTTTAGACACTTTCAGGACCATGAGGGGCCTCCGGTGTGCAGGGCCATGGGCCTGGCGACTTGGTTTAGACACGCCGGGCACTTGAGGCCTCGGTGTGCAGGGGGCCATGGGCCTGGCGGCTACTTAGTTTAGACACTCGGGCATGGGGCCACGGTGTGCAGGGCCATGGGCCCTGAAGGCGACTTAGTTTAGACACTCGGGCCCTTGAGGCCTCGGGTGCAAGGGCCATAGGCCCTGGCGGCGACTTGGTTTTAGACACTCGGGCGCAGAGGGCCTCGTGCCTGCAGGGGCCATAGGCCTGGCCGGCGACCGTTTAGACACTCGGGCCCGTGAGAGCCTCGGTGTGCAGGGCCATAGGCCTGGCGGTGACTTAGTTTAGACACTCGGGCAGCAGAGGCCTCGGTGTGCAAGGGCCATGGGCCTGCTGGTGACTTGGTTTAGACACTCGGGCCATGAGGGCCTCGGTGTGCTGCAGGGGCCATGGGCCCTGAAGGCGACTTAGTTTAGACACTTTCGGGCCCTTGAGAGACTTCGGTGTGCAGCAGGGCCATGGGCCTGGCGACTTGGTTTTAGACACTCGGGCCTTGAGGCCTCGGTGTGCAGGGCCATGGGCCTGGCTGGCTACTTAGTTTAGACACTCGGGCATGAGGGACCCCGGTGTGCACCGGCCATAGACCTGAAGGCGACTTAGTTTAGACACTCGGGTTCATGGGCCTCGTGTGTGCAGGGGCCATGGGCCTGGCGGCGACTTGGTTTAGACACTGGCATCAGGGGCCTCGGTGTGCAAGGGGCCATGGGCCTGAAAGGGCGGCCGACCGACACTCGGGCCCTTGGGATGGGCCTCGGTGTGCACCGGGGCCATGGGCCCTGAGCGGCGACTTAGTTTAGACACTCGGGCCCGCGGGGGGCCTCGGTGTGCACCGGGGCCATCGGCCTTGAGCGGCGACTTAGTTTAGACCCTCGGGCGGTTAGCAGGCAAAACGCTGCGGGGCGCGCTATATTTACAAGAGCTGGTTACAACAAAATGCTTATACATGCCCTTGCCTTACGGCGGTGGGGCCCTTCTTGAGTGCAACCGGTTTATGTGGTGGCTAAGGGTAGAACTTTCGGAGAGTCTTGATGTTCCGGTGTGGCCAATTTGGTCTCCCTCCGGCGTTGCGATGCGGAAAGTGCCTGCCCGTGTCACGCCCGTGACAATATACGGGCCTTCCCACTTGGATCAAGCTTGCCGAGTGCCGCTTGGTTCGTGGCGCGCTTGAGGACTAGGTCGCCCAGGGCGATGTGGCGGCCGAATCTTCCTATTGTATGCCTGGCGACCCTTATTTGTACCTTTGCATGGTTGAGGCGGCTTGCACTCGTTGCTCTTGAGGAGGTCAATGGAGAGCTCCGCTCCTCACGGGTTCCCACGAAACGTGGCTCGATAGGAACGGGGCGAACTCTCTGCGGGTGTCATGGCCTCATCGCGAAGAGCAGCTTGAGCAGGGAGAATCTGTGGCTCTGGTTGGCGATGTACGCGATGACCACGGGCTTTACGCAACTCTTGGACCCACGAGCCTCTGGAAAACCTATGGGCGTTTCTTCAATCCCTCGAGGAGGTTGCCGTTGGCTCGTTCGACCGCTCCGTTAGTCTCTGGGTGTCGGCCGAGGCGGCGTACTTTTATGCCCAAGTTGGTGCGTAAGCGCCGAAAGTGGTGGTCGGAATCGTGTTCGTTGTCGGTGATCAGTCATGATGACGCCGTCTGAGGCAAATGATGTTTTTCAAGCAAACCATTGAAACTGCTGCTGCGGTGATCTTAGCGATCGCTCCGCCTCCACCCATCTCGAGAAGTACTCTATGGCGGCGAGCATAAAACCGAAGGTTCCCAGGCTGGAGGTAGGGGCGATGATGTCAACCCCGGTATGAACAGCCAAACCGGTAAGAACGTAAGGAAGGAGCCCGGTGCCTTGGGGTTCGATCGCCCACTAACACCCTCGCATATTTGGACAAGGTCTGTAGGCGTCTCGAGAGCCGTTGGCGATGAGAATCCTAGCGAAATGTCAGGCCGCTACCGAGTGCGAGGTGCTCGGTGAGGCGCCTGAGCCTTCATGGATATCTCCGAGGCGATTGGCCCTCCTCGCGGGATCTGCTTGTGCGCAGAAGGGTTATGAGCGCCTCCTTTGTATAGTGCTCCGGAGATCATGTAGTAGTTCCTTGCTTTCGGCGTCAGGCGTTTAAGCCGGCCGTCCTCCGGCTCTTCGCCCGGCGAGTAGTTTGATAGCGTTCCTCTAGTCCTCCGCCCGGTGGTGGGCTCGCCGTCTTGAGAGCAAGCACGGTATGTTGTTCCTTCAATTGAGCGCAGCCCTTGGAGTCTCCGGTGGAGCCACTTGCGTTCTGGCGGAGCAACTTGCGTTTCAGCGGAGCCCTGCGTCTCGGTGAGCAACTTGCGTTCCGCGGAGCCTGCGTCTCGGCGGGCGGGCGGTTTCATGAGTATTGCCGTAAAAGACCTCCGCAGAGTCCCTCACCGGCGCTTGCTATCTTTGCGAGCTTGTCTGCTGCTTCATTGTTACCGGGGATCGCAGGCGGTGATCCGAGGAAGTCCTTTTTGCCGCGCACCGCAGCCAGGTAGCGGTTCATCTCGGGGCATCTTGCCACGAACGTCTTGTCGAAGTGTCCTGCGACTAGACGGGAGTCGCTCTTGATGAGGATGCGCTTCGCTCCGAGGGCCTTTGCTTTGCGGAGACCCAAAGAATGATGCCTCGTACTTTCGGGCGTTGTTCGTGAATTAGGAAGTCGAGGCGGGCTGCATGCGATGCGGCTCGTCCGTCCGGGGAAACCAATATGGCGGCGGCCCCGGCCCCCGCGGCGCACCATGACCCGTCCGTGTACATTGTCCATAGCGTCTCGACCGCGGCGGCGCTGTGCTCCGCGTGTGGAGTCCATTCGGCAACGAAGTCTGCGAGGGATTGCGACTTGATGGCCGTTCTTGCGGCGAAAGAAATATCAAGCGGCGCCCGACTCGCCGCCCATTGCCTATCAGACCGGCGTCTTTATTGCGCAACGCTCGGTGCTAGCGGGTAGGATGTACGGACCGTGATGGAGTGCGCCCGAGAAGTAATGCCACGGCTTTCTCGAGGCCATGAGTAAAGGTGTAGGCAAGCTTCTCGAGCTTCGGTGTGGCGTGTTTTGGCTCCTGTAGGGCCTCCGTCGTAGTATCTGGGGTGACCGTCGCGCTCTGGGCGGCACAGCGCTAACCGATGAGGGCGTTGCGGCGATGTCTGCAATAGCTCGGATCCTTCTCGGGCGGTGAGGCTCTGCACTCTGCGAGTAGGTTGAGGTCTTGGCTTTCGGCACTCGGTGTCCAGCGGAGCAGCTCCGTGCCGGAGGTTCTGAAGAATGGCGGCGCCCTTCTGCGAGCGGGACAAAAAGCGGCTAAGTGCCGCAATGCGGCCGATCAATTTACGCACCTCATGGGCGTTATCTGAGGCTTCATTTCTGTATAATACGATTTTCTCTGGGTTGGCCGATTCCCCTCTCGAAGCGAGGAAACCAAGGAGCTTTCCGCCTTCGCCGAACCGCACTTTTCGAGGTTGAGCTTTATGCCTCCGCCGGAGGTTGGTGAAAGTTTCGTGGAGGTCTTTGGCGTCGTCCTGCGAGTTTGCTCTTGATGACTATGTAACGTCGACGACGCTTCCGTTCGCCCAAGTTGGTTAGCAAAACCTTCGCGATAAAGCGCGGCGAACGTGGCGCCCGCGTTCTTCGGGCGAAGGCATGCGCTTATGTGATACATTCGAAAAGGAGTGATGAAAGCGATCTTGGGCTCGTCCTCCTCCGCCATGTGCACTTGGTGGTAGCCGGAGTAAGCGTCGAGAAGCTCATGAGCTCCACGGCCGAGTAGCATCCACCGGTGATCGATCGCGGGGCAAGGAAATCGTCCTTAGGGCACGCCTTGTTAAGGTCGGTGAAGTCAACACACACGCGCCATCGCCCGTCTCTTTCTTGGCGAGACGGGGTTTGCTAGCCACTCGAGTACTTTACTTGCCGGATTACCCCCCCTTTTATCGACTTTTGGATCTCCTTCTTGGCGGCTTGTAAGCGGTCGCCGACATGCGCCATGACTTTTGTTTCTTGGGTATCGCGTATTCTGAAGGGCTAGCTTATGCTCGATTGTTGTTCTTGCTACACCGGAAGGTCCTCGGGCCCCCAAGCGGCGTCTTCGTTGTTATGAGCACCTCGAGGATGCGTCGTGTGCTTCCTTATCAAGGTTCATGGCAAGGCGCCAGTCTTCTCGGTGTTGTCTCGTGGAACCCTTGAGCTGGCCTCGTGGTTTGTGCTGGCGCCCACCTCATTTGAAGGTGGGGCAACATGATCCCGTCCGGCCCCACGGCATGGGCGTCTTGAGGTGGGGATAGTACTTCTAGTTCAATATTTACGGCGAGGTCTGATCTCCTCGCCGTGGCGATGACTGCTTGAAATGAGAGCTTCATGCACAAGTAATTGTGGTGGGTTACGCGCCGAAGGTGTTGGCGTGGCCGCCGAGATGCGTTATCTTGGTAGGTCATTTGAACCACATCGAAGGTGACCACCTCGGTCCTCGATCTGTAAAGTCGTCGTTGAAGGTATTGCGAGGTTGATCTGGCCCAAGGCGTGAGGAGTTCCTCAGAAGCCTTGCGAGGATGCGGTGAAGTCAACGATCACGAGGATCATCATCTTGTCGGCGTCTCTGAAGAGGTCCGCCGAGCTCCCTCCGTCGGCGAGGCGGCGTCTTACCTCGAAGTCCGCGATGTTGGCCGGAGATAACGAGGTCTTGGTGAAATACACACGCGCGCATCCTCGGTCCGAAGGATATGGGCACCTCGGATAGCGTGGTGGGCTTGAGGCGGGTATGTTGCCATGTGGTGGATTTGGCGGGCATATGCCCGTCTCTGTCTTTGAGGACATGCGGCGAGGATCCCCGGTGATCATGTTGATGACCCTCGATGGTGCTGTCGGGCGACCTCCTTCTATCACGGGGTCTTGGTTGTGGCGTAGGAGTCGATTGTCGGCCGCTCTCTTATTGTCGTAGTCGGTAGGATGATCGCGGCGCATGTAATCTTGCATGGCGTGATGGTGCGACATTTGGTTGAGTGTGCTCCTTCGCCGTGGAAGTCGCAAAATTTGGCGGTGCTCAAGGCGATTGTCGGATGACGGCGGTGTTCTGCGGCGTCTCATTCGCCGTCCCCTTCCACCGGCCTTGTCTTCCCCATCATGTGCGGCGGCGCTCCGTCTACGTGGTAGACGCCCACCTTTGCTTGTAGTCATTGCGGCTTCTTAAGGTGTCCCGGTCGGTGGTGTTGGATGCTTCGCCGTAGTGGCGGTGTTTGCGGCAGCCATTGAGAGCACCCCTCGGCGCTATCTTCTTCCGCCGGCGTACTCCTCCATTTTGTCGAAGGATTACTGTTACCGTCCGTGCGGGTTTGCGGGCCAATCTTTCGAAGCGGCCCGTTGCGGAGGCCGCCGCGTAGCGCTGCGTTGATGATGGTCGTTCGTTGGCGCCTTGCACGGCACTTGACCTCTGCGAACTTTACGAAAAAAGCTGCGGAGGTCTCATTCGGTGCTTGCTTCCGGCGACAGGTGCCCGCGTCTTTGGCTCCGTGTAGTTTCCACAGGAAGTTGTTGCGGAGGAGGTCTCGGGCTGCTCCCATGCGTAGATGGATCGGGGAGGTATGGTGAAGAACCGAGGTTAAGCGGCGCCCTTGGCGAGGGTGATGCTCTTCGCTTTTGTAGTGTCGTCTCCTCATTTGCCTCGATGGTGTCTCGTACACGGAGGAATGCGAGGATCCGTAGTTCCTTCAAAAGGCGTGACCTCGGCATCTTGAACCCGTGGCCATCAGCCACCCGACCCGAGGGCTCGGCGGGGAGCTCGGGTCGCCTCGAACACCAGGCGTGGGTCTCGAGCTGCTCCCGTTCTGCGGCATTTGTCGGGCCAGGGGCGAAAGAAGCGATGGTCGCGGTGGCCTCCGCTCCGTTCTGCTTGGAGTTCTTGCGGGCCCGCGAGGTTGTCTGGCGGTCGCCAAAGTCGCCACTTCGTGGAGGCCACGGCTCTGTTGGGCGTCTCGTATGATCTGGTGGCGCCCCCTGGCCGAGTTGTTTGCTTCCTCCTCCGAAGCTTGGGCGGGGGTGTAGGCTGCGTGGCTCTGCTCCTCTTGGCTCTGCGGGTGTTGGGTGTGCCCTCATGGTGCCGGATGTCGAGGTCTGAGGTGCGGCCCTCGTGCAGGGGCCATCCTTGGTTTAGTGCTTGGCCGCCTGCCGAACCTGAGCAGCGCCAAGCTGTCGTAGTTGAAAGACTAGGCGGTAAATAAAGGGACCCCTCCGATGCAGGGGTCCTCGGGATAAGGGACTCGGTGTAAACCAAAGGGCTTGTATTGGGCCTTTCCTTTCTTTGTTTCCAAAGCCCCCCCTCCCTATGGGGGGAGAGTAGCTATTATAGCCTTTTACAAATACACAGGATTACAAGCCTGCCCCCCTCTGAGGGCCCCTATCTTTGGTAGGGGCTGCAGGACTTTTTCTAGCCCTAGGCCTAGCCCCGGCGTGTGGTAGACCGGCTGGGCACAGTCCACCTTCTTTGGTGCATCTGGTCGGGGGCACAGTGTGTTCTCCGGGCTCCTCGGGTCTCTGGCTCCTCCAGGTTCTTGGCACCCTTGGGAGCTCTCGGGTAGCCTTGAGTCCTTGGGTAGCCTTTGAGTCCCGTGTAGCCTTGAGCCTTGGGTAGCCTTGAGCCCTTGGGTAACCCGGAAGCCTTGGGTAGCCTTGTCGGTCAGGCGCGAGGGCTTCGTCAGTCGAGGGGCGTTGTGCAGCCCACGACAGCCATCATATGGAGCAAATTATTCTTGCTAAGATAAAGGATCCGAGGTTTGTCAATCTCGAAATAATTATTTCCTAATTATAAATTTAAATATATATGCTTACCACTTTACTATTGCTAGCAATAGGACTTGATCATAGATTTAGATGCACTCGTTGCGAAAGAGCTCGTGGACGTTTGAGGGAAGCTCGTGCCTTCATCAAGACAAAGATCATTAACGCCAAAGGAGAGTTTCACTCCATTGCCGGCCAGAGTTTCACCCGTCGACACATATCAACCACCTTCAAATAATTGATTCAATTGTAATCCAATTGTAACTATAGCAACAATACTTGAACAAATTCTTTTGTAATTTATTTTGAGTAATGATCATTTTGAGTTGTCAACAATTGATTATCGTGATGTATCATTTTACGCATGCTTGTTTTGGAGGGTATGGCTAGCAATTCACGAGGCTAGCCAAAAGCCAAAAAATAGTTAGATATAATGAACTATCATAGATAGTTTTTGTTGAAACCGTCGTGAAGGTATGTCGGTTCTATTTACAAACCATAAAATTAGTTAGGTATAAAGACCTATCACGAGATGGTTTTTGTTGAAACCATCGTGATACTATACCTTCACGAGATGGTTTCAACAAAAAGCTATGCGTGTTATCTGCCGTATCCTGAGCAGTTTTTGAACCATCTATGATAACGCTTTATTATCACAGACATACAAATTGAGCGGTTCAAAACCATACGTGATAGCGGTTCGAATCGTCTATGATGATCCCGTATGTACTAGTGTCACTTCGATCACTACATACGCGTCCAACCCGGACAACGTTACGATGTTTGATCAGTTGACGGATGACCATGTCATCTGGAAGCTGTACACCGCCAATAGGGTGTTAGCGCGCGCACCCAAAGGATAGTCCACCTAGTGCATGCGAGACTAGCAGTACTACTACACACGAATGTTCTTTGTGCACGACATCTTCGTGGAGGAGTACCACGTGCACCGAATGATGCGCCAGTTCGGTATATGTTAGGAGTTCCCAGTGCACTAGGGCCGTGGGTGCCGCCGAACTTTCATGGGTATGTTCACACTTTATTTATATCGCATCCTTTCGCTTACGGACTTACGAATTTATTGTTTAAGTCTTCCACGGTACACCGGGAAGGGAGTAGATGGTTACGACTTCCTAGACGAGAAGATGGCCAAGTGACATCCCAAAATTTTGGTTTGTTTGAAGTTTTAAAAATAAAATAACCATTTGAATTTTCAATTGAAGTTAAAGCTTAGTCTGAATTTTCGAAATAAAAACAATTTAATATGATTAATGTCAATATCAAATATTATCAAAATTAGTTTATTTGGATTATATGTGCTTGGATATATTTTCTAGTTGTTTCTAGAATTTTTCGAGTGCATTTGCTATTTTCTAATTGCTTTTTGAATTTTCTATATTTTGTGAAAAGAAAAACTAATTTAAAATATCGAGAAAATGAATCGGGCAAAATCTTTCGGCCAGATCCTATTTTCCGCTCGTGGCCCGGCCATCAAGGAGGCTTTCTGTCGCCAAGCCCAGCTGCATTTCCGTCTCCACCTCTCGCCGCCAGGTGGGCCTGCGTTGTCAACGTCTTCGTCATCGTCTTCAACCTGAAGTCTTGCTCTCGTGTTCGAGCCGGACTCGTGCGTCACCATGCTCCTCGTGCACTCCCTTCCCCAGTGCTATTTAAAGGCCCACGACCGTGTCAAAGTCTTCACATCAACTCCCTCCTCTGAAACCCTAGAGCAGTATCTTGATTCACGCCACCATTTGGGCGAATCGTGCCCAAGGAGCTCGACGCCGCTGAGGCATTCTCCTGTAATACCCCGATTTATTCTAAAGAAGAAATCATTCAAAAGAATAATAGAATTAAGAAAGAGGTTTTTCGCTTTTCTTGACAACTTTGGGCCTCGGGCCTTGGCCGAGAGGCCCATGGGGCCGACCACCTATAAAGAAGGGAAAACCCTTGGCTGGCACTGTAGCTATAGTTGCCACCGCCACGGTCGTGGTGCTCTGATTGCCTTGCCTCTTGGAGCTGCCCCTTCCGCTGCCGGTGTTCATAAAGGAAGGAGAAGGAGGGACTGCAAATTGGTTGGCGAAAGGAGGGGCGAGTGATCTTCTTCATGGGGATCATTCAGCATCTCCCTAAGGTTCTTCAAGGGTAACGAGAGTCGTTCCTCGCTGTTTAATTAAGAATAGATGCAAAACCGATTTGATTTGATTGGATCAAAGTCTGTCTGCAGTAGATCAAATCTGTCCAGTATGTTCCGCGGGCTGTTTCGACATCTTAGAGGCCGAATCTGAAGTGTTGATCTCCTAGAGATATCTAGATTATGTTCTTAACTTTCTGTGGCCACTGAGTTCACCTGATTCTGTCGCTCGAGTAAAAATTTATGATAGATTTAGTATCTGCTGTCCAGATTTCTGACGAGATTAATCGGTTTTGTTATTTCGTAAAATATGAAAATGTAATTGGAATAATCTGGGTTTTCACCCAACTTGGTTATTGTAGGTAATTTGATAAAATTTCCATATTGTTAAAAACGATCAATTAGGAGTTACAGATTAAAAGTTATGATCGTTTTAGTGCTGCTGTTTATGCTGTTAGACAGTTTCTGTGCTGAAAGTTCATCTGTCTGTTAGCGTACTAATTTGGCCGAATTGGATCATCTTGTCAACTAGAGTATTGTAGATTTGTTAGTTAAAATCCACAGAAACTGGATTCACCTCATTCGGAGTTCCAGATCAAGAGATATGCTATTTACCGTGCTGCTGTCCAGTGGCGTTATTTGACTAAATGCATTGGTTTCAGTTTAGGGTTTCTAGATAAATCTTGATTCACGGGGAAGCGATGTAGAACGTTGTTAAGTAGTGTCGTGTTCATCGCGTTCTTATTTCAGTTATTTAATTGTTTAGGAGGTGAAGCTTGGGTTTAGGAGCACCACTTTTTCCTCGCTAGCAGCGTGCATGCATCGGAGACAAGTACATTGCTTATCTTAATGATTGCGATTGATGAATGCTTTTATGATTATCTTGTGAGTTCTTATGATTCAAGAGAAGTTGGATTGTCTATGGTCTTTCATATATGTTGAATCCATGATTGGAGATGATAATATTTAAGTTCATGTTCCTTCCATATGTGTGTTATCTCCATGATTAGAGAGCGTGTCTTTTCAATATACATATTTCATTCCATGCATTCATTATTCATGTTCCATCCACGGAGTGGATTAAAAGACCCATCAATTCGGGATGGGCATAAGACCCACCATTCAATGTGGGCCCCACTATTCAATGTGGGCGTTTTGGGACACCGTATGAAATGTTCTTCATACGGGACTTGGATCCGCATTTTTGTTAAGATGCGGGCTTAAGTGAACACCGGCCAGGTGTGTCACTAGCAATACCGATATATGCATGTGTGTAGTCCCTCCATTCCATTCACTTCATTCATTCCATTCATTCAAATACTCGTTCTGTGATTTCTTCATATGGATCAATGATGTTGACTTGTTAATGTTTGTGGTATGTTCCATTTATTCACCGTCCTTGCTGAGTCTTGGACTCACACTTGTTTGTTTATTTATTTATTTAGGTAATCACTGATGTTGGCTCATTTGGGAGGGAGTAGACACACACTACTCATTCACGGCATAAATTAGTTCTATCTTTCACTTATTATTGACTTGTGAAAAATAAGTTTAGATGGAGAAGGAAGGATACCTTCTCCTTGATCTGATTGATTTATTATTGCTTGTGAACCTTGTTTAACGATGAACTATAATAAATACATTTAAATGGTGAAGGAAGGATACCTTCTCCATGTTGGGTTGTTTTATATATGCCTTTAGATGTTATATCATTCAGATTCTTCCGCAATGTGGCTGTATGTTAGAGTATTTAAGTGACATCTTCGCATCCAAATAGCCAGGGTGTTACTTCTCCACTGCGTTGCGCCACCACCGATGAGCCATCATCCTCGTCGTTACTAGTAACAGAGTCACCATAACGCGGTATATGTGGTGCGCATCTCCTCATTGCCGGGAACTCGCCTTAGAAGCCTCGCCACCGTCCAACCGGGCCACTCCGCCGCTCAACCCATCGTGGCCATTGCCTTGGTCACCTCCGGTGTCAATAGCCCGTGTCACCAGGATCACCCTCGCATCCTCTACCTAGTCCGCTGCTTCACCATTACTGGGGATTCGCAAATCATCAGGACCGAGTTCCCCATTGAGCCATTGTGTCACCGCCACATCACCAGCCACGTCAGCCCTAGTGCCTACGTGTCATCCCAGTCTCACCTAGTCACCATCAAGTCATTGCCGCGTTTGCGCACGCGTGGCACGCCCAAATCAAAACCCAAATTCAATTCAGTAAACCCAGTCCACCATACACCATCTCTCTACCTTGTGGTCCCTCTTGTTAGGAGCACTATTCCGTGGACCATATCTACGTAGGGCCCACATGTCAGTCTAGTTTTTCTGGATTTGTTTTAATTCTGAAAATCAGCGCTGACGTCAGCTTGTGTCATAATCTGATTTTTCAATAGAGAAATAATTCAAAAATTCAAGAAAATCCAATTTAGGGTATTTCTTAGGGTTTTGATCTTCCAGAAGCCATATCTTCTTCATCCGAACTCCTATTGAGCCCATTAAAATTTCTAAATTCACCTAAATTTGAGTTCTATTTATCTAAGATTTTTATTTAATTTTTGAAGTTTGTTTTATCTCTTTGTTGTATTTATTTGGTTTATTTGCTTTGTTTGCAAGTAGGCGTTGATTCTTGAGGAAGTTTTGAGCAAGGAGGAGTGCACCAAGATCAAGATCAATCCCAAGATTTATTCCAAGGCAAGTTGTAGTCCTGTGATCATATTGAACCTATGATTTCAAAAGTATATTGTTTTATACAATTGCATGCCATCTTTATACAAATTGTTTTGGGATTAGCTATTACTGTTATCATTATGCCTCCATTGAATATTGAATACCTTGAATCCTTTGTCACCCTAGCATAGATAATTTCTAGTTGGACATATTTGTATAACCAACATGGGGATCATATAGATGCTTAGTCACGCTTAGTTACGATGGGTTCATTATCACATGTGTCATAATGATTAATCTTGACTTAATGATATGTGAAATCATGGTGGTTAGCCGCTCTTATTAAAATCATGTACCATCACGAGGGTATGTCATTGGTCTTGGTTAAACAAAATGGTTTTTAAACTCGGCGAGTGGATCGTGGATTGAGGGTGTGGTTATAACACGTTGTGGGTTGTGATAAGATCGCCTAAGTAACTTGTCAAGGACTTAATCTTATGTGCCATTTTACTAGGCCTTAATCGTACAACCAAATGTCCTATATGTGCAGAACCTGGCTAACTAACCATACAACCACATGTTTTGTATGTTCGAGAAGACATTGTCTTGCTACGATGTTAGGACTAAGTAGGGATTAATCTCAGATTATATAAACCCTAATTATTATCCTTAGCTTGTAGATGCCAAACTTTGTAGTTTGAGTCTTTGCTTTTTTCATTTAGAGTAGTTGCGCGCCGCCTACTGAGCAAATGTATAGAAATTATGTCGGAAAACTAAATGTGGTTCGTTGCATCTTGTCTTTGGTCACTTAGGCCAAAGAACCTTATTTAGTGTTGCATAAGTGTTAATTGTTGTTGCATTCAAACTAGGTTAAGTCCCCCGATGTCATTTACTTACCCTATGCTTTTCCCTCATTCCTTTTTGCCAGTTGCTAACGATTCATGTGGCCACAAGATGTCAGGTCGAAAGATTCATTTGGTGTCGAAGGTAATGAAGGCTCACAGCCCACGGGTTCCCAAGTTACCAATAATCAGCCCCCGAATCCTCAACAGTGTAATCCAGGGCACCCCGACCCGTCAATTTAGTATGTGGGTCGACAAGAAGAAGTGTCTCCACCGTTGCTAACTGTGGCCGAAGTGCTGGCCCAGATGGAACGAAGTTGGCAAGACCAGACATTGTTCTTACAGTTAATTGCTCAGAACACTTGCCAGGGCCGTGGTGCTCAAATGGCGTGAGAGAAAGTTGGTTCCAACAGGTTCGAATTGCTGATTTGAAGAGCATGAAATCTCCTTTGTTCTTTCGTTCGAGAGGATCCTCTTGAGGCGATGATTGGCTTGAACCATTGGCGGAAGTTGATCATCACTCAATGTGCCGATAACGAGAAAGTCTTCTATACCTCCAACCAACGGAAGGAGCGGTAGTGCGTGGTGGGATAATTTTTGTGCCATGCATCCCGTTGGTTCGTTCCATCATGGATGAGTTCGATTGACCTTAGAGTGGAGCATGTCCCCACAAGCATCGTGAGCATCAAGAGGTGTGAATTTCTCACGTTGAAGCAAGACAAGAAGTCCATGAGGAGTATCTCTCGAGTTTAATCATTTGGCTCATTACGCTCAGGACGATGTCTCCACGAAGCAAGAAAGCAAGACCGGTTCTAGAATGGGCTAACGGAGTGATGTAGTGGAGCTTCTTTGTACCACGACCTGCGACTTCAAACACCTAGTTGACAAGGCCATTGTGGTGGAAAATAAGATGCAAGTGGTTGTTGAATTGCGAAAGCACAAGTGGGCCGCACAAAAATTAGTAAGTCGCGGTGCTCAAGAATTGCATGCTTGCGACTTGCCTATCCTAAATTTCAAGCCTCGGCACCTCAGAGATCTTCTATGCAAGTATCTCATCCTCCTCTGATGAGATTTAGCTAGTCTGATGGAAAGAAGCAAAAGCTTGTCACATCCCCAAGTTTATTAATGATATTTAGTATGCATCTCATCAGCATGCATCATGGTTTATAAACTTTTGCATAATTTATTGCACTAGGAAAATCTCAAACAAGTGTTAAACCTACACTTCAAAATCGAACTCTAAAAGAAAACTAGAACAAAACCTTATGTTTACCCTCTAGAAATAATTTATTCAAATACTATAATAATTATCAAGAATTAATATAATTTTTCCCAAATTTTTGGGAATAGTTTCAACTCTCAGTAAATTCAAACTCAATCTAATAACCTATCTCAGGTATGGATTTAAACTGAGCAAGTTATTTCATGAATGGTGAAGTTTAATAATTTTTGTAGGAACTACGTCATCCCAGGAACCCCTCTAATTTATTTCAGAATTTTAGGATTTTTATTTCTATTTTTAGTGGCCTAGTCAAAGTTGAGTGGTTTGAATTTAAATCAGTCAAACCCTAAACCTAACCAGCCGATACTGATCCTCGGGCTCGAGTCTGACCCGACCACTTGACTCGATCAAACCACCTAATTGCACCTCCCGTGAGCTGTCCAATTAGAAATCGACGGCCCATATCGTGTAGCCTTTCAGCCTAGTCCGAATGGACACGCGCAATGTCAACCATTCGATCAAAATCCAACGGTCCACATCGACCAACTTAACCCCCGCTCGCGCGCTGCACTGAGTCGCTGCCAACTAGGCCCCACCCATCAGGCGCATCTTCAACCTCACGCTAGAGCTTGCACAGAGCTTTGATGCCACTGCAGCTCACGAGCTCCTCTGCGCTCTATCACTTATTGTCAATCCGGCGACCGTTTGAGCCACTCCACGGAGCTCCTTACTTCACCGCCTCCATAGAGCGTTAACACCTGGGGATAATACCCCCTCTTTCACCTCCTTTCACCTCATTCCTTCTCTTGGGGCTGAGATGGAAGAAGCTCAATTGAGCACCACGCCTAGGTAAGCTTCAACCGCGTGGTTCTCCTCTCCTGTACCTTCGATGCCATGTCCATTTTTGCTAAGCTTAGCTTCCATGGTTGTTTGTAGCTTTCAATCCACCTTGGTGCCTTTTGGGTTGCTCAGAGCACGTCCCCGAGGACACCACCTAGCCATCCTTGCCTCTGGTGAGTTTCTTGTTCTTTTGCGTCAAATCGTGCCATTTAGCATGACAATGAAAACCCTCAATCAATTTTGATAATGCACAACAGGGTTGCGGTGAATCGAAGTTTTCCCCATTTCGGCCGAAGAGCTAACCCTTTGTCTCCCACCTTACTCTAATAAGGTATTTGTCGATTCATTGCTTATACAACATCCTCATATGGTCCTTAATCCATTCTGACCATTCATTATCCGTAGGATTGCTCAGGGACTCCTCTCCTTGACCGTCTTTGCCGCCGTCATCTTCTCCGACACCGACATTGCTCCAACCGCTCCCAAGCTTCCCCGTTGCTTAGGTAGCTCACTAACAGTCCCTAGGACCTCAGGCACCTGCTTGTACGCACTGCGGAGCTCTATTTTGCTGCATGCATCTTTGCCATAAGAACCACCGCCACTTAGCTCCAGCTAGCCGTCTGGACCACCTCGAAGCTTTGAAACCACCTATATTAGATGCGTATGGCTATTAGCGGCTATCCCAGCCCTTAGCGGCTCCGCCCGCGCAAATTAATGTCGCTGGCGAGCCGCTAGGTAAATCGTGGGACAAAAGTCCGTTGTCATCTGTGCGGAACAATCAGCAAGATCATTGGCGAAACGGTGATGATTAGCATTTAATGACTTGTCTTAGCCGCACTAATGAGTCACTTACATGTGGGCCCGTGCACGAAAATGGGCACTTGAGTTTGAACGCCACGCGGTGACGACTGGGCCTAAGGCCACCTAAGCGGCGTTAATGCGGTGCACATGCCACGTGGACCAAGTCCATTTGAGTCGTTCACGTTGACATCGTGCCCCACATGTTAGTTCGAATTTTAAATTGGAAGTAAAATGGAAAACACACTATTCTTGGGTCCATCGTCGCTGATTTGGCTAGCATCACACCAAGTAAGAAAATTAATAATTGCCTTAGGAAATTCTAAATCCAATTATTTACACACTAAAAAAATATGAATAACTTGAAAAATACATAACTAAGTCATATCAACCCCAAAATGGTTGAAACTAGTTCTAATAATTTTTATTTTTAATGAAATTTATATTAAAATTGGTTTCAAACTTTTTTTTTAGCAGAAAGTATTATTTTGGAAAGTGATCCAAAAACCTATTATTTTTACAATAGAAAAGGTGAGAACTTTAAAAATGCATAACTAATTCATAAAAACTCAAAATGAGATGAATCCAGATATTTTAGACTTGTAATAATATTATATATTTATCCAAATAATCCTTGTATCTACCACTGCTCTACAAAGTTTGGCCAAATAATTAAATTGCATGAACTTTGACTATTGAAATCTGAAATTCAAAGTGCTATAACTTTTGCATAATAACTCCAAATAGAATAATGTTTTCACCTAAATTCATATAAAATCATACACTACCCACTGTAGAAAAATCATGCATTTTTTAGTATTTTGATTTTTAAGGTATTTCTCGGTGTTTATCGATACCGTTATTTCTCTATATTCCAAAGCGATTGATATTGACTCCTACGCTACTGAGAGTGAGCAATTGATCTTCCAGCAAGACAAGCATCATTTGAACTTTCTTTTGCATCATATTTGATCCCATTTTTTGATAAGTTAGTGCAATGATGATTGCTTGCATGCTTATTTTGCTACGTCGCTATTTTTGTGATGTGTAGTTAGTTATTTCCTATTCATTGAGGTTATCCTTGAATCTATTCTAGTACCACATGCTTAAGATAGGTAGTGTGAATCATTGTACATTTTTCTTAGCCATACAAGTCTAGAACGGTAGTTTGATGGTCGGGATTAACCCAACAATTATGGGAGAAACACACTTTCTTATATTCTTTTCATTTCAGACCTTCGTATCTGTTTTATGAGTTAAACCTTGTCATCTTAAATGAGTTTTGAGGTCTGGACAAATGGATGCTAGTGAGGGTGCCTTCATGCATGAGATCGGGTATGTGGTTGACTTGTCCAGACCATTAAGGACCGAACTTTGGTACCTACAATTCAAGTAACAGTCGTGCTACCACACACGGTATATGGGTGCTGTATGGTTAAGTAGGGGGAAGGTTTTATTATGTTACGTCCCACGGTGGTGTAAGGACATTTGTGTTGATCATTTGTCCGTAGGAGCCGATGTAATTTTCTATAGTGTGCAAGAGAGCACCAATTTTTAATATTTACATTGCATCGGTATTTCCAATACAACTTGTGAGCCGCTTAGCAAGTGCTATCAGTCGCTTGTACTAAGTAAGGGAACATCTTGCAAGGGAGACTTACCCCAATAGGATTTTCTTGCTAAAAACGATCAGTATCTTGATTCTCCTGGGCGGCATACCTAAGGAAGTGTGCTATTTTGGAGGCATCTAGAGGCTTACTGCAGCTAATCGAGTCATGTGGGTAAAGTAGTAAACCTCTGCAAAGACAAATCTATTCAATAGTTTGTATGCTGCGTTATGGACGATTGCTTGAGTATGTGGTTGCTATTGTTAGTCTTGAATTAAAGTTTGTGGGTAAACTTGGTATTCGGTATGAACAGGTGTTCATTCATTTTAGTGTATCAAAGTGGGCTGCCACTTTGGTGTTTGTTTGATTCATTTGTTTATCTTTGTACTACTTTATCACATGCTTTACTTCTACTTCAAATCTGTTTTTAAAATAGCAATTGATAAACTAGTATGCATAGTTTGGAAAATTGTTGCGTTTTTTGCAAAACTAAAGCCACTAATGCTATCCTTTGAATATCCACTATGCATAACCAATTTTTATTTGTGTAAGACTTGCGGGTACCTTTGTACTCAACTAGTTTGTCTCTCGTTACTGGTGAGGAATATTGTGAGCGAGCGAACTTGTGAGTGTCGATTTAGGCAACACTAATGAGTAGTGCTATCATTTAACTTCCATCGGTTCTTGGATGGGTTGTGGGCATACCAAGCTGGACTTTTGGTTTATTTACTTTGCTCCTACTACTACTTTAAGTTCTTAATTGAACTTGGCTGGTCGGCCACTTGTAATAGTTGTAGACTCGAACTACTTTGATGTATGCCTTTTGAACTATTAATGTATGAATGTTGTATGGATGTGATCAATTTTGTATGTGAGTTTGGGTATGTTGGTCACTGATCTTGGGAGCCAACATGACCTCATGCTCGTTGTTCATGGATTCCATTTGAACTCACTAAGTGTGGTCTTTGATTGTTTAGAGAACCGATAATCATGCGATTACTTGCATAGGAGCTGCACGCATGATCACCGAGCTCTAATTTCAGTAAAGACCTCTTACATAGATGGAGTTAACTTAGAATCCATTTACAGGAAGCCCGAGTTATCTCCTTAAGGTCGGGTAGGTCTCGGTCTTCTGGAAATAACCGGGGCTCCCACAAAGCTGACACCACCGCAACAAGAAAGTTACTTGTTTCACTTGTGGCAACATGGGGCATTTTGCATAATTTTGTCCGGAGAAGCACTCAGTTGATTCCGATCATGGCCAAGACCTTGAAGCATCCTTTGATCAGAGGCTCAATGTTGCTCTTCAAAACACTGGTTATGGTCATGTGAACCATGTCACTGCCGAGGGGGCACAAGAAGCACCCGACGTTGTGTTGGGCACATTCTAGTCAATTCAACTCCTGCAATAGTATTGTTTGACTCTAGAGCCTCTCATCCCTTCATGTAAAGAAGGTTTTCTACACTCCACAATATCTCCTCGACTTGATCCGGCGCCTATGATGATTCAATCACTGGGCTCGTAAATGAGAAGCCGGCATGAATGTCGTGAAGTTGAGATTAGGATTAATGGGGTGAAGTTTTCGGCGATCTAATTGTGATCGATTTAGCGGGCATTGCGTTATTCCTAGGATGAATTGGCTATCCATGAAACATGGTCGATTAATTGTGTTAGGAAGGCTATCACTCTCACCGATTCGCTTGGATTGTAAGTTGAAATCGTCTTGAAATTGGAGCATCCACATCTCTATGCCATTAGTGGCAAGGAATTGCGAGTGGGTGAAGTTTCAGGTGGTATGTGAATTCGGATGTATTTCTCGAATAACTACCGGGCATGCCACTTGAGCGAGAAGTTGAATTTGTTATTGAGCTACAGCGGAATAGCTCCAATTTCAAGATGACCTTACCGAATGCCACCGAATGAGTTAGTTGAATTAAAGAAGCAACTTGAGGAGCTTCAAGGGAAAGGTTTCATTCGATCGAGCTCCTCACCTTGGGGATGCCTGGCTATATTTGTCAAGAAGAACGGCCACCGTTCGCAAATGTGCATTGATTATCGTCCGTTAAATGAGGTTACCATCAAGAACAAGTATCCGCTGCCATGGATCGATGATTTGTTCAAGCAGCTATCTGGTGCCCGTATATTCTCCAAGATTGACTTGAGACTGGGCTACGATCAGATTAGGATCAGATTTGAAGATATTCCCAAGTCAGCATTCTCAACTCGTTATGGCTTATATGAGTACACCGTTATGTCTTTTGGGTTGACGAATGCACCGGCTCATTTCATGAACCTCATCAATTCAGTGTTCATGGAGTATTTAGATAAGTTTGTAATCATATTTATTGATGACATGTAAGCCCCTGGGATCGGATCCGTTTCAAGCTAAGTGATTACACCAAAAGCGCAACACTTAATGAGAGGCAACGATTAGAGTGCTCGGGATATGTGTCTCATGTTAGCTCCCAATGATCGGTGACTAACATGCACATATCCAAACACAACATTGCAATTAGATCCATACACAATATACGAGAATAATAGAATTGTATTTACTACATCATTAAATAGAACCTTAAGGCATAGGTTTGCATAAGAGGGCCGATCGGCCAAATCTAAACAACACAAATAAATCACAGCGGAAGATCAACTTAGAAATAAAAGAGAAAGAGCCGAGTTGGCATGCCCAAACCCACAAGCAACTAACTGGGGTTAAAGTCGTTGCGTCTGAAGTTCTTAACCCAATTTGAATGACTTCTCACTTGCAACATGGACAATGCAACTGAGTACAAAAACGTACTCGCAAGACTTATGTATAGCAACGTATAATAAATGCATTCAAGGGTCAAAGGAAGGCTTACATAGTTCATTTTCAGAATAAAACAAGTTTTTCATTGAGATAAACGATATATATTCAAATTGCCATTTGTAAAACATTTAGAAAACTTATATAATTAGTAGGTAATCCCAAACTCATGATCAACAACATAGATACTCCAAATATAATCAACACACGAACTTCCGTTAAATGACACAATTATTCATAACAAATCAACACGCGAACTTCCGTTCGTGAAACATTTCAGATCTGAACAAACTAACACAATGACATAACATTTCGAACCATAACCCAAACCCAAATTTCCCATAAGCTAACTGTGCATGCTTTCCCACAAGTGATGTCCATAGCAAGGGACACGGCTATTCGAGTAGAGTTAGTTCTCTGCGAGTTATACAGCTTTACCCTACGATATGAATACCTCATACTATCGCCATGCACTCTTCCATAGGAGTGTGGTGAGATATCATAACGAGGTCATTACAATGTCTCATCCTAACTACCAACCAACCTAAGGAATGGATCCCATGGCAGATTGAAAGCAGTTGCCTAAAACCACAGGTGAACCCCGTTGTGTAAGTAAGTCCCTTATAAATAAGAGACCCTTAAGGGCAAGAAAGAAAAAGTTTAACATGCCCCCACTACATTGACAAGAGAACCATTAAACATTAACAATAACAATAACAATTGTCAATCCAAATGTGTTTTGATAGCTAACACACAACAAATTATTAAGCCAAGCCTTCGCCATTATCCCGGCGTGTGTTTGTACGTATGACTCGGTTCATCGCACCACAAACCGGTCCTCAAATACCCAGACTGGGCAACGCGAATCCGGGACCACCTCCCTAATGAGCTTTACAATTTAATAACACATCCAACATCTAATGGCTCACTAATCGATCAACTCATATCCATACCATCGAACTTAGTCGTGAACAACCTCTATCAATCCAATCATATATGTGCTTCTACGATCAACTAATAATCCTTTATCTACTAATCCAATTAAGGGCACAAATCTATCAACTTGGCACATAGGACTCAACTACTACTTACAAGGCAATCCAAATATTTATCCACAATCAAATCATCCATTCTAACATCACCCAAATCTAGCATAAATGACTCGCATAGCTATTACTTAAGACATCCCATCAATTTACTCATGATTAAATAAATCATCTGATTCAACCTCCATATCTCCATAAATATCATCACAAGAGCTATCCACCAAATAATAATTCATAAAATCCTTATGCATCCTAACTCCAAAAATTACTAATCCAACGTGAGGGAAAACCTCCAATTAATTTATTATCCAAAGATCGCCACTAATTTCCATACGACTTCAAAATAATATCATCCGATCAAAGAATCCAATATATATTTAATCTAGCATCCACGAACAATAACACACATTTCACCACAATAATCTACTTAATTGCATTCACCAATATATCGATACATAATCACGCCTACGCACAAATACAACCTAACAAAGAAGAATTATACCCGGTCTTAAGCTACCAAAACATTTTTACAATTAAACATGTATAAATAGATGCCATGCTCAAGATTAATACACAACATGCACAAGCAAATATAAATAGCGGTTTGACACTAAAGATTTTTACTACGGCATTGGGGTGCGAAATATCCTTGGGCGTCTTCTCGGTGCAGCCATCGCGTGATCGTCGCCGAGCTCGTCCGCGTCCGTGTCCACCTTAGTTGTCATCGAGCTCGTCTGCGTCCGCATCTGCGCCTGATTGTCCTCCATCGTGGCTCTCCCTCTCGGCTCCTCCGTCGATGCTGCGTCCCCAAGGTCGGCTTTGGCATGCGCCTAGTTGTGACCACTCATGCCCATCTACAAGGAAGTAATCAACTTGGCCTTTTTCTGTAT